>CM060906.1:157358056-158608056 GCA_030737815.1 Allium fistulosum | reverse complement strand
TACAGACAAATACAATTACGTGAAACATAGTATAAATCATCGAGATCAAAAAAAGTGAACGCTTTGTAATATAAGGAAGAGGATAAAATACCTGATTTAACTACTAAATTTCTAGCAAATGGATGAATTGATATGTTCGATCAATAATAAAATTTGACAAGGAAACTGAATAAACTGTGGAAATTGAAATTAAGAGCTGAAATTTAGAGTGCTGAGGTTTCATTTTGAATATTATTTTTCTCTTAAATTTTAGTTGTTTTAATTCTTTTATGAGCTTGTATATAAAGGACAATTGCAAAATTTCGCAGTCGGACTAAAAGATTACGCACCTAAGCCAACTATTAATATATATATATACATATATATATATACATACATACGTATATATATATATAGTGGTGTGTGTATTTACACAAACTAAGTATTGGAATTCATTATTGAAAAATCAAGTTTATGAAAACTTTAATTTGAATGTAAGTAATTTTAAAAGCAATATTATTAGATTAGAGAAGAGATGTTACCTAACTTCTTCCAGTTTGTTAACACCTCAAAATTGATTGTGTTTCCTGATTGGAGTCTTCTTCTTCCTTGAAGTAAAGTTGCAAGCTTCATTCTTAGCTAGAAAAACCTAATTTATTACTTAGTTTTGAGAGATAGAGAGAGTGAAATGACTATTGTTATTAAACAGTAGATCCACTTTAAGTACAGCTATTTTTGGTTACATCTGCTGAATCAAGGCTTTTTAGCATCCGCTTTAGAAATATATTGATATAAAAAGGTTGATTTAACTAGTTCTCTTTTTAACCAAATCAACAAGGCTATTGTAACAACCCGAGATTTAGTAATTTTTAATAGTCGCCAAAATGACGATCGAATTGTTTGATTAGTGCCATTGGAGTTTAAAATCATGTTGAAATTCTTTGAAAAAAAAATTGGTTAGTGGTGATACGGGCTTTAAATTCATTTAGCCCAATTCTTTAGTTGCCATTTGGTTGCAAGTGATAATCATGTAAACCCGATCCCCTCTCTCATTTTCATTCATTTTACCCTAAACGTTCGAAAGAAAAATAAATGGCGGCCACGAGTTTCTTCTTCGTCCCCAAAAATTAGGGCATCGGCTTCGTCTGATGATTCTCACTTTGGCCTCGTCGTCTCCAAATAGCTAGGGCTTCTTCGATTTCGCTCGTCTTCGGGAGGCCACGGCTTCGACTTCGTCTTCCCCCTCGCATTCATTCGCGATCGCTTCAAGTCAAGTTCCGTGAATTCGAAGATGGCTTGCTCGATTCTTCGATCGCCCCGGCTTCGTCTCGGAGCTGCTCGTCTCTGCTACGTAGACAAGGTGAGTGGTTTTCTTTCCCACTCACATCTAATTCAAATAGGTTAGGAATTTTGGCTTGTTCGAATTCGCGACTTTTGTTGTTTGGGTTAATTGAAGTTGTTAAATGATTATCTCGGTCATTCGATTAGGTTGAATGTTGATGGTTTCTGTCTTGGTTTGATTTCTCTTTTTAAAACCGATTTTCAAATACGTGATTTTCGTCTTAATCAATACTCACGGCTTGACTGCATTAGACATTGAATTGTCACTGTCCTATAATTGTTATTGCTATTTACTGTTACCGTTCAAACTGAGATTTCTGGCTCCGGTTGTGACGTTGCCTGACTTTGTGAATAATTAATATGTTCTCTGTTTGACATCGGCTTATGTTGCTTTGAATTCTCGGTTAGCTTTGGAAATTACTACTTCCAACTCTGTTCGATTCTACTCTGGACCACCCCGGTTATGAGTTGATGTACTCGGATGTGGTCTCGTTGTTCTTTTGATCGATTCCGATTTAATTTCGTTCTTTGACTGGAACGATGATTTCTTTGTTTTCTGACATTGGTTTTGAGGAAATTGTTAAATTGAAATTGGCTTGACAAATTTTGCATGACTTCATATATGTGCATATATACCATAGTACGTGTGTATGCATGTATTGTGGAGTCTGCTCTTGTAATTACAGTTCCTGGTATGCATCACTGTTTCATTTGAAGTCTGACACTTCACCATTGACAGTTTCATCTCACATGTAGAAATTGAGTTTAATTCTCTAGTTCATTCAAAACTGGGTAACTTGTCACTGTATTTGTTCATGATGTATCATGCATTGTTTTCTAAACTATTGCAGTTTTGTACTGTTTCTAGTTGGTTTGGATATGGGAATTGCTCTGTCACCTGGCTATTCTTGAGACCTTTGTGTTAAATTCACTTGATTTTCTTGAGTCTAATATCAAGATTTGTTGCAGCCTTCTGTCATAAGTCATGTGTATTATTGAGTCTGTACATTCATTGTTATGGAGTCTGCACTTTTGCCTTCTGATCTTACGTGGTAATTCCTGTTGTCTAGTTTACTTGATGGCATTGGGTCTGGTGTAGTTGTACACTTGATTACTTCTACTCTTTGGTCTACATACCTAGTGTGTTCACTGACTTGATGTCTAACACTCGAGACTTGTTTATGCTTGCATCTGTACCATTCTGTTTTCACTTGCATATTATTGATCGAAACTGGTCATTAATGTTCCGTGTATTTGGTTTTGTCGATGTTTAGACTCGCTGGTTCCATGTACTTAAATGATGTCTGCACTGTGACTTGAGTCTTGTGCATGTGGCTGTTTACTAGAACTTGTGTCCATTTTGTAGTATGTTGCCTTGATCACCTGGTTGAGGCTGCAGCTTGTTATAGTTGGAGTCTTGTTCTTGTTCATGTAGTTGCATCATGTTTAGCTGGTCTGACCTGAACTGACCATTGAAGTGCCTGCTACTTGAGTACTTGGTCATCCGAGCCTTTGTGATTTGTAGTTGTTGAGTCTGGGCATTCTTGTTTTCCAGACTTGATACTTTTGTCCATTTCACTGCTTTCCTGTGTGTACTTGCTACCATGTTTAAAATTTGTACATTCATGTTTTGAGGCTGTTTGCATGCAGTTGCTTTTCAGACAATTGTGTTGTAATCACACTTGAGTTGAACCCAATTTCGGGGTTTGACCTTGTGATCATTTGTGACTTTCACTGAGCTTTTGTGTATCTCTTGCGATAGTGGCGAGGCAGTACACGCGTGCGTGTACTGCAGCCCTATCAGATTTGACAGCTTTAAATTGATTTAGTCGATTTGATAAATTGTTTATTTATCTCTGTTGATGATTTAAATCTGCTGATTTTTGTTAAACACTGTTAAGTGTTATATTGACTGTTATCCGGTTTCTTTGTTTAAAGAATCGGATAGACGGGAATTATTGTGACTGTCGTCTATTTAAATTATTACTGCCTATATGCACTAATAAACTGGTTTGAATTAGACTGACCTGGGTATTATTTTCTTTTGAATGTAATACTCGGGTCAGACCCGAGTTATTTCAGGTTGTAGATTTTCTTCTTTGAGTTGCTGTTCAGGATATGAAGACTTTTCACATCTTTTGAAGTTGTCTCTGTTATTTTGTAGTAGTCGTGTCATTGTATAGAACGATATGTATTCATGTATATTAGTTGATAATGTACTTGTATATATAACTTCTAGAGTCGACAGTTGTAGTTGTATCATTTGTATCGTGTCAACTATATTGTAACTGACATCGGTTATATATATATGAGATTTTTGTTAATCTGTGTTCCGCATTTATATTATCTGTGTTATTGTTATATCTAATGTCCTAAACCATTATGAACTATCGTAGTTTGTTTTATACTGATAATTGGGTGTGTCGATGGGAGTAAATAAATAATAGATGAAAAATAAAAAGTATATACCACTCCTATCGAGATAACCAATATTAGTGTAAGGCCAACTACGGATGGTCGCTCCTATCCAGCCTTATTCTTCGTAATAATAGACAGTATTTCATTTAATACTCTTTGTTATTATGAGCATAGAGGTGGGGCGTCACAGTTGGTATCAGAGCTTGGGGTTTATGGACATAATATAAAACATAACTTGGATGGAACATATGTTACAACTATTAGTCGACGTTTTATCTGTGATTTGAGTCAAAACTAAAGTTTTGAAATTTTGATGAAATTTTTAAATATCGTTATTTAAAAATAAAAGTGGAATTGTGTTTTGTTGTTTGGATGAAATTGTGTTCTGATGATTTGATTGATTTGTGTTCTATTTATCAGGGTGCGCAGCGGAAATAGTGAAACTGTCTTCGCTGAGTACAACTGATAATCTTTTTGATTTAAGAATCAAAATACGAAATTGATATGAATTCCAATTGTTGTTTACATAGCTGTAATTATTTGTTTCTTTGAGAATTTCGAATCCAAATTGAGGATTCGAAGAAATTGCAGATATGTGATTTTTGTTGAAATTTCCGCTGGCTTTCTTTTGTACTAATCATCTATTGATTAGATTTTGCTGTTTTGAATTGTCTTCATTGAAGATACCTTCGAATGATTTCTTTGTTCATTTTTTTGCACGTTCAAAAATTTGAATTGCGCGTTACTGCATTTATTTTTACGTTGAACCGATGCTTGGTTATGAAACGTATTTTGTTGCCGTTATTTTTATAACGGGATTTTTACACCAATGCTATATTTTGAAGCACGGTGTTTTGTGGCATTTTGATGAATGAAAATTCACTGATATTACATTTTGATGTAAATTATTTTGATGAGATTTTGACGTTTAAAAACTACTGTCGCTTTGGCTTCAGTAACCGCCAAATTTTAAAAGTGGATTTTCAAGCGGTTATTCCGCAATACTGATTTGTGACCGTTTTTACGGTATTTTGAGAAGTACAATTTCCTTATCGAAATTGTTACTGATTTGCCGTTTTAATCACGTGATTGGAAAATCGTTTTAAAATGAAAATTGTTTTATAAAATTTTAGCAGTTTGCGTTTTCAAAAGAATGAGAAAGCGACTTAAACGATTCAGCAAAATCGAGGATTATGACCCCTTTCTTTTACTGTTTCGCTTAACTCCGGACTTGTTCAGTTGAGAATGCGAATTGTTATTTTTACAAAATAAATAAATTTGTTTTCAAAAATTTTACAGTTTGCGATTTCAAAAGAATGAGGAAGCGATTTAAACGTTTCAGCAAAATCGAGGACTATGACCCCTTTCTTTTACTGATTCGCTTAATTCCGAACTTGTCCGTTTGAGAATGTGAAATGTATTTTTACAAAACACACAATTTTGCACTTTCAAGGAAACGATGAAGAGAATCAAACGATTTAGTAAAACACGTGGTATGGGACATGTGCGTTTGCTATTTCGGTTAATTCCGGACTCGTTAATTGAAATATTTGATGATTTTGTGTGCTTTCGAGCCACTCTGCGGACCTTCGGGTCATTTGTTGGGCTTTCGAGCCACTCTGTGGACCTTCGGGTCAAATACCAGTACTAGACCTTCGGGTCACTCTGCGGACCTTCGGGTCAATCTGATGGGCGCCAAAATTATGTTGAGTACTTGGTAGGCTTCGGCCACTCTGAGATGCACGTGCGGCGAATTAAAAACTCGCCATCTGATGGGATCGATCCAAGCTTTTATGTTGATTTTCTAGTCTTCTTAATTGATTTCTAGATATTTGTTGTTTCTAATTATCTGCAGGTAATTAGATATCTGATGTTATGAGATTTAATTATCGTATCGATAATTAGATATTTGTTGTTTCTAATTATCGCTTGTGATAATTAGATATTTGTTGATATGAGTTCTGATTATCGTTTTTGATAATCAGATATTTGTTGTTTCTAATTATCGCTTGTGATAATTAGATATTTGTTGATATGAGTTCTGATTATCGTTTTTGATAATCAGATATTTGTTGTTTCTAATTATCGCTTGTGATAATTAGATATTTGTTGATATGAGTTCTGATTATCGTTTTTGATAATCAGATATTTGTTGTTTCTAATTATCGCTTGTGATAATTAGATATTTGTTGATATGAGTTCAGATTATCGTTTTTGATAATCAGATATTTGTTGTTTCTAATTATCGCTTGTGGTAATTAGATATTTGCTGATATGAGTTCTGATTATCGTTTTTGATAATCAGATATTTGTTGCTTTTAATTATCACTTTAGATAATTAAATAATTGTTGATTTGAGATTTAATTATCGTCTTTGATAATTAAATATTTGTTGATTTTAATTATCACTTTAGATAATTAAATAATTGTTGATTTGAGATTTAATTATCGTCTTTGATAATTAAATATTTGTTGATTTTAGATTTAATTATCGCTGTTAGATAATTAAATAATTGTTGATATGAGATTTAATTATCGTCTTTGATAATTAAATATTTGTTGATTTTAATTATCACTTTAGATAATTAAATAATTGTTGATTTGAGATTTAATTATCGTCTTTGATAATTAAATATTTGTTGATTTTAGATTTAATTATCGCTGTTAGATAATTAAATAATTGTTGATTTGAGATTTAATTATCGTCTTTGATAATTAAATATTTGTTGATTTTAGATTTAATTATCGCTGTTAGATAATTAAATAATTGTTGATATGAGATTTAATTATCGTCTTTGATAATTAAATATTTGTTGATTTTAATTATCACTTTAGATAATTAAATAATTGTTGATTTGAGATTTAATTATCGTCTTTGATAATTAAATATTTGTTGATTTTAGATTTAATTATCGCTGTTAGATAATTAAATAATTGTTAATATGAGATTTGATTATCGTCTTTGATAATTAAATATTTGTTGATTTTAATTATCACTTTAGATAATTAAATAATTGTTGATTTGAGATTTAATTATCGTCTTTGATAATTAAATATTTGTTGATTTTAGATTTAATTATCGCTGTTAGATAATTAAATAATTGTTGATTTGAGATTTAATTATCGTCTTTGATAATTAAATATTTGTTGATTTTAGATTTAATTATCGCTGTTAGATAATTAAATAATTATTGATATGAGATTTAATTATCGTCTTTGATAATTAAATATTTGTTGATTTTAGATTTAATTATCGCTGTTAGATAATTAAATAATTGTTGATTTGAGATTTAATTATCGTCTTTGATAATTAAATATTTGTTGATTTTAGATTTAATTATCACTGTTAGATAATTAAATAATTGTTGATATGAGATTTAATTATCGTCTTTGATAATTAAATATCTGTTGATTTTAATTATCACTTTAGATAATTAAATAATTGTTGATTTGAGATTTAATTATCGTCTTTGATAATTAAATATTTGTTGATTTTAGATTTAATTATCGCTGTTAGATAATTAAATATTTGTTGATATGAAATTTGATTATCGCTTGTGATAATCGAATATTTGTTGATTTGAGAAATTTGACTATCGTTTGAGATAATCAGATATTTGATTGGTTTTCTGACTATCGTTTGAGATAATCAGATATTTGATTTGTCTTCTGATTATCGTTTGAGATAAGTAAATATTTGCGATTTGAAAATTCAATTATCGTTTTTGATGATTGAATATTTGCGACTTTTGAGATTTGAGCTTCGTCTTTTTCTCAGGCGATTCAGGTGAGTAATTTGATTTACTCACATTCAATTCGTGCTCTGTATGGGATTTCTGCTCTGTCTTTCCTTCTCTTTTAGTTGCTGGAACCCGATTGTTCTTGCTTTTGTTAGTCATCTGATTTGATCCCTGATTCCCACGATGTTGATTCTTTTGATTTGAAGCAGTCGAACCTTTTGATTTCTTATCTAATACTTCCCCGCTGACACTTGCTTTGCTTATACATTCGACATTGCCATGCTCTTTTGGTTGTTACCTTTTATCCATTTATTCCCTATGATTGCGTGGACGCAATTTTTATAAGGAGGGGAGTCTGTAACAACCCGAGATTTAGTAATTTTTAATAGTCGCCAAAATGACGATCGAATTGTTTGATTAGTGCCATTGGAGTTTAAAATCATGTTGAAATTCTTTGAAAAAAAAATTGGTTAGTGGTGATACGGGCTTTAAATTCATTTAGCCCAATTCTTTAGTTGCCATTTGGTTGCAAGTGATAATCATGTAAACCCGATCCCCTCTCTCATTTTCATTCATTTTACCCTAAACGTTCGAAAGAAAAATAAATGGCGGCCACGAGTTTCTTCTTCGTCCCCAAAAATTAGGGCATCGGCTTCGTCTGGTGATTCTCACTTTGGCCTCGTCGTCTCCAAATAGCTAGGGCTTCTTCGATTTCGCTCGTCTTCGGGAGGCCACGGCTTCGACTTCGTCTTCCCCCTCGCATTCATTCGCGACCGCTTCAAGTCAAGTTCCGTGAATTCGAAGATGGCTTGCTCGTTTCTTCGATCGCCCCGGCTTCGTCTCGGAGCTGCTCGTCTCTGCTACGTAGACAAGGTGAGTGGTTTTCTTTCCCACTCACATCTAATTCAAATAGGTTAGGAATTTTGGCTTGTTCGAATTCGCGACTTTTGTTGTTTGGGTTAATTGAAGTTGTTAAATGATTATCTCGGTCATTCGATTAGGTTGAATGTTGATGGTTTCTGTCTTGGTTTGATTTCTCTTTTTAAAACCGATTTTCAAATACGTGATTTTCGTCTTAATCAATACTCACGGCTTGACTGCATTAGACATTGAATTGTCACTGTCCTATAATTGTTATTGCTATTTACTGTTACCGTTCAAACTGAGATTTCTGGCTCTGGTTGTGACGTTGCCTGACTTTGTGAATAATTGATATGTTCTCTGTTTGACATCGGCTTATGTTGCTTTGAATTCTCGGTTAGCTTTGGAAATTACTACTTCCGACTCTGTTCGATTCTACTCTGGACCACCCCGGTTATGAGTTGATGTACTCGGATGTGGTCTCGTTGTTCTTTTGATCGATTCCGATTTAATTTCGTTCTTTGACTGGAACGATGATTTCTTTGTTTTCTGACATTGGTTTTGAGGAAATTGTTAAATTGAAATTGGCTTGACAAATTTTGCATGACTTCATATATGTGCATATATACCATAGTACGTGTGTATGCATGTATTGTGGTGTCTGCTCTTGTAATTACAGTTCCTAGTATGCATCACTGTTTCATTTGAAGTCTGACACTTCACCATTGACAGTTTCATCTCACATGTAGAAATTGAGTTTAATTCTCTAGTTCATTCAAAACTGGGTAACTTGTCACTGTATTTGTTCATGATGTATCTTGCATTGTTTTCTAAACTATTGCAGTTTTGTACTGTTTCTAGTTGGTTTGGATATGGGAATTTCTCTGTCACCTGGCTATTCTTGAGACCTTTGTGTTAAATTCACTTGATTTTCTTGAGTCTAATATCAAGATTTGTTGCAGCCTTCTGTCATAAGTCATGTGTATTATTGAGTCTGTACATTCATTGTTATGGAGTCTGCACTTTTGCCTTCTGATCTTACGTGGTAATTCCTGTTGTCTAGTTTACTTGATGGCATTGGGTCTGGTGTAGTTGTACACTTGATTACTTCTACTCTTTGGTCTACATACCTAGTGTGTTCACTGACTTGATGTCTAACACTCGAGACTTGTTTATGCTTGCATCTGTACCATTCTGTTTTCACTTGCATATTATTGATCGAAACTGGTCATTCATGTTCCGTGTATTTGGTTTTGTCGATGTTTAGACTCGCTGGTTCCATGTACTTAAATGATGTCTGCACTGTGACTTGAGTCTTGTGCATGTGGCTGTTTACTAGAACTTGTGTCCATTTTGTAGTATGTTGCCTTGATCACCTGGTTGAGGCTGCAGCTTGTTATAGTTGGAGTCTTGTTCTTGTTCATGTAGTTGCATCATGTTTAGCTGGTCTGACCTGAACTGACCATTGAAGTGCCTGCTACTTGAGTACTTGGTCATCCGAGCCTTTGTGATTTGTAGTTGTTGAGTCTGGGCATTCTTGTTTTCCAGACTTGATACTTTTGTCCATTTCACTGCTTTCCTGTGTGTACTTGCTACCATGTTTAAAATTTGTACATTCATGTTTTGAGGCTGTTTGCATGCAGTAGCTTTTCAGACAATTGTGTTGTTATCACACTTGAGTTGAACCCGATTTCGGGGTTTGACCTTGTGATCATTTGTGACTTTCACTGAGCTTTTGTGTATCTCTTGCGATAGTGGCGAGGCAGTACACGCGTGCGTGTACTGCAGCCCTATCAGATTTGACAGCTTTAAATTGATTTAGTCGATTTGATAAATTGTTTATTTATCTCTGTTAAAGATTTAAATCTGCTGATTTTTGTTAAACACTGTTAAGTGTTATATTGACCGTTATCCGGTTTCTTTGTTTAAAAAATCGGATAGACGGGAATTATTATGACTGTCGTCTATTTAAATTATTACTGCCTATATGCACTAATAAACTGGTTTGAATTAGACTGACCTGGGTATTATTTTCTTTTGAATGTAATACTCGGGTCAGACCCGAGTTATTTCAGGTTGTAGATTTTCTTCTTTGAGTTGCTGTTCAGGATATGAAGACTTTTCACATCTTTTGAAGTTGTCTCTGTTATTTTGTAGTAGTCGTGTCATTGTATAGAACGATATGTATTCATGTATATTAGTTGATAATGTACTTGTATATATAACTTCTAGAGTCGACAGTTGTAGTTGTATCATATGTATCATGTCAACTATATTGTAACTAACATCGGTTATATATATATGAGATTTTTGTTAATCTGTGTTCCGCATTTATATTATCTGTGTTATTGTTATATCTAATGTCCTAAACCATTATGAACTATCGTAGTTTGTTTTATACTGATAATTGGGTGTGTCGATGGGAGTAAATAAATAATAGATGAAAAATAAAAAGTATATACCACTCCTATCGAGATAACCAATATTAGTGTAAGGCCAACTACGGATGGTCGCTCCTATCCAGCCTTATTCTTCGTAATAATAGACAGTATTTCTTTTAATACTCTTTGTTATTATGAGCATAGAGGTGGGGCGTCACAGCTATGGTAAACACCTAATTTTATGGTATAAGTGCTCAATAGAAGTTAGAAATCCATTATAGTTTCCAAATCCAGACTACATAACTCAAGATATTCATCATTTTTGTTATATAAAAATATGAAATTAAACAATATTTCTTTTTCTATACAAATGATGTAAGAATGAAAATAAATTTAATTTAAATAGTTGGTTTTGTATCTAATAAAATGTTTTGCACCTCTGCTATTTTCCACTGTATCCCGGCTATATCTTTATGCACCTCCACTACTATGGAACCGCAACCGCTAAGCACTTTATCTGCATAGATTGAAACTTATTACAAACATAAGTTTGTTTCTACCGTGGTGGTAGAAAGTTGAGGCCATAGTTTTGAAGACTGAACAGTGGACAGAATCACGGTAGTCCATGATCGGAGGTTCTAAAGGTCAATCGGTCAGATCGTTAATGTTAACCATAAAATATTAATGAAGATAAAGATAGCCTTATGGAAACCTTCCACATAGATACAAAAACGCTAAGCACCTCCTGAATGAAAAAGGAAAATGGCTCTGTAGCCATTCGCCATAAAACAAAGACTAAAGAAAAGAAGTTCACGCTAAACCCTTCGAAGGAGTCGAAAGAATGCGGTTAACATCTTGTACCAATTCTAAACCTTTCGACGGAGACAAAGGGTTTTGTCTCTCAACATTCAAAGAGTTCTTACCTTCCGAAAAAGATGGAGAAGTCAAAGAAAGGGTATGCGACTCTATAACGACCTTTTCAAAAGCATAATAAGCCTTTCGGACCAGTTGGAATACATACTCGGTACCTTTCGACAGTGTCGAAAGGTTTATGATAAGGCCGGCATTAATAGGTCAACAAAGAATGAAAGACAACCTTCCGACAACATTCAAGAAAAGCACGGCTTTCGGCAGTAATCAAGTTGGGGAGGAACCTCCCGACAAGGTCGAAGGGTTCACAACAGTTAAGTATGGGAGCAACCTTCCGACAAGGTCAAAGGGTTCACAATACCATATAAAATACAAACCCTTCGAAAAAGATGAAAGGTTCATGAATACATTAGGAAATGCAAACCCTTCGACAACATTCAAAGGTCCATGATGATGTACAGTGGACAAACCTTTCGACAGGGTCGAAAGGTTGACAACTGCATATAAGAGGCGACCTTTCGTCCCAGTCGAAGGCATGGAGCCGAAGGGAGGGCCACCTGCATCTATAAATAGGACCCAATGGGTCCAGATTCGGGATCCGATTTTCTTCTCATTTTGCTTTCACTCAACTAGTATTGCTTCCGCTCACTACTTTGTAGGTCAACAAAGAATGAAAGACAAAGAATGAAAGACAACCTTCCGACAACATTATGGATAAGGGCGGTGTAACGACCCGCCATTTTGGACCATTCGCATCCATTATAAGTGTATAGGTAGACACTGATGCCGGAGTTGAATTGCTCAAAACACCGCGTTGTTAATTTAAATTTGGCAAAACTGAACATATATAGTAAATAAATAATCACAGAACACAGACACAGAGTAATAATTGCAGCGGAAATAAAAGAGATAGTAGTTCATGAAGCTACTATATGAATATATAAAATACATCAGAGTTTACAACAGAAGAGTAATGCGATACATCAGATACAAATCAGAATACATCACTGGAATCATCAAATACTGAAAGCAGAATAGATGGCTGGATCTTCAAGCAAAGCTCCAACTCCAAAGGTGAGTCTCGAATACTGGTACACTCAGTTTGACCCGAGCGTAAAGCAAAAACACAAGACACTCGAGTCAGGATTAACATTCTCATATTAATAAATCCAACTCAAGTGAAATAGCAATTGAAATACAAGTAACTCAAAGAATGTTTGGAATAACCATCCTTTAAGGATCCGTTAAACTATCTACTATGTAGTAATATATGCTAAGTAGATAATGTCTATCAGTAATTATAAGATATCAAAATAGCGTTAAGTCATGGCCCATTCCACCCTTAACACATTTTTATTCCCAAAAGCATATACAAGACCGTAGTTTCCCCAAAACCGGAAGTCACCAGAGGGCAATCCATATACTAAAGGTACAAATCAAAATCGTAGTGGTCGCGCATAAATGGAATACAAGTATGACAAGGCACATGAGGCAATACTCAAGGTAGTGATACTACCGTTCGCCTGATCCGGACTGGTGAGAACGCAACGCCGCAGCGCCCGCAACACCGTGAAACAACACTCCCAAAATCAAGGGTGCACCAATCGACAACAAGTAATAAGTAGTTCGAAGAAGTGTGTCCACTTGAGGTAGCTAATCCTCCATTGGCCCGGCACAACTCCTGTTTTAGTCATTTCCAATTTGACACAAGTGTCAAGGCTATCCATCATCGTTCTCTTTCTTCAGTCAACACGATCATCATTCCAACCACTTCATTCTGGATCATCACTCCGCGCATAGTTATTAAAGTGGTTTTCGGTTTAGATAGAGAGTATATCCATAACCGAATTCCGGTCTCTTTAATAACTTTCGTAATTTTTACACCGATTGGTCATTTATATATTTCAAAAACCAAATCAAATTCAATTTCAAATAGAATTCGTAAACCAACATTACATTTGTCTTTCTAAACCAATTTCCATAATTTACGTTTCAAAACTTCCAAATTACCATTTCAAAATCAAATCAAATTCAATTTCAATTTCAATTCAAAACAATTCAAGTATTGATTCAAGTTCGTATATAAGTTTCATTTCGAAATCATTTACATTTAATTTAATTTAACCTTCAAATCAATTCCAAATTCATTTATCGATTTCATTTAATATTCGTTAGGTAAATTTGTTATTCAAAACAATTTCCGTTAAATTTCCAATCCATTAAATCCATTATTTAAATTCAACTTCCTTATATCAAAACTTACAAATTGACTTAGATTAAATTCATCAAATCAAATTATTTACATTTCAAGCCTTACATTAATTCCAAAAATATCACATTTTCATTTCTTGTTAAAGAAATTCAATTTCACTTATTTACTTACTTAAATAATTATCCAAAACTTAATTAATAAAGAAATTCAATTTCAATTATTTACGAAATAAAATTCACTTATTCAAAGGTTCAATTTCTCTTATCAAAGAATTTAATTCAATTTAATCATTAAATAATTCAATATTATTTAATTATTAAATAATTCAAACTTCATTATTACATAATTTCAAAGTTTAATAATTTCAACTTAATTATAATTTTCACTTAATTATTAAATCATTTCCAAGTTTAATAATTTCAAACTTAATTATAATTTCAAACTTAATTATTAAATCATTTCAAACTTAATAATTTCAAACTTAATTATGATTATTAAATCATTTCAAATAATTTCAAACTATATTATTAAATCATTTCAAATTTAAATTCAATCATTTCTCAAATTTAACAACATTCTTCCATCAATTTCATTGTTAACATTTTGTTTTAGATTATTAAATATTAACATTTTCCTTTCATTAAAATTCAAATTTCAACTTCATTTCAAAATCATATTTTTATTCAAATAAAATCTTCGTTTTATTTTTAAATCAAATTTATTGACCAATCGGGTTTTATTTAATTTTCTATCCTAGGTCAAAGTTCAATTTGGGTATTTATCATTTCAACCCGATTCCAATTCAATACAAAATCAAAACATAACAAAGGAAACTTGCAGTGTGATAACTTGGATGGTGTCAAAGTAAATAAACAAGCAATAACAACAATCAATAACAATCCAATAATCAATTCAAATAATCCCGAAATAACCGTATTAATTCGCATTGTTATTTGTACGAATTAATATAATTATTTCTAGAATCTACACTATCATTTCATGTAGATTAAAGATTATTCCACTAATTATTTATACGGTTTTACACTTGTCATTGAATTACAATTTTATACTACAACAATTAATCCAACATACGTCGATGGTTCAAAGTGTAATTATCACTATTCTACATGTCAATTAATTTAACAATTAAAGGGGTCATATTCAACTAATCAAATTTAACATATAAATCAGTTTTCAAAATGTTAACTATCTTATATCAAATTCAATTGCATACTATTTATCACTTTAACATTTACAATTTAACGTCCAATATAAACATCGACAATCAATCAATTATCAGCCAACTGTATTATCATCGCATAAATAATTAACAGATAATGGTGTCAGATGTCACAGGTGAACTGATACAGGCAATAGCATATATAACAGTGTAATTAACTAACAGTAGCATATTTCAATTGTCGTTTCAATTGAAATCAAATTTAATAAATAAAAGAACGTTAATCGTGAGTGATTGCTCACCTTTTGAGGCTAGAGAATACAAAATATGACACAAAATTGAGTTGCAATCCCAAGCACGAATTCTGAAGCAAGCTAGATTGGTACGAATTCGACGGACAACTGATAGATAAGAAATAGATGGAATCAAATCAGAACTGGGTCGATGTTGATAGAATCGAAACAATAGATATATTATTTTCTTAAACCAATATTCAATTTAAATTATATATATTTTATTTCAAATCATTTTACATATCCAAAATCATTTATATGCTATTATTTGGAAATTTAAAAGAGACACAAAAAAAAACTTATATATAATATATATGAAACTTTTATAAACAATATATATAAAAGCAGGACGGATATAAACATAAAATACATATATACGAACAACCATCCAAGTATATCACTACAATAAAAACGAAACTGCTAATTGAATATTTATACACTAAAACTTATATTCAATAGCAAACAGATCACGATTCTTATAAACTAAGATACGTGGATACCACTGACGTGGGCTACCTCTATATCTAATCTATATATAAAATTAAATATGCCTATCAACTGGAAGTATATATAACCAAATGTATGAAACATATAACGACTGACAGCCGATAAAATCTACAACTTTACAACCTTTATAAATTGTAAAACATATTTTATATCCTTCAATTATATAATATATATACTATTATATAAACTCTATATAAACTGTAGCTAACACATAACTTGTATAAATTACAGTTTTCGAAAACTTGTATAAACTATTATATCAAAGGCTTTTAAACTAATGTACACTCACAGTGAACTTATACAAAGTAATACCATATATATTTTAACTACTCTAAACCCACTGAGCAACGAAAATAGATAAGATGTAATATATATAAGACGTAATATATATAGTATACAAACTGACCCAATATGCACGCGAGCACCGAAAACGATAGGAGGAAGGAGGACTTCGGCCTGGAAGAAGAGGGGGAGAGAAAATGGATGGAGCTAAGGGAGCATGGGCGGTCGGCCATTGATCTGGGGTGTTGGCTTTGGCACGGCAAGGGTGTTGCGTGGGAAACTATGCTAGGCCGAGGTTGGACGGAAGACAGGGCGTCCCGGCGAGTGTGGGCTTGTGGCGGGTGGTGGTGGTTGCGTTAGAGGAGGATGAGGCGGCGGTTGTTGTTGAGTTCGGCCAGGGAGGATGAGCAAGTGGTGAGATTGATGGCGGTGGAGGAGGCGGCTGCTCAAGCGGAGGCTGGAAAGGAGGAGATAAAGGGAAGGGCTGCGGCTTGGAAAAATGAGGCGGAGGGGATAAGCATCGGAGAGATGAGGTGCGGGCTGCGGCGAAGTGGAAGGGGCAGTGGTGGATGCGGGTTAGACGTGGCACAGAGGAGAGTATGGTGGAGGAGATTGGATGGTTGTTGAGGCCGAGCTCCGCGAGTTAATGGAGGAAAGGCCGACTCCAGGGAAGAACGAATTGAATGCATGCTTCGTATATATTATATATTACATTTTTGTTTTCTTTGAGGCAAGTGTGAATTGGTAGGGAAGAGAGGTGAGAGATAGGCAAGCAAAAGTGATTGCTAATCAAAATTTCAAATTGTAGAAGGACGGGAAGGTTACGTTTCAGAACATCCAAACTCATGTATATATTTTTCAAAGAAGAAGAAACAATATAGAAGGCAAATGGGAGGTCGACACGTTTGGAGGAGGAGCAGTTATCGAGGCCGAAGGGAAAAGCAAGTTGCAGAGAAAGAATATAAAAAGCTTTAATAAAATATAATCTAAAGTCTATATATTGAAGTAACGTGACCTAAAATGAAAAGGCAAATAACTCTGGGAATAACAAAAGTTCAAAGCTGAATTTTGGGAATTGTAAGAGGCTACGCACGCGAAGCATTAAAGGCAAATGACTGTTTGATTTATTTGCCTTTGGAAAATTTTGAATGGACCCAGAAATCAAAAGTTAGAACGGATACCGATACATTAGACCGTTTCGTGGTTTCCGCGGCGTAACGGATTTCAAAACATGCAAATGAATATACCGTGGTGATCAGCACGGTGAGACGATCAAAACGGTATATCAATAGCAGTAGTACGATCGAATTATAAAAATTCGAATTTTTATACTAGCGGAAAATGCAAGAAAAACGTTGAAAAATAAGATCGACAGAGCCAAAGAAGTCCGAATTTGAAAAAATGACGAACTGATATTTTGCTCACAAGATGGTTTAGAATTTTTCTATGTAAAAATATTTTGGTTTCGAAAACATTTTATTTTCAACGCTTTTTAACTGATTAAATTGAAGTAAATTTACGCGCGAAATAAACTTTCATATTTTCGGACGAAAATTTACCAGTTGCTATGTTTAACTAAACGCATTCCAAATATCAAATTTATATTTCAAAATTTTATCGTTTAAAATTTCACAAAATTTCAACTACTTACGTTATTAAAACAGTTGAAATTTACGGGTCGTTACAGGCGGCATTCATAGGTCAACAAAGAATGAAAGACAACCTTCTAACAACATTATGGAAAAGCATGGCTTACGGCAGCAACCAAGTAGGGGAGGAACCTCTCGACAAGGTCCAACGGTTCACAAAAGTCAAGTAAGGGAGCAACCTTCCGACAAGGTCGAAGGGTTCACAATACCATATAAAAGACAGACCCTTTGAAAAAGACGAAAGGTTCATGAATACATTAGGAAATGCAGACCCTTCGACAACATTCAAAGGTCCATGATGATGTACAGTGGACAAACCTTTCGACATGGTCGAAAGGTTTACAACTGCATATAAGAGGCGACCTTTCATCCCAATCGAAGGCATGGAGCCGAAGGGAGGGCCGCCTGCATCTATAAATAGGACCCAAGGGGTCCAGATTCGGGATCCGATTTTCTTCTCATTCTGCTTTCACTCAACTAGTATTGCTTCCGCTCACTACTTTGTAACCCTAATTTAGAAATCAAATTGGGGATTGGTTTCTTAAATTTTGTATCAAACTTCGTCATGAAGTAATAAAGAGAATTGTGGCTTGTGATCGACTTGGAATTTGGGGATAATCATGATTAGGCGTTAATTCAATATTAACGGCTGATCATATATGATTTATTTCTTATCTTCTTTGTTTATTTCGAGTACATGCCACAGAACTATCACTAGACATTTTCATGAGTCTTGTACCCTTTTCTTGGCTCCGGCCACAAAATGGGAGATACTACTTGTAAATTAGTCCCTAATATTGTTCCAAGGCATATTAAATTAGTTCTTATTTTTGTCTGAGCATGTTTGGATAATGCATTCTTTTCGAAGGGTTTTAACGAAAAGCATCGGAAAAATGTAAAACAGAGTAACATCTCCTTTCGACAATGTCGAAAGGTCTACGACCTTCTGACAAGATCGAAAGGAGATGAAAATCATTGATCAACTGCTCTCGGTTTCCAAGGGAAATGGAATACAATGAAATGACAAGGTCGAAAGCTATATAATCATAGCAACCTAGTCGAAAGGTTTAGATGATCTTTAAACCCTCCGGCCAGGGCGGAAGGTTTAATAATTCTATTATTCCAACGAAACCATAAAGTTTAAACAGAACCTCAACTTTTCGACATTGTTAATGAGTTAGTTAATTTTCTACTCAATTTCATAGAAGGGGTAAACAATTTCTCAAAACCTTTCGATACTGCCCATCTCAGGCTAAGGTTAAAACTAAGGCCTTAAAACCTTCCGACTTAGTCATTTTATTCGAAAGACGTAAATTCACTCAACCACAAAGTTAAGCCATGTGAAACAATCTTATGCAAAGCATTGGGGATGTGAACAAGAAATCTTGTTAACATTTCTAGCGCTAGAAGGAGGGCTCAAACCTCCGACCTTGTTATATTACTACAACTAATTGCAGAAATTTGGTTTGTTGTAGGAAAATGAAATCAAAAAGGCTTTCTATCGTCAGCGAAAGGGACGAACATGTAACTTCACTGGAGGAAAATGTCTCACCATCTTTTAACCCTGGTAACATGGAACGAGGGCAATCTTCCACCCTAGCTCAACCAATTCAGATTCGATTGTCTCCACAACTGACTCTAACTAAAAATCTTCAGCCAGAGGACCACATTGCTAAAATCATATATTTAGAACGGCAAATGGAATAGATGAAGGATCTCCTAAATGAAGTACTATCTCACCGATCATCTATGTAAGCTGCTATGGCAGGAGAGGAAGTTGTCTCTCCTAGAAAAAATTTGAAAATTAACATGGATGCCGCAAAGAGTAAAGCTAATATTTCCTTGTCTAAAAGGAAGGATTGCCTTCCACTAAAGGCAAACTATTCAGGAAGGGTCCAAGAGGAAGATAAGGATTGTTTCACAAGCTCTACTTCAGATGGCTAAAAACCAGATAAAAGGAACTACTTGAACAGTGAGGCTTACCTGAAAGATGTAGCAGAGAAGGCTGTGAAGGATCTATTGAATGTCAAGTGTAAGAGAACAAAGGATGAGAGAGTAAATGACAATGAGAGGGTTGCCCCTTTCTTTGATGAAATCTTGTCAGCGCCTATCCTACCTCATGTAAAGTTCCCTACAATGAAATACCATGGAACATCTGATCCAGATGACCATTTGATGGCATTTGACAGTCAAATGGATTGTACAATGCTTCTGGTGTTGTTAGATGTCGGCTTTTTCCAGTCACACTACAAGGAGTTGCTGCTAAATGGTACCGACAGTATCGTGAGAACATGATTTATTCTTGGAAGCAATTTTCCTATGAATTCTCTTCTCAGTTTTACATCTACAAGGACCCCTATATCGACTATACAGTACTCGCTAATATCAGACAGAACCATGGTGAGTTATTAGGAGATTACTTGAAGAGGTTCAACATTGAAGCTTTGAAAGCCAAAGGAATGAATGATAGAGACAAGCTCATTTTTGTTCACTCAAGTCTCATAGTCAATTCTCCTTTCTAGAAGGAGTTGTTTATCCACGGATGCCGGGATTTACAAAACTTCCATTTTCAAGCTAACAAATTCAATCGGATGGATGAATTGTACTATTCAAAGAAAAAATTTAATCAAAAGAAGGACAGCGGTAAATTCGGCCCTGAAAGGATTCTTAAAAGAGCTAGATGGGAGGATGCTAATACTAACGCGGTGATGTTAAACCGACCAATAGCTTACATCTATGCAATGACTCAAGACAAGGCCAATTTCCCGACCTCGTTCAAAGCCCGAAATTACCCAAAACAGAAGAAAGGAGATAAATATTGTGCTTACCATAAGGCAAATGGTCACGAACCAATGAGTTTAAGGTATTGGCTAGAATAATTAAGAAATTAATTCGAGAAGGACTGTTAAAGGAGTTTGTGAAGAATCCACAAATGACTTTCCCGCCAGAGGCGGAGGCAAGAAAACCTGTTAGTAATGTTGTGAATAAGATCGAAGACGAAGACCCACTAAGCCTAAGTCCACCCCAAAATAGAATTGATGTCATATACGGTGGACCGCATCCCACGGGCAGAAGTCAGAATTCCCGGAATATATACATTCGTGAAGCCAGGAAGGGCGTATTTTTTGTGCAAGAAGAACCATCATTCAAGAACCCAAAATACAACATCAACATGCACACTCTGGTGATCAGTTCCCAAGAATTGAGAAGGGGAATCCATCATCCCCACAATGATACATTAATGATCACAACTCAGATAAGATCCTCGGTGGTCACAAAAATCTTAGTTTATACTAGAAGTGCTGTAAACGTGATATTTTGACATGCATTTGATCAGATGGGAATATCCAAGGACAAACTTAACCTATCTTCGAGTTCAACAATAAAGGAACAACTCCATTGGGCAAGGGAAGCTTTTGGTTCAGCTGGGACTCCGTCCATGCTCTCGTGTTTTTGAAACAACCTTTGTGATCATATATCAGCCATCATTCTACAATGCTTTCTTTGGATGTCCAGCATTAGACGAAGTGGATGCGTTTGTCTCGCAAAAATATATGATGCTCAAGTTCCTTACTAAGAGCGGCTGGGAGACTATCCGAGGCGAGCAATTTGCGTCAAGAGAAATGTATTTTGCAACCTTGGAGCAATATAATAGGGAGTTCACTTGTTACTTTGATTCTTCCATTACTTTACAGCCTTCAGACGATGGATTTCTACATCCATCATTCGAAGCAAAGAAAAAATATGATAAAACTAACAAACATATTGCTGCAAGATGTTTTGCAGTTTATGGGAAGAGGAAGAGAATGGATTCCAACTGGTAGAGGAAAGTGAAATTGTTACGGAGCTAGATTGTCGGGGGGAGGTTAAAAGAGTTAAGCCGGTTGGAGAAACGAAAGAAATTCCAGTAGATTCTACCAAAATAATCAGAGTAGGAAAGGATCTTGAGGAGCACTTAAAGTCGGGATTGACAGAATCCTTAAAGGCCAATAAGGATGTTTTTGCTTGGACCCACTACGGCATGGTTGGAATTAACCCTACGGTCATAAGTCACGCCTTGAATATCAATCCAGACATCCCTCCAGTTAGGCAAAAGAAAAGACAATTCGATAAGGTGAGGACCGATGCCTTAAAGGAAGAAGTCAAGAAATTGTAGCAAAATGGGTTTATCCGAGAAGTATTTTACCCCAAATGGTTGGCAAATCCGGTTCTGGTAAGGAAATCTAACAGGAAGTGGTGGACTTGTGTGGATTATACAGATTTAAACAAAGCTTGTCCAAAGGACTGTTACCAGCTACCAAGAATAGATCAATTGGTCTACTCCACCAGTGGACATAAGCTGCTCTCCTAGATGGATGCATATTCCGGGTACAATCAAATCCTTATGTTACCAGCCTCATTACAGATGAAGGGACCTATTGTTATAAATTTATGCCATTCGGATTGAAAAATGATGGGGCAACTTACTAAAGGTTGGTTAACCGAATGTTCAAAGAACAAATCTGGAAAAATATGGAAGTTTATGTTGACGACATGTTGCCAAAATCCCAAGAGGCGAAGGATCATCTTGAAGATTTGGATGAAATGTTCAAAGTGCTCCGCAAGTATTAAATGAAACTCAACCCCAAAAATGCAACTTTGGAGTCCATTTCGAAAATTTTCTGGGCTATATTTTAAGTGCACAAGGGATTGAGGCTTGCCTTGAGCAGATCGAGGCCATTAAGGATATGGCAAAGCCTAAGACGTGTAAATATGTCATCAGTTTGAATGGGAAAGTAGCAGTGCTAAGCAGGTTTATATCAAAGGCCACTGATAAGTGCATACCATTCTTTGAGGTAATAAAGAAAAAGAAATTTTTTAAATGGATTGAGTATTGCAAAAAGGCATTTCAAGAGTTGAAGCTACATTTGGAAAAAACCTCTGATCTTATCCAGCCCCAAAGAGGGTGTAACGACCCGTAATTTTCGATAATTAAAAATAGTTAATTTAATAAGATTTCATAATTTTATGCTGGAAGAAAATAAATTTTTTGATGTAGGAATGAGAAAACTAACTAGAATGAAATTTAATAATGTAAATTAATGTAATAGATGACTATTTGAATGTAATCTCAAGTAACTGTAATAATTGTAAGTTATAATTAGTTATCAATTTAAAATAAGACATTTAATTGAATATTACATAAATTGGTGAAATAATATGTAATAAATTGAAATTGGATAAAAGTAGTGTTGTGGTAGTAGTTATGACATTTGTGTGTAGATAACAAACTTACAAATGTTATTAAATTAAGAAAAGTAACGATTGTTATATGTTACCTATTTATTTAATCTGTTGAATTAAATTTATAATCAATTGCAGTTAAATGTAATTAAACATTGCGGTTATATAAATTAAGATGATTATTGAAGAATATTAATGTAATAAGCTATAAACCAATGTTGAAATATACATAGAGTAGTGAATGATTGAACAAAAAGAATTGAAATCAAGCTTAATTAATTTATTGGAGTTTAATTTATCATTAATGAATTTATTGCAATTAAAATTAAATATTGTAATTAGTAAATTAGTTAACATTGAATTGATATGTAAATTTGTTTTAAATTTTTATTAATGTCTAAGTAATCAAAAATGATAAAATTTGTTAATTATAAAATTTGAACTGGAAAAGTGATTTAATTAATTTAATATTAATTTATTTAATTAACGTGAAAATAGCCGTCTTGGCCACGGTCTCGGATTTCGACGAAACCAATTTCATTGGACCCGTAACGGTGAATTATTATAGGATTTCAAGTTTCGTAGTGATCGGACTTGTAGTTTGATCATATAGGGTTGAAACGCGTAGAAATCAATCTAATTGAAATCAATTTGAAATAAGATGATTTTAAAGCTAACTTCTTTATACGATGGAATTAGGACTTGAAACCTATTCCATTGGATTTAGAGATATCCAAAACATATATTATGATACATGGGATGACCTATTTTCGTTTCGGGGTCAGAATAGGCTTTTTGGGTCACGTAGTCGTTTCGATCAATCCTATCGGTTCCATTCATTTCTATTTTCAGATTTGCCTATATATAGGCTGTTATAAACCCAAGCAGCCTTTTTCTTATTTCTATACGTACATTTCCATCTGCTCCTTCCTTCCTTCCCTATGGCAGAAACCCTAACCTTCAAATTTAATTGCAAATCAAAAATCAAATCGAAAAATTTGAACTCCTCAAACTATATCATATTATATATCGATTCGAAGCTCTCGACGAGCGTAATCTACTTCAATGATTTGTTTCTCGAATCGGATCATCGTTTGTCCGAAATTCATGAATTAATCTCGGTCGTTCATCGCGCGTTGATCAACTTTGACCGATCGTCAAATTGATTAGTGGGTTTGGTAGAGTTCGTCGCTAGGAGCCGAGGGCGGGTGGTTGAATGGCATAATTCGGCCTGAGGTGGTGGTAATTAGCCGTTAGGGTTTCGAAAACCCTACGTGTAACGACCCTAGATTTTAATTTAATTTAAATTAATAATTTATTGAATTTTGGAGTTAAATTAATAATTAAATGAAATTTTGAATAAAAATTGTGAAATTAAATTGATTAAATGGAGCGAGTTTCCCCGATATCCAAGTATATTCTGTATAAATCATTTGAGATTAAAATATTGTAAATTGTGTATATGTGAGTATATGTGTGTATATTGAATGTATATATATATATATATTTAGGTATATACGAGCAAATTTAATATATATTAGAATTGATGGTTAAAGATGGTTTGAGTTTATAAAATAAATATAAGACAATTAATATTAAGTAAATAATGATAATTAATATTTGAACTAGGAATTGAAATTAATATAAGGTAAGTTTTAATTAAAATAGAAGTAGAATATTTGTTAAAATCTAACAACAATTTAGAATAGAAATTTATTTACATTTCAAAGTAGTAAGAAAACTAGAGAAAACAAATAAACAAGAAATAAAATCAAGTGTGAAAGCAAACCAGGTTTGTGTAAAATAGAAATAAATCAAAGTATAAATGAATGAAGACAGCAAATATCTCTTGTACATATAAGCAAGATAAAACCAATACAACATATCAGCCGAACTAAAATTCTTCATATCAATAAACAAAAATGGAAAAGCCAACAAGTACAAGATATATATCTTTGTACAACCGAGACAAAGCCTAAGTATGTAGACAATTATATGCAAATTTGTACAAGTAATAAATGCCATGCCCTATAGCCATCACGTTCAAGCACATCAGCCACCCTATTGTATAAATAAAATAAAAATAGCCTGTAAACATTTTTATATATCAATCTACCTCTTCTCGTTTACAAAGACTTAGCATTTTCATTCTTTCAAAACTGAAGCAAGCTACAATTCAAATATAAACAACAATTCAAATCAACTGCAAAATCAAGTATCAGATAAATCAAAACAATTCAGTTTTCTAAGTCTTCCAGTTCAAAACCAATCAAGGCTTCAACAATTTAAAGTTTCCAGATTCAAGCATCTATCAATTTTCCAGTTTCAATCTGTTTTCAAAAACAAGGTGTTCTGTTCTTCTCTGTTAATTGGTGAGTAACATTTTACTTAAACTTATAACCTAAGCTAATATGATATGTTTCCATCAGAGATGTTATGTATTTGTATATCCATAACTGTGCAAATCTATGTGTGTTTGTTTCCTCTGTTACCTGTATCTGTGTTCATGGGTTGGTAAATACAGAAACTCACCTCCATCTCATGATCCAACACTTAATTGTCTTTGAGTTGTGAATAAAAACTGTTGGACAATTGTAGTTTAAGTATTTAAATATGTTAAGATTAAACAAAACTGCAATTTCCTCTGGTAATTTAAGGAAAACAGTATAACTTTTAAATGTGTTAAAAACAAACTTTCTTATTTTAAGAAATCAGGTATATAAATTGAAACTACATACCAATTCATGATTTTTAGAACAAGAACTACAATTTTTAAACAAGGGTGGGAAGAGCAGTTCTTATTTCACTGATTTGAACGTTTTGAGTTGCCGGAGACGTTCGAATCGACTGGAGTCGACGTAGTTGGTCGAGGGGGTAGAGGAGTGATGAGGGAAGCTAGGAAAAATGGAGTCGAGGTCGTCAGATCAACATGGAGCAGGCGGCAACGTTTTCTTACTTGTAAACCTAGTTTTGTTCGAGGCTGAGAAGTTTGTTTCGTTCGTTCCCTGTGATGGATCGAGCATGACCGGACTTTGGGAGAGGGTGGAGGAAGTATTGACGCGTGAGTGACCGGAAGTTCGAGCGCCTCCAGTGGTGTGTGCGGCGGTGGCGAAACGTTTTGTTGAGGGATCGTTTTGCAGTTTATCGAGCAGAAGACCAATTTTCGATTCGAAATTCTTTGAGGCAATAGGAGTTTGATTTTCGATTATTCGTGTGATTTGGGACTTGCCTGCGATATTGGGGTTCGCCGAAGATCAGAGTTGCCGCCGTGCACGTGTACGGCATGGCGATGATGTCAGTATCGTGGTGGTAATTTTACTCGAGTCATACTCGAGTAAAAATGGTGGAAGCTTCGGGTTGTATTCGAGTTCCAGGGAGTAGCCTAATGCGTGAGTTTATAGGAAGTTAAACTTAAAAGTGAAGAAGAAAAAGAGGGGGGCTCGGATAAAGTTGTTGGGAGACTCGAGTTTTACTCGAGTAAATGGGGAAGATTTCGCGGGTTGTTTCCTAAGCCTGCAAGCTAAAAATAATAATAATAATAATAATAATAATAATAAGTAAGCTAGGTAAACTAATTCAACAAGTTTTAGTGGTAACGAAAAATTAATGAATGAAAATTTTAAGTCAGGCCTTTGTTACAATTTAACGAATTACGTAAGTACTTAACAAGGTTTTAAAACCCAATTAATATTTCAATTAAGTAGTTGATGAAATACAAGAGTTGGAAATTTAATTACCACTAAAGTTTTTAATTTAGTAATAATTGATTTCAAAGTTTGAAGAAGATTTTTAAATGTTAATTAAAATAAATAATTACTATAAATTAATTGTTTGGAAAATAATTAAGAATGATAAATTTCTAGTTGTAATTAAAGATTGGGTTATAACAATTAAGTATTTAATTTATTCGTAATTAAAATTGTTAATTAAAGTTAATAAATTAGCAGTCAATTAAGATAATTGATTAAGGAATAATTAATTAGAATTTAATTAATTTATCATTAAGAATTTGTTATTCAGATAAATAAAAAATCAACAAATCAAATTTAGCGGTTAGTTTAAATAACAAATTTTGAAACAATAAAACGAGTTAATCAAGATTTAAATTATTTGTCCAAATTCTTATCATTGATTTAAAATAATTATGTGGTAAATTTATTTAAACCACATTTGAAAATAAATTAACTATGACTGTGCACGATATTGATATTTCTATTCTGTTTGTGATATAAATTGCTTTGTATCTAGCTATGATATCTGTGATATGTTTCTGTATATCTGTGAAACCCTTGACCCGTAAAACGACACTTGAATTTCGATGCGATAGGGAGTCGGATTCCAGTTGGTTATCCGAAACCCACATCGAATTATAATTGTGAATCTTTGTGACTGATAAATTTATTTTATCTATGAATCTGTGAATGAAGATAAGCGTTATCGATTATACCGCTTATCGATATATCTGTGATGATTGATGTTGCACTATTGTGTGTAAAACCCCTGGACTACACCTTTACACACACAAATATGGATTTCACGTGGAAATCGGTTAAGTCACAGATAATTTAAATTTGATGTTTTTGAAATTGAAATTTTAATTTCAATTGATTTTGAAATTAGAAATTTGGGTTTAAAGTGAAAAGCTTTTGAAATGGAATTTCAAAGATAAAAGTTATTTTGAATAACTTAACCGAGTTTTTGAAAATTTAAATAATTAGATTTAAATTTGAATTCAAGTTTGAAATTAAATCTATGATTTGGAAACTAGGGATAAAAGATGATATAAATGTGTTTGTATGAATTAAACCATTTAAAAGTATAATTTTGAGAATTTGGATTTCCACTCGTATGAATGAATCAGATTTTCTGAAATGAAACTGTTGTTTTTAAATGGTAAAAGCTTTCAGATAAGAAATGAAATTCCAGTTAATTAAAGGAATTTCAAGTAAATTGAAAAATGGATTTTCCAAGTTATGAATTGTTTTGAAAGCTATGAATCAAATCTGTTATTTTTAACAGATTTAAAATGATGTTTTGTTTAAACCATTTGAAATGGAATTGTTTTGAAAGCTATTAGTTAAATCTTTGATTTAAAGATTTAACGAGTTAATTAAACTGAAATGGAAATCGATTTAGAAAATCTATGAATGAATCTTTGTGAAATTAAGTGAACTTTATGAATTGAATCTTTTTGTTTAAAGGATTAAAATGGTAATTTGATAAACCATTTGTAAAGAAAGTTTGGGTTTAAGTTGTGACTTAATTGAAATCCCAATATCCGTATGTTTTAAATATTTCGCTCACTATTCGGGTTAGCCGGGAAAGGACCTTTGGGTCGTATAACTCATTCCGAATAGTGATACGTCGTATATGGATAGCATTTGAAGATCGGTGTTGAAGACCGGATATTTTTCGAAAATGAAAGGACAACCTGTCGAATGTCTCTGCACTGAGTCGCGCCGGTATAGAGATTTATATCACTCTTTTGTGACGGGAAGTCCGGACGTGATTGAAAATTATCCGGATTTGCAAGGGCTTCGTGAGAAGTGCCTTCGGTTCTGTTCGAACCCGGAACAGACTTATATGGATACATGTCTGACATTACACTTTGAGATATAAAGCCGATTTCTTTCAAATACATTTCTGTTTGGTGGCGGAGAATTTATTCTCTTAGCTTAACACCCTTCTCTGAGACGTACGAGCTCAGAGGTTATGTAGTTGAAGTTATCAGCGATATATCCCAATTTGGTAATGTGGCATGCTGAGTGTTGCTGTGTGATGATCAGTGTTTGATCATTTGTGATATGATCATTTGTTTGATCATTTATCTTTGTGATCATAGGTTGATCATCTGTTGACCCAAAGCGTGGCTTTTTGAAAAAGCATAGCTTTGTGGACGAGACTTCGTCGAGCCTCACAACCCGGTAATGGTCGAAACAGGAATCGTGCGGCAAGGTTTTCAGGGGTAGCTCCCCTAGGGTATGACCATTCCTTCTGGAAAAGGGTAGTATCATGGTATGGAGCCCAGATACTTACTCATGTGGACACACTTTATTTATGACGTGTGATGTTGGATTCGAGGCGCCTCGGTTAAAGGTCCCAAAGGACCGGGGGTGGCATATCTAAGGTTTCTTTTATCCCTTGGGAAAAGGGGTTGCCGGCCTTGTTTGGCAGAGAACGGTGTGGTTCTCGGAACGTCCCGCCAGAGGCGTTTCTTTCGTGGAATAGGAAGTTCCTTAGCCTGACCATTTGTTGGAAATCCAAACAAAACAATACGAACCTTGTACGGTATTAGTTGTATTACCTGCCATGGAATGTGGTGGTAACCTGCTATTGAACATGGTAGCTATAGTAGGCATAAGTGCGAAATGTCTATGCTGGCTAAGATTTATATTCTACTTTCGAAATTGTTTTCTGCACTATGCACTAGTAATAATATCAAATGATTTGATTTTGCGTAGTAAGCATCTTTGACTATCATAAGAAGAAATCTCCTCCAATTCTGCGTTTGCATTATGTGTGTGGTGGGAGGTCTTATGGTGGTTTCATTTTTCAAAAAGCATTGCGAATTGACTTTAAAATTCTTTTGTGTTCGTTTTTAAAGATAAACTGTTTTTGTTGCTCACACCAGTCCCATGACTGATCCAGAGTTTATTGTTCCCTTCCTAAACTCTGGGTGCTCATAATTTTCCACACGAGCAGTCTAGAGTTGGGTTTTTCAGATATTCAGGTTTAGTAGATTTTCTGGAGCTAGTTCAGTCTTTGGATCGGACTGCACTTGCTTATCTTGGTGTATCGTTATTGGGAGTTCAAGCTATTTCTGGATTAGTGCTTTGAAGATGGAGATTATCCGCTGCTGATGTTATCGTTTTCTTTTCCGCTGCTATTTGTTGTATCATATCTCTGATGTATATTGATATTCATTGTATCATTCTGTTGTATCAGATATTGTATATCAATGTATTATTCATTTCTTCCGCTGTGTTATTTACTTAACTGTGTTATAAGCTCCCGAGAACCAGATTCGACATTTGAATCTACGGCATTTTGAGTACAAGTGAAGTACGGGTGCCGATTTTCGAAGGTCGACTTTTGGGTCTTGACAAGTGGTATCAGAGCTAAGGTTGAACTTTAGCTCAGGAGTATAACACGTTAAGTAGCTCATTAGAGATAGAGTGAAGTAAACTCTAGAATGAGTAATCTCTAAGATATCCGTTTGAACGTCTCAGTAAATTCTCTTACTATCCACTGATAGTGAGTATGAGTGCAAGAAGAAGACGAGATAGGGGACAAGGGAATACGACTATAAATGGTCAATACCCTGCAACAGTGGAAACAACTTTCTTATCAATATTCTTTGATTCATTTCCAAATTCTTTTGATTTCTTCGTGACAGCTCAAGAAGGAGTTTCGGTGTGATGATGGCTCTACGAATCGTTGTCGAAGATCTTTACTTTGTATCTGCATCGGTTTCTTATCAGCTTTTTGATTTTAAACCTTAATGAATTTGAATTTGGAAATTTTAAATTTGAGTTAAATTGATTAATAGAATATGAAGGCTAAATTGAATTGAATCAATTAAAACGATTTCGTTTGAAACTAAATTTGAAATTCTATTATAATTTCTCGGGTTGATCGAAGTCCGAAGAGGGACAAATTGGTATATATTCTGAGATATTCCGACTTGAGTTCGGAATCCGTATCTTATGTTTTTAGAAAATTATAGGAGATCGAATTTATCTTTGATCTGTCTATCTCTGTCCTTATTTCGTGCCTACGAATTTCGAGGACGAAATTCTTTTAAGGGGGGAAGTTTGTAACGACCTTAGATTTTAATTTAATTTAAATTAATAATTTATTGAATTTTGGAGTTAAATTAATAATTAAATGAAATTTTGAATAAAAATTGTGAAATTAAATTGATTAAATGGAGCGAGTTTCCCCGATATCCAAGTATATTCTGTATAAATCATTTGAGATTAAAATATTGTAAATAGTGTATATGTGAGTATATGTGTGTATATTGAATGTATATATATATATATATATATATATATATATTTAGGTATATACGAGCAAATTTAATATATATTAGAATTGATGGTTAAAGATGGTTTGAGTTTATAAAATAAATATAAGACAATAAATATTAAGTAAATAATGATAATTAATATTTGAACTAGGAATTGAAATTAATATAAGGTAAGTTTTAATTAAAATAGAAGTAGAATATTTGTTAAAATCTAACAACAATTTAGAATAGAAATTTATTTACATTTCAAAGTAGTAAGAAAACTAGAGAAAACAAATAAACAAGAAATAAAATCAAGTGTGAAAGCAAACCAGGTTTGTGTAAAATAGAAATAAATCAAAGTATAAATGAATGAAGACAGCAAATATCTCTTGTACATATAAGCAAGATAAAACCAATACAACATATCAGCCGAACTAAAATTCTTCATATCAATAAACAAAAATGGAAAAGCCAACAAGTACAAGATATATATCTTTGTACAGCCGAGACAAAGCCTAAGTATGTAGACAATTATATGCAAATTTGTACAAGTAATAAATGCCATGCCCTATAGCCATCACGTTCAAGCACATCAGCCACCCTATTGTATAAATAAAATAAAAATAGCCTGTAAACATTTTTATATATCAATCTACCTCTTCTCGTTTACAAAGACTTAGCATTTTCATTCTTTCAAAACTGAAGCAAGCTACAATTCAAATATAAACAACAATTCAAATCAACTGCAAAATCAAGTATCAGATAAATCAAAACAATTCAGTTTTCTAAGTCTTCCAGTTCAAAACCAATCAAGGCTTCAACAATTTAAAGTTTCCAGATTCAAGCATCTATCAATTTTCCAGTTTCAATCTGTTTTCAAAAACAAGGTGTTCTGTTCTTCTCTGTTAATTGGTGAGTAACATTTTACTTAAACTTATAACCTAAGCTAATATGATATGTTTCCATCAGAGATGTTATGTATTTGTATATCCATAACTGTGCAAATCTATGTGTGTTTGTTTCCTCTGTTACCTGTATCTGTGTTCATGGGTTGGTAAATACAGAAACTCACCTCCATCTCATGATCCAACACTTAATTGTCTTTGAGTTGTGAATAAAAACTGTTGGACAATTGTAGTTTAAGTATTTAAATATGTTAAGATTAAACAAAACTGCAATTTCCTCTGGTAATTTAAGGAAAACAGTATAACTTTTAAATGTGTTAAAAACAAACTTTCTTATTTTAAGAAATCAGGTATATAAATTGAAACTACATACCAATTCATGATTTTTAGAACAAGAACTACAATTTTTAAACAAGGGTGGGAAGAGCAGTTCTTATTTCACTGATTTGAACGTTTTGAGTTGCCGGAGACGTTCGAATCGACTGGAGTCGACGTAGTTGGTCGAGGGGGTAGAGGAGTGATGAGGGAAGCTAGGAAAAATGGAGTCGAGGTCGTCAGATCAACATGGAGCAGGCGGCAACGTTTTCTTACTTGTAAACCTAGTTTTGTTCGAGGCTGAGAAGTTTGTTTCGTTCGTTCCCTGTGATGGATCGAGCGTGACCGGACTTTGGGAGAGGGTGGAGGAAGTATTGACGCGTGAGTGACCGGAAGTTCGAGCGCCTCCAGTGGTGTGTGCGGCGGTGGCGAAACGTTTTGTTGAGGGATCGTTTTGCAGTTTATCGAGCAGAAGACCAATTTTCGATTCGAAATTCTTTGAGGCAATAGGAGTTTGATTTTCGATTATTCGTGTGATTTGGGACTTGCCTGCGATATTGGGGTTCGCCGGAGATCAGAGTTGCCGCCGTGCACGTGTACGGCATGGCGATGATGTCAGTATCGTGGTGGTAATTTTACTCGAGTCATACTCGAGTAAAAATGGTGGAAGCTTCGGGTTGTATTCGAGTTCCAGGGAGTAGCCTGATGCGTGAGTTTATAGGAAGTTAAACTTAAAAGTGAAGAAGAAAAAGAGGGGGGCTCGGATAAAGTTGTTGGGAGACTCGAGTTTTACTCGAGTAAATGGGGAAGATTTCGCGGGTTGTTTCCTAAGCCTGCAAGCTAAAAATAATAATAATAATAATAATAATAATAATAAGTAAGCTAGGTAAACTAATTCAACAAGTTTTAGTGGTAACGAAAAATTAATGAATGAAAATTTTAAGTCAGGCCTTTGTTACAATTTAACGAATTACGTAAGTACTTAACAAGGTTTTAAAACCCAATTAATATTTCAATTAAGTAGTTGATGAAATACAAGAGTTGGAAATTTAATTACCACTAAAGTTTTTAATTTAGTAATAATTGATTTCAAAGTTTGAAGAAGATTTTTAAATGTTAATTAAAATAAATAATTACTATAAATTAATTGTTTGGAAAATAATTAAGAATGATAAATTTCTAGTTGTAATTAAAGATTGGGTTATAACAATTAAGTATTTAATTTATTCGTAATTAAAATTGTTAATTAAAGTTAATAAATTAGCAGTCAATTAAGATAATTGATTAAGGAATAATTAATTAGAATTTAATTAATTTATCATTAAGAATTTGTTATTCAGATAAATAAAAAATCAACAAATCAAATTTAGCGGTTAGTTTAAATAACAAATTTTGAAACAATAAAACGAGTTAATCAAGATTTAAATTATTTGTCCAAATTCTTATCATTGATTTAAAATAATTATGTGGTAAATTTATTTAAACCACATTTGAAAATAAATTAACTATGACTGTGCACGATATTGATATTTCTATTCTGTTTGTGATATAAATTGCTTTGTATCTAGCTGTGATATCTGTGATATGTTTCTGTATATCTGTGAAACCCTTGACCCGTAAAACGACACTTGAATTTCGATGCGACAGGGAGTCGGATTCCAGTTGGTTATCCGAAACCCACATCGAATTATAATTGTGAATCTTTGTGACTGATAAATTTATTTTATCTATGAATCTGTGAATGAAGATAAGCGTTATCGATTATACCGCTTATCGATATATCTGTGATGATTGATGTTGCACTATTGTGTGTAAAACCCCTGGACTACACCTTTACACACACAAATATGGATTTCACGTGGAAATCGGTTAAGTCACAGATAATTTAAATTTGATGTTTTTGAAATTGAAATTTTAATTTCAATTGATTTTGAAATTAGAAATTTGGGTTTAAAGTGAAAAGCTTTTGAAATGGAATTTCAAAGATAAAAGTTATTTTGAATAACTTAACCGAGTTTTTGAAAATTTAAATAATTAGATTTAAATTTGAATTCAAGTTTGAAATTAAATCTATGATTTGGAAACTAGGGATAAAAGATGATATAAATGTGTTTGTATGAATTAAACCATTTAAAAGTATAATTTTCAGAATTTGGATTTCCACTCGTATGAATGAATCAGATTTTCTGAAATGAAACTGTTGTTTTTAAATGGTAAAAGCTTTCAGATAAGAAATGAAATTCCAGTTAATTAAAGGAATTTCAAGTAAATTGAAAAATGGATTTTCCAAGTTATGAATTGTTTTGAAAGCTATGAATCAAATCTGTTATTTTTAACAGATTTAAAATGATGTTTTGTTTAAACCATTTGAAATGGAATTGTTTTGAAAGCTATTAGTTAAATCTTTGATTTAAAGATTTAACGAGTTAATTAAACTGAAATGGAAATCGATTTGGAAAATCTGTGAATGAATCTTTGTGAAATTAAGTGAACTTTATGAATTGAATCTTTTTGTTTAAAGGATTAAAATGGTAATTTGATAAACCATTTGTAAAGAAAGTTTGGGTTTAAGTTGTGACTTAATTGAAATCCCAATATCCGTATGTTTTAAATATTTCGCTCACTATTCGGGTTAGCCGGGAAAGGACCTTTGGGTCGTATAACTCATTCCGAATAGTGATACGTCGTATATGGATAGCATTTGAAGATCGGTGTTGAAGACCGGATATTTTTCGAAAATGAAAGGACAACCTGTCGAATGTCTCTGCACTGAGTCGCGCCGGTATAGAGATTTATATCACTCTTTTGTGACGGGAAGTCCGGACGTGATTGAAAATTATCCGGATTTGCAAGGGCTTCGTGAGAAGTGCCTTCGGTTCTGTTCGAACCCGGAACAGACTTATATGGATACATGTCTGACATTACACTTTGAGATATAAAGCCGATTTCTTTCAAATACATTTCTGTTTGGTGGCGGAGAATTTATTCTCTTAGCTTAACACCCTTCTCTGAGACGTACGAGCTCAGAGGTTATGTAGTTGAAGTTATTAGCGATATATCCCAATTTGGTAATGTGGCATGCTGAGTGTTGCTGTGTGATGATCAGTGTTTGATCATTTGTGATATGATCATTTGTTTGATCATTTATCTTTGTGATCATAGGTTGATCATCTGTTGACCCAAAGCGTGGCTTTTTGAAAAAGCGTAGCTTTGTGGACGAGACTTCGTCGAGCCTCACAACCCGGTAATGGTCGAAACAGGAATCGTGCGGCAAGGTTTTCAGGGGTAGCTCCCCTAGGGTATGACCATTCCTTCTGGAAAAGGGTAGTATCATGGTATGGAGCCCAGATACTTACTCATGTGGACACACTTTATTTATGACGTGTGATGTTGGATTCGAGGCGCCTCGGTTAAAGGTCCCAAAGGACCGGGGGTGGCATATCTGAGGTTTCTTTTATCCCTTGGGAAAAGGGGTTGCCGGCCTTGTTTGGCAGAGAACGGTGTGGTTCTCGGAACGTCCCGCCAGAGGCGTTTCTTTCGTGGAATAGGAAGTTCCTTAGCCTGACCATTTGTTGGAAATCCAAACAAAACAATACGAACCTTGTACGGTATTAGTTGTATTACCTACCATGGAATGTGGTGGTAACCTGCTATTGAACATGGTAGCTATAGTAGGCATAAGTGCGAAATGTCTATGCTGGCTAAGATTTATATTCTACTTTCGAAATTGTTTTCTGCACTATGCACTAGTAATAATATCAAATGATTTGATTTTGCGTAGTAAGCATCTTTGACTATCATAAGAAGAAATCTCCTCCAATTCTGCATTTGCATTGTGTGTGTGGTGGGAGGTCTTATGGTGGTTTCATTTTTCAAAAAGCATTGCGAATTGACTTTAAAATTCTTTTGTGTTCGTTTTTAAAGATAAACTGTTTTTGTTGCTCACACCAGTCCCATGACTGATCCGGAGTTTATTGTTCCCTTCCTAAACTCTAGGTGCTCATAATTTTCCACACGAGCAGTCTAGAGTTGGGTTTTTCAGATATTCAGGTTTAGTAGATTTTCTGGAGCTAGTTCAGTCTTTGGATCGGACTGCACTTGCTTATCTTGGTGTATCGTTATTGGGAGTTCAAGCTATTTCTGGATTAGTGCTTTGAAGATGGAGATTATCCGCTGCTGATGTTATCGTTTTCTTTTCCGCTGCTATTTGTTGTATCATATCTCTGATGTATATTGATATTCATTGTATCATTCTGTTGTATCAGATATTGTATATCAATGTATTATTCATTTCTTCCGCTGTGTTATTTACTTAACTGTGTTATAAGCTCCCGAGAACCAGATTCGACATTTGAATCTACGGCATTTTGAGTACAAGTGAAGTACGGGTGCCGATTTTCGAAGGTCGACTTTTGGGTCTTGACACTACGTGTTTGGTGGCGGTGCACGCCACTAGGGATGGCCAGAGGTGATGCCGTGCCATAGGGCGGTGCGGCAGAGGACGTCGAGCATGAAGGAGATGGCGGCGTTGGCTAAGGTGGCCTGAGGCGCGTGCAATCGGCGGTCAAAGGTGGTTCACGGTCACGTTTGGGTTCGATGCTTCTGGGTCACATGCGTATATCTGAGGGTAGGGTTTGTGAACGATGTGTCAGGTAACGTGCATAACTTAATTAATATTTTATTTGTTTTAAATTTTATCGTATAATCCTCTAACTCATATAACTTTTTCATACGAGCTCGGATTAACGAACGGTTTGTTTCATTGGGATCGTATCTAAATTCCGGACATTATGAAATGGGTTTGGACGAATTCTGAGACCATTCAAATTTGGGCCTTATTTTGAATTTCTAATCGATTTGAAATCAAAGGTGTTTTAACCCACTCACAACTACTAGATTACCTTATGTTAGTTAAATTCAATTTATGATGTGATTTGAAATTGATTGGTTGATGTTTGGTATATTTAAATTATCATTGTAGTTAAATCTGACTTTTATTGAAATTAATTGTAATTTAATTTAATATAGAATTTAAAATTGCTTGTCAATACCTGTTATTGATGATCAATCAATTGTTGTTATTTATTTGTTGATCTGAATGATGATTGTGATGGATGTTTGATTGTTGATATTGGATGACTGGATGTTATATTTATATTGCTTTAACGCTGCAAGTTCCTTATGGGTTGAAATGATACATACCCGAACGATCTGATAGATTAGGGGAAATCGTTATGAGTTGAAATGATAGACTTAAGCGATTTCATGGATTTGTAATTAAATTCGAAATTATGAGTTGAAATGATATATATCCGTAAATATAAAATAATTGCGGATTGAAATGATAAATATCTGTATCACTTGACCATAGGGTAGAGAATTATATACGGACACCGCATTGGTTAAATTAAGCGATTTAAATCCTTAAAATTTGCATTCAATTAAAAGATATTGTTAAATGGAATTTGATTTATATAAACTGAATTGTTTTAAATGAATTGTTTAAAAGATTTAAATTGAAATTTCATGTTGAATTTGTAGTATAAACAAAATTTATCGAAATTGAGTTAATGAAACGTTGAAAATTGCAATTATGAATCTATTGAAATTGGAGTAGCTTAAATTGATATTTTAAGGTTCGAATTTTTTTTTTGATTTAAGATCTGGATATGGTCCAGGTTTGTTGAAATGGAAGATATAGTTAAATTTAATATTAATTTCATATTAATTATTTTAATATAAACTATTTGAAGGTTTATTATTTTAAAAATTCTGGTTTTAAGATTTTCAACTATTAAACTAATCTAATCTATTTTAAACTATTTGAAAACAATTTTTAATCAATTTAAACTATTTAATTTATTTTAATCTATTATAATCTATTTAGTCCAATTTAAAATATTTTACCTAATTTAAACTAATTAATCCATTTTAATCTATTTTTAAATCTACTTGATTTATTTTAAATCTATTTAAATTATTTTAAATCTATTTAATCTATTTTAAACCTATTTAGAACTATCTTAAATCCACCTAAACTATTTTAATCTATTTTTAAACCTTTTTAAACTATTTTAAACTATTTTAACTATTTTAAATTATTAAAAACTATTTGAACTATTTTAAAACTATCTAAACTACTTTCTAAAAATATACGGTGCAAGGTTAGACTGCTCTATTTAAATCCTTGATTTAAAAGCGAATATGGAAAATAAAAAAAAAGATGTTATAACCTAAGTTGGGATTTAAATGACATTTTCTAGTGAAATGACATATTTGATTTAATATGATGATTTTGAAATGAGATTTAATCTATTCTGTCGATATGATTTCGAAAGTGAATATGATTTTGGAAGTAATATGGTTTGAATTGAATATGATATTTTGATATCAATTATGAATTGAGTTTTGAAATGTAAAAGACACATCCAGTGTGAAATATGCGTTTGGTTGTTAAAGAGATCGGGATCAGATATTATCATACTCTCTGCCAATACTGAAAACCACTTTAACAACTGTGTATGTGGTGGAGATTCCAGAATGAAGTAGGATGGTTTCACGAATGATTCTGTATGAGGTATTTACGTAACCCTGACTCCCATGAGTCAGCTTAGATGTGAGTAAAATAGGAGCTATACCGGGCCAAGTGAGGTCATTCCTCCTATCTGGCACATTTCTTCGATATCATATTATGACTTTGTGATGATTTGGTGGCCACCCCTCGATTTGATTATGGGAGTGCCTTCCGAGGTGGGCGGTATTAGCCGCTATGCGTTACCACCAATCCGGGAGTGCAAATGGTAGAATCCTACCCTGGCATTGCCTCGAGTGCCGTGTTCACATGCCGTATCGCGCCTTCTACGAGTTTGGTTTGTACCATACCTATGGAGTGCCCTCTGATAGCCCTCCAGTTTACAGAGGAATTACGGTATATATAGACTACGGGAAAATAAAAAATGTGTTAAGGGAGATATGGGTAACGCCTTAACGCTATTTTAATACTTTACTTTACTATAGACACTATTATAATAGCGTATTGTACTATGTATGTAGATAGTTTAACGGATCCTTAAGAAATGGAAATCCCGAACATCTCTTGAGTTATTGCACTCACGTTAGACACTAGATAGGAGATGTCAAACCCCGTAAACACCTCCGACGTCGCTACACTCATATTTATTTACCGTTGATTTAACTTACTTAAGATCTTTAAGTTCCGACTCGAGTGTTTTGTCTTTTCGATTCGCTCGGGTCAGTCTGAGCTTTTCAGTTTATCGAAGACTGCTTTCTGGAGGATGAAGATGAAGATTTAATACTGTTATTGTTTATTATTTTTATCCCGCTGCATCATGTTGTTCCGCTGCATTACTTAATTATTACTGCTGTATGTACTCTGATTCCGTATTGTAAAAGTGTAATCAAATTTTATTTGTAAAAACAGCTTCATGAACTGTTTATTTGGTTATTAAATTTTGTCATTTCGCTGTGAGATTCTGTTTTTTGTTTTCTTTCTTTCTCTGCTTTTTCTTATTTACCCCATAACAATCTGCCCTTTTTAATGGTTTGAGTCTGTCGTGTGTGGTTTATCGTCGATTTAAACCATCCAAAAAGGCAGATCGTTATAGTGGGAGGTATCTATTCTTGTATATGGCAATTTCTGAACACGTAGTAAGCTCAGTATTGATCAGAAATGACAAGAGATGGCAACTACTAGTTTATTATGTGAGCAGAAGGTTAAAGGATGCCGAAATCTGATACCCAGTCATTGAGAAACTGGCATAATGTTTAATTTTGACAGCTTGGAAATTAATGCCTTACTTCCAAGCACACTCGGTGAAGGTGTTGACCAACTTTCCATTGAAACAAGCCTTTGGTAAGCCCGAAACTTCTGGAAGATTGATTAAGTGGGGCATTGAACTAAGTCAGTATGGTATAGCATATCTGCCCAGAACGGCTAAAAAAGGGCAAGCTTTAGTTGATTTCATTAACGAGTGCACATGATTCATTTTAGAACAATCCAAAAAGGAAAAGGATGTAAAACCCAAGTGGTAGTTATTTGTGGATGGTACCTCAAACGAATAGTGGGCCGGAGCAGGATATGTGATAATTACCCCAGATGGACACAAACTTCATTATGCTATGAAATTGGGGTTCTCGTCAACTAACAATGTAGCAGAATATGAATCCATGGTTGTAGGATTAACCCTCGCTCTATAACTCAAGATCCCGAGGATTCAAGTATTCAATGATTCTCAATTGATGGTTAACCAAATCAAACAAGTATATCAAACCAAAGACCCTAAACTAAGTTAGTATGTGAAGAAATTTTAAAAAATGCGTGCACTTTTCGAAGATTTCTCCGTACACCAAATACCAAGAGGAGGCAATTCTCAAGCAGATTCGCTAGCTAAGTTGGCAAGTTCGAGAGGAGCCCTAGAGACTCGAATTGTGCCCATGGGATTTCAGGCCAATCCCAGCATTGAGGAAAACAAACAAGAGGAAACCAAGGAGCTATTAGTATTAACCCGATCACAAGCCTTAACACAAGAATCAGAAGAAATAATTCAGGAAATACTAAATGAAGAACCTGTAGCCCCAATTATGAGTTATACTGTCAATAGGGCACTATCTGCAGATAAAATAGAAGCACAAATGCTGAAAAGACAAGCCTAAAACTTTACCATTATGGATGGAATTCTATACAAGAAAGGATATGCCCTTCCCTATTTGCGACGTGTAAAACCATGGAACGGATTGAGGATATTAAAGGAAGCACACGAAGGATTTTGTGGAGATCACTCTAATGTGATCAAACTGGCCAAAAAGATAAGGAGGTAAGGGTTTTACTGGCCAATTTGACCAACCAAGCAATTGAGTATGTTAAAACGTGTGAAATGCGTCAACGTCATTCAAAGATACCACGTCTTCCTTCGAGTCAGATAACCCCCATTACCAGTCCATGGCCATTTGATGTTTGGGGAATTGATTTAATCGGGCCGCTTCCAATCTCCAAAGGAGGAGCTAAATATGCTGTAGTGGCAATTGATTACTTCACACAATGGGTCGAAGCAGAACCACTTCAAAAAATCACCTCTGGGAAAGTGCTAAGATTTGTCATTAAAAACATTGTCACAAGGTTTGTAACGCCCCACCTCTATGCTCATAATAACAAAGAGTATTAAAAGAAATATTGTCTATTATTACGAAGAATAAGGCTGGATAGGAGCGACCATCCGTAATTGGCCTTACACTAATATTGGTTATCTCGACAGGAGTGGTATATACTTCTTATTTTTCATCTATTATTTATTTACTCCCATCGACACTCCCAATACCAGTATAAAACGAACTACGATGGTTCCTAATAGTTTAGGACATTAGATATAACAATAACACAGATAATATAAATGCGGAACACATATGAAGTCTCACCAAATAATTAGACAATGAATTGCGAAACCTACACAAAGGTGATATCAAAACACAGTTCAATGCAATATCAAAGTCACCGTAGAAAGGAGTTCGAAATCATGGAGCTGCAGTTTTAAATCAAGATGTTTTACGAGTAACCAAACAATCGACGCTAGCCAAGTTCATCGCATAACACCATCACAACCCAAAGTAAGAAGAATGGAAATCAAACAGTTCAGCAATTGAAAGTTACGAACTTGAGCAAATTGAAATCACTGCTTTGAATTAGATGTGAGTAGGGATTACTCACCTTTTATTCGAAGAATCCAGTTCAAACCAAAGTCGAAGACACCCCCTATTTGGCCGCCTCTACAAAGTGTTCGAAGCGAAGACGACTCGAATCAAGCGGCTGAAGAGATGATCAACTCGCGAAGCAAGAGTCAAGTTGAATCGAGCGTTGAATGTCGGGGTCTTTGAATTTGCCCAAAACCCTAGTTTTTTTTTGGGCAAATTCAAAGACCCCGACATTCAACGCTCGATTCAACTTGACTCTTGCTTCGCGAGTTGATCATCTCTTCAGCCGCTTGATTCGAGTCGTCTTCGCTTCGAACACTTTGTAGAGGTGGCCAAATAGGGGGTGTCTTCGACTTTGGTTTGAACTGGATTCTTCGAATAAAAGGTGAGTAATCCCTACTCACATCTAATTCAAAGCAGTGATTTCAATTTGCTCAAGTTCGTAACTTTCAATTGCTGAACTGTTTGATTTCCATTCTTCTTACTTTGGGTTGTGATGGTGTTATGCGATGAACTTGGCTAGCGTCGATTGTTTGGTTACTCGTAAAACATCTTGATTTAAAACTGCAGCTCCATGATTTCGAACTCCTTTCTACGGTGACTTTGATATTGCATTGAACTGTGTTTTGATATCACCTTTGTGTAGGTTTCGCAATTCATTGTCTAATTATTTGGTGAGACTTCATATGTGTTCATATATATATATAGTTATATGTGTGTATACATATGTAGTCGAATTTGCACGGAAATTATCTTGGTTCAAAACCGATATTGTGGCTGGCACTTGTTTTCTTCTGGTGAATCACGATGATTTCTCTGGTCCATTATTTACTGCTTTGTACTCTTTGCCACTTTGTTTTGGTCACTGTTGCTTTGCTTGAGTTTATCGTCAGGAGCTCGAGTTGCTTCAATTTTGCTTTAGAGTCTGCAAATCGTACATCCATGCTTTTAAGGCTGCTTGCATACAGTCACATTATTTCATTTAGTCTTCAAGTATATGTTATGTTTGTTGGTTCTGTTGTTGCATTTGGTACAGATATATATGCGTGTACATGTATATATTTGTATTGCTTGGCCTTGAATTTGATATCACTGACTTTGGGCATTTAATGATTTGGAATTGTAGTTGTTTTCGGCCTTGACGATGTTTTGCCTTGGTTTATTTGTTTGCCCTGTTACTTCAACCATTGTCCAGTTTTACAAGTACATTGCATATACCTGTTTCTTCTCTTTGCTTACATCTGCACATCCATGTGCCTCCTCTGTTTCGTTTGTGCTTCCCCTATGTGGCCATATCTTGGTTGCATCTGGACTTGTACTGGTAATTCACGTGTGTAATTGTATTTGTTGTCTTCATGTACCTAAATATAGTTGTACAGGGCCCTATTTAGTTTATGTTGTAGTTTGTATATCTCACTGTTGCATCAGGGTTGTAGCCGCGGTCCTATATTGCGTAGTTCATTCATCTCGTAGTCTGGTACCCTTTTAAAATCTGTCTTGAGTGCAGACTTCATATTGCTGCAACTCGTACACTTTTGGATTTGAACTTGCCTCGGTTTTGATTTTGATTTGAGGTCACTACTTTAAATCCTTTGCTTGATATTGCTTTTATCTTAATAATATCCCCACTGCTGCATTGATTTAGGGGCTGCGGTATAATTTTCTGCTGCATCCCCAGTGATGTGTTATTCCTGTGCATTGCCTTCATACCTAGGTTGTCTGGTTTTAATATTCTGGCATTGAGTCACATGTAGTATTCATATGCATTGATGTTGGCTTTTGTCACTTGAAATAAAAGCTGCTGTTGGACTTTGGGTTTTGATTTGGGTTTCACTGACCTGTACACATGTATTTGCTTGCATCCATATTGTCGCTGTATCTAGTATGATATAGTTGCATTTGAACCGTACTACCGCCTTTGTTCTCGAGTCCGACACTTGTGTTGCCCAGTTTCATTTAGTTGTTCACTAGTCTGCATTTGCTAGTGAAGTTGAACTTGATCTTGTTTCTCCATTTAGTCTTGCTGCAGTTGCTAGTTTGAGTGTTGTTGCCTCTTGCACATGCTCTTTGATATTGGTCGAACTTGTTTCACTTGCTGCCACTGTCTTCTTTGTAGTGGCAGTCTGCCCTGGTCTTTACAACTGTTGCCACTGCAGTTTCATCGTGGTGGTTGCTGGGTATTCGTTTATGTCTGCAGTTGCATGTGTTTTGCAGTTTTCCCCCTGTTGGGATTTGTTTCTGAATTCACTTGAGTTGAATCCGGCACTTCGGGGTTTGACCTGGTGATCACCTGTGACTTCCACTGAGCTTTTGCGTATCTCTTGCGATGGTGGCGAGGCAGTGCACGCGTGCGTGCACTGCAGCCACCCAAACTCGACAGTTTTGAATTGATTTTTCTTTTGCTTTTGATGCATTGATCTTTTATGCCGAATTGGCGAGGCCGTACACGCGTGCGTGTACGGCAGCCAATCGAGTTTTGATGGTTTTAAAGCGACAATTTCAATGACTTTAAATTGATTTAGTCGATTTGATAAATTGTTTGTTTATCTCTGTTGACGATTTAAATCTGCTGATTTTTGTTAAACACTGTTAAGTGTTATATTGACCGTTATCCGGTTTCTTTGTTTAAAGAATCGGATAGACGGGAATTATTGTGACTATCATCTATTTAAAGTATTCTGCCTATATGCTCTAATAAACTGGTTTGAATTAGACTGACCTGGGTATTATTTTCTTTTGAATGTAATACTCGGGTCAGACCCGAGTTATTTCAGGTTGTAGATTTTCTTCTTTGAGTTGCTGTTCGGGATTGAAGACTTTTCACATCTTCTGAAGTTGTCAGAGTCATTTTGTCATTGTATAGAATGATATATATTCATGTATATTAGTCGATAATGTACTTGTATATATAACTTCTAGAGTCGATAGTTGTAGTTGTATCATATGTATAGTGTCAACTATGTATTAACTGACATCAGTTATATATATATGAGACTTTTGTTTTATCTGTGTTCCGCATTTATATTATCTGTGTTATTGTTATATCTAATGTCCTAAACTATTAGGAACCATCGTAGTTCGTTTTATACTGGTATTGGGAGTGTCGATGGGAGTAAATAAATAATAGATGAAAAATAAGAAGTATATACCACTCCTGTCGAGATAACCAATATTAGTGTAAGGCCAATTACGGATGGTCGCTCCTATCCAGCCTTATTCTTCGTAATAATAGACAGTATTTCTTTTAATACTCTTTGTTATTATGAGCATAGAGGTGGGGCGTTACAGTTGGTATCAGAGCTTGGGGTTTATGGACATAATATAAAACATAACTTGGATGGAACATATGTTACCACTATTGGTCGATGTTTTATTTGTACTTTGAGTCAAAACTAAAGTTTTGAAATTTTGATGAAATTTTTAAATATCTTTATTTAAAAATAATAGTGAAATTGTGTTCTGATGATTTGATTGATTTGTGTTCTGTTTATCAGAGTGCGCAGCGGAAACAGTTAAACTGTCTTCGCTGAGTACAACTGATAATCTTTTTGATTTAAAAATCAAAATATGGAATTGATATGAATTTCAATTGTTGTTTACATAGCTGTGTTTATTTTGTTTCTTTGAGAATTTCGAATCCAAATTGAGGATTCGAAGAAATTGCAGATATGTGATTTTTGTTGAAATTTCCGCTGGCTTTCTTTTGTACTAATCATATATTGATCAGATTTTGTTGTTTTGAATTATCTTCATTGAAGATACATTTGAATGATTCTTTGTTCATTTTGTAGTACGTGCAAAAATTTAAATTGCACGTTATTGCATTCATTTTACGTTGAACCGATGCTGGGTTATGAAACGTATTTTGTTGCCATTATTTTTACAACGGAATTTTACACCAATGCTATATTTTGAAGTACGGTGTTTTGTGGCATTTTGATGAATGAGAATTCACTGACATTACATTTTGATGTAGATTGTTTTGATGTGATTTTGACGTTTTAAAACTACTGTCGCTTTGGCTTCCGTAACCGTCAAATTTTAAAAAGTGGATTTCAAGCGGTTATTCCGCAATGCTGATTTGTAACCGTTTTACGGTATTTTGAGAAGTACAATTTCCTTATCGAAATTGTTACTAATTTGCTGCTTTAATCACGTGATTGGAAAATTGTTTTATAAAATTTTAGCAGTTTGTGTTTTCAAAAGAATGAGAAAGCGACTTAAACGATTCAGCAAAATCGAGGATTATGACCCCTTTCTTTTACTGTTTCGCTTAACTCCGGACTTGTCCAGTTGAGAATGTGAATTGTTATTTTTACAAAATAAATAAAATTGTTTTCAAGAATTTTTACAGTTTGCGCTTTCAAAGGAATGAGGAAGCGATTTAAACGTTTCAGCAAAATCGAGGACTATGACCCCTTTCTTTTACTGATTCGCTTAATTCCGGACTTGTCCGTTTGAGAATGTAAAGTGTATTTTTACAGAATACACAATTTTGCACTTTCAAGGAAACGATGAAGTGATTTAAACGATTTAGCAAAAGTGCGGAGTATGGAACCACACTTTTACTATTTCGGTTAATTCCGGACTCGTTAATTGAATATCTGTTGTTTTGATGAATTTGATGATTTCACACTTTCAAGGAAACGATGAAGAGAATCAAACGATTTAGTAAAACACGTGGTATGGGACATGTGCGTTTGCTATTTCGGTTAATTCCGGACTCGTTAATTGAAACATTTTGATGCTTTCGTGTGCTTTCGAGCCACTTTGTTGGACCTTCGGGTCATTTGTTGGACCTTCGGGTCAAATACCAGTACTAGACCTTCGGGTCATTTGTTGGACCTTCGGGTCATTTGTTGGGCGCCAAAATTATATTGAGTACTTGGTAGGCTTCGGCCATTTGTTGATGCACGTGCGGCGAATTAAAAACTCGCCATCTGATGGGATCGATCCAAGCTTTTATGTTGATTTTCTAGTGTTCTTAATTAATTTCTAGATATTTGTTGCTTCCAATTATCTGCAGGTAATTGGATATTTGTTGATATGAGTTCTGATTATCGTTTTTGATAATCGGATATTTGTTGTTTCTAATTATCGCTTGTGATAATTGGATATTTGTTGATATGAGTTCTGATTATCGTTTTTGATAATCGGATATTTGTTGTTTCTAATTATCGCTTGTGATAATTGGATATTTGTTGTTTTTAATTATCGCTTGAGATAATTAAATATTTGTTGATTTGAGATTTAATTATCGTCTTTGATAATTAAATATTTATTGATTTTAGATTTAATTATCGCTGTTAGATAATTAAATATTTGTTGATATGAGATTTAATTATCGTCTTTGATAATTAAATATTTGTTGACTTTAGATTTAATTATCGCTGTTAGATAATTAAATATTTGTTGATTTGAGATTTAATTATCGTCTTTGATAATTAAATATTTGTTGATTTTAGATTTAATTATCGCTGTTAGATAATTAAATATTTGTTGATATGAGATTCAATTATCGCTTTTGATAATTAAATATTTGCTGGTTTGAGATTTAATTATCGTCTTTGATAATTAAATATTTGTTGACTTTAGATTTAATTATCGCTGTTAGATAATTAAATATTTGTTGATTTGAGATTTAATTATCGTCTTTGATAATTAAATATTTGTTGATTTTAGATTTAATTATCGCTGTTAGATAATTAAATATTTGTTGATATGAGATTCAATTATCGCTTTTGATAATTAAATATTTGTCGATTTTAGATTTAATTATCGCTGTTAGATAATTAAATATTTGTTGATATGAGATTCAATTATCGCTTTTGATAATTAAATATTTGCTGGTTTGAGATTTAATTATCGCTTTTAATAATCGAATAATTGTTAAATTTGAAATTTGATTATCGTTTTGATAATCGAATATTTGTTAAATTTCAAATTTGATTATCGTTTTTGATAATCGAATATTTGTTGAATTTGAAATTTGATTATCGTTTTTGATAATCGAATATTTGTTGAATTTGAAATTTGATTATCGTTTTTGATAATCGAATATTTGTTGAATTTGAGAAATTTGATTATCGTTTTTGATAATCGAATATTTGTTGAATTTGAAATTTGATTATCGTTTTTTTGATAATCGAATAATTGTTGAATTTGATGTTTTGTGATATTCGTCTTCGATAATTTGACATTTGTTGATTTGTTTTCTGATTATCGTTTGAGATAATTAGATAATTGATGCTTGCTGATTTTATTGATATGAGATTTTCTAGTCTCCAATTGATTCTAGAATATGCTGATTTTATTGAATTGCTGTTTTCTATCTATTTCTGTAAATGGTCAGAGTTTACTGGTTTTGAAATTTGTGTTTCCTAGTTAATTGTTGAATAACTGGATATTGTAAGTTTGCGATTTGTGAATTGTGCTTCATAATTATCTTTGTTGATAATTATATTTGGTTGTTTTCTAATTATCGTATCGATAATTAGATATTGCTATTTGAGATTTCTGAATTCTAATTGCTAGTTGATAATTAAATATGGCTGATGATTGCATTTATTCAGTTTTGCTGCTTTCTGATTATATATTGATAGTTAGATTTTATTGAAGATTTGCGAATCTCTTTATTAGAATTAAAAGATTACTTTGGCATTTGAATTCTTGACTTTTATTTTTTCTAGCTTAACCAGTTTATGTTAGAAGAATAATAGTAGTTGACGACCTTAATTATGAAAATTGCGGGGACGCAATTTTTATAAGGAGGGGAGTCTGTAACAACCCAGAGTTTTATAACAATTAATTTTCGTCATTTAACGATTAAGTGGTTGTTAATTGCTATTGATTGTTTTAATGGGTTGAAAATTTGGTTAAGCGTTGTTTGGGCTTTTAGTAAAATCTTGGCCACGTTTCCTTTTGGTATTGTGATACTTATCTAAGGCCGATACCTATTCCTATCTACCCACATTCATTCGCGAACCCTAAAAAATAAATTGAACGAAGAAATTAAAAATGGTGGCCTCTTCCTTGTCGTTCAAAAAAAAAAAACTAGGGTTTTGGGCAAATTCAAAGACCCCGACATTCAACGCTCGATTCAACTTGACTCTTGCTTCGCGAGTTGATCATCTCTTCAGCCGCTTGATTCGAGTCGTCTTCGCTTCGAACACTTTGTAGAGGCGGCCGAATAGGGGGTGTCTTCGACTTTGGTTTGAACTGGATTCTTCGAATAAAAGGTGAGTAATCCCTACTCACATCTAATTCAAAGCAGTGATTTCAATTTGCTCAAGTTCGTAACTTTCAATTGCTGAACTGTTTGATTTCCATTCTTCTTACTTTGGGTTGTGATGGTGTTATGCGATGAACTTGGCTAGCGTCGATTGTTTGGTTACTCGTAAAACATCTTGATTTAAAACTGCAGCTCCATGATTTCGAACTCCTTTCTACGGTGACTTTGATATTGCATTGAACTGTGTTTTGATATCACCTTTGTGTAGGTTTCGCAATTCATTGTCTAATTATTTGGTGAGACTTCATATGTGTTCATATATATATATAGTTATATGTGTGTATACATATGTAGTCGAATTTGCACGGAAATTATCTTGGTTCAAAACCGATATTGTGGCTGGCACTTGTTTTCTTCTGGTGAATCACGATGATTTCTCTGGTCCATTATTTACTGCTTTGTACTCTTTGCCACTTTGTTTTGGTCACTGTTTCTTTGCTTGAGTTTATCGTCAGGAGCTCGAGTTGCTTCAATTTTGCTTTAGAGTCTGCAAATCGTACATCCATGCTTTTAAGGCTGCTTGCATACAGTCACATTATTTCATTTAGTCTTCAAGTATATGTTATGTTTGTTGGTTCTGTTGTTGCATTTCGTACAGATATATATGCGTGTACATGTATATATTTGTATTGCTTGGCCTTGAATTTGATATCACTGACTTTGGGCATTTAATGATTTGGAATTGTAGTTGTTTTCGGCCTTGACGATGTTTTGCCTTGGTTTATTTGTTTGCCCTGTTACTTCAACCATTGTCCAGTTTTACAAGTACATTGCATATACCTGTTTCTTCTCTTTGCTTACATCTGCACATCCATGTGCCTCCTCTGTTTCGTTTGTGCTTCCCCTATGTGGCCATATCTTGGTTGCATCTGGACTTGTACTGGTAATTCACGTGTGTAATTGTATTTGTTGTCTTCATGTACCTAAATATAGTTGTACAGGGCCCTATTTAGTTTATGTTGTAGTTTGTATATCTCACTGTTGCATCGGGGTTGTAGCCGCGGTCCTATATTGCGTAGTTCATTCATCTTGTAGTCTGGTACCCTTTTAAAATCTGTCTTGAGTGCAGACTTCATATTGCTGCAACTCGTACACTTTTGGATTTGAACTTGCCTCAGTTTTGATTTTGATTTGAGGTCACTACTTTAAATCCTTTGCTTGATATTGCTTTTATCTTAATAATATCCCCACTGCTGCATTGATTTAGGGGCTGCGGTATAATTTTCTGCTGCATCCCCAGTGATGTGTTATTCCTGTGCATTGCCTTCATACCTAGGTTGTCTGGTTTTAATATTCTGGCATTGAGTCACATGTAGTATTCATATGCATTGATGTTGGCTTTTGTCACTTGAAATAAAAGCTGCTGTTGGACTTTGGGTTTTGATTTGGGTTTCACTGACCTGTACACATGTATTTGCTTGCATCCATATTGTCGCTGTATCTAGTATGATATAGTTGCATTTGAACCGTACTACCGCCTTTGTTCTCGAGTCCGACACTTGTGTTGCCCAGTTTCATTTAGTTGTTCACTAGTCTGCATTTGCTAGTGAAGTTGAACTTGATCTTGTTTCTCCATTTAGTCTTGCTGCAGTTGCTAGTTTGAGTGTTGTTGCCTCTTGCACATGCTCTTTGATATTGGTCGAACTTGTTTCACTTGCTGCCACTGTCTTCTTTGTAGTGGCAGTCTGCCCTGGTCTTTACAACTGTTGCCACTGCAGTTTCATCGTGGTGGTTGCTGGGTATTCGTTTATGTCTGCAGTTGCATGTGTTTTGCAGTTTTCCCCCTGTTGGGATTTGTTTCTGAATTCACTTGAGTTGAATCCGGCACTTCGGGGTTTGACCTGGTGATCACCTGTGACTTCCACTGAGCTTTTGCGTATCTCTTGCGATGGTGGCGAGGCAGTGCACGCGTGCGTGCACTGCAGCCACCCAAACTCGACAGTTTTGAATTGATTTTTCTTTTGCTTTTGATGCATTGATCTTTTATGCCGAATTGGCGAGGCCGTACACGCGTGCGTGTACGGCAGCCAATCGAGTTTTGATGGTTTTAAAGCGACAATTTCAATGACTTTAAATTGATTTAGTCGATTTGATAAATTGTTTGTTTATCTCTGTTGACGATTTAAATCTGCTGATTTTTGTTAAACACTGTTAAGTGTTATATTGACCGTTATCCGGTTTCTTTGTTTAAAGAATCGGATAGACGGGAATTATTGTGACTATCATCTATTTAAAGTATTCTGCCTATATGCTCTAATAAACTGGTTTGAATTAGACTGACCTGGGTATTATTTTCTTTTGAATGTAATACTCGGGTCAGACCCGAGTTATTTCAGGTTGTAGATTTTCTTCTTTGAGTTGCTGTTCGGGATTGAAGACTTTTCACATCTTCTGAAGTTGTCAGAGTCATTTTGTCATTGTATAGAATGATATATATTCATGTATATTAGTCGATAATGTACTTGTATATATAACTTCTAGAGTCGACAGTTGTAGTTGTATCATATGTATAGTGTCAACTATGTATTAACTGACATCAGTTATATATATATGAGACTTTTGTTTTATCTGTGTTTCGCATTTATATTATCTGTGTTATTGTTATATCTAATGTCCTAAACTATTAGGAACCATCGTAGTTCGTTTTATACTGGTATTGGGAGTGTCGATGGGAGTAAATAAATAATAGATGAAAAATAAGAAGTATATACCACTCCTGTCGAGATAACCAATATTAGTGTAAGGCCAATTACGGATGGTCGCTCCTATCCAGCCTTATTCTTCGTAATAATAGACAGTATTTCTTTTAATACTCTTTGTTATTATGAGCATAGAGGTGGGGCGTTACAAGGTTTGGGATACCTTACAAGATAATATCCGACAATGGAACACAATTTGAAAGTGAAGAATTTTCGCGATTCTGCGATAAGATTGGAATCATAAAAAGCTTCTCTTCCGTCGCTCACCCAAAGGCCAATGGAACCATCGAAGCTGATAATAAAACAATAAAGACAATCTTGAAATGGAGACTGAATAAGGCAAAAGGGAATTGGATAGAAGAATTACCCTTATTTTTGTGGGCTTATAGAACATCCACTAGAACTACAACGAGTCATACCCCGTATTCACTAACATATGGATGTGAAGCAATGCTACCGGTAGAAATTGAAGTACCTTCTCATCGAAGGATTACCTATGCCTTTAATCCAAACCAAGAGCTTAGAAAGGAATCATTTGACTTGATTCATGATTTAAGAGATGAAGCAGCCATAAGAACAGCTGAATACTAAAGGAGAATATTGAAGTACTACAACTCAAAGGTAAAAACAAGGTCATTTAGACAAGGAGATTTGGTACTTAGAAGAGTAATGGCCAATACGAGAAACCCATCAAATGGGTCATTGGGACCAAATTGGGAAGGTCCACTAATAATTTTCAAAAAAATCCCCTAGGGGACTACAAGCTATGCCATCCTGATGGTAATGTGGTACCAAGAACCTAGAACGCAGAACATTTGAAACCGTATTTTCCGACTCTGAATGAATAATGCATTTTCAGGAAGGTCTCTACTATGATTCATTAAGAAAAGTCTACATGGTCGGGAGTAAAATTCCCCTTAAATTTGGACTACCTAAGATGGTAGGCTACCAATAATGGTAGAGAGCCCTTGGTCGTGCCAAGATGGCCAGGTCAAGGAACCTCCTAGAGGGAGGGCGTAATCCTTTATCCGTGCCAAAGTCAAAAATGGACAGGTTAAAGTAGCAAAAGCCCTTATCCGCATCACGCTATGGCCAGGATAAGGCACCTCCTGGTGGGAGGACGGGCAATCCCTTGGTCCCGCCATGCTATGGCCTAGCCAAGGTACTGAACAAGCCCTTAACCGCGTCACGCTATGGCCAGGTTAAGGCGCCTCTTGGAGGGAGGATGAGTAAGTCCTCGGGCCCTGCTTCAGAATAAGCTAGCCAAGCGCACTGGAAACCCGGATGAAATTTTCGGCGGACTAAGAAAAATCCATGCCTGAAATAGGCACCGCTAGAAATCAGCATCGCCTAAAATGGCAACCGCCAAAAGATTGGCAATGTCTAAAATGACAAACAGCCTGAAATGGGCTCTGCTTAAATAAGCACAAAATTGGACTAAAAAGTCCCTACCTGAAATAAGCCAAAACAAATGGACAAAGAAAACTCGGGCCCGAGAAAGCAAAAGCATGCAAGACATCCTCAAAGCCTGAAGATGGCATATTCGACAAACAGAATCAGAAAGAACTCTCTATCTTCTCTTCGTAAACATCTGCCAGATGGGTATTCTGGACTTTTATTATTAATTACCAGAAATGGTATTCTAGTCTTCTATTAGTAACTAACATAAATAATATTCTATGACTTCTATTATTAATTATCAGAAACGATATTCTGAAAGTGGCATCCTAGACTTCTATTATTGGTTATCTAAAATGATGTTTTGGACTTCTACTATTAAATATCAGGAAGGGATATTCTGGTCATCTATTACTCATTACCAGAAACGGTTTTCTAGATTTCCATTATTGTTGCCAAATTGGATTTCTAGTTTTCTATTACTCATTATCAAATGTGCATTTCTATTCTTCTACTGCTTATCATCAGAAACAGCCTTATGATCTTCTATTATTGAATGACAAAACAAATCATTTGAACCTTTAACGTTTGCAACCAAAAATAACCTCCTAGACCTTTACATCAGAACAGATGATCGGATTGGTATTCTGGTCCTCTCTCATTATTACCGGATTAATATGGAATTGTAGCCATCTATTATGATGACCAAGATGATTCTGGTCTCCCTATTATTATTTGATATGGAATTTTCAGCATTTATTGTCGCAAGTCACGAACTTCTAAATTATCCATTCATGGTCTTCTAGCATTCTACTGCTAAGAAACTTCCATCATTCACGCCGAAATGGAAAATAATTACTATCTGGTTCTGAATGTTCAAAGGATGAATCTCCCGTCAAAATAAAATCAGAGTTAAAGGTCAACCAAACTGAAAAGATACTTGTAGTATGAACTAACCATGCGAATATTATTAGATGTATTGCAGAAATGCAAGGACAATTTGGTAATCCTAGAATTTTTGTCCTAAAGAAAAAAAGCCCCCTTTATACAGGGAGCTAAATGTTAACCATAAAATATGAATGAAGATAAAGAAGGCCTTCTAGAAACCTTCCGCATATATAAAGAACATCAGGAGAAATCCCCTTACGACAATGTTGAAAGGATTGTACAACGCTAACAAAGAAGAGCACATGGGAACTTAAGAATGAAGCTTTCGCAAGCATGAACGAAAGAACTAGTAAAGCACAACGAAGCAGCTAGATACAAAACCGCCAAGCACCTCCCGAATGAAAAAGGAAAATGCCTCTGTAACCATTTGCCATTAAACAAAGATTAAAGAAAAGAAGTTCACGCTAAACTCTTCGAAGGAGTCGAAAGATTGTGGTTAACAGCTTGTAGCAATCCCAAACCTTTCGAAGGAGACAAAGGGTTTCGTCTCTATATATTCAAAGAGTTCTTACCTTCCGAAAACGATGGAGAAGTCAAAGCAAGGGTATGCCACTTTATAACGACCTTTTCAAAAGCATAATAAGCCTTTCGGACCAGTTGGAATACATACTTAGTACCTTTCGACAGTGTCGAAAGGTTTATGATAAGGTCGGCAGTTCTTCCATACCAACTTAGCTGCCCGGCGCTGCATTCATAGGTCAACAAAGAATGAAAGACAACCTTCCGACAACATTCAAGAAAAGCACGGCTTTCGGCAGTAATCAAGTTGGGGAGGAACCTCCCGACAAGGTCGAAGGGTTCACAACAGTTAAGTATGGGAGCAACCTTCCGACAATGTCAAAGGGTTCACAATACCATATAAAATACAAACCCTTCGAAAAAGACGAAAGGTTCATGAATACATTAGGAAATGCAGACCCTTCGACAACATTCAAAGGTCCATGATGATGTACAGTGGACAACCCTTTCGACAGGGTCGAAAGGTTGACAACTGCATATAAGAGGCGACCTTTCGTCCTAGTCGAAGGCATGGAGCCGAAGGGAGGGCCACCTGCATCTATAAATAGGACCCAATGGGTCCAGATTTGGGATTCGATTTTCTTCTCATTCTGCTTTCACTCAACTACTATTGCTTCCGCTCACTACTTTGTAACCCTAATTTAGAAATCAAATTGGGGATTGGTTTCTTAAATTTTGTATCAAACTTCATCATGAAGAAATAAAGAGAATTGTGGCTTGTGATCGACTCAGAATTTGGGGATAATCATGATTAGGCATTAATTCAATATTAACGGCTGATCATATATGATTTATTTCTTATATTCTTTGTTTATTTCGAGTATATGCCATGGAACTGTCATTAGACATTTTCATGAGTCTTATACCCGTTTCTTGGCTCCGACCACAAAATGGGAGATACTACTTTTAAATTAGTCCCTAATATGGTTCCATGGCATATTAAATCAGTTCTTATTTTTGTCTGAGCATGTTTGGATGATGCATTCTTTTTGAACGGTTTTCACGAGAAGAATATCAACCTAGGAGGCCGAAAGCATCAGAAAAATGTAAAACAGAGTAACATCTCCTTTGGACAATGTCGAAAGGAGATGAAAATCATTGATCGACTACTCTTGGTTTCTAGGGGAAATGGAATACAATGAAATGCCAAGGTCGAAAGCTATATAATCATAGCAACCCAGTCGAAAGGTTTAGATGATCTTTAAACCCTCCGACCAGGGCAGGAGGTATAATAATTCTATTATTCCAACCAAACCATAAGGTTTAAACAGAACCTCAACCTTTCGACAAGGTTAATGAGTTAGTTAATTTTCTACTCAATTTCATAGAAGGGGTAAACAATTTCTCAAAACCTTTCGATATTGCCCATCTCAGGCTATGGTTAAAACTAAGGCCTTAAACCCTTCCGACTTAGTCATTTTATACGAAAGATGTGAATTCACTCAACCACAAAGTAGAGCCCATGTGAAACAATCTTATGCAAAGCATTAGGGATGTTAACAAGAAATCTTGTCAATAGTTAACACCGCGGTAAATTTTCTTTCCTTAATCTATACGTGATGTAAAATTGATATAAAATATTTTATCCAAATATGAGAAGAAAACTTTAATTCAAAACAGTTCTACAATGTTTTAGTATAAACATGTCTTATTTTAAGAAATTTCAGTTGAAAAATGCAAGTTTTAGTTTAATATTTGGGGTACATATCACAAAGCAAAGCTATGATTATACTTCTATTTATAAAATTTATATAACCGGTATATATAAAAACAATATATTCAGACTAGATCGATATTTTTGAATGTGAATGTTTCAAGAAATGTGATGTAAACTTAAAAATACTGATTTTTTATTGTTAGTGTTGGATGAAATAAGCAACAATACATGAAAAAGGTAGAAATGGTAACAAGGATACATCCCACATCATGTAATAAGCGTTATTTTTTTCCACCAATTTATAAATCGAGGCTATCTTCCAAGCTCATTCTATAACTGGTTCTCGACACCTAAATGGGCCTATATTTGGCTTGTAAGCATTGTGAAGAATTTAGTTATTCAGTAAAAAATTTGGTTGGTCTCGTTTTACTTTTTCTGGACCAACAATTTGAATTCATTATTGTGGGTTTTGCACGGTTCATGTGATCGAGGGCATGAAGCTGTTTCAGGCCGTTGCTTGACATTCCACGGTTGACCGTGATCCACGGCTCGGTGCGGTTTTCAAAATAGCGGTTGAAACCATAAGATGACACAACCTTATAGTGCAACATCACCCAATTTATTTATTTATTTAATTTTTTTTTGAAGGGGAAAATTAACTTATACTATAACGGGAGAAATTTCCTATTTTTTCCTATAAATCGTCATTTCAATCCAAGCTCATTGATAGCTTTCCAATGTCCCTTAGCACCACTACGTTCCTACCATCCTTCCACCCCCAACTCACAAGCCCCTCCCAAAACACAAACCCACGTCGTCCCTATAGAAAACCCACCCACCCAATCAGATCCGGCCCATGCGGCAACCGTGGTCCAATCAAACACGGCCGAACCCTATCCACAGAATCAATCCACGTCATCCAATCCCTGAAACGTCCCACCACCACCAATCCCCACCAAATCCTCTCTCGCCTCCTCTTCCCCGACCTAACCTCCACCTTCACCGAGCTCATCTGCCAGGACCACCTCTTCCTTGCCCTCCCCATCCTCACCCTCTTCACTCCGAACCCAACTACAAACCCAATCTCGTCCTCCACTCCCAACTAATCAAATCGCTCCCCAAAAACAATCATCTCGACGAGTTGGCCGATTTGACTGACCGATTAATGCAGGAGTTGGAGGAAAGGGGTGGGATTGGGAAGGAGGGTGGGCTGAGAGGGCCGGCGAGGTTGATGAAGAGCTTGGTAATGGCAGAGAGTGCGGATGGGGTGAGGAGGGTGTATGGGATGATGAGGATGGGGAATGTGAGTTTGATGAGAATCTCATTGTAGTTTTTGTGAGGGGGCTGAGGAGGTTGGCTGATGAGGAAGGGGCAGGGATTGTGGAGCGTGGTTTTAAGATGTGGGATATAGGCCAATGAGTTTTATCATTTTCATTGCTATTGTGTCTCGTCTAGGTATCTATCGCTTCCAAATCTAATATTGGTATGCTTGTTTAGATGATGTTGAGTTTTTGGCATTTCTTATTTTGTTTCACTTTGGGTATATAGGAATTAGGATGAGGACAAATAATTAGAAGTATTGAAACTTGAAAAGTCAGTTGTGTAGAATTAACATCAAGTGGAGAAGAAGGATGATAAAAACTAAGAAATTTGATATATGGTCATTGTTTACTCAAACATTTCAAATGAGAAAACATGTTATTTATCAAGTGATCATTAACAGTCTATGTTTCTATATGTAGAAGTATGTGTAGGTCAGTGAGTTCTATCAATGTCATAACTATGTATGTTCCATCCAAGCATGTATGTTCAGTTGACATTATTGATGAGGAAATGCTAATGTATGTTTCATTTAGGTATGCTTTCCTTCTTATGCCTGATATATTTGCAAATTAGCTTGGGAATGTGTTCAGATGACATTTCACTCAAGAAAATCACACACACCCACATTTCTCTATTACTTAAAATAAAAAACAGGAACCACCAATTACCTACGTGTTTCTATTGTTTTCTAGCATTTTAAAATAGCGATACACCGTTTACTTTTTTTAACTTGCGGGAGAACCAACCGCCTTCATCCACGTCTTTCTAAAAAAATTCTCCATCTCTCCCCCAAATCCACATCTCCCAAAACCGATTTTCTCTCTCCACCAAATTCATCCTGCCCCATTTTGAATTTGCCAATCGCCTTACTGCTAATTAGTTTTTGTTCTAGATAATATTTGGTCCTTGAGTACAACAAATAAGTTTTGTTTTCTAGTAGAATATGTGGAACAATTCATTGCCCACTAATGCATCTAAGTAATAAATTATCCCCAACAAATTTTCTATGTAACGATTAAAAAATAATAACATTCCAGTATTTTCTTTTAAAAACAAATAAAGAAGACATTGCTGCTTTTGATAGATTCATCACCATGGCATATTTCGGAAATAAATAATCTCTGTATAAGGTACTAATTTTACTTTAATTAGGGAGTTTTGTTCTATTACACATTACTTAGTGTCGATTAATATGATTGGATTTATTTTCTTTAGTTTGTTGTAGTGTGTTTTACCTTTCATATATCTAATTAATTTAATTTTGTTTTGAAAATTTGATGTGTTTAGTGCATTTTATATTTGTATGATAGTAATTAAACTATGTACACCTATTATAATTTTTAGTAGGTAATAAACACGAGTCCTACTAAAGATTCTACATGTAAGGACCCGATTCTTCGACTTCCGAATATCGACATCAATACGTCCACTGTATCGACTGCCGAGCCATCGAATGCCAGAAAACCGAATTCTTAGGGTTTAAGAAAGAGGAGGTAGAAGAAACAGAAGAAAAAGAAAGAAGAAACAACAGAAAACACAGAAACAGAAACAATATCAGAATCTCACATTCGCAGCGGAACAACATATAATAGGTAAATGAATAATCTTTAAATCAAAGAACTATATTATTTTATACATTACATCATCATCAGAGTTTACAACAACAATACAACACTGGACAGTTATATAAACTTGTCCTCATAACAGAATACACAGCGGAATAAATAATATCATATACAAGTGGTACGTCTCACCATCTAGCTCGCCACTAAGCTCCACAGCATCCCGAATCCATAATGACCTGATAACCTAACTCTAGACTGCCCGTGTGGAAATTGGTGGGCACCCAGAGTTTAGGAAGGGAACAATAAACTCCAGGTCAGTCATGGTGACTAGTGTGAGAACTTAAAACAGTTTATCTTTAAAACAAACAACAAGAAGATTTTAAAGTCAATTTCGCAATGCTTTTGGAAAATGAAACTACCATAAGACCTCCCGCCACACACACAATGCAAACGCAGAATTGGAGGAGATTTCTTCTTATGATAGTCAAAGATGCTTACTACGCAAAATCAAATCTTTTTTTGATATTATTATTAGTGCATAGTGTAGAAAACATTTCGAAAGTATAATATTAATCTTAGCCAACATACGACCAGTATCGTATGCCTACTATAGCTACCATGTTCAATAGCAGGTTACCGCCACATTCCATGGCAGGTAATACAACTAAAACCGTACAAGTCACGTATTGTTTCTTTGGATTTCCAACAAATGGTCAGGCCAAGGAACTTCCCATTGCCACATAGGTACGCCTCTGGAAAGACGACCCGAGAACCAAACCGGATCTCTGCCAACACAAGGCCGGGTTACCCCTAACTGGGTAACTACTGACACGAATATGTCATCCCCCGATCGTAATCGATCTTTCCGAGGATCCTCGATTCCAACAACCACATAAGAATAATAATGCAGCAACAACATAGGTTAAGTATCTGGGCTCCATACCATGATACCACCTCTATCCAGAAGGAATGACATACACTAAAGGGGCGCTACCCCCTAATAACCTTGCCACATCTTTCCTGTTTTGACCATTTCCGGGGTGTGAGGTCCGACGAAGTCTCATCCATAAAGCTACGCTTTATACAAAAGCTATGCTTTGGGTCAACAAATGATCAAAGTAATGATCACAAAGATAAATGATCAAACAAATGATCATATCACAAATGATCAAACAATGATCATTACACAGCAACACTCAGCATGCCACGTTACCAAATTGGGAGTATATCGCTAGTAACCATCAACTACATAACCTCTGAGCTCGTACGTTTCAGAGAAGGGTGTTAAGCTAAGAGAATAAATTCTCCGCCACCAATAGAAATGTATTTGATAGAAACCAGCTTTATATCTCAAAATGTAACGTCAGACACACAACCATACAAGTCTGTTCCGGGATCGAACAGAACCGAAGGCACTTCTCACGAAGCCCTTGCAAATCCGGATAATTTTCTAATCACGTCCGTACTTCCCGTCACAAAGGGTGATAAAACCTCTATATCGAAGATCAGCCGATGTAGAGTAACTCGACGGTAATCCTTTCGTTATCAAAAATATCCGGTCTTCAACACCGGTCATCAAATGCAATCCATTACGACGCATCACATATTCGGAATGTGTTATACGACCCAAAGGTCCTTTCCCGGCTAACCCGAATAGTGAGCGCTTATTCAAAAATAAGTGTGGCATTCAAATTCATCCAATTCACAACAAATACCCATTCAAGGTAATTATTTGATAGTCGGTTATTTAACTATCAATAAAGATGCGCAACATCGTCAGATTCCAAATGATTTTCCAAATTATTTAATTTCCAAAAATATCTTTACAAGATATATAATTTTCCACACTTAACCATTTGAAACAAATTTCAAATATTCACTTTTCAATTAATCTTTAAAAGATAAAATTTCAAACCTTTCATTTCATATTGGATAAGCATTTCCATACTTATATTTAATAATAAGTAATGCACAAATCTCATTTATTTTCAACATTTGAAAATATTCGATATACTTAAATCATAATTAAGTATATATTTCATTCTTTAAGGAAATCATTCTCTTTCACAAATTTTATTTGAGTCAAAACGAATGTTACGTAAAACATCGTTACGATAACTCAAAATCACTAGTATAGGGATTCGAAATTTAGATAGATATATAAATCCCAATACTATATAAAACATTTCCTTTCTAAAATCATTTACTATAACAACAGTGTTATAGTCCACCATTTCCTTATTTCTCGAAAATCGTCTATTTCAACAATGAATGTTGAAATCTATGTTTTTGATACTTAACACGTTTTAAAACATCTTTAAATCGTTTTCATTTCTATTTAAAATATCACTTTCCCAAAACATCTCCGGTTTATTTAATAATACATTCACTGTCCAAAATCGTGAATATAATTCGTTATCCAAATTCAACATTTCTACACATTTTATTTAAAGGATTATCCACTGTCCAAAATCGTGAATATACTTCCTTTAATAAGCTATAAAAATTTAACTTATCAAAATAAGTCGTTTCTCGGATTTACAAATCTATGTTTATAAATTCCATTTTGTATTTTATAACAACTTTAACTTATAAAAGCACTTTATTAACCAAATCAATTTATAACTCAATTATATACCAAAAATCCATATTATAAGTTAAATACTTATAATTCATTTATTCGCAAAAATCATTCTTTTAAAACTTCATAAGTTATAAATCTTATTACTTATAAGATTTACTTATACTTCATTTTAACACTTTAAAAACTCCTTTATAACTCAATTATTTTGATCTATAAAATATCAATTTTATAAATCTTATATATATATATATAAACCATTTTAAAATAAATCAAAAATCTCAATTTAAATAAACCAATCCTTTTAATAATTTACAAATCGTTATTTTTAAACTTCAAAAATGGATCCGATGATGCAATAGCACCAATCATCAATCACGACAATCAAACATCATATATCATCATATGATAATCAACAAATATCACAATATCTGTAATCAAATAAATATTGGTGAGGAATCCAGTTGGATCCCTCCAACCTGTTTTCCTGCATCCACAGATGTTAGCTGTCACAACCCGCCCTTCTCGACCCTCGAAAATCGACACAAAATACTCAACAGTATAATATGCCGACGATCGAATGCCGGAAAAGACAGATTGTAGAAGAATAAGAAAGTAGATAGAAGAAGAAAGAACCAACCAAATCAGAATCTCACAATCGCAGCGGATAAATATAATATATAGAACAGATCTTTACACAAAATGAAAACTATATCTGTTTATATACAATACATCATCAGAGTCCATCACAACACAAATCAATAGTAATCAGATACATGACTAACAACAATCATAGCAACGGAATATAAACAAGTACGAATAATACGCCTCGACTCCAGCTCCTCTTCTGCTCCATAGCAACCTATCCTGTAATATACTCGGTCTGACCCGAGCATTATAATAAAATAACACCCGAGTCAGTCTGGAATACCAGCGCATCATAAATACATCCAAACTGATTATTAAAGTTTCAAAAATCCTTTGAAACAAAAGCATCTCGTAAGACCACGCCACAAATAAACATGTCGGGTTTTTACCTTACGATAGCTAAAACACTTTTTATAAAAATCCTCTGATATTATAATAGTGTCTAGATACAAATACTTATTAAAATAGCTGAAATTGTTACATGATTAAATTCCAGCATACTAGGTATACAAACAAATACCGTACAAGGCACGTAGGGAAAATGGATTTCCAACGAATGACTAGGCACTGGGGTACCACCTGTCACAGTACGTGGCCTAGATCACAGTACCGAGGAGTACGCCCGCTCCCCTGCAACACAAGACCGGAATCATCCCTTACTGGATAATTCCAAGTAAAATCACCCCACGGTTGTGATCAGCAACCGCATCACTAAGCCGAAATAAAAGGGACATCTAGACAGGGATGACCTTACTCTCAAGTGGGGCTACCCACGAAGCCTTGCTGCATAACCCCTGATTTTCAGTCATTCCCGGTTGATGAGGCTCGAGGCTAAACGATACCTTTATAGCACAAATCCCTTAGAATGCCCATCGTCCACCTGACGATGTCACGAAAGCATTCGTCCATATAAGTCCGTCCCGGGTCCGAACGGAACCGAAGGCACTACTCCTACTACATCCATTTTGGAAATATCCTCAGGATTAGTAGCGACTAGCCCTTGCACTTCACTGCTCCATCTTCGACTCCGAAATCGTTTTCGCGAAACGTACAAACCGGATCGAAGTGGTTTTCGAGTATCCAGACCTAGAATCCCGGTATACGGAAACTCGATCCCGGTCTCTTCGAAACGATTAGCGCTTTTGGCCAATATTGATAGTCGGTGATTTAACTATCAATTAATGTTCACAAACATCCATACACATCCATCACACAATAAATAATCTCCATATTATTTATTTTCTTCTAATATCTTTCAAAGATATATTTTCACATTTTCAAAACTCATTTGAAACAATTTTCCACTCTACCTTTACAAGGTAAATCTTTTACCTTTTATTCTCATCGGGAATAACCAAGTATAAAACAATTTGCATTTAAAACAGTTAAAAATACTTTATACTGAAATATACTTTAAAATATGAAAATTTCTTCTATTTATTTACTCAAAAATATAAATTTAAAATATGTGAAGAAAACTAGTTATTAACACATAAACTTTGATTTAAAGATAAGGGTTTAGTTTAACTAAATTCAAAATAGTGTTATAAGAAGAAAAATGCTAATTTTAACAACTTAAGCTAAAACCAACCTTTAAATAAATCCATTTGTAAAATAATTGCTAATACTTCCAAATTATTACGGTATTAAAAATTATTAATTTATTTCTTTAAAAATAACGTTTCCTTAAAAATACTTTTTAAAACGATTTAAAACTTAACCTTTAGTTAAATAAAATCTTTTTATAAACATTTACTTGGTTTTTCCCAGGGAAACACTTTCCCGTTTCTAAACATTCCAAAGTACTCTTTCATATAAATCCACTGATTTATTTCAAGTCAATTTATGATTTCAACATACATTTCCAATTCCATACTTAACTATAACTTCCTCCGAAGTTAAGTCACAATTTTTCATTTCCGGAAATTCATTTTTTAATATAGTTTAAACATTTTTAAATACATATCTTGGTGAATTTTCAATGGAAGCCAAATTTCCAATTCACTTAGTTACATTCCAATGAAATACGGTATTTCAAAACATTCTATTTTTCATTTGAACTTGTTAATTAATAGTTGGAAACTCCATTTTAACATATTTTTAATTCCCGGGTAACATTAGTCGTTATTAAAATAAACATCGTTATTTTAAACAATTTATAATTTCATAAATTTAATTTCCAGAAAAACTATACTTTCCATTTACTCATTTCATAAACTTCCCATTATATTCAAAATCCCAATTTGACCCAATTTACATTTTTCTTTTCAAATCCGATTTCAAATTTTATTCTTTGAAATTCTAAATTTAACAATTCATTTTATTTCGTAAAAACACAATTTATCCATTTATAATTAAATTCTGTGATTACAATTTATACCACAATATCACAGAACAACTAAATTTCCAGATTTATCAATCACATCATATAAACAGGTATCACTATCAATTATAAAATAATTGCTACATTGTGAGGAATCCAGTTGGATCCCTCCAACCTGTTTCTCCCTGCATCCACAAATATTAGCTCATCACAATATAAATATCAATCCAGACTGATAATAACAATTATATTCAGCCATCCACACAGATATTTAAATATTAACTATTAAAATGCCTAGCATCCAGATGTGAGTGAGAAAAACTCACCTTGAGTTTTCGACGAGCGTTCGAATTTAAATTAAATCGAACGACGTTCGATTTAACCCAAATTCCTACTTGTCCGGAATGACTTCGGATCTGTACCATCTCGTAGTATACTTTCCTGCGATTCCAACACTTCCAGTTTCGGTAAAATCTGAGATCGTATGAGTTCGTTATGATATTATAAAGTTTGAAATAAATTTAAAGACAAATTCATTCATTTTTTTTTTATACCATACAAACGCAACCGTTAGATCAAGACGAACTAATCGAGGCCACCCCCTTCAACTTCATCTTCCTTCACGCGATCTACAGCTACACACGAACCCAATACATACGCCACTAGGGTTCATCGCCGCCCGTTCATTACTCGCTCGAAGATCGATCAGCCACTGCCAAACGGAAGCCCACGACCTGCTCTATCTCCGCCCCAAGCCCTGACGAACTCGACCTCCACCATAGCTCGAAAATCGAACGCAAACGGTCGGCGAACGCACCAGTCTCCTCCCTCTTACGCTCCACTAAATTTGATCGCAACCGTACGGATTGAAAGCTCTCGTCGAACTCTCCGATCTTCCAGTTGATGGTTTCTCACAAAAGGCTGCAGATTGAGAGAGAAATGGAGAAGAACAGAAGACGATATCGGCCATTGAATGGATACGAGCGGCGGCCACGAAAATGATTAGGGTTTAGATGAATATAAACGTATATATATAATAGTTTTAATATTATTTAATTAATAAAATATCTCAATTTAACCGTTAATGCAAACGACCTCCAATTCTCACGTTCCAACAGGCTATCCTGAGGTTTTTCCGCGTTCCAGACACAATGGAACAGGTTTCGTAAGCTAATTTGATCGTATGAGCGAGATACGGAATTAAACGATCAATTTAAAATTAAATCGGTTAAATCGATTTCGATGCGTTTCGAACTGCCACGATCACACAACAACTCCGATTGCTTCGAAAATTGAAATCCGATAATAACTAACTATTACGGATCCAATGGAACTAGTTTCGTCGAATTCCGAGACTGTGCCCCGAAAGGCTATTTTAACTTGTCTATTCAATCAGGCGATTTTCTGAAATTATCAGAAACGCTTAAAATTTCATTTTTACAATTTTAATAACTCAACAATAAATCATATAAAATTTATAAACACATTAAAAATCATTCCGGCTCATTCCGGACCAAAATCTGATTAAATTGCATTTTAATAATATTAAATTCATTATTAAATTAATATAAACCCCAAATATTAATTTATCAACTTAAAAATTCATCTAAAATTCCAATAATATTGTTTATAACCAATCGAACCTAAAAATACATTTAAACACCATTTAATAGCTATTTACACCCAAATCCACCTTTTTATCCCAATCCCGAATATTTAATTATTATTTCCCCATAAATCAAATTCAACGGAATCACTAAAATTGAAATTATAGCTTATTTTATTGATTGCATCTGATTCCCTCCATTTCAAAATCAATTAAATATCCACGTTAAACATTTAAAATGAATTAAATGTTCATAAATCCAACAGCTAAAATCTGGGATGTTACATTCCTCCCCCCTTATAAAAATTTCGTCCCCGAAATTTGCTAAGGTAGAAAATACTCTCCAACCCATTTATTTCCAAATTTTCTTAGTTAAAAGCTTTATATTCACTTTCCAAAATCCTTTAGCCCAATCCCAAACTCAATTGCTACATTTACTCTAAAGCCTTTATTTTAACACTCGCTTTCAAAATAACTTTACTTATTAATAAATTTTCCCAAAAACCCCAAAAATTTTCTAACTTCCAAAATTTCTGGAAAATTTTGGCGGAGTCTCCTTTGTACGGAGGAGCTTCTGCGATATCGCAGGATACACAAATATATATACATCGGCTCACACGGCCGGAAACCAAAATATATCACAATATATATTTATCAATTCCCAATTATATTTGCGTAGGCGTACCTTTTAAGCAAATTTTAATAGCAAGCGGCTAATATAACGCATATACGCGCTCCAACTCTCTCGAACGCCTCCCGTACCTATATTAAACTCAACAAACTCGTCAGTTTTAAATGATATGAGCATTTTAACAACATTTCCAATGTAAATGCAAGCCAAACATATCCATTTCATAACCAAACCAAGCAATTTCATATTTATGCATGCTATCCACTTTTATAAACAATTTTACAATTTCGACATCATTTTAAATCCTCTTTACTAATCCAAACTTCATAGTTAAACAATGTTAACTATATTTTATCAACAATTCAAAGGTTTCAATCAATTTCGAATCACTTATTCAAGTCTACTTCATTTTATTTCACTTGAATGATTTACATTCAAGTTCACCATATACAATTCATATTTATTTCAACCAATTCACCCTTATTTTAAATTTAAAGTGTTCGCATTACTACAATGATCCACTTCCATTCATATGCAAATCACTAAATAAAATTCCAATTCATTCCAATTACTTCAAAATCAATTCCATTTGCTACCTTTAACCAATTCACTTGCATTCATTAACAAACTCTCTGAATTGGATTCCAATTCATATCAATTTATTCAAAATTCAATTTCAATTGCCTGTTAAACAACTCAATTCCGATTACAAGAAATTTTTACGTCATTCAAGCAAAACAATTGCCACTTAAGCTTATAACCATTTAAAATTATTTCCAACTTGGATTCATATAAATTTTATTCCATTACAAGGTTCACAAACCAAATATTTTCTCTTTCCAATGTAATTGTTAAATTACATTTTCCTTACATCTTTATTTCCATTAACCAAATTCAAGTTTATATTAATATCATTCATTCCTGAGTTATTTACAACTCTTATATTTTTAACTCATCACATTAATTAATTTAAAACTCACTTCACTTGCATTTCAGTTTATTTCCTAACAAATTTCATTCGGAATTACTTAAATAAGCCCATTCACAATCATTTGTTTTTCTTCCAAGTTATTCAAGTTCTTTCACAAAATTTCCATCATCTTCTTATATCAATTTTATTTTATTTTCATTTGATTCTCATTCAAATCAAATTTCAATTCCTTTACAACTTTAATGCTCTTTGTTTATTTATCCAATCCATGTACAAATTTATTTTATTAACAAAGAGACCATTTAAATTATTTCTCTCATTTGAATTTTATTTACAATTCAGACCATCACTATTATAAACTAATTACATTATTCATTCTCACATCCAACATTTATTACCAAAATTAAATTCCATCCCAAAACTGGATTTTATTTACCTTTCAAACCTTGACCAACTATCAAAATCCTATTTATTTCAATACAAATTCCATTTAATTTAGCTTACACAAGATTTATTTCCAAACAATCATTTTGGATTTAGTTGAGTAAACATTTACTTCATTCATCATCACCTCAACTGAATTAAATTTCCATTAAACTAAATTCTTATCCCATTTTAATTCAAGGTTAACTAAATTATATATGCATTTCAATTTAATTCCTTTCCAGAATTAATTCAAGTTCATCTAAATTTTATTTAGCCCACATGAATTTAAACCATTTCCTTTACTACTTTAAATAAGAATTTAATTACATTCATTCTTATTCATAACACAACAGAAATTTTAATATTCAGCTTAATTCCATCTTAGTCGAAGTTAGACCAAATTCAATTTAATCTTAATTCTCCATATCCAAGTTCAACTTATTTACTAACTTCAGTTCACTTACCTCTTTTATATTTTATAATTGTTTCACCTTACTTTGCATTCCATTTAAAATTAAGTTCGAATTCACCATTCCACTTAACCATTTTTATTGGTGATTATAATTCCATTTTACTTGAGTTAAAATCAAATCTTCCATTCTCAAGTCCTCCAACTTATTTACTTGTAAGTTTATATTGCTCATTTCAAACCAATCCACATTTTTATAATCACAATGTCAAATTTTAACACTTAATAGCTTAAGAATATGAATTCATTTGCACAATCATAAGCATTTACATTTCACCGTTATCTCAACTTCCATTTAATTCCAATTCATTTAGATTTAATTCGATTTCAAATTCTTAATTTTATTTAACTTATCATAAGTTAAATCCAGATATATTCCATTCACCTTCATTTATTCAAAGTAAATTTACATTCCCTATATACTCAATTCTTCTTTAAATCAACTTTCCCTTATAAGTTATATAGTTGAATCATTTCAACTTTCACATTTTTTTTTTTAAAATAGAATTCCCAGAATTCAATTTACCCGGATTTATTTCAAAACCAATTTGAAATATAAATCAACATATTCCCATTTGATATCCAATCAAATACCAAATCCCAAAGCAATTTGTTTTTGCCAAACAATTTTCCTTTTTGAAAATTCCCAAAATCACTTGTTTTCCCAAACAAGTCCAAACAATGTCATAACCAACTATTTTGGTAGCAATCCATCACTTTAGAAACTCGAAAATGAATTCTAATGATGTGGCCAGCATCATCAGGATTATTTTCCAGCGACTGAAGTGAGTTCAATGCTTTCCACTTCCAAAATCCACCTCAAAACAATTTCTATTCAAAAATATTTTCCAAAATATACTCCATCGTTGACTTCAAAACCTTTGGAAAACATTTCAACATTCCCAAAATTTCAATCAAATTCAATTTAAAACCCTTCCCAAAATTTCTGGAATCAAAATTCTGGTTTAAATCAAATTTTAATTATGCTTCTTCTTACTTAAACCATATTCAGTTAATTCTGTTTAGTTACAAACCATTTTAATATTTTAACTTCTTATTTTCTTATATATATCATTTCAAATTTTAGATCATGTTTTAATTTCTTATTTGATTATAGAAGAAACAACCAAACAAGCATCCAATACATATAATAATTTAGAAAATTATTTCTTTTTATATCAAAATACAATTTTGGGTAAAATTATTTCATTTACCCACTTTAAAAACAATACTATGTCGGTTTATCTTGTTCAAGAGTTTAGAAACCCCTATCGATACGGTTGTACTTCCCGTACCGACCAGAATTCATAAACACTCAACCGATAAGTCAACACAGTACAAAAACAATTTTATATCCACTAACAAGTACGCTCTCATAGCTATTATTACACTCAACTCATTATAGAGTACTTCCGACTCTATTTAAAAATGAGTAATTTTCCCACCAAAGCCTAGGTTGTCGCCAAACTAAGCTCTGATACCAACTGTCACAACCCGCCCTTCTCGACCCTCGAAAATCGACACAAAATACTCAACAGTATAATATGCCGACGATCGAATGCCGGAAAAGACAGATTGTAGAAGAATAAGAAAGTAGATAGAAGAAGAAAGAACCAACCAAATCAGAATCTCACAATCGCAGCGGATAAATATAATATATAGAACAGATCTTTACACAAAATGAAAACTATATCTGTTTATATACAATACATCATCAGAGTCCATCACAACACAAATCAATAGTAATCAGATACATGACTAACAACAATCATAGCAACGGAATATAAACAAGTACGAATAATACGCCTCGACTCCAGCTCCTCTTCTGCTCCATAGCAACCTATCCTGTAATATACTCGGTCTGACCCGAGCATTATAATAAAATAACACCCGAGTCAGTCTGGAATACCAGCGCATCATAAATACATCCAAACTGATTATTAAAGTTTCAAAAATCCTTTGAAACAAAAGCATCTCGTAAGACCACGCCACAAATAAACATGTCGGGTTTTTACCTTACGATAGCTAAAACACTTTTTATAAAAATCCTCTGATATTATAATAGTGTCTAGATACAAATACTTATTAAAATAGCTGAAATTGTTACATGATTAAATTCCAGCATACTAGGTATACAAACAAATACCGTACAAGGCACGTAGGGAAAATGGATTTCCAACGAATGACTAGGCACTGGGGTACCACCTGTCACAGTACGTGGCCTAGATCACAGTACCGAGGAGTACGCCCGCTCCCCTGCAACACAAGACCGGAATCATCCCTTACTGGATAATTCCAAGTAAAATCACCCCACGGTTGTGATCAGCAACCGCACCACTAAGCCGAAATAAAAGGGACATCTAGACAGGGATGACCTTACTCTCAAGTGGGGCTACCCACGAAGCCTTGCTGCATAACCCCTGATTTTCAGTCATTCCCGGTTGATGAGGCTCGAGGCTAAACGATACCTTTATAGCACAAATCCCTTAGAATGCCCATCGTCCACCTGACGATGTCACGAAAGCATTCGTCCATATAAGTCCGTCCCGGGTCCGAACGGAACCGAAGGCACTACTCCTACTACATCCATTTTGGAAATATCCTCAGGATTAGTAGAGACTAGCCCTTGCACTTCACTGCTCCATCTTCGACTCCGAAATCGTTTTCGCGAAACGTACAAACCGGATCGAAGTGGTTTTCGAGTATCCAGACCTAGAATCCCGGTATACGGAAACTCGATCCCGGTCTCTTCGAAACGATTAGCGCTTTTGGCCAATATTGATAGTCGGTGATTTAACTATCAATTAATGTTCACAAACATCCATACACATCCATCACACAATAAATAATCTCCATATTATTTATTTTCTTCTAATATCTTTCAAAGATATATTTTCACATTTTCAAAACTCATTCGAAACAATTTTCCACTCTACCTTTACAAGGTAAATCTTTTACCTTTTATTCCCATCGGGAATAACCAAGTATAAAACAATTTGCATTTAAAACAGTTAAAAATACTTTATACTGAAATATACTTTAAAATATGAAAATTTCTTCTATTTATTTACTCAAAAATATAAATTTAAAATATGTGAAGAAAACTAGTTATTAACACATAAACTTTGATTTAAAGATAAGGGTTTAGTTTAACTAAATTCAAAATAGTGTTATAAGAAGAAAAATGCTAATTTTAACAACTTAAGCTAAAACCAACCTTTAAATAAATCCATTTGTAAAATAATTGCTAATATACTTCCAAATTATTACGGTATTAAAAATTATTAATTTATTTCTTTAAAAATAACGTTTCCTTAAAAATACTTTTTAAAACGATTTAAAACTTAACCTTTAGTTAAATAAAATCTTTTTATAAACATTTACTTGGTTTTTCCCAGGGAAACACTTTCCCGTTTCTAAACATTCCAAAGTACTCTTTCATATAAATCCACTGATTTATTTCAAGTCAATTTATGATTTCAACATACATTTCCAATTCCATACTTAACTATAACTTCCTCCGAAGTTAAGTCACAATTTTTCATTTCCGGAAATTCATTTTTTAATATAGTTTAAACATTTTTAAATACATATCTTGGTGAATTTTCAATGGAAGCCAAATTTCCAATTCACTTAGTTACATTCCAATGAAATACGGTATTTCAAAACATTCTATTTTTCATTTGAACTTGTTAATTAATAGTTGGAAACTCCATTTTAACATATTTTTAATTCCCGGGTAACATTAGTCGTTATTAAAATAAACATCGTTATTTTAAACAATTTATAATTTCATAAATTTAATTTCCAGAAAAACTATACTTTCCATTTACTCATTTCATAAACTTTCCATTATATTCAAAATCCCAATTTGACCCAATTTACATTTTTCTTTTCAAATCCGATTTCAAATTTTATTCTTTGAAATTCTAAATTTAACAATTCATTTTATTTCGTAAAAACACAATTTATCCATTTATAATTAAATTCTGTGATTACAATTTATACCACAATATCACAGAACAACTAAATTTCCAGATTTATCAATCACATCATATAAACAGGTATCACTATCAATTATAAAATAATTGCTACATTGTGAGGAATCCAGTTGGATCCCTCCAACCTGTTTCTCCCTGCATCCACAAATATTAGCTCATCACAATATAAATATCAATCCAGACTGATAATAACAATTATATTCAGCCATCCACACAGATATTTAAATATTAACTATTAAAATGCCTAGCATCCAGATGTGAGTGAGAAAAACTCACCTTGAGTTTTCGACGAGCGTTCGAATTTAAATTAAATCGAACGACGTTCGATTTAACCCAAATTCCTACTTGTCCGGAATGACTTCGGATCTGTACCATCTCGTAGTATACTTTCCTGCGATTCCAACACTTCCAGTTTCGGTAAAATCTGAGATCGTATGAGTTCGTTATGATATTATAAAGTTTGAAATAAATTTAAAGACAAATTCATTCATTTTTTTTTTATACCATACAAACGCAACCGTTAGATCAAGACGAACTAATCGAGGCCACCCCCTTCAACTTCATCTTCCTTCACGCGATCTACAGCTACACACGAACCCAATACATACGCCACTAGGGTTCATCGCCGCCCGTTCATTACTCGCTCGAAGATCGATCAGCCACTGCCAAACGGAAGCCCACGACCTGCTCTATCTCCGCCCCAAGCCCCGACGAACTCGACCTCCACCATAGCTCGAAAATCGAACGCAAACGGTCGGCGAACGCACCAGTCTCCTCCCTCTTACGCTCCACTAAATTTGATCGCAACCGTACGGATTGAAAGCTCTCGTCGAACTCTCCGATCTTCCAGTTGATGGTTTCTCACGAAAGGCTGCAGATTGAGAGAGAAATGGAGAAGAACAGAAGACGATATCGGCCATTGAATGGATACGAGCGGCGGCCACGAAAATGATTAGGGTTTAGATGAATATAAACGTATATATATAATAGTTTTAATATTATTTAATTAATAAAATATCTCAATTTAACCGTTAATGCAAACGACCTCCAATTCTCACGTTCCAACAGGCTATCCTGAGGTTTTTCCGCGTTCCAGACACAATGGAACAGGTTTCGTAAGCTAATTTGATCGTATGAGCGAGATACGGAATTAAACGATCAATTTAAAATTAAATCGGTTAAATCGATTTCGATGCGTTTCGAACTGCCACGATCACACAACAACTCCGATTGCTTCGAAAATTGAAATCCGATAATAACTAACTATTACGGATCCAATGGAACTAGTTTCGTCGAATTCCGAGACTGTGCCCCGAAAGGCTATTTTAACTTGTCTATTCAATCAGGCGATTTTCTGAAATTATCAGAAACGCTTAAAATTTCATTTTTACAATTTTAATAACTCAACAATAAATCATATAAAATTTATAAACACATTAAAAATCATTCCGGCTCATTCCGGACCAAAATCTGATTAAATTGCATTTTAATAATATTAAATTCATTATTAAATTAATATAAACCCCAAATATTAATTTATCAACTTAAAAATTCATCTAAAATTCCAATAATATTGTTTATAACCAATCGAACCTAAAAATACATTTAAACACCATTTAATAGCTATTTACACCCAAATCCACCTTTTTATCCCAATCCCGAATATTTAATTATTATTTCCCCATAAATCAAATTCAACGGAATCACTAAAATTGAAATTATAGCTTATTTTATTGATTGCATCTGATTCCCTCCATTTCAAAATCAATTAAATATCCACGTTAAACATTTAAAATGAATTAAATGTTCATAAATCCAACAGCTAAAATCTGGGATGTTACATTAGCACAATACCAATTCCGCTCCAGTACGGAATATCGCGGTATATGGGTTCAATAAATATTATCCGCTATTATGCGGCGCAATAGGGTCTCATCTGCTATACAATGCGGGAAATCAACTCCAATATATACATATTCCAATATAATACCAATTCCACTTCAATGTGAAATTATCGCGGTATATGTTTTTAATAAGTAACCTCCGCTTAATAACGGCGTATAATGTCTATTTTAACAATCAATAGATAATAATTTATCATCCAGGCATACAATCAACAATTTTAAATCTAACTATTTAAAATTTAAATCGAAACAATTTCGATTGAGTGAGAAGTTCTCACCTTTGCTTCCAATTCAGTTTTAGCGTTTATTTCGAATAAAATTAAACGGACGTTTAATTTTACCCAAAAATTTCACTGACTCCAAACGACTCCAAACCAGCTCCATTGCGTAGTGATCGACAAAACGAAGCCAACGCAATTCGTTTCGTGAAATTCCGACCTCGTATGACAAAGTTATACATTTTTAAAGTTCGTACACATTTATAATACAAATATTTACAATTTTCTTTTATTTTCTTTCAACCTTTTAATCTCAGCCCTTGATTCTTGCTTCATACAAATCAGGGCCGCACCCTAATGCTTCTCTTCCCACTCACGAACGTTTCCAGTATGAACGAAACCCATTGCTCCAAAACTAGGGTTGATCGCTGCTACCTCTACGATGAGCTTTGACACGATCGGAGACCTCCATCCTGTAGCCCATCTTAAGAGCCACCTTCGGCTGCCAAAGCTTGAAGCTCGGCCTCCATATACCCTCGAATTTCGTGCATGACCTGATGGTAAACGGCAGCCACTACCTCCCTCCACGTCGCACCATTCTCCTTCTCGACCGTTGGATATATAGACCTCTTCGTCATCTACACTTTTGCTTTATAACTCGAAGGCTAATTCCTTACGGATTGAGAGATCGGAGGGGGAGAAAGTGGATAATTTCTGGCCATTGTTTCTGTTGATGGCGGCTGGAACAAATTAGGGTTAGGGTTTTATTTTAGTTTGCAAATTGAAGATGTGAGGTCCTTATATAGAAAATTGACGAAAACACTATTCACCCAAAATTTTCCGAACTCCAAATCGAGCGTGTCGGCTGGCGTTTCTAAGGTTTACCCCGCGTTTCGAACACAATGGAATGTGTTTCGGGAGCTAATTCGGTCATCTGTGCGAGTTACGGAATTAAACGATCGAATTTAAATTAAACCGATTTAAAACGATTTCGATGCGTTTTGGATTGCCCTGGACAAACCGTACATCTGATTGACACGAAATTTGAAACCATACAATATTATCACATTACGGATCCGATGAAACTGGTTTCGTCGAAATCCGAGACTTTTTTAAAAATGACTATTTTAACTCGCCAATTTAATATTAAAACAATTTCGATGCGTTTCGAGCTGCCACGGTGAAACGATAACTCCGATTGCTATGAAAATTGAAATCCGATAATAACAAACTATTACGGATCCAATGGAACTAGTTTCGTTCAATTCTGAGACTGTTCGAAAAATGGCTAATTTCACTAGTCGATTAAATATTAAAATATTCAATTTTCACAGATTAATTTCAAATTCGATTTTAAAAGTTCTATAACATCACTACAACTTCAATATGATTTAATATAACTTTACAAATCATTTTTAATCACATTTAACCCAGATTTCAATTATTTCTGGAATTTCAACTATTAAATTATCGATTTAATTATTCAATTAAATCCAGTTATTCGAATTTTAAATTATTCGACTTATTAATTCTACTTATTAATATTTAAAATTAATTAAATATTATGAATTTCAATGGCAGAAATTCTGGGTTGTTACAAACTTCCCCCCTTAAAAGAATTTCGTCCTCGAAATTACCAAGTAAGGAAAAGATACAAAATCTATTAATTTTTCAAAACAAATCATTCAAATTAGATTAACAAATCTCTTAAGTGTTTAAATTTCCCAAAATCCATAGTTAAACTTCTTTCAACAACTTTTACTAAGTTTTCAAATCATACTTAGTTTTTCAAAATTTTCCAATTTCTCAAAAATATTCTAACGCCTTAAATTTTCAGAAAATTTCGCCATAGCCTCCTTTACGCGGCTCGATCTGGAAAAAAAATGACAGCGTATATATATCACAAATATACATCTCATCAAGTGATGAGGCATCCCATAGGGAAAAAAATGTAAAAGTACGATATTTAATCCGAGATATGTACCTTATATATAATTAGCGAGCGTATACGGCTAATATAGTGCGAAAGCGAGCTCCAAAAGCGAAGCAAACGCCATCCGCACCTACTAAACACTCAATCAAACAAATGAGAACATGTATATAGAAAATAATATCGATATACATCATATAGCAACAACAATATGTGCCAATATAGCAAATGCAACAAACAACAAATGCAACCATCAAACAACTATCATCCAATAAACTCCAACAAATCATATTTGATTCATTTACCTTGAATTTTATCAACATTCATTTTCAATTCAATTAGTTTACATTCACTAATTTATATTCAGGTTGGTTCACTTACAAATCAAATTCAATTCAATTCTATTAAAATTTACATCACTTTCAATTTGCTTTAATGAATTTACACTTACATTCATTTCTCCATATCAATTTACTTACATTCGATTGATTAACATTCAATCCATTTATTCAATTCGATTGCTAATTCTTTTAATTATATAAAGTTGAATTTCATTTATATAACTCAAGTTCATATTCATCACTTCACTTATTTATAACAATTTCAACTTCATCACTTAAGTTATATTCCAATTAAACGTCTTTTTGTTTAATCTTAACTTTAATTTCCACTTATAAATTCAATTTAAATTCCCATTCTAAAGTAAATTCTATTTAACTTTTTACCGAAGTTAATTTTATTTCATATTATAAGTATAAACTTATTTCACTTATATTTATCAACTTCAACTTGGATTTTAAATCAAATCTTTTTATCACAACAAAACTTCAATTTTTTTTTCAATTTATTATGGTAGCAAAACCATCACATAGAAACTCGAAAATGATACTGATGATGCTGCAGTCATCACCGTACTATTTCCCAGCAACAATAGTGAATTCAGTGCTTTAAATTCTTTCAAAAATTTCCTTGGTTTATAAATCGCATTACAAATCTTTTCTTATAAAATTTCACTTTTTATATATAAGATTATTTTTTTCCATTGTAAATCATTTTAATTATAATTTCATACATTATAATTCATTTGCTTACACAAATTATTCTTTCACAATTGTTGTTTTAATTCAACTTATTCAAACAACCTAACAATCAATTCATATACACTTTAATAATTTCCGAAAAATTATTTCCTTTATATATAAAATATAATCGAGGTAAAATTATTTCATTTAACCAATTTAAAACGATATCATGCCGAATTGTTCTGAACAAGTGTTTAGAGATCCCTATCGATAGAGTTGTACGGACAATACCGACCAGAATCCATATACCACTCAACAAATCAATCATCACAATATAAAACAATTTTATATTCACTAACAAATACGCGCTCGTATCTATTATTACACTCAACTCATTCTAGAGTACTATTGACTCTATCTCTAATGAGTAACACCCAATAGAGCAGGGTTGTCGCTTAACCATATGCTCTGATACCACGTTGTAAGGACCCGATTCTTCGACTTCCGAATATCAACATCAATACGTCCACTGTATCGACTGCCGAGCCATCGAATGCCGGAAAACTGAATTCTTAGGGTTTAAGAAAGAAGAGGTAGAAGAAACAGAAGAAAAAGAAAGAAGAAACAACAGAAAACACAGAAACAGAAACAATATCAGAATCTCACATTCGCAGTGGAACAACATATAATAGGTAAATGAATAATCTTTAAATCAAAGAACTATATCATTTTATACATTACATCATCATCAGAGTTTACAACAACAATACAACACTGGACAGTTATATAAACTTGTCCTCATAACAGAATACACAACGGAATAAATAATATCATATACAAGTGGTACGTCTCGCCATCCAGCTCGCCACTAAGCTCCACAGCATCCCGAATCCAGAATGACCTGATAACCTAACTCTAGACTGCCCGTGTGGAAATTGGTGGGCACCCAGAGTTTAGGAAGGGAACAATAAACTACAGGTCAGTCATGGTGACTGGTGTGAGAACTTAAAACAGTTTATCTTTAAAACAAACAACAGGAAGATTTTAAAGTCAATTTCGCAATGCTTTTGGAAAATGAAACTACCATAAGACCTCTCGCCACACACACAATGCAAACGCAGAATTGGAGGAGATTTCTTCTTACGATAGTCAAAGATGCTTACTACGTAAAATCAAATCTTTATTTGATATTATTATTAGTGCATAGTGTAGAAAACATTTCGAAAGTATAATATTAATCTTAGCCAATGTGACGACCCGACTTTCTTTGCCCAGGAAGACGCATCGTTGTGAAGAAAGAAAGGGATAGAAGAAGAAAAGAAAAGAAGAGAGAACAACAACACATCAGAAATCTCACAGCGGAATGAGAAATATATTATCACATAAGATATTACATAGTATCATATACATCAGAGTACACAATTTATACATCACAGAATAGACAGTTATAAACTTCTGTCTATTATACAACACAAGTACACCAGTACAATACAGACTAATACAAACACAGCGGAAACTCTATATATCTACTCGCTGAAGCCTCCTGCTTCACAGCTCCTCCAGAATTCGTCAAGATTATCCTGAATCCCTTGACTACTCAATACAATATTGAGTACCCAAGAGTTTAATAAAATAGAAAATAAACACTTGGGTCAGACATGGGTCTGGTGTGAGTAAACGGTTAAGTTGCTTAACTTGAAAATCATTTGGAAACAAGGGTATCACGTAAGACTTCCCACAAATAAACATGGGTAAGTTTTTACCTTACGCTAACTAAAACATTTGATAGCAAATCCGATTGTATTATAATAGGGTCTAGGGTTTTCAAGTAAAATACAGAAATAGCTGAAATGCTTACATCTCACATTCCAACATAGTTGGGCACAACTAATACGTACGGCACTTATTGGAGTTTGGATTCCATACAATGGCAGGGCTACTGGGGTACCGCCCGTCACAGTACGTGGCCTAGATCACCGTACCGAGGAGTACGCCCGCTCCCCTGCAACACAAAGCCGGAACCATCCCTTACTGGATAATCCCGAACAAGACAATCCCGTAGTTGGCGCGACCAACCACACACTAAGCCGAATAAAAGAAAAGGGACCTCTAGACAGGGATCTATCTTGCTCTCAGTGGGTGCTACCCACGAAACCTTGCTGCACCTCCCCTATTTTAGCCATTCCCGGTTGATGAGGCTTGAGGTTACGATTACCTTTAATCAGAACATATCACTTAGAATGCTCATCGTCCGCCTGACGATGTGCTGAAAGCATTCAATCCATACAAGTTCGTTCCGGGTTCGAACGAAACCGAAGGCATTATCTCGTTACACTCGTTTTGGAATCACCCTTAGAGTTAACGACAATAACCCTTGCACTCTGAATCTTCATCTTCACTTGAGATTCACGACCTATCGTTAATTTGGATCGATGTGGTATTCGGGTCTCCAGACCTGGAATCCCGGTATACGGAAACCCGATCCCGGTCTCATCGAAATCCAAAACGTATCTTTTAAGGGCCAAGTTGTTTTAAGGTTAAAACAATTTAACTTATCTATATTCATACAGATAGATAATTCACAAGTCACAATTGATAATCACATTATCAAATAAACAAATGATCCATAACAAAATAGGTAATCCATATCAACATCACAATAGTTAATCTATATTACCATCATAATGCAACCAAGCATTTATACCACACAACATTACTTATCTCATTTCTGAGATTACATCCATTCAAGACAATCAATGTCATCCATTCATACATAAGCAATGATTTACTTAATCACAACATAATTAATTTAAAATGAATTAAATTAACTATCTCTATCTTTAATTAATTTAAAGTGAATTAAATTAATTACTTCACCTCTTAATTAATTTAAAATAAATTAAATTAATTACTTATCATTATAAATCTTACTTATATAATCATTAATTAATTACAAATAAATTAATTAATCATTCTCTAATTATCCATTTCAATTAATCACCCTGATTAATTATACTTTAATTACATTTAAGTAATTATCTTTAATTAATTTCACAAATTAATTATCCTTAATCAAATATAGTAATTAACCTTTAATTACTTCATTAATTAATTAATTAATTATAATCAATTACTTTAATCCTTAATTAATTACAATTACTTAGTTATTCTATAATCTCTTATCATTTGATTAATTAATCTTAATTAATCAATCCTTAATTACATCATTAATTAATTATAAACTAATGATCTCTAATTACATCTTTAATTATTTATTCTATTTAAATTAATTACATTAAGTAATTAATCTTAATTAAACCACAATTTGTTAATCATCTTTGATTAATCTAATCCAGTAATTAACTTCCCTTAATTACTTCCATTTATTTAATTACTTTTTAATTAATTACCTTATTAATTAACCTTAATCCTTTAATTAACTTTATTAACTAAATTATTTAATTAATAACACTAGGTAATTAACTCTTAATTACTTCCATTAAATTACTTTCATAATTAATTTCTCTTTTCTTAATTACATTTAGTAATTATCCATTTATTACTTTACTAAGTAATTATTCTTAATTAATCATAAGTGATTATCATTAATTAGACTAATTAATTAACCTAAAATTAATTGCATTAATTAATTAATCAATAAATCATCCCTTAATCTTTAATTATCCATCCACTAATTACTTCATTAAGTAATTATTCTTAATTATAAATAAATAATAATCTTTAATTTATTTTACTCATTAACTATCTTTAATTAATTCCAATCTTTAAAGATAAACTCATCATTTGAATTAAATAATTATTTCTAACATTATATTTCATTTTAAACAAGTTTAGAAATCAATTATATATTTAAATATAATTATACTTTAAAAACAAAACAATTTAAACCCTTAATTTTTAATACATTTAAAATCTTGAAAAATCCTTTTTAAACATGTTTTATTTAAATTAACCCAATATTCATCTTCGAAAACTTGATTATCATATTTTTTTAAACTTATTCACTTTAATTATATTTTAAAACTAATTAAAACATTCATCTTTGAACGGATTACTTCCTTAACTTAAAAACTTGTCTTAACTTGTTTAAGAATTTACAAACTTGATTCTTTACAAAACTATTGCTTTTGAACTCGAAACAAATTGAAAAAAAACAAACTTCCAGTTTTAAAAACAGAATAACCCGAGTAAACTTCATAAAATCACTAGCCTTTCCCGAGTCTTCCATCACTCTTATCTACTTCGAGTCGTCATGCAACAATCACGAGACTAAACCCGAGACTCCTTCTTCTTCTCCAACAAACCCATCCAGATACACGCGAACGTAACCAACGTGCACGTGCACACCTCATCCACGTCGCTCTGAACATTGATGATCATGCCGGCAAGACGACCACTATCCTCTCACACGATTCCGACTACCCCGATCATAACAACGATCGCGAATACGATTTCGACCCATAGGAACGAAACTGGACAGAAGCTATGATCAAAATCCTGCTCGTCTCGATGACTTCGACCACCAGAGATCATGAGTCTCCGCCTGAAAATTCGCCACGAACCTCCTGCAATGATCCCTCCCATCGCGATTGACTCAAAAGCGACCACGACGACGCATCGCCCTAGAAAACAATGTCGACTAAAACAGGCTTCAGAGCCCTAGATCGCCGTTGACAAGCCACCACGGTGATCTAAAAAATCACCCACTATTTTTCTCTTGACCCCCGACCTTCACACTACCTCCAGTATCAACCCGCGACTCCATCCATCATCGATTGTCGAGAAATCAAACAAAATTCAATTTCCGTTCATCTCGCAAGTTCTATCCAAATACATACTTAAAATTTGTGATTTTTCTTTTAAAAATCCTAGTTTTCAAAGACAATTTAGATTATACACAAGTAACACTGCATTGTTGAAATTGAATTTTGCCAAACTTTGGGTTTTTACTGTATATTTAAATTTTCCAGAAATCTTTAAACTATTTATACTTAGAACTATTTTTAAAATTTAAATCTTACAAATTTAAACAACTTTTGTTTGAACAACAATGTCTAAAAAGAATCAGGGAATGAGATTTTTGATTTTTGAATAAGTTTGAATCTATAAAACAGAAACAGAACAAGCACAAACATGTACACTTATATCACATACATATATTTGCAAATCCAGATAAGTTCAGAAATTCAATTCAATCCAACATCATCACATGCACTTAAGTTAAAACAAGATTAATTGTTTTTAAAAAAAATATTTACTCACCAGAAATTATAAAACAGAGAACAGAGAACAGATTTTGTCCCAGGCTTGTTCCAGACTGATATTGATTTTGAACTTGCATTTCTATTTGCTTTGTTGAATTTAAACTTGCTGTTGATCTTTGAAACTGATTTGTATTTGAGAAAATTTGAAACTGATGTTGCCTTTGATCTCCTTTTGCTTTGCATGTTCAGATTTACATTTCTTTTGAATTTGATTTCCAGGTTTTCATTCTTCTTTGATTCCAGGTTTTATTTTTTTTCTTTAGATTCGAATTAGTAGAGAATGAAGAAGTGAAGATAGTTTAGAGCTGAAGAAAGAAAATTGCAGATCTTTCTTCCATTTTTAAAATTTTAAAACTTTAATTATCAAAAAGAAAACAAGATAAAGCCACTTGTCTTTTAAGTATATTATCTAGCTTACACCTATGCATACAAATTTACAAATGTCTTTAGACCTCCTTAATATGCTAACAAGTGTTACTCTTGTTTTAATTAATTTATTTAAGTTATACATATGTATTTATGAAATATTTACATATATATAATGTATTTACCTTTTATAAATAAGCTTTTAGATCCTATATAAATATACAAATATGAATTCATGTAAAATTTATTTATAATAACTTATGCTTTGATCAAATAAATATAACATATTTTTATATGCTTGAGAAACTTATTTTAACTTTATATATATTTTTACAAATCAATTTATCTTATGTTTGAATTTTATAACATAACTCCAATCACAATATATATACATATATATTATAATTTGAAAACATATCCTTTATTAAATTAAAGACTCCCTATTTATAATATATACATCAATATATATACATTATAAATAGAAAACATTTATATAAGCTTTGGAAGATAAATCTTACCAATTTTAAATTGTTTAGAAAAGATATTAATAAATATTGCCAATTTAAAATATTATTAACTTTTAAAAGAATTAAACTTGTCAATTTATAAAATAAAATCAACAAATCAATTTAATTATTAATAAAGATTATTAAATTGATATTGCCAAAATTCTGGGATATCACAGCCAACATACAACCAGTATCGTATGCCTACTATAGCTACCATGTTCAATAGCAGGTTACCGCCACATTCCATGGCAGGTAATACAACTAAAACCGTACAAGTCACGTATTGTTTCTTTGGATTTCCAACAAATGGTCAGGCCAAGGAACTTCCCATTGCCACATAGGTACGCCTCTGGAAAGACGACCCGAGAACCAAACCGGATCTCTGCCAACACAAGGCCGGGTTACCCCTAACTGGGTAACTACTAACAAGAATATGTCATCCCCCGATCGTAACCGATCTTTCCGAGGATCCTCGATTCCAACAACCACATAAGAATAATAATGCAGCAGCAACATAGGTTAAGTATCTGGGCTCCATACCATGATACCACCTCTATCCAGAAGGAATGACATACACTAAAGGGGCGCTATCCCCTAATAACCTTGCCGCATCTTTCCTGTTTTGACCATTTCCAGGGTGTGAGGTCCGACGAAGTCTCGTCCACAAAGCTACGCTTTATACAAAAGCTATGCTTTGGGTCAACAAATGATCAAAGTAATGATCACAAAGATAAATGATCAAACAAATGATCATATCACAAATGATCAAACAATGATCATTACACGGCAACACTCAGCATGCCACGTTACCAAATTGGGAGTATATCGCTAGTAACCATCAATTACATAACCTCTGAGCTCGTACGTCTCAGAGAAGGGTGTTAAGCTAAGAGAATAAATTTTCCACCACCAACAGAATTGTATTTGATAGAAACCAGCTTTATATCTCAAAATGTAACGTCAGACACACAACCATACAAGTCTGTTCCGGGATCGAACAGAACCGAAGGCACTTCTCACGAAGCCCTTGCAAATCCGGATAATTTTCTAATCACGTCCGGACTTCCCGTCACAAAGGGTGATAAAACCTCTATATCGGAGATCAGCCGATGTAGAGTAACTCGACGGTAATCCTTTCATTTTCAAAAATATCCGGTCTTCCACACCGGTCATCAAATGCAATCCATTACGACGTATCACATATTCGGAATGGGTTATACGACCCTACGGTCCTTTCCCGGCTAACCCGAATAGTGAGCGCTTATTCAAAAATAAGTGTGGCATTCAAATTCATCCAATTCACAACAAATACCCATTCAAGGTAATTATTTGATAGTCGGTTATTTAACTATCAATAAAGATGCGCAACATCATCAGATTCCAAATGATTTTCCAAATTATTTAATTTCCAAAAATATCTTTACAAGATATATAATTTTCCACACTTAACCATTTGAAACAAATTTCAAATATTCACTTTTCAATTTATCTTTAAAAGATAAAATTTCAAACCTTTAATTTCATATTGGAAAAGCATTTCCATACTTATATTTAATAATAAGTAATGCACAAATCTCATTTATTTTCAACATTTGAAAATATTCGATATACTTAAATCATAATTAAGTATATATTTCATTCTTTAAGGAAATCATTCTCTTTCACAAATTTTATTTGAGTCAAAACGAATGTTACGTAAAACATCGTTACGACAACTCAAAATCACTAGTATAGGGATTCGAAATTTAGATAGATATATAAATCCCAATACTATATAAAACATTTCCTTTCGAAAAACATTTACTATAACAACAGTGTTAAAGTCCACCATTTCCTTATTTCTCGAAAATCATCTATTTCAACAATGAATGTTGAAATCTATGTTTTCGATACTTAACACGTTTTAAAACATCTTTAAAATCGTTTTCATTTCTATTTAAAATATCACTTTCCCAAAACATCTCTGGTTTATTTAATAATACATTCACTGTCCAAAATCGTGAATATAGTTCGTTATCCAAATTCAACATTTCTACACATTTTATTTAAAGGATTATCCACTGTCCAAAATCGTGAATATACTTCCTTTAATAAGCTATAAAAATTTAACTTATCAAAATAAGTCGTTTCTCGGATTTACAAATCTATGTTTATAAATTCCATTTTGTATTTTATAACAACTTTAACTTATAAAAGCACTTTATTAACCAAATCAATTTATAACTCAATTATATACCAAAAATCCATATTATAAGTTAAATACTTATAATTCATTTATTCGCAAAAATCATTCTTTTAAAACTTCATAAGTTATAAATCTTATTACTTATAAGATTTACTTATACTTCATTTTAACACTTTAAAAACTCCTTTATAACTCAATTATTTTGATCTATAAAATATCAATTTTATAAATCTTATATATATATAAACCATTTTAAAATAAATCAAAAATCTCAATTTAAATAAACCAATCCTTTTAATAATTTACAAATCGTTATTTTTAAAGTTCAAAAATGGATCCGATGATGCAACAACGCCAATCATCAATCACGACAATCAAACATCATATATCATCATATGATAATCAACAAATATCACAATATCTGTAATCAAATAAATATTGGTGAGGAATCCAGTTGGATCCCTCCAACCTGTTTTCCTGCATCCAAAGATGTTAGCACAATACCAATTCCACTCCAGTACGGAATATCGCGGTATATGGGTTGAATAAATATTATCCGCTATTATGCGGCGCAATAGGGTCTCATCCGCTATACAATGCGGGAAATCAACTCCAATATATACATATTCCAATATAATACCAATTCCACTTCAATGTGAAATTATCGCGGTATATGTTTTTAATAAATAACCTCCGCTTAATAACGGCGTATAATGTCTATTTTAACAATCAATAGATAATAATTTATCATCCAGGCATACAATCAACAATTTTAAATCTAACTATTTAAAATTTAAATCGAAACAATTTCGATTGAGTGAGAAGTTCTCACCTTTGCTTCCAATTCAGTTTTAGCGTTTTTTTCGAATAAAATTAAACGGACGTTTAATTTTACCCAAAAATTTCACTGACTCCAAACGACTCCAAACCAGCTCCATTGCGTAGTGCTCGACAAAACGAAGCCAACGCAATTCGTTTCGTGAAATTCCGACCTCGTATGACAAAGTTATACATTTTAAAAGTTCATGCACATTTATAATACAAATATTTACAATTTTCTTTTATTTTCTTTCAACCTTTTAATCTCAGCCCTTGATTCTTGCTTCATACAAATCAGGGCCACACCCTAATGCTTCTCTTCCCACTCACGAACGTTTCCAGTATGAACGAAACCCATTGCTCCAAAACTAGGGTTGATCGCTGCTTCCTCTACGACGAGCTTTGACACGATCGGAGACCTCCATCCTGTAGTCCATCTTAAGAGCCACCTTCGGCTGCCAAAGCTTGAAGCTCGGCCTCATATACCCTCGAATTTCATGCATGACCTGATGGTAAACGACATCCACTACCTCCCTCCACGTCGCACCATTCTCCTTCTCGATCGTTGGATATATAGACCTCTTCGTCCTCTACACTTTTGCTTTATAACTCGAAGGCTATGTAACGACCCAGAAATTTGAACAATTTAAATTGAAAATATTTAATTAATTTTAAATATTTGAATGATGGTTTGACTTGAATTTCAAATTATCAGAATAAATTGGCGATTAAATTTTAAATTTTAATCTATTGTAAGTTGAATAAAAATTTGAATCTTAAGTTTTAAACTGGAGACAAATATTTCAAAAGCTTTTAAAATTTATATCGATGATACTGAAGATAATAGAAGCTTCAGAATTTAATTTCAAAATGTTTTGTTCGGTTTTGAAATTTTATCGTTCGAATTGATATTTGAAAATAGTCGTCCGAGGCACAGTCTCGGAATTCGATGAAACCAGTTCCATTGGATCCGTAATATTGAATTATTGTCGGATTTCAAATTTCGTATTGATCGGAGTTGTTATGAGAGTATACAACGTATAAATGCGTTGGAATTTTAAAACGAATTCGATTTAAATTTAAATTTATAATTGGTCAACTTCAGCACGTTTGGCCTCAAATCAAAACGCTGTTTCAAACACGCAACCCATCCCTCTCCTTTCTTTCAGCCTTAATTCTCGCAACCCATTACGCTCCTCATTTTTATAATACACCGTCTCTTTCCATTCTTTTCAGAAGACAAACGAAAGAAAAAAATGCTATCTCGTTCAAAACAATATTAATGGCCGAGTGCGATTCTTCCTTTCCAACTCTAAACCAAAGCCCACTCTTCTTATTTCTTTTCTCAGATCGAATCAAATTGTTCAAACGAAAAAAAAAATGGCCGCCCGCCCTTATACTTTCAAATCGAACGAAGGTATCTTGGTGGCGTCAGGCGAATTCGATCGCGCGCCTAGGGTTGGGGCGGCAGGAGGAGCGATTATCTGGTCGGCCTTGCAATCAAGAAGGCGGGCTCGTTCCATCGCGAACGACTCGGCGATGGGCATCATCGGCGACCTGGGGATATCGGCGGCGCTCGATGGTGAAAGTGGATCGGAAATCGAAGTCGTGGGAGGCGAGCGCGAGCCTGAGGCTTCGAGAAATGGTGATGAGGGTGCTCGCGAGGACCGGTGGAGGCTGGCAGCGACGAAGGCAGTGAAGGTATAACTTGCTCTGTTTGTTTAAGTGAAATTTGAGTGTAATTAGAATTTTTTTTTTACGAAATGAATTACTGATTTGATAATCACTCTAATTTAAATTACCGAATTTGGTTTTGTAAACTTCATCAAAGAAAAAGATATATACAGTAAAATATAGATGTAGATTTATATATACATATATAAACAGAAAATTTGTTTATATTTGTATAAAGCTGGAAAAACAATGATAATAATATAGGAATTTTTAAATGATAAAGGAAATCCTATATTGTTTATACAAAGGAATTTTAAAATATTAAAGAAATTTATATAAGCAAAATGTTTGAAATATTTATGTAAATGAGATTTTGGCTTAAAATAAAAGGGAAGTTAGTTTGAAATTGAAAGGTTTAGTTAAATAAATTTATTTAAAAGAAATTGGGTCAAAATAAAATCACCGGTGAATCGAATTTATCAAATGAAAATTTATTATTCGATTTATTCGAATATTTATGAAACTTTATCATGTTTGAAATTTATATAGAAGTGAAATTTAGTTTTACAATAAAGTATAAAAATATCTCTGTTTCAAGTTTAAAAGAAATTTTGAATATTAAAGGGAATTTGATTTTTAATTTAATAGTTAATTAATTAAGTCATTAATTTGAAACCAAAATTTATTGATTAATTGTTTGGTAAATTCGAATATTAATCAACTGTATAAAAATTGTTTATACAAGGTCAAAATTGCAAAGAAAACAAACTGGAATGGGAAATGGATTGCAAATTAAAGCAAAGGTGAGATCTTCTCACTCAAAATGAAAGTGGATTTTTTTTGCAGTTATTGATTGATTGCTGTTTGGATTGTGATATTAGATATAGTATATATTGGCATATGTATATATTGCAGTTGATGATTTCCCGCATTATATAGCGGATGAGACCCTATTGCGCCGCATAATAGCGGATGATATTTTTATAAATCCCATATACCGCGATATTCCACCTCGAAGTGGAATTGGTATTGTGCTAACGTCTGTGGATGCAGGGAAACAGGTTGGAGGGATCCAACTGGATTCCTCAAAATTTTATGAATTTGTTTCATATGTTGTGTAATTGATTATTTATAATCTGTGTATGATTATATCTGTGATTGAAGTTGTTGAAGGCTATAATTTAGCCGAATGTATTTTTGGTATCGTTGGATACTAGAAATAAATGAAATTGGATTTCTGAAATTAAAAATTTAATTTTAGATGGTTTGGAAGAATAAAAGAAATTATTTAAAAGGAGATAAATTTGTTTGAAATCAAATTGATAATTGATTGGGTATTTGAAATAAATCTTTGGGAAATCGATATGAAAATTTATTTGGTGTTTGAATGAAAATTGATTTTTGTGTTGAGAATAAATTTGGAAATCAATTTGTAAAATAATGATTTGGTATTTGGGATTAAAATTTGAATCAATTTGAAATGTTATTCGGTGTTGAAGTAAATTCAGAAATCAATTTGGAATTCGATTTGGGATTTGAAATAAATTGAGAAATCAATTTGAAAGCTGATTTGGTGTTAAAAGTGGATTTTTGGGAATGTAAATTCCGAATAGAATTGGTAAAGGAAAGGGAAATTTGTTTTAAAAATAAATATTGATTTATTTTTAAAGTGTGGAAAATATGATTTGAAATCGGTTTTCAAAGTGATGAAGTGTGGAAATAAATTTACAGATTTGAAATGTAAATTTGAAATAAATCGATAAGGATTTGCCTAATTGGTTTAAACGGACCATTTTGTGATTTGAAATTGATTTTCAAATGTGAAGTGTGATATATGATTTGAAATTGATTTTCAAATGTGAAGTGTGAAATATGATTTGAAATTGATTTTCAAATGTGAAGTGTGGAAAATATATATCTTGTGAAGAGATTTGAAATTTAATAATTTGGGAAAAATTATTTAAATTGGTTGATTGTTGTGAATGTTGTTGATAGTTAAATAACCGACTATCAATACTTGCCTTTGAAATGGCACTTGATTTGTTTTTTTTAAAACAAATGCTCATTATTCGGTTAAGCCGGGAGAGGACCTTTGTGTCATATAACCCATTCCGAATAGTGATACGTCGTGAATGGATTGCATTTGAAGACCGGTGTGAAGACCAGATATTTGTGAAAATGAAAGGACAACCTATCCAATGTCTCTACACCGAGTTGCTCCGGTATAGAGATTTATATCACTCTTTTTGTGATCGGAAGACCGGACGTGATTAGTGAATATCCGGATTGCAAGGGCTTCTTTGGAAGTGCCTTCGGTTCCGTTCGATCCCGGAACGGACTTGTATGGATGTGTGTCTGACGTTACACTTTGAGATGTAAAGCTGGTTTCTATCAAATACATTTCTGTTGGTGGCGGAGAATTTATTCTCTTAGCTTAGCACCCTTCTCTGAGACGTACGAGCTCAGAGGTTATGTAGTTGATAGTTACTAGTGATACATTCCCAATTTGGTAATGTGGCATACGAAGTGCTGTTGATCATTTGTGGATCAAAGCGTGGCTTTGTGAAAAAGCGTAGTTTTTTGGATGAGACTTCGTCGAGCCTCACAACCCGGTAATGGTCGAAACAGGAATGTTGCGGCAAAGGTTTGTAGGGGTAGCGCCCCTAGGGTATGCCATTTCCTTCTGGATAAAAAGTGATATCATGGTATGGAGCCCAGATATTTTACCTATGTTGATTATATTTTGGTGGCTGTTGATTTGTGATTGAGGATCCTCGGATAAAGGTTGGTCACGACCGGGGGATGGCATACTTGTGTGTTAGTTATCTAGTTACAGCTGTACAGCGTGAGGTATCGTCAGTGTGTTAGTTACCTAGTTACAGCTGTACAGCGTGAGGTAGCGTCGGCCTTTTGTTTGCAGAGATCCGGTTAGGTTCTCGGGGCGTCTTTCCAGAGGCGTTTCTATTTCGGAGTAAGGAAGTTCCTTTGCCTGACCATTTGTTGGAAATCCAAAGAAACAATACGAACCCTGTACGGTTTTAGTTGTATTACCTGCTATGGAATGTGGCGGTAACCTGCTACTGAACATAGTAGCTATAGTAGACATACAACAATGGTTGTATGTTGGCTAAGATTGATATTATACTTTCGAAATTTTTTCCACTAGACATTAATAATAATATCAACTGATTTTGCATAGTAAGCATTTTTGACTATCATAAGAAGAAATCTCCTCCAATTCTGCATTTGCATTGTGTGTGTGGCGGGAGGTCTTATGGTAGTTTCATTTTCCAAAAGCATTTCGAATAAGTTTTATTTTCTCTGTGAAAAATAACTGTTTTACGATCTCACACCAGTCACCATGACTGACTCGGAGTTTATTGTTCCCTTCTAAACTCTGGGTGCCCATAATTTTCCACACGGGCAGCCTAGAGTTATTTTTATTAGGATATTCTGGATATTCTGGAGCTTTGGATATGAGCTGGATGGCGAAGCGTACTATCGTACTTGTTATTTATTCCACTGTGTATTCTGTATAAGGACAAGTTTATATAACTGTCCATTGTTGTATTGAGTTGTATATTGACTCTGATTGATGTATGTATAAACTGATATAGTTCTTTGTTTTAAAAGACTAGTGATTATCTATTATATATTGTTCCGCTGCGAATGTGAAATTCTGATATTGTTTCTGTTCTGTGTTTTCTGTTGCTGTTCTTCTTTTCACTTTTTCTTCTATCTTTTCTTCTACTGCTTCTTTTAAAACCCTAAGTATTCGGTTTTCCGGCATTTGCTTGTTCGGCAGTTGATACAGTGGACGTATCGATGTCAATTTTCGAAAGTCGAAGAATCGGGTCCTTACAGGCTAATTCCTTACGGATTGAGAGCTCGGAGGGGGAGAAAGTGGATAATTTTTGGCCATTGTTTCTGTTGATGGCGGCTGGAACAAATTAGGGTTAGGGTTTTATTTTAGTTTGCAAATTGAAGATGTGAGGTCCTTATATAGAAAATTAACGAAAACACTATTCACCCAAAATTTTCCGAACTCCAAATCGAGCGTGCTGGCTGGCGTTTCTAAGGTTTACCCCACGTTCCGAACACAATGGAACGTGTTTCGGGAGCTAATTCGGTCATCTGTGCGAGTTACGGAATTAAACGTTCGAATTTAAATTAAACCGATTTAAAACGATTTCGATGCGTTTTGGCTTGCCCCGGACAAACCGTACATCCGATTGACACAAAATTTGAAACCATACAATAATATCACATTACGGATCCAATGAAACTTGTTTCGTTGAAATCCGAGACTTTTTGAAAAATGACTATTTTAACTCGCTAATTTAATATTAAAACAATTTCAATGCGTTTCGAGCTGCCACGGTCAAACGATAACTCCGATTGCTACGAAAATTGAAATCCGATAATAACAAACTATTATGGATCCAATGGAACTAGTTTCGTTCAATTTTGAGACTGTTCGAAAAATGGCTAATTTCACTAGTCGATTAAATATTAATATATTCAATTTTCACAGATTAATTTCAAATTCGATTTTTTAAGTTCTATAACATCACTACAACTTCAATATGATTTAATATAACTTTATAAATCATTTTTAATCACATTTAACCCAGATTTCAATTATTTTTGGAATTTCAACTATTAAATTATCGATTTAATTATTCAATTAAATCCAGTTATTCGAATTTTTAATTATTCGACTTATTAATTCTACTTATTAATATTTAAAATTTATTAAATATTATTAATTTCAATGATAGAAATTCTGGGTCGTTACACTACATGTTATCAATGTTTATAACCATTCCATTTAAATTGTATTACGTTAATCCTCTTTGTTACATTTTAGATCGATCATTGTAAATCCTAAATTAGCATCCTATTGAAAAGCTTTATCTTAAATAATATTGGTTTTCTTAGGATCACTTGGTCATGAAGTCATAATTTCTAAGTTATAACTTCAATTAAACTTTGAATATTTATTTATTGACTTATTTCACATCAGAACACCTATCACAACTTTTAGTAGATAATGAACATGAGTCTTACTATTGAAGATCGTATGTGTTAACGATGTTAATAAAAATTCAGTTTGTTTTATATTATTATTATCACTATTTTTGAATAATATATGATATAAATGAGTATACATGTGTAGATTCTTCGAACGCTGCATAGTTCTCACCGATGAAAAAGTTATTTATTATCTTTAAGACTGATGGCAATTGTTCGCCAACTTTAAAGCAAAAATTTTGTTCACATCTTGCCAAGGACAATTCCATATTATATTTCCCATGTGGTCAACTAAAATAATTTTTCTAATGGTTTGATCATGTAGACTGATTGAAAATTTGTAGGTCGAAGAAGTTGAATTTTACTTTTGGCATTTTTAAAAGATAAATTAATACCAATCGTAGTGACCCTAATGTTATACCCATATTATCAAAGAATATTATAAATAATGTTGTCCAATAATATGGAGAATACGGCTTGTTAAGATCTGTAACGACTCGGATTTTCGCGTTCGAAAATCGGCATCCGTACTTCACCTTGTACTAGAATGCCATAGATTCGACCGTTCAAATCTGATTTGCCGGAGCTTATAACACGGTAAGTATAACAACACAAGAAAGAAAACAATGATATCATATACAACTCCAATGAATACAATATCCAGAATGATATACAACAATGATATCAATATGATACAACAATATCAGAGATATGATACAAGAAATAGCAGCGGAAAGAAAATAGATAACACCAGCAGCGGATAGAATGTCTCCAATAGAATGCTCCAAGATAAGCAACGTCAGTCCATGAACTCCAAGAACTGAACCAGCTCCAGATAATCTACTAAACCTGAATATCTGAAAAACCCAACTCTAGACTACCCGTGTGGAAAATTATGGGCACCCAGAGTTTAGGAAGGGAACAATAAACTCCGGATCAGTCATGAGACTGGTGTGAGCAAACAAAAACAATTTATCTTTAAACAAACACAAAAGGCTTTTAAACATTGAAACCCGCAATGCTTTTCGAAAATGAAACTACCATAAGGCCTCCCACCACACACACAATGCAATCGCAGAATTGGAGGAGATTTCTCCTTATGATAGTCAAACATGCTTACTACGCAAAATCAAAACTCTTTTGATATTATTACTAGTGCATAGTGTAGAAAAACATTTCGAAAATATAATATAAATCTTAGCCAGCATACAACATTTCATCGTATGCCTACTATAGCTACCATGTTCAATAACAGGTTACCGCCACATTCCATGGCAGGTTATACAACTAAAAACCGTACAGGGTTCGTATTGTTTTTTTGGATTTCCAACAAATGATCAGGCAAAGGAACTTCCTTACCGAAATGGAAACGCCTTTGGAAAGACGCCCCGGATCCTAACCGGATCTCTGCAAACAAAGACCGACGCTACCTCACGCTGTACAGCTGTAACTAGGTAACTAACACACTGACGCTACCTCCCGCTGTACAACTGTAACTAGGTAACTAACACACGAGTCATGTCATCCCCCGGTCGTCACCGACCTTTATCCGAGGATCCTCAATCATAAAGCAACAGCCACAATGTATAATCAACATAGGTAAAATATCTGGGCTCTATACCATGATATCACCTTTTATCCAGAAGGAAATGACATACCCTAGGGGCGCTACCCCTACAAACCTTTGCCGCAACATTCCTGTTTCGACCATTACCGGGTTGTGAGGCTCGACGAAGTCTCGTCCACAAAGCTATGCTTTTTCACAAAGCCATGCTTTTTCACAAAGCAATGCTTCGATCAACAAATGATCAGCAGCACTTCGTATGCCACATTACCAAATTGGGAATGTATCACTAGTAACCATCAACTACATAACCTCTGAGCTCCTACGTCTCAGAGAAGGGTGTTAAGCTAAGAGAATAAATTCTCCGCCACCAAAAGAAATGTATTTGATAGAAACCAGCTTTACATCTCAAAGTGTAACGTCAGACACACATCCATACAAGTCTGTTCCGGGTTCGAACAGAACCGAAGGCACTTCCGAAGAAGCCCTTGCAAATCCGGGTATTCACAATCTCGATCGGACTTCCCATCACTTAGGGAATCTCTATACCGGAGCCATGATGCAGAGAAAATCGATAGGTCATCCTATCACTCTCGCAAATACCCGGTCTTCACCACCGGTCTTCAAATGCTATCCATATCGTCGTATCACTATTCGGAATGGGATATATGACACAAAGGTCCTCTCCCGGCTAAACCGAATAACGAGCGTAATTAAAAATCATATAGATACTGGGGTCTCAGTTAAATCACAGCTTAAAAGCCCAAAACTTTTCATTCGAATGGTAAAACAAATTACCATTTCCAATCTTTTAAACAAAAAGATTCAATTCAAAAACCTTCACTGGTTTAAACAATTTCCACACTTTTAATCTTTTAAACAAAAAGATTCAATTCACAAAGTTCACCCCGTTCACAAAGATTCATTCATAGGTTTCAAATCGATTTCCATTTCAATTGGATTAACTCGTTAAATCTTTAAATCAAGATTTAACTTATAGCTTTCAAAACTCGTTTCCAAGATTCATTCATAGTCTTTCAAAAAATTCCATTTCAAGTTAGATTAACTCATCCGGTCTTTGAAATCAAAGACTCATTTCATAGTTTTCAAAACATTTCAATCACATTACAAACTTGAAATTCTTTCAACACAAATTGGAAATTCTTTACTTATGTGAAAGCTTTTACTATTTGAAAACAAATAGTTTCGTTTCATAAAAATCCAGTTATATTTACACGAGTTAAAATCCATGAATTAAATTCAAATTCACAAATCAATACCTTTAAAATGGTTTAACCCATATATAATTTGTACAGCATTTGTAATCCCTAGTTTCAAATAATAGGATTCAATTTCAAACTTGAATTCAAATTTAAATCAAATTATTTAAATTTCAAAACTCGATTAAGTTATTCAAATAAATTTTATCTTTGAAATCCCATTTCAAAAGCTTTTCACTTTAAACCCAAATTTCCAATTTCAAAATCAATTGAAATTAAAATTTCAATTTCAAAAACATTGAATTTACATCATCTGTGACTTAACCGATTTCCACGTGAAATCCATATTTGTGTGTGTAAGAGTGTGGTCCAGGGGTTTCACACAGTAGTGCACAACATCAATCATCACAGATATATCGATAAGCGGTATAATCGATAACGCTTATCTTCATTCACAGATTCATAGATAAAATAAATTTATCAGTCACAAAGATTCACAATTATAATTCGATGTGGGTTTCGGATAACCAACTGGAATCCGACTCCCTGTCGCATCGAAATTCAAATGTCGTTTTACGGCCAAGGGTTTCATACTCACATAGTAATATATCACAGAAACAGAAATCACAGATATATATATCGCAGATAAGTAAATTACAAATCATAACATAAATCAGGATGTATCACAAAGCATCATATATCAGGGATATCAAACAATTCAACATTCACTAGAATTCAAACATTCATAAGTAAGGTAAGTTAATTGTCTGATTTATTCAAATTAGATAAGTCATCAATCATGGTCAATTAACATTAATTAATTTCAAATCATTTAATTAATTGTCCTTTAATCATTTCATTGATCAATTTTAATCATTAAATTACCTTTAATTAAGTAGTTATCTTCAAGTAATTAATTACCTTTAATTACTTATATTAATTAATTATCCCTTAATTAATTATCCTTTAATTAATTTCATTGAGTAATCATCCATTAACTACTTTCATTAATTGATTTTCCCTTAATTGCTTACATTAAGTAATTCACCTTTAAATTAATAAATTTTAAAATTTTAACTATTTATTTATCTATCCTTAATCATTGATTAATTAAACTGATTAATTAATTAACTTAAATTAATCATATTACCAAAATTAATTACTATTTAAAACCACTTAAAAAATACTTTATCTTTCAAACTTAATTACAACTTTTAAATTTATAACTTTCAGTTTAAATTCAAACTCAAATACTTTTATACTTAAAAGTTTTAAACCCAATTTAGATTTCAAAATTTAAATTATTTCAAACCTCAGATTCAACTACTTTGAATTCATATTCAATTTCAGATTTTAAACTTAGTTTAAATTTCCAGTTTGCATTTAAACTTTACTTTAAATTTAAAAACAATAGAGCAGGTTTCTGTTTTTATTAAAATCTGAAACAACATCAATACTCAAGCAACTCGAATTTTACTTCGAGACAAAGCCTTAGCTGCTTCGAGCTAATCCTCAACTTACTCGAGACAATCGATCTCGAGCGTCCCTTCAAACCTCCCCCCTCCTTCTTCTTTCTCTGTTCTTCCAGATCCAAGGGTACACGGTGCACGTGCACCGGAGCTCCGACCCTCTTCGGTCAACTACGCTCCCTTCGACAAGTCGACAATCTCACCACTGACCAACCCAAACAACCAGATTCTCGAAAACGTCCCCGATATCAAATTCGAACATGTTGGCCAAAACTGGAACGAAGCAAACCATCAGAAAAATACCTCGACTTGCCACCATAGTTCACCGGAGGTTGTGAAACTTCACCCACACCATCGCCGTTGACCCCCGAAGCTTTCCCTCCCAGTGCGATTTACTCCAGCGTCCTCATGGCGGCGAATCTCCCTTGAAAACACTGTCCATCTAAACATGCAACCAAACCCTATTTTAACCTCGTAACATCAATTTCATCAGTGATAAATTGAATCCATATTTTTCCCGAGATCACGAATGGTTGTACTTGCTCTAATTCAAGTTTCAACAATTTAAATTAATTAAATTATCTTGAATTTGTAAAAATGCAAATTTTATTCAATTACGAACTGCTCAACGAATATGAAACTAAAATTCTTCGTTTTTGTTTTAAAAATCATGTTTTTATATGTTGATTCAAACTATATAATTTAATCAAAAAATTAAGAATTCCGAATTTTCATGTGTTCATACTTTTACTGTAAAATTTAAATTTGCAGAGACAATATTGCAATAGTGAGCTTAAAACAAATTCTAAGCCTTGATTTAAGTTTTAAACAAACTTGTTTGTTTGAAATCCTAAACTTAAAAATGTTTATATAAAGATGTATTAATTTGTTTCTACTTTATCTTGCTCTGTAACTAGAAATTTAGAAGAATAGGCCATACAAAATTTCACAGCACACATATATAGGTACAAAATTTCTTACCTATAATATACAGCGAAATACAACTAGATGCACAAGTTTAAATTCAAAGATGATATGTTTACTCACATACAACCATACAGATTCAAAGTAGAAAGTTTGCTCACATTGTTTTCCAGAGAAGAAGAACAGAGTTGATGAAGAACCAGACTTGAACATTTGCAAGTTGAAATCTGTCTTTTCCTTTTGTTGATCTCTGATTTGTATAAATTAAATAGTTGTTTTAAGTTATATTTTGTTTGAGTTTTTTTGATGATGGTATACTTTAGTTTTTACTTCTTTTTCACAGCTCAGAATAATCGAGACTGAGGTGAGAAAGTTGATAGATGTATATGAAGTCACAGGGTAGATATGTTTATTTGTTTAAGCTGAGATGGTTGTACAAGTGATTATATTTTTCTTGTACTATAGCCAGTGATATTTCTTGTTTGTAGGCTGAGAGGTAATCGTTTGGTGGCTGATATATTATGTATTGTGTACTAGTGATATAGCATTAAATGCTTGTCTCCTTTGCAAACACTCTTATATACTTTTGTTTCTTCATTTTGCAGGTGTACAGGTTGAGGTATCGGCAAGTACTCTTTGCTTAGCATTTTATGTTTCTTTTTTTTTCTTTGTTGACTAAACCCATGCTTTGCTTTGCACATTTATTTCGGCTGAAAATGATGTTAGGGTGTATTAAAGATTTCTTGCATTAAATGCACATACTTTTGTACATAGATGTTTGTTCTTTTATACTTCTTCTTGCCTGCATACTTTGTTTATATCTGTATTTCTTACTTCTTGTTGATTATACAACAGTTTATGGCTGCAATGACATACATTATTGTAGGCTAGAAATATCTTGCATTTTATTTGTTTTGGCCCTATTACTTTGAAATCTAGTGAAGTTCTATTTTTATGATGTTGTCAAAATGTTAGCTACTTTATATTTTTATTTGGTAAGTATATCTTGGTTGTATTTCATTTCACTTTATATTTTTACAAAGTTTATTAACATGTTATTTTTAGTCAATGTTATAAAATTTTGTTTAGTTATTGGTTATAGTTTTTAACTTATGTACAAATATATTTTATTTTGTTTCTTTCTTTTGTTTTATATTTTGAAATATGCATGAGTTCTATATTGTTAGATTTTAGTTAATACTTCTACTTATATTTTACATAATTTTATAACTATGTTACTTAACTTCATATTTTTATATTTTATAATTTATCTTCTATGTTTTATTTCAATTCCTAACTCCATTATTTATTTCTAAATTTAATAAAAATTGTTTTTACATTATTTATAAATCTCAAATTTCTTCATATATGCTCAAATACATATATATTCACATATATACAAATTTTCAAATTCTAATGACTTTATATTTTTTCGAGTTGAATCGGGGAAACTCGCTTCCATTTATCATTTAATTTAACAATTTTAATTCAAAATTCCATTTAATTATCAATTTAAATAAAATTAAAATTCGGGGTCATTACAGACTTCCCCCCTTAAAAGAATTTCGTCCTCGAAATTTGCCAAGGAGACACAAAGATAGATGAAGAAGATTTCATCAAATTAACGGAATATCTATTCTGCATTTGGCTTACCAAATCAGAATATCAATAACAGATACAAGAACGAATCTGTTTAATTTTTCACAGGATACTCGGGTTATCCAGATCTACGAAATATACAGGGGCATCAGTTAGTTTGAAAGGATAACTAACCATTCGTAGAATATATCCGGACCCAAAGAATAGATAGATATATGGATACAATTTCAAAATTATCAGTTTAAAAACTAAAGCATACCTACCAACCATAGCAACCAAAGCAAACAATTCATCCAAACAAACAATTTTGGTCTCTCTGGAGTTTATGTCCCATTCAAATATATCGAATTTCCTTCCTGGATCTACCAGGAACTATCGAAGAATTGAAAAGAAATGTTGAACAAAATAGATTGATAGAGAAAAGATTGCTTCCATGTTGTTACAGAGTAGTCGTATTCTCCTGTCCCCTATCTCATCCTCTTCTTGCACTCATACTTACTATCAGTGGATAGCAAGAGAATTCACTGAGGCTATCGAACGGATATCTGAGAAATACTCATTCTATGGTATACTTCACCCTATCTCTAATGAGCTACTTAATGTGTTATACTCCTGAGCTAAAGTTCAACCTTAGCTCCGATACCAAATGTAACGACTCGGATTTTCGCGTTCGAAAATCGGCATCCGTACTTCACCTTGTACTAGAATGCCGTAGATTCGACTGTTCAAATCTGATTCGCCGGAGCTTATAACACAGTAAGTATAACAACACAAGAAAGAAAACAATGATATCATATACAACTCCAATGAATACAATATCCAGAATGATATACAACAATGATATCAATATGATACAACAATATCAGAGATATGATACAAGAAATAGCAGCGGAAAGAAAATAGATAACACCAGCAGCGGATAGAATGTCTCCAATAGAATGCTCCAAGATAAGCAACGTCAGTCCATGAACTCCAAGAACTGAACCAGCTCCAGATAATCTACTAAACCTGAATATCTGAAAAACCCAACTCTAGACTGCCCGTGTGGAAAATTATGGGCACCCAGAGTTTAGGAAGGGAACAATAAACTCCGGATCAGTCATGAGACTGGTGTGAGCAAACAAAAACAGTTTATCTTTAAACAAACACAAAAGGCTTTTAAACATTGAAACCCGCAATGCTTTTCGAAAATGAAACTACCATAAGGCCTCCCGCCACACACACAATGCAATCGCAGAATTGGAGGAGATTTCTCCTTATGATAGTCAAACATGCTTACTACGCAAAATCAAAACTCTTTTGATATTATTACTAGTGCATAGTGTAGATAAACATTTCGAAAATATAACATAAATCTTAGCCAGCATACAACATTTCATCGTATGCCTACTATAGCTACCATGTTCAATAACAGGTTACCGCCATATTCCATGGCAGGTTATACAACTAAAAACCGTACAGGGTTCGTATTGTTTCTTTGGATTTCCAACAAATGATCAGGCAAAGGAACTTCCTTACCGAAATGGAAACGCCTCTGGAAAGACGCCCCGGATCCTAACCGGATCTCTGCAAACAAAGGTCGACGCTACCTCACGTTGTACAGCTGTAACTAGGTAACTAACACACTGACGCTACCTCACGCTGTACAGCTGTAACTAGGTAACTAACACCCGAGTCATGTCATCCCCCGGTCGTCACCGACCTTTATCCAAGGATCCTCAATCATAAAGCAACAGCCACAATGTATAATCAACATAGGTAAAATATCTGGGCTCCATACCATGATATCACCTTTTATCCAGAAGGAAATGACATACCCTAGGAGCGCTACCCCTACAAACCTTTGCCGCAACATTCCTGTTTCGACCATTACCGGGTTGTGAGGCTCGACGAAGTCTCGTCCACAAAGCTATGCTTTTTCACAAAGCCACGCTTTTTCACAAAGCAACGCTTCGATCAACAAATGATCAGCAGCACTTCGTATGCCACATTACCAAATTGGGAATGTATCACTAGTAACCATCAACTACATAACCTCTGAGCTCCTACGTCTCAGAGAAGGGTGTTAAGCTAAGAGAATAAATTCTCTGCCACCAACAGAAATGTATTTGATAGAAACCAGCTTTACATCTCAAAGTGTAACGTTAGACACACATCCATACAAGTCTGTTCCGGGTTCGAACATAACCGAAGGCACTTCCGAAGAAGCCCTTGCAAATCCGGGTATTAACAATCTCGATCGGACTTCCCATCACTTAGGGAATCTCTCTACAGGAGCCATGATGCAGAGAAAATCGATAGGTCATCCTATCACTCTCGCAAATACCCGGTCTTCACCACCGGTCTCCTAATGCTATCCATATCGTCGTATCACTATTTGGAATGGGATATATGACACAAAGGTCCTCTCCCGGCTAAACCGAATAACGAGCATAATTAAAAATCATATAGATACTGGGGTCTCAGTTAAATCACAGCTTAAAAGCCCAAAACTTTTCATTCGAATGGTAAAACAAATTACCATTTCCAATCTTTTAAACAAAAAGATTCAATTCAAAAACCTTCACTGGTTTAAACAATTTCCACACTTTTAATCTTTTAAACAAAAAGATTCAATTCACAAAGTTCACCCCGTTCACAAAGATTCATTCATAGGTTTCAAATCGATTTCCATTTCAATTGGATTAACTCGTTAAATCTTTAAATCAAGATTTAACTTATAGCTTTCAAAACTCGTTTCTAAGATTCATTCATAGTCTTTCAAAAAATTCCATTTCAAGTTAGATTAACTCATCCGGTCTTTGAAATCAAAGACTCGTTTCATAGTTTTCAAAACATTTCAATCACATTTCAAACTTGAAATTCTTTCAACACAAATTGGAAATTCTTTACTTATGTGAAAGCTTTTACTATTTGAAAACAAATAGTTTCGTTTCATAAAAATCCAGTTATATTTACACGAGTTAAAATCCTTGAATTAAATTCAAATTCCCAAATCAATACCTTTAAAATGGTTTAACCCATATATAATTTGTACAGCATTTTTAATCCCTAGTTTCAAATAATAGGATTCAATTTCAAACTTGAATTCAAATTTAAATCAAATTATTTAAATTTCAAAACTCGATTAAGTTATTCAAAATAACTTTTATCTTTGAAATCCCATTTCAAAAGCTTTTCACTTTAAACCCAAATTTCCAATTTCAAAATCAACTGAAATTAAAATTTCAATTTCAAAAACATTGAATTTACATCATCTGTGACTTAACCGATTTCCACGTGAAATTCATATTTGTGTGTGTAAGAGTGTGGTCCAGGGGTTTCACACAGTAGTGCACAACATCAATCATCATAGATATATCGATAAGCGGTATAATCGATAACGCTTATCTTCATTCACAGATTCATAGATAAAATAAATTTATCAGTCATAAAGATTCACAATTATAATTCGATGTGGGTTTCGGATAACCAACTGGAATCCGACTCCCTGTCGCATCGAAATTCAAATGTCGTTTTATGGCCAAGGGTTTCATACTCACATAGTAATATATCACAGAAACAGAAATCACAGATATATATATATCGCAGATAAGTAAATTACAAATCACAACATAAATCAGGATGTATCACAAAGCATCATATATCAGGGATATCAAACAATTCAACATTCACTAGAATTCAAACATTCATAAGTAAGGTAAGTTAATTGTCTGATTTATTCAAATTAGATAAGTCATCAATCATGGTCAATTAACATTAATTAATTTCAAATCATTTAATTAATTGTCCTTTAATCATTTCATTGATCAATTTTAATCATTAAATTACCTTTAATTAAGTAGTTATCTTCAAATAATTAATTACCTTTAATTACTTATATTAATTAATTATCCCTTAATTAATTATCCTTTAATTAATTTCATTGAGTAACCATCCATTAACTACTTTCATTAATTGATTTTCCCTTAATTGCTTACATTAAGTAATTCACCTTTAAATTAATAAATTTTAAAATCTTAACTATTTATTTATCTATCCTTAATCATTGATTAATTAAACTGATTAATTAATTAACTTAAATTAATCATATTACCAAAATTAATTACTATTTAAAACCACTTAAAAAAATACTTTATCTTTCAAACTTAATTACAACTTTTAAATTTATAACTTTCAGTTTAAATTCAAACTCAAATTCTTTTATACTTAAAAGTTTTAAACCCAATTTAGATTTCAAAATTTAAATTATTTCAAACCTCAGATTCAACTACTTTGAATTCATATTCAATTTCAGATTTTAAACTTAGTTTAAATTTCCAGTTTGCATTTAAACTTTACTTTAAATTTAAAAACAACAGAGCAGGTTTCTGTTTTTATTAAAATCTGAAACAACATCAATACTCAAGCAACTCGAATTTTACTTCGAGACAAAGCCTTAGCTGCTTCGAGCTAATCCTCAACTTACTCAAGACAATCGATCTCGAGCGTCACTTCAAACCTCCCCCCTCCTTCTTCTTTCTCTGTTCTTCCAAATCCAAGGGTACACGGTGCACGTGCACCGGAGCTCCGACCCTCTTCGGTCAACTACGCTCCCTTCGACAAGTCGACAATCTCACCACTGACCAACCCAAACAACCAGATTCTCGAAAACATCCCCGATATCAAATTCAAACATGTTGGCCAAAACTGGAACGAAGCAAACCATCAGAAAAATACCTCGACTTGCTACCATAGTTCACCGGAGGTTGTGAAACTTCACCCACACCATCGCCGTTGACCCCCGAAGCTTTCCCTCCCAGTGCGATTTACTCCAGCGTCCTCACGGCGGCGAATCTCCCTTGAAAACACTGTCCATCTAAACATGCAACCAAACCCTATTTTAACCTCGTAACATCAATTTCATCAGTGATAAATTGAATCCATATTTTTCCCGAGATAACGAATGGTTGTACTTGCTCTAATTCAAGTTTCAACAATTTAAATTAATTAAATTATCTTGAATTTGTAAAAATGCAAATTTTATTCAATTACGAACTGCTCAACGAATATGAAACTAAAATTCTTCGTTTTTGTTTTAAAAATCGTGTTTTTATATGTTGATTCAAACTATATAATTTAATCGATAAATTAAGAATTCCGAATTTTCATGTGTTCATACTTTTACTGTAAAATTTAAATTTGCAGAGACAATATTGCAATAGTGAGCTTAAAACAAATTCTAAGCCTTGATTTAAGTTTTAAACAAACTTGTTTGTTTGAAATCCTAAACTTAAAAATGTTTATATAAAGATGTATTAATTTGTTTCTACTTTATCTTGCTCTGTAACTAGAAATTTAGAAGAATAGGCCATACAAAATTTCACAGCACACATATATAGGTACAAAATTTCTTACCTATAATATACAGCGAAATACAACTAGATGCACAAGTTTAAATTCAAAGATGATATGTTTACTCACATACAACCATACAGATTCAAAGTAGAAAGTTTGCTCACATTGTTTTCCAGAGAAGAAGAACAGAGTTGATGAAGAACCAGACTTGAACATTTGCAAGTTGAAATCTGTCTTTTCCTTTTGTTGATCTCTGATTTGTATAAATTAAATAGTTGTTTTAAGTTATATTTTGTTTGAGTTTTTTTGATGATGGTATACTTTAGTTTTTACTTCTTTTTCACAGCTCAGAATAATCGAGACTGAGGTGAGAAAGTTGATAGATGTATATGAAGTCACAGGGTAGATATGTTTATTTGTTTAAGCTGAGATGGTTGTACAAGTGATTATATTTTTCTTGTACTATAGCCAGTGATATTTCTTGTTTGTAGGCTGAGAGGTAATCGTTTGGTGGCTGATATATTATGTATTGTGTACTAGTGATATAGCATTAAATGCTTGTCTCCTTTGCAAACACTCTTATATACTTTTGTTTCTTCATTTTGCAGGTGTACAGGTTGAGGTATCGGCAAGTACTCTTTGCTTAGCATTTTATGTTTCTTTTTTTTTCTTTGTTGACTAAACCCATGCTTTGCTTTGCACATTTATTTCGGCTGAAAATGATGTTAGGGTGTATTAAAGATTTCTTGCATTAAATGCACATACTTTTGTACATAGATGTTTGTTCTTTTATACTTCTTCTTGCCTGCATACTTTGTTTATATCTGTATTTCTTACTTCTTGTTGATTATACAACAGTTTATGGCTGCAATGACATACATTATTGTAGGCTAGAAATATCTTGCATTTTATTTGTTTTGGCCCTATTACTTTGAAATCTAGTGAAGTTCTATTTTTATGATGTTGTCAAAATGTTAGCTACTTTATATTTTTATTTGGTAAGTATATCTTGGTTGTATTTCATTTCACTTTATATTTTTACAAAGTTTATTAACATGTTATTTTTAGTCAATGTTATAAAAAAAATTTTAGTTATTGGTTATAGTTTTTAACTTATGTACAAATATATTTTATTTTGTTTCTTTCTTTTGTTTTATATTTTGAAATATGCATGAGTTCTATATTGTTAGATTTTAGTTAATACTTCTACTTATATTTTACATAATTTTATAACTATGTTACTTAACTTCATATTTTTATATTTTATAATTTATCTTCTATGTTTTATTTCAATTCCTAACTCCATTATTTATTTCTAAATTTAATAAAAATTGTTTTTACATTATTTATAAATCTCAAATTTCTTCATATATGCTCAAATACATATATATTCACATATATACAAATTTCCAAATTCTAATGACTTTATATTTTTTCAAGTTGAATCGGGGAAACTCGCTTCCATTTATCATTTAATTTAACAATTTTAATTCAAAATTCCATTTAATTATCAATTTAAATAAAATTAAAATTCGGGGTCATTACAGACTTCCCCCCTTAAAAGAATTTCGTCCTCGAAATTTGCCAAGGAGACACAAAGATAGATGAAGAAGATTTCATCAAATTAACGGAATATCTATTCTGCATTTGGCTTACCAAATCAGAATATCAATAACAGATACAAGAACGAATCTGTTTAATTTTTCACAGGATACTCGGGTTATCCAGATCTACGAAATATACAGGGGCATCAGTTAGTTTGAAAGGATAACTAACCATTTGTAGAATATATCCGGACCCAAAGAATAGATAGATATATGGATACAATTTCAAAATTATCAGTTTAAAAACTAAAGCATACCTACTAACCATAGCAACCAAAGCAAACAATTCATCCAAACAAACAATTTTGGCCTCTCTAGAGTTTATGTCCCATTCAAATATATCGAATTTCCTTCCTGGATCTACCAGGAACTATCGAAGAATTGAAAAGAAATGTGGAACAAAAGAGATTGATAGAGAAAAGATTGCTTCCATGTTGTTACAGAGTAGTCGTATTCTCCTGTCCCCTATCTCATCCTCTTCTTGCACTCATACTTACTATCAGTGGATAGCAAGAGAATTCACTGAGGCTTTCGAACGGATATCTGAGAAATACTCATTCTATGGTATACTTCACCCTATCTCTAATGAGCTACTTAATGTGTTATACTCCTGAGCTAAAGTTCAACCTTAGCTCTGATACCAAATGTAACGACTCGGATTTTCGCGTTCGAAAATCGGCATCCGTACTTCACCTTGTACTAGAATGTCGTAGATTCGACTGTTCAAATCTGATTCGCCGGAGCTTATAACACAGTAAGTATAACAACACAAGAAAGAAAACAATGATATCATATACAACTCCAATGAATACAATATCCAGAATGATATACAACAATGATATCAATATGATACAACAATATCAGAGATATGATACAAGAAATAGTAGCGGAAAGAAAATAGATAACACCAGCAGCGGATAGAATGTCTCCAATAGAATGCTCCAAGATAAGCAACGTCAGTCCATGAACTCCAAGAACTGAACCAGCTCCAGATAATCTACTAAACCTGAATATCTGAAAAACCCAACTCTAGACTGCCCGTGTGGAAAATTATGGGCACCCAGAGTTTAGGAAGGGAACAATAAACTCCGGATCAGTCATGAGACTGGTGTGAGCAAACAAAAACAGTTTATCTTTAAACAAACACAAAAGGCTTTTAAACATTGAAACCCGCAATGCTTTTCGAAAATGAAACTACCATAAGGCCTCCCGCCACACACACAATGCAATCGCAGAATTGGAGGAGATTTCTCCTTATGATAGTCAAACATGCTTACTACGCAAAATCAAAACTCGTTTGATATTATTACTAGTGCATAGTGTAGAAAAACATTTCAAAAATATAATATAAATCTTAGCCAGCATACAACATTTCATCGTATGACTACTATAGCTACCATGTTCAATAACAGGTTACCGCCATATTCCATGGCATGTTATACAACTAAAAACCGTACAGGGTTCGTATTGTTTCTTTGGATTTCCAACAAATGATCAGGCAAAGGAACTTCCTTACCGAAATGGAAACGCCTCTGGAAAGACGCCTCGGATCCTAACCGGATCTCTGCAAACAAAGGCCGATGCTACCTCACGCTGTACAGCTGTAACTAGGTAACTAACACACTGACGCTACCTCACGCTGTACAGTTGTAACTAGGTAACTAACACACGAGTCATGTCATCCCCCGGTCGTCACCGACCTTTATCCGAGGATCCTCAATCATAAAGCAACAGCCACAATGTATAATTAACATAGGTAAAATATCTGGGCTCCATACCATGATATCACCTTTTATCCAGAAGGAAATGACATACCCTAGGGGCGCTACCCCTACAAACCTTTGCCGCAACATTCCTGTTTCGACCATTACCGGGTTGTGAGGCTCGACGAAGTCTCGTCCACAAAGCTATGCTTTTTCACAAAGCCACGCTTTTTCACAAAGCAACGCTTCGATCAACAAATGATCAGCAGCACTTCGTATGCCACATTACCAAATTGGGAATGTATCACTAGTAACCATCAACTACATAACCTCTGAGCTCCTACGTCTCAGAGAAGGGTGTTAAGCTAAGAGAATAAATTCTCCGCCACAAACAGAAATGTATTTGATAGAAACCAGCTTTACATCTCAAAGTGTAACGTCAGACACACATCCATACAAGTCTGTTCCGGGTTCGAACAGAACCGAAGGCACTTCCGAAGAAGCCCTTGCAAATCCGGGTATTCACAATCTCGATCGGACTTCCCATCACTTATGGAATCTCTATACCGGAGCCATGATGCAGAGAAAATCGATAGGTCATCCTATCACTCTCGCAAATACCCGGTCTTCACCACCGGTCTTCAAATGCTATCCATATCGTCGTATCACTATTCGGAATGGGATATATGACACAAAGGTCCTCTCCCGGCTAAACCGAATAACGAGCGTAATTAAAAATCATATAGATACTGGGGTCTCAGTTAAATCACAGCTTAAAAGCCCAAAACTTTTCATTCGAATGGTAAAACAAATTACCATTTCCAATCTTTTAAACAAAAAGATTCAATTCAAAAACCTTCACTGGTTTAAACAATTTCCACACTTTTAATCTTTTAAACAAAAAGATTCAATTCACAAAGTTCACCCCGTTCACAAAGATTCATTCATAGGTTTCAAATCGATTTCCATTTCAATTGGATTAACTCGTTAAATCTTTAAATCAAGATTTAACTTATAGCTTTCAAAACTCGTTTCCAAGATTCATTCATAGTCTTTCAAAAAATTCCATTTCAAGTTAGATTAACTCATCCGGTCTTTGAAATCAAAGACTCATTTCATAGTTTTCAAAACATTTCAATCACATTCCAAACTTGAAATTCTTTCAACACAAATTGGAAATTCTTTACTTATGTGAAAGCTTTTACTATTTGAAAACAAATAGTTTCGTTTCATAAAAATCCATTTATATTTACACGAGTTAAAATCCTTGAATTAAATTAAAATTCCCAAATCAATACCTTTAAAATGGTTTAACCCATATATAATTTGTACAGCATTTTTAATCCCTAGTTTCAAATAATAGGATTCAATTTCAAACTTGAATTCAAATTTAAATCAAATTATTTAAATTTCAAAACTCGATTAAGTTATTCAAAATAACTTTTATCTTTGAAATCCCATTTCAAAAGCTTTTCACTTTAAACCCAAATTTCCAATTTCAAAATCAATTGAAATTAAAATTTCAATTTCAAAAACATTGAATTTACATCATCTGTGACTTAACCGATTTCCACGTGAAATTCATATTTGTGTGTGTAAGAGTGTGTTCCAGGGGTTTCACACAGTAGTGCACAACATCAATCATCACAGATATATCGATAAGCGGTATAATCGATAACGCTTATCTTCATTCACAGATTCATAGATAAAATAAATTTATCAGTCACAAAGATTCACAATTATAATTCGATGTGGGTTTCGGATAACCAACTGGAATCCGACTCCCTGTCGCATCGAAATTCAAATGTCGTTTTACGGCCAAGGGTTTCATACTCACATAGTAATATATCACAGAAACAGAAATCACATATATATATATCGCAGATAAGTAAATTACAAATCACAACATAAATCAGGATGTATCACAAAGCATCATATATCAGGGATATCAAACAATTCAACATTCACTAGAATTCAAACATTCATAAGTTAGGTAAGTTAATTGTCTGATTTATTCAAATTAGATAAGTCATCAATCATGGTCAATTAACATTAATTAATTTCAAATAATTTAATTAATTGTCCTTTAATCATTTCATTGATCAATTTTAATCATTAAATTACCTTTAATTAAGTAGTTACCTTCAAGTAATTAATTACCTTTAATTACTTATATTAATTAATTATCCCTTAATTAATTATCCTTTAATTAATTTCATTGAGTAATCATCCATTAACTACTTTCATTAATTGATTTTCCCTTAATTGCTTACATTAAGTAATTCACCTTTAAATTAATAGATTTTAAATTCTTAACTATTTATTTATCTTTCCTTAATCATTGATTAATTAAACTGATTAATTAATTAACTTAAATTAATCATATTACCAAAATTAATTACTATTTAAAACCACTTAAAAAAATACTTTATCTTTCAAACTTAATTACAACTTTTAAATTTATAACTTTCAGTTTAAATTCAAACTCAAATACTTTTATACTTAAAAGTTTTAAACCCAATTTAGATTTCAAAATTTAAATTATTTCAAACCTCAGATTCAACTACTTTGAATTCATATTCAATTTCAGATTTTAAACTTAGTTTAAATTTCCAGTTTGCATTTAAACTTTACTTTAAATTTAAAAACAACAGAGCAGGTTTCTGTTTTTATTAAAATCTGAAACAACATCAATACTCAAGCAACTCGAATTTTACTTCGAGACAAAGCCTTAGCTGCTTCGAGCTAATCCTCAACTTACTCGAGACAATCGATCTCGAGCGTCCCTTCAAACCTCCCCCCTCCTTCTTCTTTCTCTGTTCTTCCAGATCCAAGGGTACACGGTGCACGTGCACCGGAGCTCCGACCCTCTTCGGTCAACTACGCTCCCTTCGACAAGTCGACAATCTCACCACTGACCAACCCAAACAACCAGATTCTCGAAAACGTCCCCGATATCAAATTCGAACATGTTGGCCAAAACTGGAACGAAGCAAACCATCAGAAAAATACCTCGACTTGCCACCATAGTTCACCGGAGGTTGTGAAACTTCACCCACACCATCGCCGTTGACCCCCGAAGCTTTCCCTCCCAGTGCGATTTACTCCAGCGTCCTCACGGCGGCGAATCTCCCTTGAAAACACTGTCCATCTAAACATGCAACCAAACCCTATTTTAACCTCGTAACATCAATTTCATCAGTGATAAATTGAATCCATATTTTTCCCGAGATCACGAATGGTTGTACTTGCTCTAATTCAAGTTTCAACAATTTAAATTAATTAAATTATCTTGAATTTGTAAAAATGCAAATTTTATTCAATTACGAACTGCTCAACGAATATGAAACTAAAATTCTTCGTTTTTGTTTTAAAAATCATGTTTTTATATGTTGATTCAAACTATATAATTTAATCGATAAATTAAGAATTCCGAATTTTCACGTGTTCATACTTTTACTGTAAAATTTAAATTTGCAGAGACAATATTGCAATAGTGAGCTTAAAACAAATTCTAAGCCTTGATTTAAGTTTTAAACAAACTTGTTTGTTTGAAATCCTAAACTTAAAAATGTTTATATAAAGATGTATTAATTTGTTTCTACTTTATCTTGCTCTGTAACTAGAAATTTAGAAGAATAGGCCATACAAAATTTCACAGCACACATATATAGGTACAAAATTTCTTACCTATAATATACAGCGAAATACAACTAGATGCACAAGTTTAAATTCAAAGATGATATGTTTACTCACATACAACCATACAGATTCAAAGTAGAAAGTTTGCTTACATTGTTTTCCAGAGAAGAAGAACAGAGTTGATGAAGAACCAGACTTGAACATTTGCAAGTTGAAATCTGTCTTTTCCTTTTGTTGATCTCTGATTTGTATAAATTAAATAGTTGTTTTAAGTTATATTTTGTTTGAGTTTTTTTGATGATGGTATACTTTAGTTTTTACTTCTTTTTCACAGCTCAGAATAATCGAGACTGAGGTGAGAAAGTTGATAGATGTATATGAAGTCACAGGGTAGATATGTTTATTTGTTTAAGCTGAGATGGTTGTACAAGTGATTATATTTTTCTTGTACTATAGCCAGTGATATTTCTTGTTTGTAGGCTGAGAGGTAATCGTTTGGTGGCTGATATATTATGTATTGTGTACTAGTGATATAGCATTAAATGCTTGTCTCCTTTGCAAACACTCTTATATACTTTTGTTTCTTCATTTTGCAGGTGTACAGGTTGAGGTATCGGCAAGTACTCTTTGCTTAGCATTTTATATTTCTTTTTTTTTCTTTGTTGACTAAACCCATGCTTTGCTTTGCACATTTATTTCGGCTGAAAATGATGTTAGGGTGTATTAAAGATTTCTTGCATTAAATGCACATACTTTTGTACATAGATGTTTGTTCTTTTATACTTCTTCTTGCCTGCATACTTTGTTTATATCTGTATTTCTTACTTCTTGTTGATTATACAACAGTTTATGGCTGCAATGACATACATTATTGTAGGCTAGAAATATCTTGCATTTTATTTGTTTTGGCCCTATTACTTTGAAATCTAGTGAAGTTCTATTTTTATGATGTTGTCAAAATGTTAGCTACTTTATATTTTTATTTGGTAAGTATATCTTGGTTGTATTTCATTTCACTTTATATTTTTACAAAGTTTATTAACATGTTATTTTTAGTTAATGTTATAAAATTTTGTTTAGTTATTGGTTATAGTTTTTAACTTATGTACAAATATATTTTATTTTGTTTCTTTCTTTTGTTTTATATTTTGAAATATGCATGAGTTCTATATTGTTAGATTTTAGTTAATACTTCTACTTATATTTTACATAATTTTATAACTATGTTACTTAACTTCATATTTTTATATTTTATAATTTATCTTCTATGTTTTATTTCAATTCCTAACTCCATTATTTATTTCTAAATTTAATAAAAATTGTTTTTACATTATTTATAAATCTCAAATTTCTTCATATATGCTCAAATACATATATATTCACATATATAAAAAATTTCAAATTCTAATGACTTTATATTTTTTCAAGTTGAATCGGGGAAACTCGCTTCCATTTATCATTTAATTTAACAATTTTAATTCAAAATTCCATTTAATTATCAATTTAAATAAAATTAAAATTCGGGGTCATTACAAGATCGACCAAATGTGAATATATCTTTAAACTAACACTGACACGTCATACTTACCGTTTTAAGGAATACATGGAATGAGATTGTAACGACCCCAGATTTTATATATATATTTAAATTGATAATTAATTTAGTTTTGAATAAAAATTGTGAAATTAATCGATGAATTGAAGCGAGTTTCCCCAATTCAAATAGAATATATATTAAATCATATGAATTTAAATATTGTATATCTGTGATTTGGATTTAAATTTCAAATAAATGGTTTTAAAAATAAATATAAATATAGACAATTGACACGAGTATCAAAATAAGTAAATAAATGATTTAAAATTTAGAATTGGTGGTTTAAAATAGAAAAATAAACAAATAAATTTAAATTTAAAATTGATGGTTAATTTATAAAATAAATACAAGATGATAAATATTAAAGTAAAATAATAGTAATAAATTAAGTTAAAAATAGAAATCTATAAATAAAAGATAAATATTAAGTAAACAAATAATTGCTAAAATTTTAACAACAAATTAGAATTTAGAAATAAATATTTAAGTTAAAATAAAGTAAATATGTATTAATACAAACAAAGGTACTTATAAAATAAATATATACATATGAAGACATACAAGACGATAAAATACATGTAAGATAAATTATAAAAAAAATATAAAGTAACACATAGATAGATTTTAATAACAAATTAAATATAGAAATTCATTTATATTATAAATTAATAAGTATAAGAAGAAATACGTTCAAATAATAAATATATATATATATATAAACAAATAAAAAAAGAACCAAATAAAATACATACAAGTAAAGGAATATTGTAAAAGAATGAAACAAATAATACATTCAAATATATACACATAAGTATGAACGAAGCTTGTAAAAGAAGATTCTAGTATAAAAAAAATCTATGTACAAATAAAATAAAATAAGTGTAATGGTACAAGGCAATTAATGAAGCCATCACAACATTTTTATCAGCCACCAAGCAATGAAAAATATCACTGATCAAATTTGTACAAACAAATATATTACCCTGTACAATTTTCCATCACCCTGTAACCCAACTTCTACATATCAATTTTCATTCCAGTTTCGTCCATGAAGATAACTGAGAAAATACTATTTCAAACTCAGACAAAAATTCAATTAAAACAAACAAATACAATTCAAGACAAACCAGATCAATCAAAGAATCAAGAAAGAAAGATTTCAACTGCTAGTTTTTCAAAAGCCTGTTTCAACATAAATAAAGCTCTGTTCTTTTTCTGAAACCAAGGTGAGTAACTTTATTTTAAAAAGTTTAAGTATAAATTTAGTGGCATGCTAATGTGTTTGAAAAGAATATGTATTGTGAAGTATGATATGTATACATATGAATGTTTAGATATGCATGCTGTTTCCATAAGAATACTTCTCTGCTCTAGTTCCAATTTTACTGTTTTGATCTAAATTCAAAATCTTTTAATTTAACCTTTGTTTAGACTTAAGATTCAAATGAAACTTGTTTGTTTCATTTCAAACTTTGGTTTAGAATTTTAATTAAGTTAGAATAATATTAATATGACTCTGGAAACCAAAATGTTAGAGCAAAGTTTTAAACAAGTTAAAATCCAAACCTTTTAATTTACGAATTCAGTAATATACACTGAATTCTTATACTTTAATATGATTTTTAAAACAAAATTTATAATTTTTAGAATGAGTATTTAAGAGCAGTTCGAGTTTGTCGCGATTCCTTCTTTTTGGCAATTACTGGTGATTCTCTTATTGGTGGCGGTCGGGGTTCTCTGTGGTGATGGAGGAGTGATCGGTGGGGTTGGGAAAAATGGCTGGAGTTGTTCCAGCTCGTCGAGGTGATGGCGGTGAGGGGATTTAATTTCTAAACCTAGTTTGGGCTGTGATCGGGAATTTGATTGGGGTGGCTTCGATCGTGCATCGAGTTGCATGCGATTTTGGGTGATGGAAGTAGGTACGTTGTCGAAGACGTGACCGGAGTGGTTGATGTTCCGGTGGTCGGAGACGTGTGGGCGAGGTTGTTTCCAGGTTTGGAGTGGTGTTTCTTGTTCGTTTCCAGGTTCGAACAACTTGATTTTGATTTCGCGCGGGTGAAGGAGTTTGGATGGTCGAAAGTTGTTGCGTGGATGTTGGCTGATGCGATGAAGCCATCTGAGGTGACTGGAGTTGGTCGGCGATCACGTGCACGTGCACGGTGCCATGATCTGGAATTTTTGAAGAAGGGTGTGTGCAGGGATCGAACGCGTGTTTTCTCGGGTGTTACTCGAAGCCTGGTGATGTTCGGCTCGAAGCAAATTAGGATGGGGCTCGGGTAATGTTGTACAGGGTTATAATAGGAACCTATCCTGTTTTCAGATCCTGATAATTGAATTTTAAAATTTAAATCAAGTTTAAATATAACTTCAAGTATAGATTGAAAACTTGGTTTATGAATAAAGAAAAAAAACCGAATGTAAATTTCAATTCAAAGTTTAAACTGAATGTAAAAAACAAAGTTAAAAATAAATTCAAGTGTAGTTTTGAAATTTAGTTTGGAAACAAAGTTTTTAAAATTTAAATTTGTTAAATAACTTAAAAATGTTAGGTAAGTAAGTGTATTTTTAAAACAAAAGGCATTTGAATTTCAAAATGGAATTTGAAATTGTCAAGAAGGAATTTAACAGGTTGAATTTAGGTCGGAACCTGGATTCTAGAGTTTTGAAATTAAATAAATTTTCATAACTTTAAATGTTTAAATAAGTTTTAATGCTAAAATTTACTTTCCATATGTGAAATTGAAAGAGAATTCGATTATAACTCGTTGAAACTTTCTTTTGCGATAAAAGTATTACTTAAACATGTGAATTCAGAAGTTTAAAATTTGGCTTTAAACTTTATAATAAAAATCAATTGGTATTCATTTTAAGTCTTGAAGTTTAAATGAATTTAAAAGTGAATTAAGTATAAATGTTTCAACATATTTGTAAGTGATAATAAAATCACTAATAAGAATGAGATTTGTCTTAAGTTAATGAAAATATAATGATGATTTATAATTCATTAATTAAGTCAATTAAAATGGATGATTTATTTATTTAATTAATTAATGATTTGGATTAATTAAATAATTAAGAGTTTAAATTAATTAAGATAATTAATTTAAGAATAATTAATTTATTAAAGGTTAATTAATTAATGAAAGTGATGAAGAAATAATTATTAATTAAGGAGTAATTAATTAGTTATTGTAATTAATTAAGGAAAATTAATTAAGGATTAATTATTAATTAAAGATTAATTAATAATTAATTAAAGGGTAATTTATTAAATGTTGTAATTAATTGATTGTTAATTTACCATGACTAGCAAATTCATTCATAGAAATTTATTTGATTTAAATTAATCAGATGATTAAATTGACCCTACTTATGGATGTTTGGATTTTATTTAATGGATAAATTGTTTGATATTCTGATCTGTGATGTTGTGTGATATATTCTGATTTGTGTGTGATCTGTACTGTAGTTATTTATCTGGGATGAATGTAATATATTATCTGTAATTTATATATCTGTGATCTGTAAATGAAAGATAAGCGTTATAGTTTATACCGCTTATCAACCATATTCTGTATTCTGATCTGTGATGGTTGAATGATGTTGCACTACTGTGTAAACCCCTGGACCACACTTTTACACACACAAATATGGATTTCACGTGGAAATCAGTTAAGTCGCACATTTTTGACAATTTTAAAGATTTAATTCTTGAATCCAAATAGTTTTGGAAATTGGAATTTGAGAGCTTTGCAAATGAGTTTCAAATATAAAGTTATTTTAAATAACTTAATAAAACTTGATATTTTAATAATTTGATTTAAATTTGAATTCAATATTTAAAATTGAATTCAATGATTTGGGAAAATAATTTTTTTCACTTCATAAAAGCTCTCATATAAGAAATGAATTTCCAATTTGAATTAAAGGAATTTCAAGTTTGAATTGAAAATGTTTTTCCAAGTTACGTATAAATCTTTGAAAATGATTTTGAAAGCTACGAGTTAAATCTTTGGTTTAAAGATTTAATGAGTTAATCCAATTGAAATAGAAATTGATTTGGAAAATCTGTGAATGAATCTTTATGAAACTGGGTGAACTTTGTGAATTGAATCTTTTTGTTTAAAAAGATTAGAATGGTAATGTGTTTAAACCATTTGAAAGAAAAGTTTTGGGTAATAAATTGTGACTCAACTGAAATCCCATTATCCATATGTTTTTTTAAATATTACGCTCATTATTCGGTTTAGCCGGGAGAGGACTTTTGTGTCATATAACCCATTCCAAATAATGATACGACGTATATGGATAGCATTTGAAGACCGGTGGTGAAGACCGGATACTTTCGAAAACGAAAGGATTACTATCGATTGTCTCTGCATCGGCTGATCCCCGGTATAGAGATTTTAGCACCCTTTGTGATGGGAAGTCCGGACATGATTAGAAATTATCCGGATTTGCAAGGGCTTCTTCGGAAGTGCTTTCGGTTCTGTTCGAACCCGGAACAGACTTGTATGGTTGTATGTATGACACTACACTTTGAGATATAAAGCTGATTTCTTTCAAATACATTTATGTTTGGTGGCGGAGATTTATTCTCTTAGCTTAACACCCTTCTCTGAGACGTACGAGCTTAGAGGTTATGTAGTTGAACGTTATCAATGATATACTCCCAATTTGGTAGTGTGGCATGCTGAGTGCTGCTGTGTGTTGGTGATCATTTGTTGATCAAAGCATGGCTTTGTTAAAAAGCGTAGCTTTGTGGACGAGACCTCATCGAGCCTCATAGACCGGAAATGGTCGAAACAGGAAAGATGCGGCAAGGTTTCAGGGGTAGCTCCCCTAGGGTATGTCCATTCCTTCTGGAAAAAGGTTATATCATGGTATGTAGCCTAGATATTTACCTGTGTGGTTGCTCCAATCTCATTTACTCTGTGTGATTGTTGCTTTGTGATCGAGGCCTCAGATAAAGGTCCCAAAGGACAAGGGGTGGAATATCTCAGGTTTACTACTCGGGAAAGGGGTAATCGGCCTTGTGTTGGCAGAGAGCCAGGTAGTTCTCGGGGCGTCCCTCCAGAGGTGTTCCCATGTGGCATAGGAAGTTCCTTAGCCTAACCATTTGTTGGAAAATCCAAAGAAACAATACGAGCCTTGTATGGTTTTAGTTGTATAACCTGCTATGGAATGTGGCGGTAACCTGCTATTGAACATAGTAGCTATAGTAGGCATACATTATTGGTTGTATGCTGGCTAAGATTAATATTGTATTTTCGAAATGTTTTCCGCATTGTGCACTAATAATAATATCAAAACAGTTTTTCTTGCGTATGAAGCATGTTTGACTATCATAAGGAGAAATCTCCTCCAATTCTGTGTTTGCATTATGTGTGTGGCGGGCGGCCTTATGGTAGTTTCATTTTCCAAAAAGCATTGCGGATTTCAATGTTTACAATTCTTTTGTTGTTTGTTTTAAAGATAAACTGTTTTTGTTACTCACACCAGTCCCATGACTGACCCGGAGTTTATTGTTCCCTTCCTAAACTCTGGGTGCCCACATTTTTCCACATGGGAAGTCTAGAGTTGGGGTTTTCAAATAGTCAGGTTTAGTAGATTGTCTGGAGCTAGTTCACTTCATCGGAGTTGATGACTGCACCTGCTTATCTTGGTGCATCGTGATGGTGGTTCGAGCTTGACATTGGAGTGGTTGGACTCATCCTTTTTTCAGATCATTTGGAGTTATCTGTTCTGTTATTTCCGCTGTATGATTATTTATCTCTGATATTGTTGTATCATATTGATATCATTGTTGTATATCATTCTGGATATTGTATTCATTAGAGTTGTATATGATATCATCTATTTCTTTCTTCCGCTGTGTTGTTATACTTAATGGTGTTATAAGCTCCGGAGAGCCAGATTCGGCGTTTGAATCTGCGGCATTTTGAGTACAAGTAAAGTACGGGTGCCGATTTTCGAAGGCGAGTCCAGGATCTTTACAGAGATGTTGACGTGTGCAATATCAATCTAAAGTGACAAACACATTGGTTTCTCAAAATCAAAACAGTATATCATATAAAGCCATTATCTCATATCACAACGGAATAATATACATCATGTATAATACATATTGTGAGTCTACAAAATAAAATACTACGCATATAATATACATCCATAATAAGTCACTATCTAAAATAGTACATTCCATAATCCTACATATAAATACCCTTTAGAAGATAAAACCGAAAAAATGTCAAAATGGTCTATCTTCTGCTAGCATACCTACTCAAAAGTCTCCAAGTCCTGAAATTTTAAAAGTCTTGGCTTGACCCGTGAATTATAAAAAAACGGGTCGGGCTATCTCTAAATATCAAAAAGGTAAGGACAAGATATAACACAAAATTATATGACACTATAATAAATCGCTTTTAAATCTTTAAATTCATTTTTAAGGAAAAGTTGTTTATTTACAAAGGCTTTTAAACACTTTCAAAATTACAAAGGCTTTTGAACAATTTCACAATTATTTAAACCTCTTTTATAACAAAATCAAGTGATGGTAAAATTATTACTTTCATAACCGCTTTTATAAAATAATACTATATTTTATCTTTTGCCTCTAAATATTTCCAAAAATCATATACTTACAATAGTAAATTTAAAAGGTTTTATAATAAAGTATTACTCATTTTAAAAAACTTTGAATAGAAATTTTGAAATAAGAAATAAGTAAAGATTTTAATATAATTTAACTGTATTGTATAAACTAAATTCCAATAACGATCAAAATAGATAAAATATCATTTTGAGAATTTTTTAAAAACAATTAAACAATTCAAACAATAAACCCATCGAAAATTCAGCATCTAGATTCAACGTCACTCTATAAAATATATAATTCCATAATACAAAATTATTTAGCGACCCGTTTCCGACAACTCCGATCGCTTAAACAATACATGACCATCCTGTAATCATGACAATCATGAAATCTTACTACATTTTGACGGTCTTCAACATACATTCGTTTCCAATCACTACTGCATATTAATGCAATTCATAACTAAAGCAAGGTATACGAAAGGGATATAAGTAATTTAGATATAGGCATGCGAGTTAAATAATTAACTCACCTTAATCCCACTAGCTTGCTGAATTCCTCAATTTTTTTTCAGCTTACACCCAAACCCCAAAATTGCAAGCATCGATTCACTAAAATTTTAATGCATTTCGTTCTCAGTATAGCAGTGATTTAACAGAGCAAAACTCAGTATTTTCCTACAAATATTTACAGAAGGTGTATTTATGAGTTACGTACAACATATTAAAATTTCGTATTTTTATGATTTTTCTACAATTAGTTATGATTTTTATACAGATCTCCGTTTTCAGCCCAGATTTACCCGAAAATAGCTTGCGAAAATGACCATCTTTAACCATCAAAGCCAAATGAAAATACATGAAATTTGAAATATAGTTGCTGGAACATTGCAGAAACACCCTGTCCAAATTTGAGAACTTTTAAATGAATAAATTTTGAACTTTTGAATGGAGAAGGATTTTGTTTCTAGGTTTAGAGAAATGGAGAAGATAATGACTTCTCTTGTTTTACAATGACTTAAGAGAATGAGATTAGAAATACAAAATGCACAGTACCTTTTTCTTAGTAATACCTTCTCACCCTAGATTTATTTTGTTTGGGCTTTGGGTCTTACAATTAAATCAACCTAAAATAAATTTAAATACTTATATAGTCTTGTTTACTACTAATGAAGGCTTTCATTCAAGAAGGTTTTGCCCTCAAAATTAAACCATAGCTCAAACACTAAATTGCTCCATATAAATGTATTTAAACCTCAAACATAGATTTTTCAAATAAAAGAAATCTATTAAACTCCATAATAATCTTTTATTTAAATAAAAGATTTAACCAACTAAATGTTTTGTTTTCAACTTAAATTTCTAAATTCTTTAATTTAAGCATTTTAAAGTACTTCATTCGTTTCCTAAAACATAGAAAATCTCCAATTTAATTAAATTTGAGAAATTTGAGAATTAAAAAGAATTAAAATCCCAATTCTTTATTGAAAAAAATGTAGATTTATTTTAATTTAAATTTCAACTATATCTCAAACCAAGGTTGTTACAGGTGGTTGCGTTTCAAATTGGCCTTGTTGTGTCATGTAGAAGCTTACATTATACTTGTGGGCATTTGTTGTTTTGTATTCTTATAGTTTGTGTATATATGGCCTATTTCACAAATTCCATTATATTTTTTTAGTGAAAATGGATATAATTTCACTCTTAATTTGTTGAAATTTATAACATTTTCATAATAGATAGTATTTTTCCAACAGTGGCATGCTAACGAGAATTTTATTTGCAACCAATGAATAGAATATAAATTAATTTTGATGTTCATCTCAACATATTTATGATGGAAAAATAACCATATGGTACATAATTTGTCTTTAGTTAATTGTGTACTTCATCAACATTAGCAGAAAGTGTAGCCAAAGTATTCCTATTTTCCTCTAATTTACATTTTTCCACTATTATCAGAATCATCTTACCGTTCATTGTAACTTCTATGAAGAAAATAATGATTCCGTTCGAATGTTAAAGGGGACATATTGAGTTGAGTTCATAAATATTAACGATGCAAATATGATATCAGATCCTTGACACCTGAGTGGACCGAGCCATGTACTGTTCAAATATACTCCTAATATTATGTATCTGTCTACATTTAATTATTGCATATGAAAGGTATGTTTACAAACAGATAGGTTGTCTTTTGACATGATCAGACAAGTCTATTTTATAAGAATGTAAGAATTTGTTTTTATCCTATTGGATAAATCACTAAAGTCTAGAAGCAATATCAGATGTTTTTTTTATGTAAACCATTTTGTATTGGTCATTTGAATTCATACAACACACAAGTTGGTGATAGATTTTAGCCCCATACTTCATTATGGACTTCAAATCAGCCTGAAACTAGATATTCTATATTTCTATAAATTATCCTATATAGAAAAGCTTTCTTTTGTTGGATATTAACTAACAATTTTCATTTTTATGTCATATTCTCCTTTGCTCATTATAGCTAACCTTATTTTTAAACACTTTTTTCTTCTTCTTTTAGCTGATTTAAGGGTTGGATTAAGCATCGTCCACTTATACATTTGCACGCCCTTTTAATTGCACTGTTTAGTCATAAAGAAAGCAGTTCAAAGACTTGAGGCAAAATAAAGTTATTAATATCAATTTGCTCACTATAAATTTTGTAATTTCTATGACTGATGTGGTAAGGATGACCACTTATTCTTTTTGTTCAATTTTCAAATTGTATTTTGGACCTTGTTATACTAGGCTTTTTACATGAATGGAGGTGAATCTGGATTATTATTCGATTTTGTGTGCATGGTACATGCACATGTCAGTGCATGGTAGTGCTCATGTTAGTGCATCGTACATGCACATGTCATGTTTGTGTGTGGATTTGTAATATTGGAAATAATAAATACTTTGTTTTGCTGACAAACCTATGAGATGCATTTCGACATGGGGGACATGAGATATCATTTAGAACTAAACGATATACATGGATACACGTGCACTTACACACCCACACATACACAACAAACACGCACGGGTCATTAGCTATTGGGACACATTTAGATACAATTGGTGACACAATTAAATTCAAATGATGGATTTTCATCCAATTTATTCTTTACAGAAGATCTAACGAATGAGATCTACTATATCACCAATTTATGTTCCAAGATTAATTTTCCCACGTATAAATATACATACATAAATACACACGTATACATATATATATATATACATACATACATACATATGCACATACATACACATACATGTATGCATACATGCACATATATAAATGTAGCTAAACATAGAATTGTATTATAAAACAAATAATTGCGATAATAACTAATTAAAAATTAAACTTTAAATATACGTATGACAGCTAACCTTAATCCATTAGTAAGCAATTTTGTCCATTTTAAATTTTTAGTTAAATATGGATCTTACTCTTATCATTAAAACAACCGAGTTAAATTTGTAGTTAAATATATGTATTTCCACATTTTTCCACCTCTGTTTTTTGGTTCTTTTGTGAGTTTTTTGTTTGAGTTATTCTAATTATCTATTATGAAACTTAAGTACATCTTCGTTTCTTTTATCATGAAACTTTTGTACATTTTATATACTTAAAGTTGGTGCCAAATTCACTATTTGACCTTGATATTATCATGTGCATGCAATTTAGAATATCATTTTTGAAGTTCTTATTGCAAATTTGATCAATAAAACAATTTTTTGACGGTTATTCAGATGTTATAATATTCTATCGTTCTCCATCTTCATATTGCTTGGTTTCCATGCAAAATAGTGATCTTTTGATTTACCTTTGATGTAATCGTACTTATATAAGGGTTTAGTTTATAAGTAAACCGTTTATATCTTTGCAGACCTATTTTGTCATAGTCGCTTCCAATAATTAACTATTATTAGGCAATATTACTATACTCTCTTTACAAGCTAAAGAAGAAGTCTGTATCAACCTTATTTCCTATTGCACACCACTTGATATAAAAGTATATTAATTGTACTTATCTACGTTGATAACATTATGAAAGAATTTAAAAAACGTCCTTTTCTCTAACTAAAATCATTGTGTGGTGCTTATATCCAATGTTTGTTAATTAGCAGAAAACTAGATGCCTAAATCACTTTTTGGATAATTTCTGTTTGAAAGAAAAAACAGTCTCACACTTTGGATCTTGGCTCTATGAACATTATTGTTTTTCTATAACCTGATACAATGACATGAATTATGAATTGAATTTACATATTCAACTTCAAATTTAATGTTAAACTTAAAAGTTATTAGAGTCCTTATCCAAAGTTAAACATCAATGTTATCAAGATATAGTTTCCCCTTGTACATTTATCAAGGCATCGTCCATTTTTTCTTCTCTGTGAGGCCTCCCTTGGTGCTAGAAGAACATGTGCCAGTTCCTTAACTCATGGTTGTGGATGGTTTCATCGTCCGATTGATACAATTTTAGGCTATCTTTATTAATTATCGGAATAGAGCTAAGGTCCGAGCGCAAAATTCCAAAAATGTCCTTATATACAAACAAGAGATCAGCAGTTCAGATTCCGATCAAAACAAAAACAAAATCTATTTTCATGTGAAAATTTTGATACATAAATTATATCATAATGTCAAATTCTAATCCCAATGAAATTTTTACAGTATTTTTCTTTATAATTTTGAACTTTTACTTATCAAATTTACATTAATAGTTAACGTTTACTATTCTATATCATTATGCAAGCGTTTTTTATATGCACGTTCATTGCACGTGTCAAAAAAACTCGTAGTTATAGTACGCATAAATGTGACCATCTAGACTTTGCATTAGGTATATTTGCTTTTATATTTTAAAACCCGATAATTTATGGGGAGAATTTATGGTAAAAACACTATTGAATTTTATTAATTACCCTTTATTTAAAGTTATATGAACTGCACTATCCTTCCAAACTGGTTACAAATTTTGTTAAACTTTCCCATTTAAATTATGGATTTTTTGTTGATCAAAATAAATTATGAATCTTATATTTTTTTGTACCACGTTATGGAATAACGAAGAATTACAACCATGCAAGCGGTTGAAACACAATAATTCATGTATATTCTGCTTTTTTGATCTATATCATACAATGAACTAAATTATTTATCATTTTTTTATATTTATTTCTTCAAAGTTTATATTTGCTATTATTTTTTAAAAATATTATTATTGTTTTGTCAAAATGTCTGTTCCTATGCATAGTAAAGAAAACGTCATATCTAAACTTTTGATTGCTACTTCATGAAATTCAGACAATCATATGGCAAATTTAAAGAATTAAAATAAATGTGCATATGGTGCTTTGAAATTAAAATTATGAGTTGTTGCACCAACAGTAATAGTGTCTTCTTATACGTATACTTTTGTGTAAGGACTAAGTGGTCTTGGAAGTTGGAAGTCATAAATTCTTGGCTTGGACAGTATGGTAACCCAAATACGTTATGCACCCTTACGATGGGTTAATATCGAATCTAAATATTTGAGTTTCCTATGTTTGATTCTGTTGGGCTTGGGTACGGATGAACCTATTTTAGGAAACAATTAAGGATCAGAGTTGAGTCATTTTTTGAGCCACACAGACGTTTTTCTTAAAGCAATATTTTCCCACATTCAATCGGATTTTTCTAAAATAAAACTGATGTTGGTGGCATATATATAGTGCACGGATGAATGCTAGGCGTAGAAAAAAACTGTTTACAATTAGCAATGAGGTTTCCGTGCATGTGTGTTATGGCAGTGCCCCTTTCCCTTCTCCTTTAGTTATTCTAATTAATAAAACATGCGAGTTTTCATATATATACACAAATATTAAAAAATAATTCCACTGTGGTACTAATATATTTATTTTCGTCTTCAATAACAATCTACCTGAACAGCTACTGCTTTTCCATCTTGCAGGTTTCAATGCTACTTGTATAAAAGGTGGATTTTAATAAATTTCAGAACTATTTGGGATGTAGAAAATTACTATAATTTTGTGTAAGAGGCCAAGATGGGTTGATTCAATATTTATGTCAGAAATTGGTTCCATCCATATAATGAAGCATTGATATTGTTGAGAAGCCATGTATGAATTAAGTTCAACTTTTGTTATATTAAAGCATGTTCACCTTTAGAAGTAATTAGTAATTGTAGTGCTCCTAATGGAAAATACAAATTTACATGGGTAATACTTCTAGTGGGATTACAGTATTCTTCTCAAGACTGGGCAGGGGCAAGGGCCTAGAGATATGGAACAAATAAAATAGTTTCATATATTCGTCACGGTTTTTACAAAATTCTTACACATGCATATATATCTTTATCTTTACTACTAATAAAGAGAATTCATTGAATAGATTTACTCGGTGTCCTTTTGAAATTCCAAATATACCCTTTTACATCTCATAGAGAAATAGTATTCAATATGGGGAAATAGCCTGTTATTTTCCAAGTACAACTGTTAGTCACCATGGAGAACTATAGTGTGCGTTCACAAGATTAAGTATCCGAGTGTACCATATTGTCCGTAATTTAGGTGGGAGTTCATCGGCCGAAGTTTTGCCTAATTCCGAGTTAGTATGAAAAGTTATTGCAGTCTGAACAAAAAAATAGCGGCTTCTGCACTAGGCGGAGTTCAAGTATGGGGATGTGGTAGCTTGTTATTTTCTAAGTACAACTATCAGTCCCCATGGAGAACTACGGTGTTCTTTCACAAGATAAAGTATCCGAGTGTCATATTGTCCGTAATTTAGGTGGGAGTTAATCGGTCGAAGTCTCATCGGATTTCGAATTAGTATGAAGAAGTTATTGCGGTTTGAACAAAAAAATAGCGGTTTTTGCACTAGGCGGAGTTCAAATATGGGGATGTTGTAGCATGTTATTTTCTTTCTGAGTAAATTGTCAGTCCCCAAGGAGAACTACAGTGTGCGTTCACAAGATTAAGTATCCGAGTGTACCATATTGTTCAAAATTTAGGTGGGAGTTCATCGGTCAAAGTTTTGCCTGATTCCGAGTTAGTATGAAGAAGTTATTGCAGTCAGAAGAAAAAAATGGCGGCTTCTGCGTAGGCGGAGTTAAAAAGTGAGGATATAGCTTGTTATTTTCTAAGTACAACTATTACTCACTATGGAGAACTATAGTGAGCGTTGAAGTAAGGATATAGCCTGTTATTTTCTAAGTACAACTGTTAGTCACCATGGAGAACTATAGTGTGCGTTCACAAGATGAAGGATCCGAGTGTACCATATTGTCCGTAATTTAGGTGGGAGTTCATCGGTCGAAGTATCGCCTAATTCCGAGTTAGTATGAAGAGGTTATTGCAGTTTGAACGAAAAAAGTAGCGGCTTCTGCACTAAGCGGAGTACAAATATGGGGATGTAGTAAACTGTTATTTTCTACGTACAACTATTAGTCCATATGGAGAACTACAATGTGTGTTCACAAGATGAAGTATTTGAGTGTTCCATATTGTCCGTAATTTTGGTGGGAGTTAATCGGTCGAAGTTTCTTCGGATTCCGAATTAGTTGGAAGAAGTTATTGCAGTTCGAATAAAAAAAATAGCGGCTTCTGCACTAAGCGGAGTTTAAATATGGGGATGTGGTAGCATCTTATTTTTTAAGTAAACTATCAGTCCCCATGAAAAACTATAGTGTGCGTTCACAAGATGAAGTATCCGAGTGTACCATATTATCCGTAATTTAGGTGGGAGTTCATCGATCAATGTTTTGCCTGATTCCTAGTTAGTATGAAAAAGTTATTGCAGTATGAAGAAAAAAATAGTGGCTTCTGTTTAGGCGGAGTTCAAATATGAGGATGTAGCCTGTTATTTTTTAAGTACAACTATTAGTCACCATGAAGAACTACAGTGAGCATTGAAGTGGGGATATTGCCTGTTATTTTCTAAGTACAACTATTAGTCACCATGGAGAACTACAGTGTGCGTTCATAAGATGAATTATCTGAGTGTAACATATTATCCATAATTTAGATGGGAGTTCATCGGTCGAAGTTACGTTCGACTCCGAGTTAGTAGAGATGAAGTTATTGTAATATGAACAAAAAAAATAGCGACTTCTTCCTATGCGGAGTTCAAATACGGGTATGTAGTTTCTTATTTTTTAAGTACAACTATTAGTCACCATGGAGAACTACAGTTTCCGTTCACAAGATGAAGTATTCGAGGGTACCATATTGTCCTAATTTAGGTGGGAGTTCATCGGTCGAAGTTTTGGCCGATTCCAAGTTAGTATGAAGAAGTTATTGCATTCTGAAGAAAAAAATAGCGGCTTCTGCCTAAGCGGAGTTCAAATATGAGGATGTAGCATGTTATTTTCTAAGTACAACTATTAGTCACCAATTAAGAACAACAGTGAGCGTTGAAGTGGGGATATAGCCTGTTATTTTCTAAGTACAACTGTTAGTCACCATGGAGAACTATAATGTGCGTTCACAAGATGAAGTATCCGAGTTAGCATATTGTCTGTAATTTAGGTTAGAGTTCATCGATCAAAGTTTCGTTCAATTCCAGGTTAGTATGAAGAAGTTATTGCAGTATGAACAAAAAATAGTGGCTTCTGCCTAGGTGGAGTTGAAATACGAGGATGTAGCCTGTTATTTTCGAAGTACAACTGTTAGTCACCACAGAGAAGTACAGTGTGTGTTCACAGGATGAAGTATTCGAGTGTACCATATTGTCCGTAATTTAGATGTGAATTCATCGGTCGAAGTTTTGCCTGATTCCGAGTTAGTATGAAGAAGTTATTGCAGTTTGAAGAAAAAAAAATTGCGGCCTCTGCCGAGGCGGAGTTCAAATATGAGGATGTAGCCTGTTATTTTCTAAGTACAACTATTAGTCACCATGGAGAACTACAATGAGCGTTGAAGTGGGGATATAGCCTGTTATTTTTTAAGTACAACTGTTAATCACTATGGAGAACTGTGGTATACATTTATAAGCTGAAGTATCCGAGTGTTCTATATTGTCCGTAATTTAGGTGGGAGTTAATCGGTCGTAGTTTCATCCGATTCCGAGTTAGTATGAAGAATTTATTGCAGTATGAAAAAAAAAAATTGCTTCTACCTAGACGGAATTCAAATACGGGGATGTAGCCTGTTATTTTCTAATTATAACTGTTAGTCACAATGGAGAACTACGGTATACATTCACTAGATGAAGTATCCGAGTGTACCATATTGTCCGTAATTTAGGTGGGAGTTCATCGGTCGAACTTTTGCCTGATTCCGAGTTAGTATGAAGAAGTTATTACAGTTTGAAGAAGAAAAATAGCGGCTTCTGCCTAGGCAGAGTTCAAATATGAGGATGTAGTCTATTATTTTCTAAGTACAACTATTAGTCACCATGGAGAAATACAATGAGTGCTGAAGTGGGGGTATAGCTTGTTATTTACTAAGTACAACTGTTAATCACCGTGAAGAACTACGGTATACGTTCATAAGCTGAAGTATTCGAGTGTTTTATGTTGTTCGTAATTTAGGTAGAAGTTCATCGGTTGTAGTTTCGCCCGATTCCGAGTTAGTATGGAGAAGTTATTGCAGTATGAATGAAAAGAATAGCGGCTTCTGCCTAGGCGGAGTTCAAATACGGGGTTGTAGCATGTTATTTTCTAAGTACAACTGTTAGTTGCCATGGAGAACTACAATATACGTTCACTAGATGAAGTATCCGAGTGTTCCTTATTGTTTGTAATTTAAATGGGAGTTCATCGGTCGAAGTCTCGCCTAATTCTGAGTTATTATGAAGAAGTTATTGTAGTCTGAACGAAAAAAATAAAGGCTTCTGCCTATGCGGAGTTCAAATATGGGGATGCTACTATCAAATCTACTTTCACGGGTACAACTAAAAATGCATGCACGTTGTGATTAAATGCAGGCCCACCTGAGTGTGCATATGTACTCGTATATATAAAGATAAAATATAGGGCAAGCCATTAACTTCACTATTTCTTAGAATAATTTTCATAACGACCTCCTCTGCATATGCTCAATAATCACATATAAGAATGTTGTCAAACGCCAAACCATCCATTACATGCCTTGCATTGAAGATCAAACTTACTATATAACAAATACATGGAATTTGCGTAACAAAGCCACTAAGTGGTATAATTATATCTATAACCTGTCATGTTACAATCCACACATATTTTTTAAGGTTTCAAAACATGTAGATCATGATCATATTCAGATGCTACTCAAAAGAAAATCGGAGTCAGTTATGAGGCACATAAAAATTAATTGATAAAGAATTATAGTATAATTCTCAGAGTGATTGCCGATAGTGAAAAACTTGGTGTGGTGATTTGTTTGGTTGATCATCAATTTGTTTCACAAATAGTATAATTACCTATAATAATAAATTTTGCTTCACTGATCTGCATTGACAATCCATTTTTTTACCTTCTAATTTAGATGTATATCTTTGTAATTTTTTCCTATATGACAGAATAACAACCTATCTTTACAATTGTTGATAATTACAAGGAGAACAAACAGTGAAAGATTGGAAGTATGTCTTGGAGGCATTCGGCTCGGACTTACCCTAGCATTATAGGAAAATAACATCCGGGTCAGTTTGGTAAAACCAGCGTGAGAAACACAATCGTATGGATTACTTAATGTTATAAAACCTTTTGAAATAAAGGTATCTCGTAAGACCACGCCGCATATAAACATGGATGAGTTTTTACCTTACGATAACCAAAACATTGCTATAGAAAATCCAGTGATATTATAATATTGTCTAAGATTGAAAATATAATAATCAAGTAGTTGTGATGTCTGTGAGTGTACATTACAACATTAATAGGTATACGATCAAAGATAGCTAGGGCGCGTCCGCTAATTGTGTTGGATTCCATGGAGGGGTTCTCAGAACCTCTGGGGATGGTCCTTCTGCACAAGTATCTGCGATATCCTTCCGAAGCAGCATAAATACCTAGTGATATACCATAGGAAAAATATAGCTGGTCTCGCTAAGACCGAGTGCATCGCGCCTGCATGCACATCCATATAAGTATCTCTTGGAGGGAGTCGCATGCACCCTATAGGTTTGCCAACCCTACTAGCTATGTCTTCTATCTCTAATTTTAGTCATTACCGCTGGTGAGGCTACGTCCGACATTCCACCACACGAGTCGCCACTTGAACAGATCTCGGAACCCACATGGATTCCCATACCTCAACAGTTCTCGAAATCACATAAGGATTCCCACATCTTAAAAGATCTTGGAACTTCTCCATAGAACATGTATATGGTTTTGGAGAGGATACGGTTTCGAGTCATCTCACATAAGTACATTTCCCCACTTACCAAACGCTACAAAAACCAATCAATGATTTTTCGGTAATCTTAACTCGGTAATCCTAATTCATTGATGATTTGTATATCTCTAGAAGAGTGATGATATACCATAACGGGTTCGACCCACAATGCCCTGCTGCATATACCCTATTTAGTCATTCCCGGTTGATGAGGCTAGAGGCTATGTTTTACCTTTTTGAATAGCAATCCATCTTGGAATGCTAACAGTGCCCTCCAAGCGTCAATGCAGTGCCAGCATTCATCCATACAAGTTCATTTTGGGTCTGAACGAAACTGAAGACATTAACTCTACTACATCCATTTTGGAATCACCCTCAGGATTAGTAGCAGTAGTCCTTGCACTACAAAGAGAACCGTCTTCAACATCATCAAGATGTCTTCCACTCAAACGTACATGTTGGTTCGGAGTGGTTTCCGGATATATAAATCGGATCTCGGTCTCTCCATAACAAAAATTGATAATTTCTGATTGACTCATTCTCGGTTCTTTTGGAAGTAAGTATTCAAATCATTGTCGGAAACTCGAATTTTACATTCATATTTCCTAAGTCAAATTAGCCCAAATTTGATAGTCGTTTATTTAACTATCAAACAACAACAACAAAATCTAGAGGTTTAATTACCCAAAGAAATCACTAAGCCTCAAAACAATTTTCATTTATAAATCTCCTTTCCCAAACATTTATCAACATTCATATGCTTATCTCCTTTACATAAGTATATTCACAAAACATTTATAAGAATTTCCATTCCCAAATCTCTTAAATGGATTTAACTACATTATTTAAATTGGAGAAAAGGATAATTCTAAGCACTATTCATTCGGTGTTTTGGAACGGATGTTCCATACCACCATTTTTTTAAAAGGTCAACCTCGATAAACCCAAACCTCGAATTCCTGTTGTAATTGTCTTCAATAAATCCTTTTATAAATTTCCTCTACCCATGAAATCCTTTTTTCTTTGACTCTAACCCTTTTACAAAACATTTTCCAACCTCCATGCTCATTTATGAGAATCTTTATAAATATTCAAACTCGGTTATATAAACTTCTTTATAAACTTTCAAACCTTGCATAAAACTTCCCTTTATAGACATCCAAATCCATTTATAAAATCTTTTTATAAACATTCAAAACTATTTCTAAAACTCCTTTTATGAATATCCCAAAATTATTCATAAAGCTATTTATATAATATTCAAAACAATTGTCAAATCATTCTTCAAATAGAATAAACTTGAAGACCATTTTAAACGAAAATGAAATATTAACTTTCCAAAACCAAACAGAGGCTTAATGACTACAATGGATCGTTAAATTAGGGTTCACTTATCCAAGTTATATCATGGGTATTGCCTAACATCAGATATGTAAGGGATTCACACATAACATACAACCAATCATAGGTAGATGTCCAAGTTACAAATATAGATACATCCATTATCGGTTAAAATTGTACATATAGAAGTATATTCTATATGCTTAAGTTACCATGACCCGCTTATTGAAATTAACATCCTTGTCTCTATCACGTTACCGATATTCAACACTTATGCTAAATGCAAGTCACTTACTTTCCATAAAACGTGTCAACATTTTATAGCCAGCACTTTAATTAATTTGGCTACTTAATGGTCCGGACGAGAGATCCTTTGATTTAAAATCAATTAATCATAGAAAGAAAATTGATTTAAAATATAACAGATTGGGTTTAAAACAACCTTTGAAAAGATTAAAGTATATTTAGTTGGCTTAACCCTAATTATATCTTAATTAATCATAATTAAACCAAGATTCAATCATAATTAAACTTTAATTAACTTAATGAACTTAGTTAAGTCCAAATTAACTTCTTAATGCATCTTAGTTAAGGTTTAAACAATTCATTATTAGTTAAACCCTAATTAATTAAAAATTCATTAAATAATCACTTAATTAAATAATTATCAATTAACCTACTTAGCTTAATTAAATAATAATTAACCATTTAATTACTTCTTTTCTTTATTAATCACTAATTAATCACACTACACCAAAACAGTCATTTGACAACACTTTCTTTTTTCATTTGCTAACGCTTATATGTGTTGCATTTTAGTCTTACTAGAAAGCGTCACAATTCAGCAAATGTGTGACTAAAAGTAAACATTTACAATTTTAAATACCCCAACGCTTGTTGGCGTTAGAAGCCCAGGTTGAATTGAAATTAATTAGCATGTGCTAGGGCAAAATAGTAAATGAGTAACTAACTTACGCATGCCCTAACCACGCTTCCCAAATTCAGTCATTTCCGATTTTTCGCTCTTCCCTCTCCTCCGAAATTTCGATCTCCCCTCCATATTTTCGACTTCAACTTCAGGCAGGCAAGCACTCGCTCTCGACTTCGACTTCAAGCAGACTTCGACTTCAGGCGCTTCCTCTTCCCTCTCTTTCTTTTAACACATCCAAACTTATATTTCACAATCACCATCGCTAACTCCATACTCGCGGATGTTTATTGACGAAGCTAAGCAATTATCTTGAAGCAATCACTTTCTGGCTGTAAAGAAAACCATAAGACTAGGCTATCTCGATTGATTTAAAGGTTAGATTTTAACGTATTCGCTCTTTCATTTTTTATCATCCTTTTTAGTTTATATTCCTGAATGGATGAACGTTGCTTTTCCCTTTGATATTTTGTTCAGGTTGATTTCACTTGTATAAAGCTCTGATTCTAGGGTTTATGCTATTATGTTTGATCTATTTTGATTTTATGAATACACACACATGCATGCAAGTTCATATTCACTTGTGCAAATTCAATTTAACGTGATATTAAATGCAGGCACTACTAGAGGAAGCGGAAAAAAAGAGGAAGTTGGATGATAGTTCTAAGGGTGGAGTCGAAGATCTTGAAGATGACCCAATTGCGGAAGTTTTTGGTTCCGACACGAAGAAAAATTATTGTCGAGCAATTACTTCTACTTCTTCTCTAAAACAAGTGAAGATGGCTAGAGCTGTAAAAGCTGTAACTGAAAAGAAGCAAGCCGTGGATTTGTCTATTTGGAAATTGGAGATAGAGAGGCAAGTAGCTAATCAAGTTAATAATGCCATCAATTCAATTACTTCAACTTTTATGAAATTTATGCCTAGTTTGCAAGAAAAATATATTGCAAGTCCTACGACTCCACAAACGGAAGGTGCTTCTAATTTAGGAGATTCTCATACAAACAATAATGTAGTTGTTACTCCAACCGTGTCAAATAATGATATTCGTTCATCTACAATGGAAAAGAAATATGTAATGCTATTGTCACAAGATTTAGAGAAGGAAGTAGCTAAAGGTTATGTTGGAACACAAACTATTTGTCATTTTAGGAAGGTGATACCGAATGTAGAGAAAGTAATTTGGGTGGATGATGTTCTTGAACCGGATGCACCAATTTATGATGGTCCTCAAAATGGAATGTACAAGTTATGTGATTTTTCAGATGGAGGTTTCGTTATATGGCCGGAGTTTCGTATTCGGTATTTGTAGAATTTCACTATGAAATTTACGTTGTCTTTTGTATTCCAATTTGACATTGTTATGAAGTAGTTGATTATGTATTGAATTAACCAACTTAATTATGTATTGTACTTGTTATGAAGTAGTTGACATTGTTATGAAGTAGTTGACATTGTTATGAAGTAGTTGACTATGAAATTTATGTTGTTATTTGATCATGAATATTGTAAATTTTGGGTTCCTATTGAATGTAGTATAATAATGCTGTTAAAGCGTTATAAGCGTTGGCAATTAAAATATACCAACGCTTATAAGCGTCAGCATAGAAAATTAAACAATGTTGGATGGTTAATTTGCCAACGTTTATAAGCGTTGCTAAATAATATACGCCAACGTTTATAAGCGTTGGGGAATACAACCTTCCAACGCTTATAAGCGTTGCTAAATAATATACACCAACGCTTATAAGCGTTGGCGAATACAACCTTCCAACGCTTATACGCGTTGGCAATAAATTGCGACGCCCCTACAGCGACGCTAATAAGCGTTGCTGAAACTGTTTGCGACAGTTATACTCGTTGGGAATCACCTGTTTTGGTGTAGTGTCATTAACCGTCCTTAAGTGTTACTTAACCCTAATCACTTACTTAATTACTAATTAACAGCTGATTAACTTTAATTATTTTATTAAATAAATAAATTATTAATTAATCTAAACTTAATCTCTTTTTATATTACTAATTAAGTTTGAAAAACTTTTGAAAAACCATTTCAAAAGAAAACGTTTTCAAATGAAAATCAGAAATTTTGTCGATTTGCGTCCAGAGTGACTATCGCTATGAGCGTGTTTCGCTTATATGTTCTTTAAGCGAAAACACTTACTTATTCTTCCCTATTTCATGTTTAGAAACATAACTTTTAATGTTTCTGAGACTTAGAACCAAAGGTAGAAACTTTGAAACAATTTTCAAACTTTAAAACAAGAAAACATAGTTTTTTATTTCGAATCGGATCTCACGTTCGTCGCAACACACAAAGTTGTTAACTTTGTTTCAACTCAACATAGTTTGGTTCTTAAATCACAACTATACATCCATACTACCATGCTATTAACATCACAATGAAACACACATATAAACATAAGGTTATATGCTTAATAACTCGACAATATCACATTCAAATCTCAAACTCAACACCGAACATAACATCCGTCAAATCCCCATCGACCGACATAATAACCATTCAATTTTATCATCATATTATCACCACAATAACACATCATAATAAAGTCAAAAACTTTTCCAAAACAAAGTAGCTTTACTCACCTTTATGCTAACTAACTTCGCCCAAACTTCGACTATACCTCGGCAACGTATAACGACTAGGATTTTCCAACATTTAATTTTGAATATTTAAATAGTTTTAAATATTGAATTTGAAATATAAATTGGTTTTGAATATGGAATTATTTCTGAATTCGAGTAACAGAGTTTAATTTTGAATATAGTGATCATCGTAATACGGGAATAGTGCAAATAATTGGAAGTTGAAGTGAATATGAATTGAAATGAATTTTAAAGTGAATATAAGTTCTATTTGAATTAGAAATTAGAAAGTAAGCTTTTAAAATTGGAATTTCAAGTAATTTTGTCGATTTTGAAAATCGTCGATTTAATCGACACGTTAAAATTGCGATCCGGGACACAGTCTCGGAATTCGACAAAATCGGTTCCATTGGATCCGAAATAGTATATTATTATTAGGTTTCAAATTTCGTAGCGATTGGATTTACCGTTTGATCGTGCGAATTGAAAACGAATAGAAAATTATTTAAGTAATTTTAATTATAATAATTCGATTCGAAAACCTATCTTCCAAATACGATGGAATTGGCTTCCGATGTATATTCCATTGTGTTTGAAATAGGAGTAAAACATTAAAAAGCCAGGCTGCACGCTTCGTTTAGAGTTCAAAAATATTTGCGTGAATAGTAATTTGGATTTCCTATAAATAGAGGACCTTTGCCCTTCATTTCTACAAAACCCTAATAGAAAGGAGCAGCAGCCATCCCTATTTTCAAAGGCCAGAAATGCGCCAACTTCCCTCATCGATTTCTCCAAATCCGTCCAATATTAGTCCAAACTTCCAACAGGAGAAACGTAGGGCTCGTCAAGCTCTAGAGATTCAACGGTCATGCTTGGATTTGGCACAACATATATAGAGAGATGGGGCCGCGTTTGATGTGCGTGGGTGGTCAATTTCGTGGCAACGGCGGCAAGGGAGGAGTCCGGACTTGGGCTGGAGGCACGAAGGGCTTCGGCACATCGTTTGAGCTTGGTGGATCATGTTCCGGTCAAGCATGGTGGATCATGTCTGCAATTATATGCAATAATTGCAGAAATGTCTGCAATTATATGCAATAGTTGCAGACAATTCAGCAACTATATGCAATGGTTGTTGACATTTGAAGAAAAATCGATAATGTTCAAAATTTGCAAAATTATCCGCAAATATATGAAATAATTACACCATTACTGCAAATATGCTTTTTTGGTATCAACAATGGATCTCATTTTAAAGATCATAAAATTTGTGATTTTTTGGTGAAAGCGATATGCTGATCCGATGTTTCTACATAAAGTCATATGCGTTTGAAATGTTGAAAACGTAAGGGGTATCTGGGCCTTTTTGCGCGCGCGAATTTGAAAACAGAGACCGGAAATATAAGTTTAGTTTGGGAAGGATATTTTCTCTATTTTGAAACTTATCAAGGATGTGAGCCAAACTTACCCTTAAAATAATTTATATAAGGGATTTTTAACAATGGATTTTTGAATGATATTTTTGAAATCGTGGATAGGGAGTTGAAATCAATATTTAAAATGGATTTGAAAAAATAAATGGGATTTATAAAGTGATAGATTTTAAAATTAAGTTTATAAATAAGAATGTTTTATAAACAAGTGAAACTCGAATGAGTTTATAAATTTATAAACGATGTATATAAATAAAGTGAAATGATTTTCATTTGATAAATTGGAAATATAAATTCATAGTGAGAATTTATAATGAGATGTATACATCGGTTTAGGAAGAAATAGTTTATACTATTTTTGAATTTAGAAATTGTTATGAAATTGGAGACGCAAGTCGATTTGTGATAAACTGAGAGAGACTTATAAATGCTAAAATTGTTATATTGGATTTTAAAAATAGATTTCTATCGAGAAGTTGTGTGGTTTTTATAAAGGGATTTTTATTTATTAAACTATGTAGTTTAAAAACTGTTTTAGTATTGAAAATATTTCGAAAAGTTTGTTTTTCAAATATTTGATATTAGTTGAAATGAATTATAATTTTTATAATAAGCTTGGTAAATCGATTAGTATTATTTATAGAGGAATTGGAAAATTGGTATCGTTGTTTGTTTAAAAGTGTTTTTGGATATTTTAAATAATTACTTAAACGTGTTTTGATCTACTTTTCTTTAAAAATACTTATTATTTTATATATGGGATTTAAAGGCAAGTGATTTGGAACGTGTTTATAAATACTCTCGAGATTTGTAAATCAAGTTATTTAATGGAGGTGGTTATGTAAGAGAAACTGTATAATGAAATTCTGGAAACTTAAGAAATTTCCAAAATGTTTTAGATACCAGAACTTCGGAAATGAATCTGAATTCATAAAAGAAGTTATAAATTGTTAGTTGGAATTATAAATAAGTCTAATTGGTTATTGGAAATTGTAAAAAGGAATTTATTAATAATTCCGGAGATTTATGAGATAAGTTATGGAATATTTCCTAAATTTGATATTAAAATGATTTTGGAGAATATGTTTATAAATATTTTCCTAAGTATTGAAAAGAGGGTTTTGGAAATATTTTAAGTGTGAAATGAATGGTATAGAAATATTTTTCTAAGTGTTATAAATTGAATTCAGAAATATTTCTAAGTGTTGATATGATTTGAAAATATCCTATAATGGATATAAGTATTTGAAATTGTTTTTAATTGTTGGAATACTAGACGAGATTTGAATATATATATATATATATATATATCTTTTTAAAGATGTTTGAAATAAATGTTTTGGAAGATTTATAATATGGCCTAGTGGTTGCTTATGTGTGTAATTTGATAGTTAAATAACCGACTATCAAATCTGGCCAAATTCGTTGATTGTTTCGAAGAGACCAGGATCAGACATAATTATCCGAAAACCACTTCGATCCGATTTGAGCGTTACGAATTGTGATATTGTGAAGATAGTGAAGACGGTGATTTTGGAGATTCGGTTTGTTCAGACCCAGAACAACTTATATGAATGAATGCTATCATTGAATTGTTGCCTGGAAGGCGGTATTAGCATTCCAAGTATATGAATGCTAAATCTAAGGTAATACGTAGCCTCAAGCCTCATCATCCGGAAATGACTAAAACAGGGGAGATGTAGCAGGGCTAAGTGGGTCGCACCCAAGTAGGGTATGTTATCACTTTCTAGATACCCTCAGATATAATATAATTATGGATATGGTTGTGCATGGAAAAGAGAGCGCTCGATAGGGTGGGAACACCCGAGGTGGTAACATATTCGGTATTATCCAACGAGGGCTAGGCCAGTCCTGTGTTGGCAGAGATCGATAGGTTCGATCTAGGTACATTTTTCTAGATGTGTACTGTGATGGGCGGTACCCTAGTGCCCAGTCATTGTATGGAATCCTTTCTCCAATAAGCCCTGTACGGTTTTAGATGCCCCCAACTATGTTGAAACGTGAGATGGAAGCATTTCAACTATTTTATAGTTTATTTTCTATAGACACTATTATAATATCAGATGATTTTGATATAAAATGTTTTGGTTATCGTAAGGTAAAAACCCGTCATGTTTATGTGTGGCGTGTTCTTACGAGATACCTTTTTTTTAATGGATTTTGATAACAGTAATAATTCAAATTGAGTGTGTTTTCTCACGCTAGTTTTCCAGACTGACTCGGGTGTTATTTTATTATAATACTCGGGTCAGACCGAGTATTACAGATTCAGGTTAGGATGCTATGGAGCTCAGGAGACGAGCAGGAGGATTTCAGGCGTATTACACTGTGACGCCCCACCTCTATACTCACGCTAGCCAAGGACACTACTAAGTAATGCCGTCAACTAGCGCGAAGAATAAGGCTGTTGAGGAGCGACCATCCGTGTAATTACTTTGTGCGAGCTCCGATATGTCAGATAGTATAACATGCATTTCATTTCAAGAGGAAATCCGACATACCCATACAAACTCAAAGCTACCACACAGTGGCTATGAGGCCTTCAGAAACAAATATAGAAATAAGCATAACACAAATCAGTCACAGACATTCATATCACGAAGGCGGAAACAGATATGAATATAACACATAAAAGTGTACATCATAGTAGTGGTCAAACAAGATCCACAATAACACAAAAGAATATGTATACATCAAGGAGTATATATCTCACATGTATAACAACAAAAACTACCAATCTAGTGTAGTTAGACAAATGTCAGAAGATGATCCCAGATAAGAAGTCAAGTAGATGCACCTGTAACATCTCGGTCTGACCCGAGTATTATTTAATAAGAAAATAATAAACGGATCAGTCTTACTATAATTATCATTTATAAAATGAGATAAGAGTAGAGATATAATAAAAACGTATGATAACAATAATGTCATACAAGGTCAAGTATGATTTAAACAACAACTAAATCATACAAATATCTCAAGAATCTCAAAGTACCAAAAAGAATGTCATATCCTTTATATTATTCACCAAACACCAAATATTGACAAACATATGATTGCCAATCACAAGAAGAGGTGAAACACGAATTCCAGAAATCATCACTTAGAAATCCAGAAATCATAAATAGGGGGGAGGCCTATCACAAACGGGAGCATGAAAACTCACCAACACGTGTATCACAAACGGAACGCTGTTCCATGGTCGCTAACCATAAAGCCGGTGCAACGACGTAGTACAACGGTACGCCCGAGGAACCTGAAACTCAAATAAGCCTGAACAACGACGTAGTACAACGGTACGCCCGATGAACCGAGCTTCATAAAACCCATAGGTCGCTAGCCTATAAAAATGAGACGAAGCTCAACAGAACGGGGTACAGTCCCCCACGTGGACAAAGAGATCATCATCGATCATCGATCATCAAGAAGTGTCGATTACACTAAGCTAGTAAATAAATGAGTTTCGCTTCATGTCCCATAACCACTAGCTTAACTTAAATATTTACGAACAAATTATAGATTTCCACTCGAAAATTGTCACAAGAGCTCAATCGAACAAGTCCAAGAATTAAACGGCGAAGTAAACGCAAGCGTTTCATACCACTTGTTTTGCTAAGCCATTTAATTAGATTTTCTCATACGAATGAGGTAAAGGTTTGTATATACTAATAGATTGGAAAACGGATTTGAAAACAAGCTTTATATTTAAAAATAGAGTTGAAATCATCTTTGGAAGAAGAGTTTGAATATTTACTACTAGTATAGAAAACCTTTATATTTAGAAGTGACAAATCACAAAATGATTGTAGAAACAACCAATCACAAAAATCCACATTCGAAGACGTGAATCAAATCCAAAGAAATCGATATTGAATCCATCAAAATGGATATTCTCAAAAATCCCAAAAAAAGAAGTCATCAAAGTCAATAATAAATGATAACAATAAATCGGATAATCACGGATCGATAAAAATTGGAAACTCAAGCTAAATAGGCAAAATCAAGAAGGTCGGTCGACTGGCCTTCTGCAGTCAGTCGACTGAACCAAAACCCGAGAGTTTTCAGGCCCTGCAGTAAGTCGACTGACTGCAGGTGGCCAGTCGACTGGCTGTAGCTGAAACTGTTTTCCAGCCCATCAAATGGAAGAGCAAACTCTCACCATTTGCAACCGGTCGAGCAATGGACTTTAGGGGCTTTTGCCAATCGACAACCCAGCCCTATAGGCTCTTCGATTCACCACCAAAAACATGTTCACAAATCAAAGCTAGGATTTTCAAAGTTTTGACTTCAAAACACCCAAAATTGGAATGTTCACCAAATCAACTCAAACCAAAAGCAAATGAATATGCACAAGTGTTAGGAATTCATACCTAACAACAAAGATAGCTATAGATATAGATGTGAGTTAAAGAACTCACTTTTAAACCCAAAAACGATGAAGGAGAAGCTTGAAAGCAAAGGAAGATCAACCACTCTTCAACTTCAACTCTAGAATCTTGAATCTAAGCTCCAAAGAAGAACATTTCCTAAATTAGGTTTAGGAAATTTCTGAAATTAAAGAAAGAATGAGTTGGAGAAGATGAAGAGGAGGCTTACCAAAGCTTTTCCAAGAATTTGGAGCAAGACTTGAGTTTGCAAATGGAATCTAGGGCTTGGAATTTCTAATTCCTATACTCTTCCCCCATTTTCAGTTTTGCTTGAGTGTTTGTAAAAATGAATAAGTGAATGGATGAAGAGAGGACTGAGTTAGGGTAATAGAATGAGTTGGGTGAAACCCAAACCCAAAAGCCCACTTAGAAAATAGCAAAATTCAACTTACTCCAAACATATCGATGTTTATACTCAAATAAGTTGTAAATTCCATTTTGGACTCAATGGAGGTGGTCTCGAGTCCCAATTCGACTGTTTATAAAAAGTAGCTTTTTGGACTTTAATCCGATTAACGATTCTATATTTAAATAAAGTATTTAAATATACAAATCTTAAAATATGCGGGTTGTTACAAATACTTGGTTTTTTCCGCTGCGTGTGTTATGTTGTATATTCAGTACTTGTGAGGACATGTTATTATAACTATCCGGATTGATAGTGGTTATTGTTGTACTCTGATGATTGTATGAATATCAATTGTTATAGTTTCTTTTTGTATAAAGATCAGTTATTATATATTATATATTGTTCCGCTGTGAATTGTAAGAGTCTATGTGTTGTTTCTATTTCTTCTTCTATCCTCTTCTTTCTCTTAGTTATTCGTCTTTTTCATACAATTTGTGTTGGACAAGTGTGATTTAATGTCAGCCTAAAGGGTACGGAATGGAGGGTCGTTACACAACGCCTCTACGCTCGACTCTAGCTTAAAAATTCGAAACTTTGTAGGGGCTAAGGCCTTAGGATGGGTTCAACTAGAGATGATTTGGCTTGGTAGGTCTTTGTGTGATAATGATGGCCTTGGTTTTTGAAAGAGAGGATGTTGAAATGAAAGTATAAGAAGTATAGAAGGTATGGAAGTAAGTTACAACACAAAAGGCTAACTTTTTCTATTTTTTTTGAACTATGGAAGCCATGGAATTTTTAGAGAAGAAGGTTTAGAAAAAGATAAAGTTGGAATGCAAATGAAAATGTGTGTGTGAGGATGTGTATTTATAGATGAAAGAAAGTAGGAAAATTATCATTTTAACCTTAGTTTAAAATATTCTAACATCTCATTATTTTGACAAGTCACATCATCGCCTTCCTCCCCATCATATGTCATGTCCCCCTTCTCTAGTCACATCCTCTAGGTCATGATGGATAATGATGATGGTACTTAAAGAAATGACAAGAGATAATGATAAGTACTTAGTATATATAAGTTATTATTAAGTGTATTATTATATATAAAGCATGTCTTGTCATATCACTTGCTAAACATAATTAACATAAGATAATATATTATTAGGTGTATTATTATATGGTTAATTATCTACTCTATATGTTTATATATAGTGCATAAAGGCGAACAATATTTCCGATAACTTTCCGGTGTCGAAAAGTCAAAACTCCGGAAAATGTTCTTCGGTCATATTTTCTATTTTTCTATGAACTATCTATTTTGGTAAAGAAATTTTAAAAACTATTTTACCATCATTATTAAATAATTAAAATAGGTTTATGTGTAAATAAAAAACCATTTATTTATTATTTAAATATAATTTGAATTTTCGAAGAAATATATAAAACCGATGATATCAATGGTCGATGTCAAAAATACATTTTATTTTCAAAAAATAAAATAAATTATTTTATTTCATAATCTTGTTTGAATACATATATTAGTGTATGAATCCAGAGCCATGCACGATCCATAATGTTTAAAAGTAGTTTAATTGACAAAACCATTTCTAGCTGTTTTATCGATATTTTACCTAGGACGATATTTACAAATTATCAATATTTTATCACGGTAATTTGTCCACAAATATTTTTCCCAAACAAAATAACTATTATTATTTACCACTTAAAACATGATTATTTCTTACTTTTAAACCCTTTTCTAGATATTTTAAAAATAAATATAATTTATCCAAGCAATAAATTTATGGGTCGTTACAATCTTTCCCTCTTAAAAGAATTTCGTCCCTGAAATTATACCACAACCCTATTCCCAGAAATACTTAAAACTACTCATCAATCTGTATGATGTACACATATCATTCCTGTGTAAAAATCTAGTTTGAACACTCACTCGAAAACATAACTTCATTTCCAAACTAGTATTGCTCACTCGACTTCCTAATGCGGACTTTGATCAGGCTTCTTAATTAGAAACCTCTATTCTTCTTGCATAGGCATAAACTATAACCTACAACCTTTGGTTCCACATAAGAACCCTCATCAATGCTCGCCGTCAAAAATCGGGTGATAGTGTGAAATACCTCAAGTCATGTACTCGAACCTTGGATTGAGAATATTGTGAAAAGGAGAAATGATCTACGTAAAATCTATGTACTAATCCCATTGGTTCCTACTTCCCAAGATTATAATTACGCTTTTCAAAGAATTACCATTTTACTTAAGAACATTTCTGCAGTTTATTAACATTCTAAAATTCAAATTCATTTTAGTATGATACTCTTCTATATCCAAAAGTGTAACGACCCGCTATTTTGGACTATTCGCATCCGCACATGTCGAACTTGAATAATTCAAAATACCGAATTGTTAATTTAAATTGGCAAAACTCAGCATATACATTAAATAAAATAATCATAGATCACTGACACAGAGTAATATAACAATAATGCAGCGGAAACAAAAGAATAGTAGTTCATGAAGCTACTTATATATATAACAGAGTTAAACAAGATACAACAGAAGTCTCGAATACAATATTCACATACAAGAATCAGAATACAATCACTGGAATCAACTGGATATCTGAAAGTTGGATAGATAGTTGGATCTCCAAGCGAAGCTCCAACTCCAAAGGTGAGTCTCGAATACTGGTACACTCAGTCGGACCCGAGCCTAAAGCAAAACACAAAACACTCGAGTCAGGATTAACATTCTTATATCAATAAATCCAACTCAAGTGAAATAGCAACTGAAATACAAGTAACTCAAAAGATGTTTGGAATAACCATCCTTTAAGGATCCGTTAAACTATCTACTATGTAGTAGTGTACAATAAGTAGATAATGCCTATCAGTAATATAAATTATCAAAATAGTGTTAAGGCATTACCATTATCCCCCTTAACACATTTTATATAAGCGTTATAATCTATACAGCACTGTAAACTCCACCGTAAACTAGTGGGATATTAGGGAGTACTCCATAGGTATAACACAAAACAAATCATAGTGGTCGCGTATATAGGAATACAACTATGACAAGGCACATGAGGCAATACCCAAGGTAGTGAAACTACCGTTTGCCTGATCCGGACTGGTGAGAACGCATCGCCGCAACGATCGCAACACCGCGAAACAACACTCCCAAAATTTTGAGGGTGCACCAATCAATAACAAGTAATGAGTAGTTTTCGAAGAAGTGTGTTCGCTCGAGGTAGCTAACCCCATTTGGCCTGGCACGGCTCCTGTTTTAGTCATTTCCAATTTGACACAAGTGTCAAGGCTATCCATTAACGTTCTCTTTCTTCAGTCATCACGTACATCATTCCAACCACTTCATTCTGGATCACACTCCGCGTGTAGTTATTAAAGTGGTTTTCTGTTTAGACAGTGAGTATGTCCCTAACCGATTCCGGTCTCTTTAATAACTTTCGTGATTATTACACCGATTGGTCGTTTATTTATTTCAAAACCAAATCAATTTCAATTTCAATTAGAATTTGTAAACCAAACATTCCATTTGTCTTTCTAAACAATTTCCATAATATACGTTTCAAACTTCCAAATTTCCATTTCAAAATCTTATAATTCAAATTAAATATTTGATTTAAGACAGTTCAAGAATTCATTTAAATTTGTATATAAGTTTCACTCCGAAATCATTTAAATTAATTTAATTTAACATTCAAATCAATTTAAATTCATTGATCGATTTCATTTAATATTCGTTAAGTAAATTTGTCATTTAAAGCAATTCCTATTTAATTTCAAATTCATTAAATCAATTACTTAAGTTCAACTCCATTATATCAAAACTTACAAATTGAATTAAATTAAATTCGTCAAATCAAATTCTTTAAATTACAAGTATTATATTTATTTCAATAAAACACATTTTATTTCTTATTAGAGAAATTCAATTTCACTTATTTATTTACTTAGTTACAATTTCAAACTCAATTAATAAAGAAACTTAATTTCACTTATTCAAGAAGTTCAATTTTACTTAATAAAGAATTCAATTTTATTTAATTATTAAATAATTCAATATTATTTAATTATTAAATAATTTCAAAACTTAATTATTAAATAATTTCAAACTTAGTTATTAATAATTTCAAAACTTAATTATTAAATAATTTCAACTTAATTATTAATAATTCCGAATTCTAAGACAACGTTCTTTCATCAACTACTATGTTAATATTTTGATTCAGATTATTAATTATTAACATCTCCTTTCATTAAATTTCAAATTCCAACTTCGTTTCAAAACCATATTATTTATTCAAATAAAATCTTCATTTTATTTTTAAATCAAATTTATTGACCCATTGGTTTTTATTTAATTCTCTATCCTAGGTCAAAGTTTAATTTGGGTATTTATCATTTCAACCCGATTCCATTTCAATTCACAAATCAAAGCATAGCAAAGGGAACTTGCAGTGTGATAACAGGGAGGATGTCAAAGTAAATAGACAAGCAATAACAACAATTAATAACAATCCAATAATCAATTCAAATAATCCCAAAATAATCGTATTAATTCACATTGTTGTTTGTGCAAATTAATATAATTATTTCTAGAATCTACACTATCATTTCATGTAGATTAAAGATTATTACACTAATATTGATACGGTTCTTCAATTTATATCAATTATTCAATTTCCTACTACGTCGATTTAAACAACATACCTTTAAATGGTTTAAGTACAATTAACCATATTCCTACGTGTCAATTTATTTAATCATTTAAAGGGGTCATATTATGCAAATGTCATCTAATCAAATTTACCACATATATCAAATCTAACTATTTAACGTGAATTTCAATTTGAAATTATTTATCACTTACAACATTAACAATTTAACGTCCAATGTCATCATCAACCGATCAATCATTTAACAACCAAACTGGATGATCATTGTATAAATAACAGACAATGGTGCCAGATGTGACAGGTGAACAGATGTAGGTAAAAACATATATATAACAGTGTAGCTAACTAACACCAACATATTTCAGTTGTCGTTTCAATTGAGATCAAATTTAATAAATAAAAGAACATTAATCGTGAGTAATTACTCACCTTTCGAGGCTAGAGAAGATAAACAATGAAATTGAGTTACGAAATGCAAACACGACTTCCAAAGCAAAGCTAGAGTGGCACTATTCGGCGATCAAAGCTGATAGATATGAATCGATGAGAATGAGTCAAATAAGCTCGATGCAGATGGAATATATATATGAACTGTTATTATTATAATTATTATTTTTCCTAAATCCAATATTCAATTTAAATTACATATTTAAATGACATACATATATCCCATGTAAATTTAAAATTTAAAACATATCCTCCCAAAGAGAAAACTAATGTAAAAACTAACTATAGATTAAACGTATTATATATATAACATTTTAAATAAAACACGTAGTTGGCTAAACTACAGTCTATATATTTGTAAATATGCAGTAAAAGTCACAGACAGTTTGAACAACTAAACGATACAAGTATATATAAACATATAATATATCCCTATTCAAAACTATACCAACAAATATATACGTATATAAAATACGATACCTAATATATATACGGTAACAATGAAAACATTGCCTATATATGTTATACTAACAGATCAATAGAGCAATACAAATACAAACTATAAATAAAATAATATATAAACTAAACCCAAGATAGTATAAACACAATGCAACCCAACGCCAAACTATATTATACTTATATATATGAACTGCAACAAAAAGTCTGACTACAATACATATCAACTTTTGAAAATAAAATTCTTAAGCGCTATTTAGTTTTAAATTTTAAAATAAAATTTAATTTTCGAAGTTCCAATATATATGAATACTCTGTAAACAATTTTAAAACAACAGATATCCATTTCAAAACATGGCATACAAACAGAATCTATATGACTAACTTTACCTTGAGTATAAACACAGGCTATATACATACAATGTAACCACATATAGTGAAAAATGCAGAAACCTATATACCCGAATATAAAACTATATACCAACACATATATTTTTAAATCAAAACCAGTATATATATATATATATATATATTACAAGTAAAACATATGTCAGCACTTAAGAGTCAATATATATACCATAACCGTTTAACCAGTTCCATGATCCTGAAAAAAATCTATTGCAAAATACTCTTATCTAAATATAATAGGAGATAAGACTACCCATATACACATGTTTCAAAACAAACCTCTATTTATATAACAGCAACATTTTACACGTACATACAACACCTACATGTATATTAATATATCTCTATCTTCACAGACTATGTAGCAATATGCCTAACTTAAGTTATGTATAGATCTATCTACACTTAATATACAAGTTATAAAACAAACTGTAATACATAATATATATTATATATAAATATATATATACATACCTATATATCAACAGATCTAGGGGAGGAGAACAAATGGGCATTGGCGAATGGTGGGGCTTTAATCGGCTAAAGCAAAGAAAGGCCGCGGCAAAAGGAGGGGAGGGCGGTTGCCGAAGTCGTGGTCGGTTGGAAGTGATGTAGGCAAGGGGAATCACGGCAGCACCGAGCTACTATGTGGTGGTGCAGTGGGTCTGCGGCAGGTCGGAGGAAGGTGGTTGCTGCTGTCACGCGTGGGGAGGAGGCTGGGAGGAAGTAGGCGGTGAGATCTGGGAGACGAGGCCGAGCAACTGCTGGTGGGAAAGCACGTACGTGCTTCGGTGGCGGGTGGATCGGGTTAAGGCCGGAAGGTGGGTTTTGGCGAAAGGTGAGGGGCGCTATTGGTGGTGGCTACAAGGGATAGGACGTAGAGAGAGGAGGGAAGAGAGAAGAGATGGGGCGGAAGAAGGGGAGACGCGGTCGGAGCTGTTCGACGTTAGGCGCTGGCCGAGGTTGATGGATGCTTGGCTACGTGAAGGAGGTAGAGGCACGAGAGAGAGAGGAGGAGCTTCGGTGATGGTGACTTGCGTGCGGCATAAAAAGAAGAAGGTAAAGTTTGGAAGAGAAAGAAATGGTGAAAGCTTCTGTATTCCCCTTTTTTTCACGGCATAGATTTGTAAACAGAAGAAAAAAAAATGAAACAACGATATAACGTTGGAACCAGTGGAAAAACAAAAATCGCAGTTGAATTCAAGAAATAATTAATTTCAAGTGGTTGACAGCTTTTCACATTGGGAAATGAATAGACAAGGGAAACGAAAGGACTCAGAAATGAAAGGACTCAAAAACGGATATCGATACGATTAACCGTTTCGCGGATTCCGCTACGAACCGGAATTCAAAACGCAAAAATAAATATACCGTAGAGATCATCACGACGAGACGATTGAAATAGTATACAGATATCAGTGGTACGATTGAATTATAAAAATTCGAATTTTCTACTAGCGGAAAATGCAGCAAAAACGTAGAAAAATAAGATCGACGGAGCTAAAGAAGTCCGAATTTGGAAAAACAAAAAATGACGTCTTAATTAGAAGATGAATTAGAATTTTTCTATGTAAAAAGATTCAGGTTTGGAAAACATTTTATTATCATCAATTTTAACTGATATAAATTGGAATAAAATTACACTAGAAAATAAACTTCCAAATTATCTGATGAAAATTTACCAGTTGCTATGTTTAATTAGACGTATTCCAAATATCAAATTTATATTTCAAAATTTTAATCTTTAAAATTTCACAAAATTCCAATTAATTACGTTATTAAAACAGTTAAAATTTACGGGTCGTTACAAAAAGAGTGTATACAATTCAAATCTTAAATAGATTTTAATTAACCTAGGATGTTCAACAAATTCAGAACATTATTTATTAACCCGCCCTTAATCAAAACATCTTTTTATTTTGAAAACTCTATTCTTTTAAGGGATTCGAGAACACAATATCCGGTTTTTATTTCAAAAAACCTTTTGAAAGCTTACATATAGCCCGAGTAACTTAAAAATGATGCCAAGGAACTAGGTACTACCGAATAGTATTATATATCCCTTTTACTAAGTAGGGAAATACTCAAGTGAAGTGTTTACCATCCGAACACATCTCTTACCAATTTTTAGTCATTTCCAAGACACTCGAACTAGCTAATCATAAAAATATTTATTTCTTCACAAATTCCCTTTTGAAACAATATATTTATAGATAAATAGTTCTTTAATAAAATCATCCACTAGCTTTGGATTCATTCAGATTCAAACTCGTTTCAATTGTACAATGACAGAGAGGATAATTTACTAAGTGCACTATCATATCTGCCTAAGTAAACATTCGATTGTCACTTAGAAGATTATTCTGATTATTACAAAACAGATTGAAACTCCTTCCCGAACTGTCCAAAGAAAACTTTACTTTCAAATCCATTTTAAAATATTTATATCTTAAAATCTCTTTAAGTACAATTACTACAACTTTTCCAAAATCATTTAAATCTTTATAAAAGCCACTAGGATTTAATATTCTCACAATCCTTTTCATTTTTATAAGGTCATCTAATGATTTTCTTTTAACTAAACACATTCAATTCTAAACCCAATTTTAACCCTAGATCTCATCGATAGCTACATAGACTTCTGAAAATCATTTCTTTATATATAAAATATATCCTAGGTAAAATTATTTCATTTACCAATCTTAAAACAATATTATGTCAATTGGACTTGTTCAAGTGTTTAGGAAATCCCTATCGATAACATTGGACAAATGCATCGACCAGAATTCTTAGGCCACTCATCAGATCAACAACACAATATAAAACATTTTCTCATTAACAAATACGCACTCATATTTATTATACACTCAGGTTCATTCTACGTTCTTACTTACCCAATTCCAAATGAATTTACCCCAACAGGGCCAAGGTTCTCGCTTAACCTTTAGCTCTGATACCAAATGTAACGAACCAGATTTTCGACCCTCGAAAATCGACATTAATACGTCCACTATATCACATGCCGAACATTCAAGTGTCGAAAATACCGATTTGATAGGGTGAAAGAAGAAGGTAGAAGATAGAAGAAAACTAAACAACACAGAATCTCACAATGCAGGGAACAATATATAATACAACAATGATCTTTACAAAAGGAAACATCTTTATTCATATATACAACATCAGAGTACACTAAACTTATCCTAAATTTGGATGGTTACAAAAACCTATCCTTACATTGACAAACATACAGACTCTATAATACAGTGGAAGAAAAATATACATGAATACGTCTTGACTATCCAGCTCCTCTCCAACTCCAAAGTATACAGATAAACCTGGGAAAACATGCTCTGTCTGACCTAGCATTACATGGAATAACGCCCGGGTCAGTCTGGTAAACCAGTGTGAGTAAAACTCGATAACAAGTAACAACAAAACTGATTTCTACATTTGTAAACTTTTCAAACAAAGGGTATCTCGTAAGACCACATCACATATAAAAACGGATGGATTTTTACATACGATAACCAAAACATTTTATATCGAAATCCAGTGATATTGTCATACTGTTTAGGTTCAAATTAAGTAGATAAAGTACCTGAAATGCTTGCATCTCACATTCCAACATACTAGGCTCTACAATCGAAAACATAAGGCACGTATTGGAGAATGGATTCCAACTAATGATTGGGCTACTAGGGTACCGCCCGCCACAGTACACCTCTAGAAAAATGTACCGAGGTCGTACCTAATGACCCATGCCAACATAGAACCGGCCTACCACTTGTTGGAGAGTACAGAATATATCATCACCCCGGTTGCTTTTCAACCTTTAACCGAGCACTCCTACGTACACGAATTCATTGATGATTGTGTATATATCTGCAAGGGAGATGATATACCCTAATGGGTGTGACCCACATAGCCCTACTGCATATCTCTTGTTTTAGTTATTCCTGGTTGATGAGGCTTGAGGCTACGTTTTACCTTTTTGAATAGAAATCCATCTTGAAATGCTATCACTACCCTCCAAGCATCAATGTAATGCCAGCATTCATCCATACAAGTTCGATCTAGGTCTGAACAAAACCGAATGCACTTACTCTACTACATCCATTTTGGAATCACCCTCAGGATTAGTAGCAGCAGCCCTTGCACTTCAAAGAGCACCGTCTTCAATCATCATCAAGATGTCTTCCACTCGAACGTACATGTTGGTTCGGAGTGGTTTCTAGATATATAAATCTGATCCCGGTCTCTACGTACCAACAACCAATAATTTCCGATTGACTCATTCCCGCTTCTTCTGGAAGTAAGTATTCTAGACCTTATCGAAAACTCGAATTTTAAATTCATACTTCCTAAGTCAAATTAGGCCAAATTTGATAGTCGATTATTTAACTATCAAATAACAACAACAAAATTTAGAGATTTAATTACCCAAAGCAATCACTAAGCCTCGAAACAATTTTCATTTCTAAATCTCCTTTCCTAAACATTTATCGACATTCATATACTTATCTCTTTTACATAAGTATATTCACAAAACATTTATAAGATTTCCCATTTCCAAATCTCTTAAATGGATTTAACTACATTATTTAAATTGGAGAAAAGTATAACTCTAAGCACTATTCCTTCGGTGTTAGGTGTGGAACGGATGTTCCATACCACCATTTTTTTAGAAGGTCAACCTCGAGAAACCCAAACCTCGAATTCCTACTGTAATTATCTTCAATAAATCCTTCTATAAATTTCCCCTACCCATGAAATCCTTTTTGCTTTAACACAAACCCGTTTACAAAACATTTATCAACCTCCATACTCATTTATGAGAATCTTTATTAATATTCAAAGCCGGTTATATAAACTTTCAAACCTGGTATAAAACTTCCCTTTATAGACATCCAAACCAATTTATACAATCTTTTTATAAACATTCAAAACTATTTCTTAACTCCTTTTATGAATACCCCAAATTTTTTCATAAACTTCTTTATATAATATTCAAAACAATTATCAAATCATTCTTCAAATAGAATAACCTTGAAGACCATTTTAAAATAAAATGAAATATTATCTTTCCAAAACCAAACGGAGGCTTAATGACTACAATGGATCATTAAATTTGGGTTCACTTATCCAAGTTATATCATGGGTATTGCCTAACATCAGATATGTAAGGGATTCACACATAACATAAAATCAATCATAGGTAGATGTCCAAGTAACAAATATAGGTACATCCATTATTTGTGAAAAATGTATATATAGAAGTATATTCTATATGCTTAAGTTTCCATGACCCGCTTATTGAAATCAACTTCCATGTGTCCATCACGTTACCAATATTCAACACTTAAATGCAAGTCACTTACTTTCCATAAAACATGTCAATGTTTTATAATCACTACTTCAATTCATTTGGCTACTTAATGGTCCAAACGAGAGATCCTTTGATTTAAAATCAATTAATCTTAAAAAGAAAATTGATTTAAAATATAATATATTGGGTTTAAAACAAACTTTGAAAAGATTAAAGTACATTTAGTTGGTTAACCATAATTATATCTTAATCTTAATTAATCTTACTTAAATCAAGATTAAATCATACTTAAACTTTAATTAACTTAATGAACTTAGTTAAGTCCTAATTAACTACTTAATGCATCTTAGTTAAGTTTTAAACAATTCATTATTAGTTAACCCCGATTAATTAAAAATTAATTAAATAATCACTTAATTGAATAATAATTAATTAATATTTTTAGCTTAATTAAATAATAATTAACCATTTAATTACTTCTTATCTTTATTAGTCACTAATTAATCATTAACCTTCCTTAAGTGTTACTTAACCCTAATCACTTACTTAATTACTAATTAACTACTAGTTACCTTTAATTATTTTATTTAATAAATAAATTATTAAATAATCTAAACTTAATCTCATTTTATATCAGTAGTTAAGTTTGAAAAAATTTTGCAAAACCATTTCAAAAGAAAGCGTTTTCAAATAAAAATTGGAAATTTTGTCGAACTGCATCTATAGCGACTATTGCCACGTGCACGGTTCGCTTAAACATGCTTTAAGCGAAAACACTTGTTGATTCTTCCCTATAGCATGTTTAGAAATAGAACTTTTAAAGTATTTGAGACTTAGAAACAAAGATAGAAACTTTGAAATAATTTTCAAACTTTAAAACAAGAAAACTTAGATTTGATTTCGAATCGGATCTCACGTCTGTCGCAACACACAAAGTTGTTCACTTTGTTTCAACTCAACATACTTTGGTTCCTAAATCACAACTATACATCCATACTACCATACTCTTAACATCACAATGAAACACACATATAAACATAAAGTAATATGCTTAATAACTCGACAATATCACATTCAAAATCTCAAATTCAATACCAAACATAACATCCATCAAATCCCTATTGACCAACATAATAACCACAATTTTATCATCATATTATCACCATAATAGCACATCATAATAAAGTCAAAAACTTCTTCAAAACAAAATAACTTTACTCACCTTAATGCTAACTAACTTCGCCCAAACTTCGACTATAACTCGGTAATGGCTCTACTCTCGACTCTAGCTTAAAAATCTGAAACATTAGAGGGGCTAAGGCCTTCGAATGGGTTCTGCCTGAGGTGATTTGGCTTGGCTAGGGCTTTGTGGGATAGTGACGGCCTTGGTTTTTGGAAGAGAGAATGTTGAAATGAAAGTATAAGAAGTATAGAAGGTATGGAAGCAAGTTACAACAAAAAAGCTAACTTTTTCTAATTTTTTTGAACTATAGAAGCCATGGAATTTTTAGAGAAGAAGGTTTAGAAAAAAATGAAGTTGGAATGTAAATGAAAATGTTTGTGTGAGAGTGTGTATTTATAGGTGAAAGAAAGTCGAAAAATAACCATTTTAACCATAGTTTAAAATATCCTAACATGTCATTATTTTGATAAGTCACATCATCGCCTTCCTCCCCCTCATATGTCATGTCCTCCCTCTCTAGTCACATTTTCTAGGTCATGATGGGTAATGATAATGGTACTTAAAGAAATGATATGTACTTAGTATATATAAATTATTATTTTAAAAGCATGTCTTGTCACATCACTTGGTAAACATAATAAACATAAATAATATATTATTCAGTGTATTATTATATGATTAATTATATATTATATATGTTTATATAGAGTGCATAAAGGTGAATAATGTTTTCGACAACTTTCCGGTGTCGAAAAGTCGAAATTCCGAAAAATGTTCTTCGGTCATATTTTCAATTTTTCTATGAACTATCTATTTTGGTAAAAAAAATTAAAAACTATTTTATCATCATTATTAAATAATTAAAGTAGGTTTATTTGTAATCAAAAACCCATTTATTTATTGCTTAAACTTAATTTGAGTTTCTAAAGAAATATATAAAACCGATGATATCAACGGTCGATGTCAAAAATACATTTTATTTTCAAAAAATAAAATAAATTATTTTATTTCATAATCTTGTTTGAATACAAATATTAGAGTATGCATCCAGAGTCGTGCACGATCCTTATTGTTCAAAAGCAGTTTTATTGACAAAATGATTTCCGACCGTTTTATCGATATTTTACCTAAGACGATATTTACAAATTATCAATATTTTACCTCGTTAATTTGTCCACAAATATTTTTCCCAAACAAAATAACTAATATTATTTACCACTTAAAACATGATTATTTCTTAATTTTAAACCCTTATCTAAATATTTTAAAAATAAATATAATTTATCCAAGTGATAAATTTGTAGGTTGTTACACTAGTTCATTTTAAAATATTCAGACAATACATAGGAGCGGGGATCACCCCCTAACCGTTTATGTGGATGGATCTCCTTCTCATTTGACCTAGGAGAACAGAAAGAGATTTATACGCACGGTACAACATCATCAAAGATGACTATGCCATATAACTCACGTGTTTCTCCTAGATATTTCTAGAGTTATATCCTTCAGTGTGAAGTATGGAAAAAGAGTTTCCATACCACCAAAATTAAGAAGGATCATTTAGCCCATTATTTGATAATTGGCTATTTAACTATCAAATGAAACAAACAAACAAATCAGAGATTTAACTTTGTAGTACTAAACACGATTAAGCCCATAAGAAACCACTTAGCCTCCTTAGTTAATATTTTCATTAATTAAAACACTTAATAAATACTTGGAAATGGTTTCCATATACTTATCTTAATGGTATAAGTATATTCACAGACATTGTATTTTCAATACTTAAAAAATATACCCATATACTTATCTCACCGGTATAAGTATATTAACAAACTTAAGGGAGATGTCATATTTTCCCAAACCATATTAAGTTGGGTCAAAACAACTATCATTTATGACATTATTTACTATAAACCCAACACACTTATCCTGCGGCGTTAAGTAGGGAATGAATATTTCCATACCACCATAATTAAGATGGATTATTTATCAAAATCAAATCTCAATCCTTTTATAAAGTTCCCTCTTACAAACCCATTCAATATTTCCAAGCCCTTTTATAAATCTCCATGGTAATTTATTAAACTCCTTTTAAAAACTCTTTCCTTTTATACAACTCTTTACAAAATCTCCCTTTATAAACTTCTTTGTAAAAATCCTTTATAAACAAACCCTTTTATACAAATCCTTTATAAAAATCCTTACAAAGATCCCTTTTAAAAATAAATTTAAAATCTAATCCTTTTTAAATACTTATACAATCTTTATAATCACCTTCAAAAGGAATTTACAAATATCCGAAATAGATAACCTGTAACAACCGTGATGTTTTGATTACTGTCGAAATAAAAATTTAAAATAGAAATTTTAAATTGAGAATTTGAAAAAAAAATATAATACAAAGTCAGTTGTATGGTTGCATGTTGAAATTTATGGCAAAATGGCTTTCACGTGTAAGTAAAAATTGGTCCATTTTTAAACAAAAGTGGACACTTTGCCTTTGCTGTCACTAAAAGTTTATAAAGCAAATATGAACACTTTGTTTTTACAGCCATCATCATTTTATATGCTAGCCGTGTCCTTTTTCTTCTCTGAAGCACGTTTTTATTAAATGCGTTTGTACAAACTTTAGCCAACACATATTTTATTTGACTTATACACCAAAATTAGAAGAAGAAAAGTTAATGTCTGCATCATTCTTTGGTTCCACTTTTTCTTCCAGTTGCCCAGAAAATGCATTAATGGCGGTTCCAAAATTTTGCTCCCTCTTGGATCTTTGTTGCTAGTTGTTTCTGAAACCAAATCTAAAGTGAGTGCAAACTCACACATCAATTTAAACTATGCTTTTCTGTTGTTAATATTGGGTAGCACCAAGCTAAGTCATTTATTTTTTCACTTCATCATTGCGTGCCCGCATACCTGAGTAACACGAAGTCAGGTCATTTTATTTTTATATTTTCGTGTAAAATTTGAAGTATACGAAAGCATGTCCAGATCTTTCTCATTTTGACTTTAGTGGTTACGTTCCGAGCATGCATGTTGTTTCATGTGTACGTGAAAAATTATTTTGTCCAGGCCACATATCTTTATTCATTACGTGCATATATGACCAATGCAAAGAAAATGTATGCCCAGACCATTATCTTCTTGTTTTATGTGCGTGCATTTGTAGTGTGCGTGTGTAAAATTTTTATGGCCATGTGTTTTGGCACTTGCATGAAAAAGGGTATTTCACAAAAGTGTATATGCCCAGACATTATTTGATTATGCGAACATGAGTTCCAGGGCTTGCTTTATATTTGTACGTGCATAGAAATTTTTGTTGCCCAAGTCATTTGGTTTATTAACTTTATTTTCATGCATATTGTAGTATAAAACCAGGTCCCAGGTCACCATATTTTGCATTCTTATTCATGTGTGCAATTGTAAACATTTAAATGGACCTATATGCAAATATCTCTTTAGTGAATAGTAGTATATACCACTTACTTTGTTGCCTTATAGTTGCGCATGTCCCTGTGCTTTTTCCTAAGAGTTGTTTATGTAGTTCTGACCATATATTGTGTACGTGCGTGCAAATATTGGGTATACACATCAACTAAATCCATGTCTAGGTCATTCATATTTTATTTTTATTTAAAATGTACATGCAAGATGTATAGCACGTTGTTAAGTCCAGTTCAATTTATAATTCTGCCTAAATTTGTTGTGTGCGTGCAATATTATATATCAGTAGTGCAGTCTAGTTATTAATTTACTTGAACCGGTGTTTGGTTTTAAAACGTATTTTGTTGCTGTTATTTTCATAACGGGGATTTTACCCCGGTATGTTTATAATTGAAGTGTGTTGTTTTGATGAGATTTTTTGACGAATAAAAATTATTGTTGTTTTGACTTCAGTAACTGTCAATTTAAAGTGAATTTTCAAGCGGCTATCTTGCAATCAAGAAAATCCGCAACATTGATTTGATATCCGTTTTTACGGTGTTTTGTGAAGCGCAATTTCCTTGTCGAAATTGCTATAGAAATTGCTGTTTTAATCACGTGTTTTCAAATCGTTTTAAAATAAAATTGTTTTCAAAAATTTCACATTTTACGCTTTCAAAAGAATGAGGAATCGATTTAAACACTTCAGCAAAATTAAGGACTATGAACCCTTACTTTTACTAATTCGATTAATTTCAGACTTGTCCATTTGAGAACGAAAAAAATTATTTATATAAAATACACAATTTTGCACTTTCAAGGAAACGATGATGAGATTTAAACGGTTTAGCAAAAGTGCAGAGTATGGAACCACGCTTTTACTAATTCGGTTAATTCCAGACTCGTTAATTGAAATATTTGTCGTGGAATTGCTGTTTTAAGATTTTGATGATTTTGTTGGGCTTTCGAGCCACTATGATGGACCTTCGGGTCAATTACCAGTACTAGACCTTCGGTTCATATGTTGGATCTTCGGCTCATTTGTTGGGCGCCAAATATTATGATGACAGTACTTGGTAGGCTTCGGCCATATGAGATGCACGTGCGGCGTAGCTTAGACACGCCAAATGTTGGGATCGATCCACTTTTATGCTGATTTTCTAGTTATTTTATTTTGATTTCTAGATTTTTGTGAATTACTGTTTTGAATTCAATTTTGAATTTGGGAGTTGATTTTGATGGAGTTTAATGAGATTTCTTCATTTAAACTATGTTGATTATTTATGCTGAATAGTCTCATTCGAGACTATGATTAATTTGATTTGGTGTTGTTTATCATGCACTTATTTCTAAGTTTAAATTAGACTGATTCGTTTATTATTTTCTTGAAAGATGTAGATCAAAAATTATATAGAGGAATGATTGGATCACTACTCTACATCACTGCTAGTAGACCTGATAACATGCATAGTGTTTGTCTCTGTGCAAGTTATCAATCCCAACCTAAAGAGACCCACTTAAAAGCTGTAAAACGTATCATAAGATATGTTAAACACACCTTATGGCTTATTTTATCCTAAAAATGATTCTTTTGAATTAATATCTTACTGTGATGTTGACTATGTTGGTTGTAAATCGGACCAAAAAAGTACAAGTGGAACTTCTCACTTTTTGACGCATTCTCTAGTTTCCTGGTTTAATAAAAAGCAAAACACAGTTTCTTTATCAATAGCATAGTATATTTCTGCTGCTTTGGCTTGTTCTCAAGTAATATATATGCAACAAACTTTAAAAGATTTTGGATTAAATATCTCAAAATCACCAATTTATTGTGATAATACTAGTGCAATAAATTTAACCAAAAATCCTACTCATCATGCTCGAACTAAACATATTGATATCAAACATCATTTTCTCAGAGATAATATAAGTAAGGAAGTATTTACTCTCGATTGGTAATTTTGAGATATTTAAACCAAAATCAAAAATTATAAAAGTGCCGACTTTCTAGTTATCTTATTTTGATTTCTAGATTTTTGTGAATTGCTGTTTTGAATTCAATTTTGAATTTGGGAGTTGATTTTGATGGAGTTTAATGAGATTTCTTCACTTAAACTATGTTGATTATTTATGCTGAATAGTCACCTTCGAGACTATGATTAATTTGCTTTGGTGTTGTTTATCATGCACTTATTTCTAAGTTTAAATTAGACTGATCCGTTTATTATTTTATTTTAAATAATACTCGAGTCAGACCGAGTTATTTCAGGATAACCGCTATCTCTGATTCAGTTGCTGCTTCAGCTTTTGGGGATTTCACCTCATCTTTTGTTTATGCTTCGAGGTGTTTCTTTTGGGGGGTTAACTCTCGTCTCATGAACGATATGATGACTATGTATATGTACATTTGGTGCGTGTGAACCATCGAGTGTTGTAGCATGTATCCAGACTTACCTTCCGCTATATATATATGATATTCTGTTCTGATGTGAATATACTTATATGTGTTGTAGCTATTATTCGTTGTTCTGAATTTTTCATAAGCCACCGTGGTTTCGTTTTAGATCTGGATTGAATGTATATCGCTGGGAGTAATTACACAACTCCTATCGATGTAATCAATACTCGTCTAAGGCATAACTTACGGATGGTTGCTTCTAACAAGTCTTATTCTTCACAATAGCAGACGTTATTCCTTATAATAACCTTTGTTATTGTGAGCATAGAGGTGGGGCGTCACATAACCCTTACATTTTATAGAATGATAAATTTCTGAACTACATCCATAGCGACTATCGCTATATGGATCACAACCATTAACAACTTGGTTTGTAAATTAAATAGCTTTAATCCTCTTCGAAACTCTTTTAAAAATATTTATAACCCCTTTTATAAATCACTTATTTATTTCTGAACTCTTTTATAAATCCAATTATACACTTTAAAATACTTGAATAAAAAATCCATACTCTTATCCAAAAATATTACCTTAAATCAAATACTTAATCTTTAAACACTTTTATTAAATGAATTAAAAATCTTTAAACACCATTATTAAGTAAATATATAATCTAAAAAACATCACTAGTAAATAATCAATTAACTTTAAAACATCATTAATAAAATAATCAATTAACTTTGGAACATCATTAATAAAATAATCAATCAACTTTGGAACATCATTAATAAAATAATCAATCAACTTCAAAAAAAAAACTAAACCAATTAACTAACTTAAAACAACATTAATAATATAATTAAATAATTAATTATCCTTAAAATTACCGTAAATAAAATAATTAATTAAGCCTTTAAAACATTATTAAATAAAAAGTAATTAACTTTTAAATTTCATTATTATATAAATAAGCAAATAAATTAACTTTAAATAACCTCGACAATATAATTAACTTCAAAACAAGTTCAATTAAGAAATTAGTAAACTTTAGACTTTGTTCAGATTGAGGCTTAGCGACCACAATGGTACTTGAACAAGCTATCATATTTTTTCGTATCTAGAAGGAGGTTCAACTTTCTATAACAAGCCATAAATTCAGTCAAATTTTAAAAGAATTTTTATTTGAATTATAAGTTAAATATTTTAAAATTTAAATAAATTTGAATTTAAAAATAACGATTTTGAGACATTGAGTAATATTTTTTTCCAAATTCAATAAAATGGAAAGTTTTGTGAAATTTAAAATTTTGATCAAAATTAGCCAAAGTTTGACTTTTGGTTGAAAATTTAAAAGTTTTAAAATTTAAATTTATTCTTTTTTTCTAATTTTAGACTGAATTCTGAGATGGTCTCCACTTTTCGTTTCATTAAAATCCAATTTTTACAGCTTTTAATCTGCATTTTTCAGTGTAAAAACGCGCGAATAGTTGCGTGTATTTTCCCTATTTCTTTTATTGGGTTTTGGGCTTGATTTGTTAGACTTGATCTATTGGGCTTGAATAACCCTTGGACTTCCTGGACTCCTCGTTTCCTTCACGGCTTTTCTGAATGGATGTTTATGTTCAAAAAATATACGTACCTTTCTTTCTGACTTCTCATTTCCGCTTCTGAGAAACTTACAATAACTTCTTTTTCTCCAAGCATCCATCTCCTCCAATTCATAAAGCCCTAACCCTAGCTATCCTCCCTCTCTCTCTCCTATCTCTCTCCTTCCCTAGCCGTCGCCACCCTCCTCTATACCTTCAGCCTACACCTACACCAACCCTCCACCTCACAGCTAAACCCCACACCCTTCTCCTACCCACTTCGGCTAAGCCTACACCCCAAGCCCACACCCTCCTCTACACACTTCGGCCTCCACACACCCACACACCCAACCCCTTTAGCCTCACACGCACCCCTACCCAAGCCAAGCCACCCTCCTTCACACACACACACTTCACGGCCACACCCACACCCACACCCACTCTTGCTCCCATAGGCCGAGCCCAAACCCCATAGGCCGAGCCCAAACCCCATAGGCCTAGCCTATTTGCCTCTTCCCCCTTTCATTTCATAATTTTTTTTTATTTTCAAAAGTTCTGATTTGTTGTACCTGCATCGCTTGGAGTTTTGGATCGTTATTGTTTGGCTTGTGGTCTCCATCCCCGTGTTGTGTCCGCTTCATGTCCGTTTATTGTAGTTGCCACCTTCGTTAGCCACGAAAGGTGAGAACCACTCATGACTAATTTCTTATGATTAAGTGAATGAACACCAATTGAAATGTTGTTATAGTTAGATTTGTTTAGCCTATACTATATGATTCCGATATGATATGATGCTCACCTGTGACACAATATGATTTGTTATGTGATATGTTCAGTGATATGTACTGATATGTTATGTTATTTATTTATTTATCTCACACTGCAATTTCCCTGACTATGGGTTGAAATGATACATACCCAAACGACTTTATAGATTAGGGAAAATCGTTATTGGTTAAAATGGTAAACTCGAACGATTTTATTGATTTGGATTTGGGATACGGGTTGAAATGATATATACCCGGAAATTTAATTATAATTTTGGATTGAAATGATACATACCTAATCACTTGACCATAGGGCAGAAAATTATATACGGACACCGTGGTCGGTTTTTAAATTATAAAGTATGTTTTGATTTATTAAATTTGATTAATAAATTTAATTTAATGATTTTATTTAAAAATTTACATTTGGAAAATAAATTATTTTATGTGTTTAAAGTTTAAATTATAAGCTAAATTTGGTTTAAATGTAATATTAATATTTAACTTATAATTTTATTTAGTTTTAAAAATAAATAATTTAAATTTATTTTAATAAAAAAATTAATATAGTTTTAAGAAACTTAATTTTAAATTTAATTTAATATAATAAATATTGTTTAAATTTAATATAATAATATAGTTTTAATTTAATATGATAAATATAATAAATATAATAACTTTAATAAATAAAATGTAAGAAATTAAGTAAAGATTTAATTAGTAATTAAATCTAGTTTAATGGATTTAAATTTAAATAAGACTTTTATTAAGTCCATTTTTTTTGAAAGATATGATTTTGAAATGTAATAATTGATTTTATTGGAATTGTTTAGTTAAATGTTTTCATATTTAAAATATAATTGAAGTTAAATATTTTAATATTGGTTTAATTCATAATTTAAGATTTATTATTTAAATGTTTTATATAAATAATCACGGTGTGAAATAAGCGTTTGATTGTTAAAGACATCGGGGTCGGATATTGTCATACTCTCTGCCAATTCCGAAACCACTTTAACAACTGTGTACGTGGTGGAGAATCCAGAATGAAGTAGAATGGTTTGGCGAATGATACTGGCATGAGGTAAGAAATACAGCCCTGACCTTCTGGTCAGCTTGATATGACTAAAACAGGAGCTATCCCGGGCCAAGTGAGGTCGCTCCTCCGATCAAGCACGCTTCTTCGAAACCATCTCTATTACTTTTTGATTTGATTTGGTGCGCACCTTTAATTATGGGAGTGTGTCTCGAGGTGGGCGGTAGTAGCTGCTACGTGTTACCACTAGTCCGGGAGTGCAAAACGGTAGAATCTTGCCCTGGGCTTTGCCTCGCATGCCTTGTCATATGCCTTATCGAGCCCATAACAATTTTGATTTGTGTCATACCTATGGAGTGCTCCCTGATAGCCCACCATGTTCGGTGGAGTTTACAATACTGTATAGACTACGATGCCTATAAAAATGTGTTAAGGGGGATATGGGTAACGCCATAACGCTATTTTCAATATTATACTTTACGGATAGACATTACATATATAGCGTATATTACTACATATGTAAATAGTTTAACGGATCCTTAAAGGATGGGATTCCCAAACATCCTTTGAGTTATTGTTGCATTTCATTTGTTACATTTCACTTGAGTTGATTTACATACATGAGAATGTTAGTCCTGACTCGAGTGTTTTGATTTTACTTTATGCTCGGGTCAGTCTGAGTAGCACAACATTCAGGACTCACATTTTGGAGCTAGAGACTTTGCTGGAGATCTATCTATCTATCTGCTCGGTTATTTCACTTATTTCTGTTTTGACATTTGACATTTCCTTATGTATTAGCGAACTTCTATGTATTTGGATTTCTTTTGTATTTGCTTCTGACTCCGTTGTTTCTGTAGTAGCTTCATGAACTACTATGTTTTATTTATTCCGCTGCATATTTTGTGTCTGTGATTCTTTGATTGATTCTATTTACCCTAAAAATAATTAACAATCTGTTGTTTTGAACGATTCAAGTCTGACATGTGTGGTTTTATTATCGATTTGAATGGTTCAAAATAGCGGGTCGTTATAGTTGCTATCAGAGCTTTGGTTTTAGACAAACCTTAGCCTATGGGGTAAAAGACTCATTAGAGATAGGGTAGCAATACTCTAGAATGAGTAGAATTAATTACGGAATCACTCTAGTTTTAGCTTGGTTCTTAGTTAGAATTCTCTTTGATTAGGATTCCTTTGAATTTGAATCTCTTTCTTTGTTCTAAAATCCATTCTTGAATCTTCCAGATGAGTACCCGTAGGAATATCAGAGGTAGGGGTCGTCGATATGCCCCAGTTCCACCTGTTGTTGCACCAGTTGCTTTGCCAACTTAGCTAGTCAAGTTCACCACTTTTGTAAGGAGTACACTCAGCTTGGGGGTACCAAGTTCACTAGATCGGAGAGTATTATTGAGGCTGAACAGTGGCTGAAGAGCTTAGAGAGGATCTTTACTGGACTTGAGATCATCGATGCTCAGATGCGTTAGTTGGCTACTTGGCGGGAATCAGTTACCACCCAGACCATTGAGGCGAATACCACTTGGCAGCAGTTTAGGAAGAATCCTTAGTTGTCCTTGTTTGTTAGGTTTTCTCTTTGGAATTCATCTCAGATTTTGGATCCATAAATTTTCAAGGATGCTTTTGTGGCAAAGTGGATGCCCGAAGTCGGAAAGTCTTAGTTATACAGGGAATTTATGGATTTGGAGCAGGGGAATATATCTTTTGTAGAGTATGAGAGGAAGTTTAATAAGTTATCCAAGTTTGGACCTAGTTTGATCGACACCCTGCTCAAGAAGAATGAGAAGTTTATCTTAGGAGCATGTCCTGAGTACCATGATTGTTTGATTAATCATGTTCATGGCTCCTTCACTAATCTTATGGATATGGCCACTAGATTTGAGAACCCTAGTACCAAAGGAAAGAAAGTTATGCGAGCACCTCAGTCTCGGGCAACTTCTAGTAGTTCGAAGAAGAGGAAGTCCAACTTTCTACAACAGAAGAAGAAATGGAAGAATTCTTAGGGTATTGGATATTCTTCTCAGAGACAGCCTATCAACTTATCATCCATCACCTGCTTCAAGTGTGACCAGAAGGGGCATTATGCCGGCAGTTTTCCATTCGGAGCCGCTATTCCTCCAGCCCATATGACCGAGAACAACCTTTGCCACATTTGCTTGCAGCCTGGCCACTTCAAGAAGGATTGTCCCACTCAGCAGAAGGGCAAGTCATCCAAAGTTTTTGCTTTGAATTCTTCCACTCCTACTCCTGGTGATACCCAAGGTACTCTCCAAGGCACTTTTTCTTTGCTTGATTTTTCTTTTCGTGTTCTATTTGACACTGGAGCCTCTCATAGCTTCATTTCTGTGGATCTTTGTAATAAGTTGAACACATCTTGCAACCTCAGTGTGCATCTAAATCCTTATGTGTATCTAATCCCATCGGCGGTCCCGCTAACCTTAGTATGATTTGTAAGAGGGTGAAACTCTTTTACAACGACCGTCGTTTTTCTGGCGACTTCTATGTTCTTGGTTTTGATGCTTTTGACATTTTGCTTGGAGGTGATTGGCTGAAGAAATTTGAAGCTGTTATCCCTTGCAAAGCCCAAACTATTTCTTTAGTTGATGATAAGGGTAGTCCTTTGGTGATCGGATGCCGTATGCCTCAGGATTATGCTGACAGTTTTATCTTTTCTCTATATTCTTATCTTAGTGATCTTGACTCCACTTCTATGGTCACTCTTTCCTGATGTTTTTGGTGAAGTCTCTTCTCTTCCTCCTAGGCAGGAAATTGAGTTCCACATTGATCTTATTCCTAGAGCCCGGCCAGTAGTTCTTTCTCCTAGAAGGATGGCACCTAGGGAGGAAGTCGAGTTGAGAAAGCAGATCGAAGACTTATTTTACAAAGGTTTGATTAGGCCGTGTCATTCGGAATGGGGAGCAGCTGTGGTCTTTTCACTAAGTTTGATGGTTCTTTGAGGATGTGTGTTGATTATAGGTAGCTGAATAAGCTTACTATGAAAAACAGATATCCTATGCCTCGAATCAACGACATGTTCGATCAACTCTACGGAGCTAAAGTTTTCTCTTAGCTTGATCTTGCCACCGGTTTTCACCAACTCAGAGTTCCTGAGGAGAGCATTCCCAAAATGGCTTTCCGTGCTGAGAATGGTTAGTTTTGCCTTTTGGTTTGACTAATGCTCCAGCCTTCTTCGTTGATCTTATGAATCGTGTTTTCTGTGATGTTCTCAACAAGTTCGTTCTTGTCTTCGTCGATGATATTCTTGTCTTTTCTAAGTCAGAGACGGAGCTTGAATCGCATTTGAGCTTTATCCTTGAAACCCATAGGAGTCATTAGTTGAAAGCTAAGTTTTCCAAATGCCATTTCTGGAAGAATGATGTCCGATTTCTTGGGCATATTGTTTCTGAAAATGGAGTTTCGGTCGATCCTGTTAAGGTTGTCGCAATCAATGTAAGTCTATCCACCTTTCTTCTTTTGTAATTTAATTATCTTATCTTTCTTTGAATTCAAACACTCTATTCTGTTCCGGGATTGGGAATTGCCAATTATGCAGCTCATGATTTGGAATTGCTTGCTGTAGTGTTTCTTTGAAGTTATGAAGGCACCATCTTTTGGGAACTAAGTTTGAGCTCTTTACAGATCACGAGTCAGTTAAGTATATTTTCACTCTAAAGGATTTGAACCAAAAGCAAGTTAGATGGCTCAAATTCTTAGCAGCTTATGACCTCAACATCAACTGCACTCCAGGGAAGGCTAATGTGGTAGTTGATGCCTTAACTCGAAAGATGGCGATGTTATGTCAGCTTGTTGTTTCTTCATCCCTTACGGAGTGTATTGTTGCTAAGCAAGATGAAGACGAGATGCTAAGGCTTATTAAGGAGAATGTTCGTAATAGGGAAGGGGTAACCAAGATGGAATGGGAGGACGGATTGATAATAAAGGAATTCTAAGGATTAATAATTGGATTTGTGTTCCGAATGTCGATGGTTTAAGGCAAGAAGTGCTTAAGGAAAATCATCGGTCTAGACTTTCTATTCATCCCGGTGTGACAAAGATGTATCAGAATATGAAGAAGCTGTATTGGTGGGGTAGTATGCAGCGAGATATCTCCCTTTATGTTAGTAGATGTGCCAGTTGTCAACATGTTAAGGCTGATAATCGAAAGACCGCTGGATAGTTGCAACGCCTTGAGATTAGCAATTAGAAGTGGGAATAGGTTTCTATGGATTTTATTGATGGATTACCGAGAACTAGAAGGGGTAATGAGAGTATTTGGTTAGTTTTTGATAGACTGACCAAGTCAGCTCATTTCATTCCGGTCAGGTCGAACCACACTGCTTCGAGTTTTGCTGAGATTTATATGAGAGAGATTGTCAGGCTTCATAGTGTTCCATCCAACATTGTTTGTGATCGAGATCCTATCTTTACCAGCCAGTTTTGGAAAGCATTTTAGGAAGCTCTGGGTACTCATCTGAATCTTAGCACAACTTATCATTTGCAGACCGATGGTCAGACGGAAAGAGTTAACCAGATTCTGGAAGATCTTCTTCGTGCCTGTGTTCTTGATTATGGAGGATCATGGGAAGATCATCTCCATCTCTATGATAACCCGATTTTTCATACCTGAAAAATCAAACCATCAGGATTAAAAGAAGAAGGAGGTAGAAGAAGAAAACAACACAACAGAATCTTACATCGTAGCAGAATAAAATATAATAGATAATAACTGATCTTTACAGAAAAGAACTGTATCTGTTTATACATACATCATCCGAATACAACATCAGAGTACAATATAATCAACATCACAATTCAGGACAGTTATAATAACTTGTCCTACATACAGAATACACAGCGTACACAACACAGCGGAACATACATCATATACGTGTGATACGTTTCGCCGTCCAGCTCGTCTCTTGAGCTCCTTAGTATCCTTTCCTGTAATCTATAATACTCGGTCTGACCCGAGCATTACAGTTAAATAAAACCCGAGTCATTCTGGAATACCAACATGAGAAAACCACACTCAAATTGATTATTAAAGTTTCAAAATCCTTTGAAATCAAAAGCATCTCGTAAGACCACGCCACAAATAAACATGTCGGGTTTTTATCTTACGATAGCCAAAACACTTTCTATCAAAATCCTCTGATATTATAATAGTGTCTATATACAAATACTTATTCAAATAGCCGAAATTGTTACATCTATTAAATTACAGCTAATAGGTATACAAACAAACCCGTAAAGGCACGTAGGGAGATTGGATTTCCAACTAATGACTAGGCACTGGGGTACCACCTGTCACAGTACCTGGTCTAGATCAGCGTACCGAGGACCACGCCCGATCCTCTGCAACACAAGACCGGAACTACCCCTTACTGGATAATCCCGAGTAAGATCACCCCTAGGCCTGTCAATGAGTACCCGAAATATCCGAAATCCGTTCGCATCCGTATCCGAAAACATGAAAAATATCCGATATCCGAAAAGCGGATGCGGATATCCGATATCCGAAACATATTTCAGATACGGATACAGATATGGCTGTATCCGCATTTGATAAATATCCGTCCAGTTTGAAATTAAATATATATATTAATAAGTTATTTTATATCCATAAATTTAATATAAATATACTTCATTTTACAAAAATACAACCCATGGTATTTTGCAAGGTAATCTTTTGGTTTTGGAGCATTAACCACTTCAGGGAAAAAGAATGCAATATTTTAGGCTATATGTATGTTATGAAGATGATTTTTATTTTTTGGTATTTGTTACAATTAAGAAGATGTGTGATGCATATTTGCTTTTATGATTTGTTGTGATTGAATTAGCCTATGGATTTTTCGTATGGATTATATTTATACATGCAATATTATTGTATGGATTTTGTGTGATTGGATTAGCTATTGTTAATTTGATGTAATTTATGTATTACAAGGTTTTTTCATCTTCTTTTCAGTCCAAAAAAATGAAATATGCATTATATTGATTAGTTTTCGGATATTTTCAGATACATTTTGAGGTTCGGATATGGATATTTTCGGATATCCAAAAATATCCGTATTCACTAAGCCAGATACGGATATTTTCGGATATCCGAAAATATTCGCGGATACGGATACAGATAATATTCAACAGGTATTCACGGATATCGGATACGGATTCAGATACGGATTTTCATTTTCGGATACGGATACAGCATTATCCGTATCCGATTGCATCCGTTTACAGGCCTAATCACCTCACGGTTTGGATCAGCAACCGCAACACTAAGCCGAAATAAAAAGGGACATCTAGACAGAGATGACCTCACCCTAATGGGCGCTACCCACATAGCCTTGCTACATAACCCCTGATTTTTAGTCATTCCCGGTTAATGAGGCTCGAGGCTAAGCGTTACCTTTTTAGAATATTTCACTTAGAATGCTCACCGTCCACCTGACGATGTTCCGAAAGCATTCATCCATACAAGTCCGTTTCGGGTTCGAAAGGAACCGAAGACACTATTCCTACTACATCCATTTTGGAATCACCCTCAGGATTAGTAGCGATTAGCCCTTGCACTTTACTGCTCCATCTTCGACTCCAAACTCGTTTTCCCCACGAAAACGTACAAACCAGATCGAAATGGTTTTCGAGAAATAAATCCTGATCCCGCTCTCTTCGAAACGATCAGCGCATTGGCCAATATTTATAGTCGGTTATTTAAATATCAAATAACATTCACAACAATCATCAAGCCATTATAATTCCTCCCAAATTATTTATTAACCTCAAAATATCTTCACAAGATATATTTCCACTTTTCAACCCTTGAAAACAGTTTCAAACCGTCCTTTTCTCATGGAATAAATTTCCCAAATAATCTCTATTTCCACTGAAATCACCAAGTACAAACACTTTAGATTTTTAAAGTAATTTAAAAACACTATATTATAAAATATACTTTAAACAAAACATTTAAATTAAAACTACTTTAAATACTTTATTCAAAGGTATATACTTTAAGAATATTTAAAATAAAACTACTTAATATAAAACTAACTTTTTATCTTTTAAAACGCAATATTCATTTAACTTTTAAATAATTACTACAAAAATAAATTGTGAAATCACTTACTTTAAAATTTAAACATTTAAAAATAATAATTTTTCTAAAACATGCTTTTATAACACTTTAAAACTTTTAACTTATACTTAAAAGTTTGCTTTGAAAACGTACTTGGCTATCCAGGGAAATACACTTCTCTCTCACATCCCTTAAAAATAAATCACTATTTATTTTAAACAAATTTACCCATTTCTTTAATAAATTCCCACCATGAATTTATTCTTCCAAATATCCACTGATATTTTATTTCACTTAATAAACTCAGTTTATAAGTTTCAAAATCTCAATTCTCTTTTAAAAATCCAGGGTTCAAAACACTTAAACAAATTTCCAAATTGATTTCCAATTTATTCATTTTGAAATAAATTTCCTTACTTTCTCCATTTATTCCAAAATCCATTAACCTTAGATTTTATTTCTTATTATGATTTAAAAATCCTTTTTAACTGAGAATACCAATTTCAGATTCCCAAATTCCTTTCTTATCCCTTTTAAATAAATTTAAACCTTGAATTTTAAAATAATTTTTTTTTATTCCTTTAAATAATATCACTTAATTTTAAAATTCATTATTTTCCCTTTTATTCAAAATATGCTTCCCATACTCGGAATTTATTTAATAGAATTTAAAATCACTTTTATTCTTTTCCAATCCATTCTTAAATTTATTCAAATTCTCTATGATTATTTTACTTAAAAATTCTCTTATATTTTCTTTTCAAAAATCCAATTCTATATATTTTGATAACTCAGAATATCCGAATATATTCAATCAAACCGTAGCATCCAATATTCTAATTGTCAATATAATTCATCACAGGATATCAAATAATCATATCATAGAATATTTAAACTAAACTAAATATTTGAGGAATCCAGTTGGATCCCTCCAACCTGTTTCCCTACATCCACAGATGTTAGCTCAATACCAATTCCACTTCGAGGTGGAATATCGCGGTATATGGGTTTAATATAATATCATCCGCTATTACGCGGCGCATAGGGTCTCATCCGCTATATAATGCGGGAAATCAATCACTCCAATATATACTATATACTACTATATAATATATCACATCCAACCAATTCAATCATTCAACTAGTTATTTAAATTTAACCATTTAAATTTAAATAGCAATCCAAAAGAGCGAGATTAACTCACCTTTGATTTTATTTGCAATCCACTTCAATCTTGACTCGGTCTCTTCACGATTCAAGACCTTGTATAAACATTATACGGTTTTATTAACATTTGAATTAGTCGAAAATTATAAATTACCACTTAACAGATTTAATTACAAATTTTAAATGATGGTTTACTAACCTACTTTACATTCTCTTTTCTTTAAACATTTCTCTTTTTTGTATATAAACTAAATTATTATAAAATTTTCGACTCGATCCATTTCCACTTACCTACTATTTTTTTTAAGACAGCAATTAGATTTAGTAAAAAAATCTAGGTTAAATAAATGACTAGTAAACAAAAATGTGTATATTTTCAATCTGTAATAAAAACTGATAACGCCTTAGACTCAAATACCAAATTACCTTAAATCAACCAAAGCTCTTCTTTCCCACATTTACACGAACAACTTATACACACGAGACAAAACACACTTGCCTCCATCGACGCTGCTCCCCACCAAAAACTGACCACAGCTCCGCAGTTGTACTACCCAGTCTCGACTACCAACCCTGGATCCATCTAATCGCTCCCCTACCTTCACGCTTGAGCCATCCATTCCATCGCCACACCCGCGACCTCGATCCACTCCTGCCATATCACTCCACCTCGGCCCCGATACCCACTTCCTTCCCGAAGCGCCTCCACGACAAAACGTCATTGAACTCTAAGCAATCGATACCCCCAGCTAAAGGCTTCCATTTCGACTCTCTGCTGCAATTTCCTACCATCACCGCATACCCCAAAAACCCCCACCAGAACGAACCCGAGGCTAGAACAAGACTTCAGGAAATTCCTCGAATTTTAAATCGAGTGAATCACGAATTCTAAGGAACGATGTCGATTGAAAAAGAAAATGAGGGGAAAACACGATTTTCATATGGGTGCATTGTCGAACGAGATTCGATTACACGCGGCTATTTGATTTGAGTATCGACTTCGACTTATGATTGCTGAGAAAATGAAGATGCGACATTATTTCTTATTTCAGATTTGAATTTTGAAATAGCTGATGGAAAGAAAGAGGGGAAAGACGTGACTAAAAGCATGAAGGAGGGGTTTGGTTACAATGCTTTGTCGGTTAAGACTTGACTCTGATGTGAAAGAATGTCGGCTGCTGAAGGTTGCTTGTATAAGAATATAAATATGTAATTTAAATTGAATTTCAAATTGTCTCAATGAATGCAACTTCCAATCTCGAACTCCTAACGAGGCATGCCCCTAGGCGTTTATAATGTTATACCCCTATTCCGAACGCAATGGAAAAGGTTTCGAGTCCTAACTCGATCATATGGAGAAGATAGCTTTTTGGACCCAGCTATTACATTGAATTTTCGATATAAATTTCAGCACGTTTCCTCATCGTACGATCACACGACAACTCCAATCACTATGAAATTTGAAATCCGATAATAATACAATATTACGGATCCAATGGAACTGGTTTCGTTGAAATCCGAGACTGTGCCTCGAAAGGCTATCTTTAAATATCAATTTAAACGATATAATTTCAAAACTTAACAAAACACTTCCAAATTCAATCTCAACACTTTTACTATCTTCAGTACTATCAATATGAATTTTCTAAGCCTTTAAAATATTTTTAACAGGCTTAAAACTCTAGATTCAACATTTTACCCAACTTCAAATTATTTAATTAAGTAATTAAATTACCCAATAAATAGAGATATTTTAAATTCCAGTTAAAAATTTACTTTTAAATATTTAAAATGAATTAAATATTCCGATTTCAAACATCCAAAAATTACGGGTCGTCACATTCGTCCCCCCTTAAAAGAATTTTGTCCCCGAAATTACTAGTTAAGAAGAATGATTCAATTCCCGCTAACTATTTTCCCAAAGCCAAACGGTTTTTTAACAATTTCCCAAAACAATCTTTTTATAAAAGACATCATCAACCACACTAACTTTCTAAACTTCTTCCATTAGTTCCAGCCAATATTTATTACTCAATAATTCAAAATTAAATTTAAAATCCAATTTAAATTATCAAAATTTTCTCAAAATTTTCTAACTCTCTAAATTTTTGAAAAAATTTCGCCAGCGTCTCCATTGCGTGGCTGGATCGGTACGACTACAAAATGCCTCTACGGGCCCCCAGATTTCAAAAGAAAACAAAATGCCAAGTGGCTAGACCAGAAAATCATCAAATTTCATAAGACAATTCAAATACTTACCTTTTTGTCGGGCAATACAATTTATCTTCAAAAATCAAAAATTCCAATTCTCTTTTGCTTTTTAACACCTGAATATCCTGCTTAGCAATAACATCCAATCATAGCTTTCAAAATCATTTTATTCACTTACTTATCAAAATTTTCAATATTTGCTCTACTTAAGTCGTATGATGCATATATATCATCGTACACAATATCAAATCCGATCGCTCACTCGATCACACAATTTCACTTCCGAACTAGTATAGTCCACCCGACTTCCTAGTGCGGACTCAGATCTGGTTTCTTTATCAGAAACCGTCATCCTCCTTGCATAGCCATAACTATGATAGAGAATTTCCAGAATCAATCAAAATCCATATTCAGGGTTCACCGTCGAAAATCGAGTGAAAAATCCCAACTCGGATCGGTATAATTACCTCAAAATTATGTGCTCGAATACAGATCAAATCACTATGCGAATAAAATAATATACGTACATCCTACGTATTTATATCCATTGATTATCAACTATATCAATTCCCTTTTATTAGTTTCACTTACTAATTTATTTAAAATCTCAAATAAAAGTTTATTTGCAAACTTTTCTTCCTTTAGTTTCTTCGAATAATTTCTTCGATTTCACCTTACTTTACATACACAATTTTAAATTAGATTTCAATATTCAGTTTCAATTCTCTTTGCTTACAAATTTTAAATCATTTGTCATTAGTGAAAATTTTTAAAATTTTCTAACTCCCGAAATTTTCGGAAAATTTTGGCAGAGTCTCCTTTGTACAAAGGAGCTTTTGCAATTTGACAAGAGATATAAATATATATACATCGACCCACACGGTCGGAAAACCAAAAAACAAACAACAGTTCATATTTCTTAACTTTGTATTGCGTAGGCGTACCTTTATTTAGCATTTTTAAGCAAGCGACTTATTTATTTAGCATTTTGTGCGACCAAATCCGGCCAAACGGCTTCCAAAAAAACCTGTACTTACTCAATTCAAATATGTAAGTGCCATATATAGAAAAAATTTCACATTTCACTCATTTTCAATAGCTAACACATGGATTTCATAAGCCATACATACCAAACAGCACTTATAAGTAATTAATAAGGTTTCAATCACCAATTCAATTGCTTTCACTCGCTTTTCTTACCCTTGCATTCAATCTAAGTGATGTACAACTCACTTACTTACCTCTAATTCATTTATAATTCCAAACAACTCATATTCATGTCAATTGATTCAAAAATCAATTTTGTTTACTTCTATCAATTCATAGAATTTTATTCAATTCCATTTTATTTTACTAATTTAATTCAATTAGTATACTCATTCAATCCATTATAAATTCTAATTTGCATTCACAATTTATTTCTGAATTCATTTTATTAATAACAAGGCCATTCAATTTATTTCTACTCACTTGGATATTATTTGCAATTCAAACCATCTTTATCCTAATCCAACTTCATTTTATTTGACAACACTTCAATCATATTTTAATTTATTAACACTTCGAGTCAATTTTTTTTTACTTGAAACCCAAGTTCATTTCCAAACTCCATTAATAACTCACAATTCAACTTTTATTTAGCCAAATTGGGTTTCATTCCCAAATCTCACCAACATATTCAATTTCTAATTTATTCCAAATTAGTTTACTCCCACTTCCAATTCAATATTTCATTTCAATCTTCAAAATCACTTCATTATTTTACTTGGGTTCAATCTAATTTATAATCCGAGTTTAGATTCCTATTTCACTTTCCAAAATAACAAATAAATTTTATTTTGGCTTACTCTTTCCATTTTTAGATTTTAACTCGAGATTATTTAGCCCAGAGTATTTTATTCAACAGACTTCTATTTCTTTATCAGCCATCGAAGATTATTTATTCCAATTCAATTTTTTTTACTTCAACTTACTTCAAATACACTAGATTTTATTTTCAGTTCAATCCAACTGATAGCTTAAGTTCATTTAATTCAACTCACTTCCTTAAGTTTCCAACTTATTTAAATTCCATAAGCAATTTAAATTATCTTCCAGAGTTTAAGCAACATTTTAAAATCACCTTTGAAATCAATTATATCCAAAATCCTTTGGTAAATTCAATTATCCCTTTGAATTTCAAAACCAAACCCAGTTTGCCAACAATTCCAATTTAAAACAATTTGGTAGCAATTCCTCTCCTAGAAACTCGAAAATGAACATCGATGATGCTATAGTCACCACCGAAGTTATTTTCCCGCGACCGAAAGTGTGGTGACCCTCACTCTAAAAAACATAGATTTTTTTTATTCAAGAGGAATTCACCACTAAAACCCCAATACATGTATATTTGAATTTTTTATATAGTTTCCAAATATTTTTTCTTTTTCCCAAGACCCTGATTTTACCAATATAATCATATCAGTGTACAAACAAATTAAGGCAATTATATATTTGATGATATACAATTGTTTCTTTAATATTATTAATTTTTTTTATCAGAGGGAATTTAAATCAAATTGAAAACAAAATACCATACTAGCTATTGACAAGCCACTTATTTCCTTTCTAAATCTTGTTTTACTGCCAGAGGTATATTTTTAGTAAATTATATCACTTATACTTTTATTTGACTTTATATATTAGTCTGCCTAAATTATTCTATTAACACTAAAATAGTATTTCCTTGATCTCATGATAGTCATCAAGTATATGCATGATACTACTCCCAAGTTATTTTCATTCATCATTTCAGGTTGATTAGAGGTGGACTTTTAGCATTTTTAAATTTAATATGATGCAGACTTACATACTTGGTAATTTGTGAGATATGCTTGGTGTTATCTAAGGGCTGCTTGGTGTTTTCTTTGATTTGTCCCGGAAGCACCCACACTTTATCAATTAAAATGAAGTGGTTCCAAGCTCCAAGGGTTTGACCTATGGCTATTTAGACCGGCCATAGTCCCTCTTTTACCGCTTGCAAACCCAGATCCCTCATTTTAACAAGCTTCTACAAATTCCTACTCCTAATCCCCAGCATGTTTGTGTCTTGTTTTTCTGAAATGCATTCTTATATGTATTCATTCAATTATCTTCCAAGTCTTCTGCTTTCATAGTTCTATTTGAAATTTAAATATTTAAATACATACAAACTTCCAGAATTCATGCACATGCCAGTATCATTTACCTGCCATGCACAAATTCATTTCACTTGAATATTCTACTAAAATCTTGAGAGTTCATTTTCAAAAAAAAAATCAATCCCCTTAGCTGTTCAATTTCCATAAGGCAAAGTATAGGCAATAAAAATCAGAGATCAAATATATATACACATATCATATGTATATGATATGTCCATCTCCTTATTTTCTCCAAAATCAGACATTCATAAAATAAATCAGTAGTTAACCAAACATCATCAATGATAACTCACAACAGGTTTTGCTTAAGTACATATTTTCAACCCCAAAATACTTAGAAAGTTTCCTACAAGTAATTTCAATTACAGAAGATAGAATTTGTCTAGTAATTTCATTACAATGCAACTGCAAATTTTAAAACAAGTCTCTCTTATTTATACTAGCAGCCAATGCCTTCTTTACTCATCAAGCCAACTTCAATTTCCTACAAGCAAATCATTTAGCTGCCCCAAAGAATTTTTGAGACACCCAGATGATTGCAAGGGCAACCAAAAGGGTCAGTTTACACTGGTATGAGCATTTATCAATTTTGTATACTTATACATAATTTTAGTAATCTTGCAGTGCCTTCTTAGTTTAGCAGGTTTTATACTTAGCATGTTTTGGTTCATTCAAAGAGATACAAAGTCACATTCAACAAATTAAACAATACACAGCAAACAGTTGAAATAATCATGTGTACAATTCTTAATTCATCCACACCAAATCTTAGATAAGTAAACTCAAGTTTCATACTCCAAATTTCACCCAGCAATTAATCAATGAACAATGTTTATCTTGATTAAATCTAACACCATATCTGAATATTTAAAACCCAGATATTAAAACCCCTGTCCCCATTTATTTTATGGTCTTTAACTCCTTGTCAAATGAACACTATGTATGCATTGTGAAGGAAACTCCCAGGTTACTTAATTTATTCCAACACACAAAGGCCTCAGGATGTAGTTGCACCATGCATATGCTTGCTCCCATCTGAAGTAAGCAGATCATTGACTATCTCCCAAGTGACCAATCTAGTTTTTCTTTCATTCATATTTCAGAGAGATATAACTACTTGTATATTTTCTGGTTCAACCCCATGTTCCCCAGTTTAATCTATGTTCATGTTTAATGATGATAAAATAGAACAAGGATGCTCAAATCATGTTAACTCTAAAAACCCACTTACAGATTAATGCTCCAAACAAAAATGCACAAACAAACATCCATATCACCCATAACAATTTATTTCAAAGATTCAAATGACTCATAATATTTTTAGGCTGCCTGCAATAGGACTTAATGCCATTGCATACAAAGGATAAATACTCACCTAAGGTTTTTCCTTTTACTGCCTTAATCCTTTGAACAACAAATTCCCCAAAGCCTCAAGCTGGTGTTTCTCCTAGTTTATTCTTTTATTTTTGTTTTGATCCCGAGAGAATGATGTATTTGGCTATGTGCAGTTATTTATAAATCCATTCTAGGGTTTAAGAAAATGGGTAATTCCCCTAATACCCTTAGATGTTTATGTACACATCATATTCCAGTGTGAGCATAAATTGGAAATGCACACATTTAGGTTACTTTAATTAGCTATTTCGGGGATCATGCATTTTTAAACACTCAATACTATTTTCATGACTCTTTTCTACTCATGCAATAAGCATGTGATCCTCAGTTTCTTTTTACAAGTTTAAGGAATTTGAAAATATCCTTTGTATTTTTTTTCTACCTATCTGTTATTTCCCTTTTATCATGCATACTATCATACCTTATTATGTAATGTAAAATTATTTACCCAAATTATTTGCCTGGAATAAATATAGTATGGAAATTTTATTTGATTCTATATATGTGTATATATATATATTTCTGCCTTTTTGTCAAATCAGCAACTCCTTTTATATTTAAATTAAAAATCACATATATTATGCTAATTATTTCTGGCACAATTATAAGACATATAAACTTTTACATTAAACTTCATTTTATTTTATCTTCATATAAATAGCAAATACCCCATATATATATATATTTACATAATTCTTTGAACATAAAGCTATATTTATTTTGAGTTCCAATTTTTTCTTCTAATCACCTTAATTCCTTGCATTTTATCAAACAGAAGCTCCCATGCATTTTTATTTATTGCCAAATTCTTTTCTGTTTTAATGCAATATATATACATTTTATAATCTCAGAATTTCCTAACATAAATGTATATTTTTCACTTTATTTTTACTTTATTTTAGGGTCATTACAGAAAGAGAGTTAAATGCTTTTATCTCTTTAAAACCCCCTCCAAATATTTTAAATTCCAAATCTCTCCAGATTTCAAATCCAATTCAAAGAAATATTTCCGAAATAATACCACCATTATTTCTCCAAAACCTTTGAAAACTATTTTCAAACTCAAAGGAATTTATACTTCCCAAAATTCCAAATTTCAAATCCATCCAATTTATATTCAATCATTACTCTGGAATTTTATTTTAAAATTATAAATCACATTTATAATTCACATTTACAAATCTCATTCTATTACCTGAATTTATTTTCTTAACTTTGGTTATTTTAATTTCTAGTTAAATTTCCACATAACAATGATAAAAATTTAATATTATCATTCCTGGCATCCAAGCAACCAATAATTTACGAAAACTTTTCCTTTTACATCCGAAAATAATCTGGGGTAAAATTGTTTCATTTACCCTATTTGAAAACCATACTGTGTCGGTTTATCCCATTCAAGAGTTTAGAAATCCCTATCGACAACATGGCGTCCCACATATCGACCAAAATCCATAAACACTCAACCGATAAGTCAACGCAACATAAAAACAATTTTTATATTCACTAACAAATACGCGCTCATATCTATTAATACACTAAAACTCATTCTAGAGTACTACGGACTCTATTTCAAATAAGTAATTCCCACCAGAGCCAAGGTTCTCGCTTAACCTTCGGCTTTGATACCAAGTGAAACGACCCGAGGCAGTGGCAACCGGTAGGCTTTTCAACCATCCCAGACCCACCGTGGCTTTCACTGGTACCTCGAATTTTCTTTTATGGCCAGCCTCTCGACTCGCAACCAACCCAAGGCCTTATACTACCTCAAAGGGACATTTAGGGCTAAGAGTCTCCTGTTCACCACCAAACACGAAGCGAGAACCCCCTATCATGCTGTAATATAGCAAACCCGATACCGGTCTCTTCGAAATGATCAGCGCATTGGCCAATATTGATAGTCGGTTATTTAACTATCAAATAACATTCACAACAATCATCAAGCCATAATAATTCCTCCCAAATTGTTTATTAACCTCAAAATATCTTCACAAGATATATTTCCACTTTTCAACCCTTGAAAACAGTTTCAAACCGTCCTTTTCTCATGGAATAAATTTCCCAAATAATCTCTATTTCCACTTAAATCACCAAGTACAAACACTTTAGATTTTTAAAATAATCTAAAAACACTATATTATAAAATATACTTTAAACAAAACATTTAAATTAAAACTACTTTAAATACTTTATTCAAAGGTATATACTTTAAGAATATTTAAAATAAAACTACTTAATATAAAACTAACTTTTTATCTTTTAAAACGCAATACTGATTTAACTTTTAAATAATTACTACCAAAATAAATTTTGAAATCACTTACTTTAAAATTTAAACATTTAAAAACAATAATTTTTCTAAAACATGCTTTTATAACAACTTTAAAACTTTAAACTTATACTTAAAGTTTGCTTTGAAAACGTACTTGGCTATCCAGAGAAATACACTTCTCTTTCACATCCCTTAAAAATAAATCACTATTTATTTTAAACAAGTTTACCCATTTCTTTAATAAATTCCCACCGTGAATTTATTCTTCCAAATATCCACTGATATTTTATTTCACTTAATAAACTCAGTTTATAAGTTTCAAAATCTCAATTCCCTTTTAAAAATCCAGGTTTCAAAACACTTAAATCAATTTCCAAATTGATTTCCAATTTATTCATTTTGAAATAAATTTCCTTACTTTCTCTGTTTATTCCAAAATCCATTAACCTCGGATTTTATTTCTTATTATGATTTAAAAATCCTTTTTAACTAAGAATACCAATTCCAGATTCACAAATTCCTTTCTTATCCCTTTTAAATAAATTTAAACCTTGAATTTTAAAATAATTTTTTTATTCCTTTAAATAACATCACTTAAGTTTAAAATTCATTATTTTCCTTTTTATTCAAAATATGCTTCCCATACTCGGAATTTATTTAATAGAATTTAAAATCAATTTTATTCTTTTCCAATCCATTCTTAAATTTATTCAAATTCTCTATGATTATTTTACTTAAAAATTCTCTTATATTTTCTTTTCAATAGTCCAATTCTATATATTTTGATAACTAAGAATATCCGAATATATTCAATCAAACCATAGCATCCAATATTCTAATTATCAATATAATTCATCACAGGATATCAAATAATCATTTCACAGAATATTTCAACTAAACTAAATATTTGAGGAATCCAGTTGGATCCCTCCAACCTGTTTCCCTGCATCCACATATGTTAGCACAATACCAATTCCACTTCGAGGTGGAATATCGCGGTATATGGGTTTAATATAATATCATCCGCTATTATGCGGCGCATAAGGGTCTCATCTGCTATATAATGCGGAAAATCAATCACTCCAATATATACTATATACTACTATATACTATATCACATCCAACTAATTCAATCATTCAACCAGTTATTTAAATTTAACCATTTAAATTTAAATAGCAATCTAGAAGAGTGAGATTAACTCACCTTTGATTTTATTTGCAATCCACTTCAATCTTGACTCGGTCTCTTCACGATTCAAGACCTTGTATAAACATTATACGGTTTTATTAACATTTGAATTAGTCGAAAATAATAAATTACCACTTAACAGATTTAATTACAAATTTTAAATGATGGTTTACTAACCTAGTTTACATTCTCTTTTCTTTAAACATTTCTTTTTTTATAAACTAAATTATTATAAAATTTTCGACTCGATCCATTTCCGCTTACCTGCTATTTTTTTTAAGACAACAATTAGATTTAGTAAAAATAATCTAGGTTAAATAAATGACCAGTAAACTAAAATGTGTATATTTTCAATCTATAATAAAAACTGATAACGACTTAGACTCAAATACCAAATTACCTTAAATCGACCGAAGCTCTTCTTTCCCACATTTACACGAGACCTAATACACACAGGACAAACCACACTTGCCTCCATCGACGCTGCTCCCCACCAAAAACTGACCACAGCTCCGCACCTGTACTACCCAGTCTCGACTACCAACCCTAGATCCATCTAATCGCTCCCCTACCTTCGCGCTTGAGCCATCCATTCCATCGCCACACCCGCGACCTCGATCCACTCCTGCCACATCACTCCACCTCGGCCCCGATACCCACTTCCATCCCGGAGCGCCTCCACGACAAAACATCGACGAACTCTAGGAAACGATACCCCCAACTAACGGCTTCCACTTCGACTCTCTGCTGCGATTTCCTACCATCACCGCATACCCCAAAAACCCCCACCAGAACGAACCCTAGGCTAGAACAAGACTTCAGGAAATTCCTCGAATTTTAAATCGAGTGAATCGCGAATTCTGAGGAACGATGTCGATTGAAAAAGAAAATGAGGGGAAAACGCGATTTTCATATGGGTGCATTGTCGAACGAGATTCGATAACACGCGGCTATTTGATTTGAGTATCGGCTTCGACTTATGATTGTTGAGAAAAAGAAGATGCGACATTATTTCTTATTTCTGATTTGAATTTTGAAATAGCTGATGAAAAGAAAGAGGGGAAAGACGTGACTAAAAGCGTGAAGGAGGGGTTTGGGTACAATGCTTTATCGGTTAAGACTTGACTCTTATGTGAAAGAATGTCGGCTGGTGAAGGTTGCCTATATAAGAATATAAATATATAATTTAAACTGAATTTCTAATTGTCTCAATGAATGCAACTTCCAATCTCGAACCCCTAACGAGGCATGCCGCTAGGCGTTTATAATGTTATACCCCTATTCCGAATGCAATGGAAAAGGTTTCGAGTCCTAACTCGATCATATGGAGAAGATAGTTTTTTGGACCCTGCTATTACATTGAATTTTCGATATAAATTTCAGTGCGTTTCCTTACCGTACGATCACACGACAACTCCAATCACTACGAAATTTGAAATCCGATAATAATACAATATTATGGATCCAATGGAACTGGTTTCTTCGAAATTCGAGATTGTGCCTCGGAAGGCTATCTTTAAATATCAATTTAAATGATATAATTTCAAAACTTAACAAAACACTTCCAAATTCAATCTCAACAATTTTACTATCTTCAGTACTATCGATATGAATTTTCTAAGCCTTTAAAATATTTTTAACAGGTTTAAAACTCTAGATTCAACATTTTACCCAACTTCAAATTATTTAATTAAGTAATTAAATTACCCAATAAATAGAGATATTTGAAATTCTAGATAAAAATTTACTTTTAAATATTTAAAATCAATTAAATATTCCGATTTCAAACTTCCAAAAATTACGGGTCGTCGCAATCTCGTTGAATTCACTTATAATAACAGCTATCGGGTATAATCTTATTTTTTAAATTAAGGATACTATAAGCATCAATCTATTTAACCTCATCCTTTGAATTCAAGCTAGTATCGCAATGTCTTTGTTTGCTGCTCTTTACGGATGACCTTGCAAATCTCCATCTTGTTGGATTGAATCCGGTGGTCGTTTGGTTCTTAGACCCGATATGATTCAAGAAGCATCCGAGAAGGTTGAGGAGATCAAGAGGAAGATAAGGATTGCTCAGGATAGGCAGAAGAAGTATGCTGATAGGCGGAGGAGGAATTTGGAATTTTCTGTAGGCGATCGGGTTTTTCTTAAGTTCTTGCCGCTGAAGAATGTGATTCGCTTTGGTAGGAAAGGGAAGCTTGCTCCTAGATTCATTGGTCCTTTCCGCATCAGAGAGAGAGAGTTGGTCCTTTAGCTTATCGAGTGGATTTACCAGAGAAGCTATCTGGAGTGCATAATGTGTTCCATGTTTTGCATCTTCGCAAGTATCTTCATGATCCATCTTCGATTTTTCAGCGTGCTTTACTTGAGAGTTTGGATATTGAGCCAAACCTCACTGTAGGGAGGAAGCCACTTCGTATTGTGGATAGAGGTACAAAGTAGCTGAGGAGGAAATCTGTCAAACTGGTCAAAGTACAATAGAGTACAGACGATCGGGATTGTACCTGGGAGACGGAGGAGAGCATGCGGGCTTCGAATCTTGAACTGTTTGTATCAGGTATTATTCGTTTCGAATCTATATTATCTTTTATGCTTGTGTTCTATTCTCATTTTTCGTTCCTTTTCGAGGACGAAAAGTATTGAGCGGTGGAGAGTGTAACAACCCATAAATTTAGTCAAAATTTTAAAGAACTTTTATATGAATTATGAGTTAAATATTTTAAAATTTAAATAAATTTGAATTTAAAAAGAACGATTTTGAGACATTGAGTAATATATTTTTCCAAATTCAATAAAATGGAAAATTTTGTGAAATTTCAAATTTTGGTCAAAATTAGTCAAAATTTGACTTTTGGTTGAAAATTTAAAAGTTTAAAATTTAAATTTATTCTTTTTTCTAATTCTAGACTAAATTTTGAGATGGTCTCCACTTTTTCGTTTCATTAAAATCTGAATTTTACAGCTTTTAATCTGCATTTTTCTGTGTAAAAACGCGCGAATATTTGTGTGTATTTTGCCTAATTTCTTTTATTGGGTTTTGGGCGCTATTTGTTTGGCTTTATCCATTAGGTTTGAATAATCTTTGGACTTCCTGGACTCCTCGTTTCCTTCACGGCTTTTCTGAATGGATGTTTCTGTTAAGAAAATATACGTACCTTTCTTTTTGACTTCTCATTTCTGCTACTAAGAAAATTACATTAACTTCCTCTTCTCCAAGCCTCCATATCCTCCAATTCCTAAAGCCCTAACCCTAGCTCTCCTCTCTCTCTCTCTCCTTCCCCTACCGCCGCCACCCTCCTCCATACCTTCGGCCTACACCCACCCTCCTCCTCACGGCCAAACCCCACACCCTCATCCTACCCACTTCGCTCGAGCACACACCCCAAGCCTACACCCTCCTCTACACACTTCGACCTCCACACACCCATACACCCAAACACCTTAGCCTCACACGCACCCCTACCCAAGTCGAGCCACCTTCCTTCACACACACACACACCACACACACACACCTCATGGCCACACCCGCACCCACTCTTACACCCAAACCCCATAGGCCGAGCCCATTTTCCTCTTCCCCCTTTCTTTTTATAATTTTTTTTATTTTCAAAATTTTTGATTTGTCGTACCTGCATCGCTTTGAGTTTTGGATCGTCGTTGCTTGGCTTGTGGTCTCCATCTCCTTGTTGTATCCGCTTCATGTCCGTTCGTTGTAGCTGTCACCTTTGTTAGCCATGAAAGGTGAGAACCACTCATGACTAATTTCTTATGATTAGGTGAATGGACACCAATTGAAATGTTGTTATAGTTAGATTTGTTTAGCCTATACTATATGATTCTGATATGATATGATGCTCACCTGTGACACGATATGATTTGTTATGTGATATGTTCAGTGATATGCACTGATATGTTATGTTATTTATTTATTTATCTCACACTGCAAATTCCCTGACTATGGGTTGAAATGATACATACCCAAACGACCTTATAGATTAGGGAAAAACGTTATTGGTTGAAATGATAAACCCGAGCGATTTTATTGATTTGGATTTGAGATACGGGTTGAAATGATATATACCCGGAAATTTAATTTTAATTTTTGGTTGAAATGATACATACTCAATCACTTGACCAGAGGGTAGAAAATTATATACGGACACCGTAGTCGGTTTTTAAATTATAAAGTATGTTTTGATTTAATAAATTTGATTTTTAAATTTAATTTAATGATTTTATTTAAAAAGTTACATTTGGAAAATAAATAATTTTATGTGTTTAAAGTTTAAATTATAAGCTAAATTTGGTTTAAATGTAATATTAATATTTAACTTAAAATTTTATTTAGTTTTAAAAATAAATAATTTAAATTTAGTTTAATAAAAAAGTTAATATAGTTTTAAGAAAATTAATTTTAAATTTAATTTAATATAATAAATATTGTTTAAATTTAATATAACAAAATATAGTTTTAATTTAATATGATAAATATAATAAATATAATAACCTTAATAAATAAAAAGTAAGAGATTAAGTAAAGATTTAATTAGTAATTAAATTTAGTTTAATGGATTTAAATTTAAATAAGACTTTTATTAAGTCCATTTTTTCTAAAATTTCCAATAGATATGATTTTGAAATGTAATAATTGACTTTATCGAAATTGTCAAGTTAAATGTTTTTATATTTAAAATATAATTGAAGTTAAATATTCTAGTATTGGTTTAATTTATAATTTAAGATTTATTATTTAAATTTTTTATAAAAACGACCACGGTGTGAAATAAGCGTTTGGTTGTTAAAAAGACCGGGATCGGATATTGTCGTACTCTTTGCCAATTTCGAAACCACTTTAACAATTGTGTACGTGGTGGAGAATCCAGAATGAAGTAGGATGGTTTGACGAACGCTACGGGCATGAGGTAAGAAACGCAACCCTGACCTTCTGGTCAACTTGATATGACTAAAACAAGAGCTATCCAGGGCGAAGTGAGGTCGCTCCCCGATCGAGCTTGCTTCTTCAAAACCATCTCTATTACTTTGTGATTTGATTTGGTGCACACCTTTGATTATGAGAGTGTGTCTCGAGGTGGGCAGTAGTAGCTGCTATGCGTTACCACCGGTTTGGGAGTGCAAAACAGTAGAATCCTACCCAAGGTGTAACAACCCCGAATTTTATATAAATTTAAATTGATAATTAAATTTATTTTGAATAAAAATTGTGAAATAAATCGAATTTGGTATAAATCATTTAAACTTTAAATATTGTATATATATGTTTATATGTGAATGTGTATATATTTGGGTATATATGAGTCAATTTGAAATTATAAATATATGTTTATATATTTTATTTGAATTTAAATCGTAAATAAATGGTTTGAAAATAAAGATACAAATTATATAAGATATAAAGTATAAAATAAATACATTGGATAAAATCTAATAACAAATTAAAATCTATAAATTTACCTATATTACCAAATGAATATAAAAATAATTAGTATTTAAGTTGGATATAAATAATGGAGATTGAAATGAATATAAAAATACATAAGATAAATTATAGGAAAATATATATATAGTAAACAAATTTGTTAAAGTAAACAATATATTCATTTATATTACAAAATTATAAATTATAAAACAAAATAAAATAAATACCTCAGATAAATTACAACCACAACAAAACAAAATTTTATAGTTATGAAATAATATAAGTAAACACATGAATAAAATTTAACAACAAATTAAAATAGAAATTTAATTATATTATAAAGTAGTATTGTAAAGGCAAAGTTTAAGTATAAAGACAAAATAAAAAAAGAAGGTAAAATACATACAAGTAAACAAACAAACAAATAATGTATTCATGAACACTTGCAAACATGAAACAATAAAGGAAACAAAAATATGGATAAGTATAAAAGCTTACCAAAGAAGCCACATCAACATCTTCATATTTTGTTGCAGCCGAACTAAAGAATTTTTTTTTTATGATGATGGTACAAGATCATTAATGCAAGCACAAAAAAATGTATCCATCAGCCTCCACAAATCTGCCTAGGCCAGATAAAGAAAAGTAAAGAGAGAAAAATCTCTGATCCTATGGTACAAAACAATATAATCACTTGTACAAAATAATACATTGCCCTGTACAAATTTATCGCCAGTACACTCAATTCCTTTATGTATCAAAGCATTCTCATATCACAGTTTCGTCCATCAAAACTGGAAAAAAATGAATGAAGTAATATCCTTTCATACTTAAACAAAAAAAATCCACTTAAAACAACAATACAACCCAGATTAACCAGAGATTAAAGACTAGGAGATTTCAACTTGCCAGTTTACAACTGTTTCAACAAGAAAGAAGCTCTGTTCTTTCTTCTAAAACAAGGTGAGCAAACTGACCTATTTGGGTTTTGAATTCATAACTTATCTTGAAGTTTTGTGATGTGGCTGTTGTGAAAATGATGAATGAATGTCAATATTTAGGTGTGAAGTTTGGTATGCATGCCTGTGAATGTATATGTTTACTCTGTTATAACAAAACCCAAGATTACTAGAGATAAAAAATTCATATCTCCATTTTTAGATCTTTTCAAACCATGATTTCTAAAAGAAATTTTCTTATAACAATGTAAAGTTACTTCTAAAAATAATATTAAGTAAAAAATATTAAGTAAATGTTTTGTAAATAATAATTTATAGTAAGATCAATATATATCAGGAAAATCAAACATTTTTATTTTTATGTCTGATTACATAATCATGCCCATATCACAAAATGATGATTTTAGGTGAAGGTCTCGTAATTTTTAAACGAGTAATGGTCGAGAAATCCTAAGTTGAACTGAAATACCAATTTTTGTCAAAATCCATCAATCGGCGAAGTTTTGTGGGTCGTGCCTTACGTCGAAGGTGGATTGGGTGACGTAGATCGATGAAAAAATAGTGAAGGAATTTTTAGATCAACGTGGTGGTCAGGAGACTGCGAACTAGGGTTTAAAGACCAATTTTGGTCGACACTGTTCTCGAGACGATTTCGTCATCATGGTCGAACTGGAAGTGATCGCACCTGGGGAAATCGGAGCAGGGAACTCTGGCGAGGGTCTGGACGCAATAGCGAAGCTTCAGATCATCGGAGGTGGTGAAGCGTGGAAGTTTTTGAGTATCGGTTGGTTCCAGTGTTCATCGATTAGCTCGATTTTTGATTCCGGTCGAGATAGGCGAACTGGGTAGTCAGGTCATCGGAGGAGGGAGGCGTCGACTTGTTGACCATGGCGTGGTTGGTCGGAGTGGCTCCGATCGCGTGTACACGTGCACGTGTATCACTGTATATTGGCTCATATATATAATTTGGGGAAGAAGCAGTTTCCCAGGGTATGTCTCGAAGTACTTTGCAGGTTTACTCGAAGTCAAGTGGGGTTGCGAGTGTCTCGGGGTTGGGCTCGAGTATTCCAGGCATTGGCTTGGGTTTTGTTAAAGCTTAACTCATCAGTTTTTTTTAAAGCAATAATTATATAACCAGTTTTAAAATTTAGATAAAACAAGTTTCCAAATTTGAATTAAATCAAGTTTTAAACTATTTCCTTAAACAAATTTCTTTTAAATAATAAATTTTTATTCAAGTGTTTGGATAAATAAAGGTTGAGAAAAAATTATTTTAACTTTAATAAATTAAGTTAATATTAAGGAGATAATTTAAAGAATAAGATATTTTTAATTGCTTAATTAAAGGATAATTAAGTAATATAAGTAATTGAGGGTAATTAATTACTTAAAGATGGTTACCTAATGGAAATAATTAAAAGAAATTAATTATTGATTAAAGGTTGATAAATCAAGTGATTGAACAATAACTAATTAAAGGATAATTAATTAATGTGATAAATTAATTAAGGTGATTAATTTGAGGATAATTAATTAAAGGTTAATTAATTAATGGAATTAATTGGGGATAATCACTTATTGTAATTAATTAAGGGTAATTAATTAAATGATAATTAATTAAGGGTAATTAATTAATTAAAGAATAATTTAATAATTATAAGTTAATTAATAAATGATTAAATGTTAATTAATTAAATTGGTTTGTAATTAATTAATATTAATTAACCAGGATTAGTAAAATATTCATAAGTAATTAATCTGATTTAAATAAATTAGATAATTAAATTGGTCTTACTTATGGATGTTTGGTATCTATGGAATGTTGAATTGTTTGATATCCCCGATATATGATGCTTTGTGATATATCCTGATTTGTGTTGTGATCTGTAATTTATTTATTTGGGATGAATGTAATTGATTATCAGTGATATACTCCTAATTTGGTAGTGTGGCATGCTGAGTGCTGCTGTGTGTTGATGATCATTTGTTGATCAAAGCATGGCTTTGTGAAAAACCGTAGCTTTGTGGACGATACCTCATCGGACCTCACAAACCGGTAATGGTCGAAACAGGAAAGATGCGGCAAGGTTTCAGGGGTAGCTCCCCTAGGGTATGTCCATTCCTTCTGGAAAAAGGTGGTATCAGGTATGGAGTCCTGGTATTTAACCTATGTGGATACTCCAATCTCATTTACTGTCTGATTGTTGTTTGATCGAGGCGCCTCGGATAAAGGTCCCAAAGGACCGGGGGTGGAATATCTCAGGTTTACTACCCAGGAAGGGGGTGACCGGCCTTGTGTTGGCAAAGAGCCAGGGTGGTTCTCGGGGCGTCCCGCCAGAGGCGTTCCCATGTGGCATAGGAAGTTCCTTAGCCTGACCATTTGTTGGAAATCCAATTCCCAATACGAAACCTGTACAGTTTTAGTTGTAGAACCTACCATTTACTTATGGTGGCGCCCCACTGTTTAGATGGTAGCTATAGTAGGCATAGTGTGAAATGCCTATGCTGGCTAAGATTAATATTATACTTTCGAAATGTTTTCTGCACTATGCACTAGTAATAATATCAAAAGAGTTTGGTTTGCGTAGTAAGCATGTTTGACTATCATAAGAAGAAATCTCCTCCAATTCTGCGTTTGCATTGTGTGTGTGGCGGGAGGTCTTATGGTAGTTTCATTTTCCAAAAAGCATTGCGGATTTCAATGTTTAAAATTCTTTTGTTGTTTGTTTTAAAGATAAACTATTTTTGTTGCTCACACCAGTCCCACGACTGACCTGGAGTTTATTGTTCCTTTCCTAAACTCTGGGTGCCCATAATTTTCCACATGGGCAGTATAGAGTTGAGTTTTTCAGATATTCAGGTTAGTAGATTATCTGAAGCTAGTTCAGTATTTGGAGTTCATTCATCAGAGTTTCTTATCTTGGAGTTGTTGGAGTCATTCTCTGACTGGTCATTTGGAGTTATCACTTCTGTTATTTCCGCTGTATCATTATTTATCTCTGATATTGTTGTATCATATTGATATCATTGTGGTGTATCATACTGGATATTGTATTCATTGGAGTTGTATATGATATCATCTATTTCTTTATTTCCGCTGTGTTGTTATACTTAATGATGTGATAAGCTCCGGCGGCCAGATTTGGCGTTTGAATCTACGACATCTCGAGTACAAGTGAAGTACGGGTGTCGATTTTCGAAGGCCGAGTCAGGATCGTTATACAGGGCATTGCCTCGCATGCCTTGTCATATGCCTTATTGAGCGCACTATGATTTTGATTTGTGTCGTACCTATGGAGTGCTCCTTGATAACCCACCAGGTTCGGTGGAGTTTACAGTACTGTATAGACTACGATGCCTATAAAAATGTGTTATGGGGAATATGGATAACGCCTTAAAGCTATTTTCAGTATTATATTTTACCGATGGACATTACATATAGGGCGTATATTACTACATATGTAAATAGTTTAACGGATCCTTAAAGGATGGGAATCCCAAACATCCTTTGAGTTATTGTTGCATTTCATTTGTTACATTTCACTTGAGTTGATTTACTTACATGAGAATGTTAATCCTGACTCGAGTGTTTTGTTTTTACTTTATGCTCGGGTCAGTCTGAGTAGCACATCATTCAGGACTCACCTTTTGGAGCTAGAGACTTTGCTAGAGATCTATCTGTCTATTTGCTTAGTTATTTCAGTTATTTCTGTTCTGACATTTGTTATTTGCTTATGTATTAGCGAACTTCTATGTATTTGGATTTCTGTTGTATTTTCTTCTGACTCTGTTGTTACTGTAGTAGCTTCATGAACTACTATGTTTTATTTATTCCACTGCATATTCTATGTTTGTGATTCTGTGATTGATTCTATTTACCCCAAAAATAATTAACAATCTGTTGTTTTGAATGATTCAAGTCTAACATGTATGGTTTTATTGTCGATTTGAATGAGTCAAAATATCAGGTCGTTACACTTTCTAACATAAGTAAATGTCAAATTCAATATGGCTAGGCTAACAAGCTTCTAGCACTCAATAATTAACAATCAATAGTTAATTCACCATGTACTCAATATTAATTAATCCATAAATTAATTAATTAATTACACTAATCAACTTTTTACCTAGCAAGCGCAAAACGGGGATTTATTATGCTCAATAGATGTCCACAATAATCTATTCAATTCAATTTAACTTGATGGTGTTTTATTTGACCAAATAGATATCACCGATAAGATATAATTAATTTAATGATGTTATTATTTAAAGTAACGTAATTAATTCAGTTCCTAATATGTTGTCAATAATTTTAATTTCATCAAATCTTACCACAAGCTATATTACAATGTTATACTCGACTATATGAGTCCAACGCAAAATCCGATGTATAAATCGAACTTAAACAGATGAGATATCAAATTTTAAGTTCACACACATTTTAAAAAAATTGAAAACAAATTTAAATAGAAATTATACTAACCAAATGCAAGATGGGCTTGGCCTACAAGCTTAAATAGCCTAGACCCAAACCGCTTGCAATCTGTAGCCTTTCCAGTCTCTCACATGTAATTGTTCATATTTTTTAGGAATTATTTGCAAATCTTAGTACAATGAACAGTTGCATCATCTTCCTTACAAAATTCATGTGCCTCTTCCAGGTTAAAAAACAAAATTTATAATTAAATATGGACCATACTCTTATTATTAAAATAACTGTGTCAAATTTGTTGTTTATGTATTTCCATATTTATCCACTTTTGTTTTGTGTTTTTTTATAAGTTTTATTGTTTGAGTTATTCCAAACATCTATTATGAAACTTTCGTACATCTTCATTTCTTTTGTCATGAAATTTTTGTACATTTTATGTACTTGAAGTAGGTGCCAAATTCACTATTTGACCTTGATAGTGCCATGTGCATGCAATTTAGATATTTGTGTATTTGTAATAATGTCATATGTGTGTGTATTTGTAATAATGGAAATAATGAGTACTTTGTTTTGTTGACAAACCCATGAGATGCATTTTGACATGGGTGAATATGAAATATCATTTAAAAGTAAATGATATACATGGATACACGTGCACATGCACACCCATACACACAACACACACGCACATGTCAGTAGTTATTGGGATACATTTGGATACAATTGGCGACACTATGAAATTCAAATGATGGATTTTTATCAAATTTATTCTATACCTAAGAACTGAAAGGCAAAGCTAAGGAAAAATGGATAATTTCCATAAATATGTGTAGTAATTGCACATATCTTTTAGAAGCCCCTCTCATATGCTATAAAGTTATAGAAGATGTTGATCCATGGTTTGGTACGACGATTGGGTTTTTGAATGAAAATATATGTTTTGAGTTAAAACTCCTACTTTTAAAGAAGTAAGTCTCTAAAGGAAGTTGATTAGAATGAGAAAATTTTCATGGCTCTTTTTGGGAACCAAGCAATTTTTGAATTTAATAAAAAAGTTTCAAAATTTGTATTTTAAAAGACAAAAGTTTTGATTAAGTACTTTATGACTGTGAAGTTTTAATTTTATAAAGAGTGGTGGAAACCAAACCAGTTTTGATATGGAGTGGATATGGATGACTGCCTTGGTAAGACATGGTAAATGTCAAGGCTATGAATTAAATAGCTTCATATGATCATAAGGCAGCAACAAGAAATCGCAGTTGAATATATGATAGGGTAATGGTGGCGTTAAAATCATTAACTCATATGTGTAGGTATACGGGAATTGATTTACTAAATATTGACTATATATTGAGGGAATGGTGACATTAAAATCAAAACTAAGTACAAAAATTACTTAACATTGGTCACTATCTAATATTCAATATGTAATTTGTTGGCTTGTAATAAACTCAATAAATGAATACGGAACTCCCAATTGTGTGGTATTAAAATCAAAATTATGGTCACATTAAAGTATGAATTATGTTCAACGATTACGCTTGTTTCTATTGTTTGGTTCTCATTTTTTGCCAGGTTCTCAAATTATGATTTAGTAGTTCTCAAAATGACATGAAAAACCTAATACTTTTTTGTGGACTAAGAAAAATTTATCAAAATTTTTGGTTTTAATACTACGCCAATCTTCTATCTAATGGAAAACCACAAAGCTGAAGCGCAACCAAGGGATATTTTCATCAGATTGGTATATAGCAAGGAAATTGAGTAAAATTAAAAGTCTAAAAAAAAATCATTACACCAAAACTATATAAAAAAATTGGCTTGCCTGTGGAAGAAAATCAACCGAAAGTTGGAAATTACTTCAACTGATTTTGAGATAGAGAATTATAATCACCATTTGATAACGACTAATAAGAACTTCATCATCTTCATTTTATATTAGCTGATCACGATATGAACTTATTTTAAAATAAAAATTTACTAAAGATGAACCAATGAATTATAAAATATGCAACAAGAGTTATTCTATATTTATATTTACCACTACTTACATATTTAATCTTTGCATAGTAATGGTTAAGTACAATTAATAGACATTGCTAAAGTGACTCTAGATTTGAATAAGGAGGATCATTTTTTTCATTTTTGGAAAATTAGTAAGATGTGTACCGAAAATGTTTAACCCCTCTTAGCAAAAAAATAAATAAATCGTAACTGCCATTTATATCTCCGTAAATCCCTGCCGAATTTTGGTTTATTTTTCAATCAAATCTCATCGGAAGTGATTTTCATGAATTATCATCTTTTTTTCTTTATTTTTAAATGGGATAGCACAGAATTTTGCTTCATTTTTCGATGGGATCCTACCAAATTTTATTTTCGATGGAGTCCCCATAATAATTTTTTTGAATGGAGTCCCCTTAAAATTTGCTCCCTCTCATCCAAAATTGAAGTCCCTTTAACAATGCCCCAATTAACAACCATATTTATTGTAATGTGCAGTCCATACAATGTGATTGAAAGAAAATATTGCAATATTCATATAAAATTATAAAAAAATATATATATGATTAGTGTAACATATGTATTTTATATATATCGATTTATTAGTATATTAAATGCACGGAAAAGTAAATGAAGTGGAGGATTATTCTAATCTGGTATCATTTCTAATTAGTGCTCATATATTTTAAATAATGGTATTCAATTATAGTTAGTAGAACTTGATAAGGACTATATTAATTATAACTAATCATCGTTAATTTGAAATAATGCAATTTATATTAATTAAATAAGGTTATTATCGTTAATTGTGATTAAATTTTAGTTCTCTTATATATTTAATTTTTTGTATTTATTAATTTTGTAGAAATAACACTCTACCATATCATGCTACTTGAATTAGAAAGAAAAGAAAAGTAAACCGAAGTAAAATAGGCTATAAGAGAATATTTTTCCTAGATTGCAAGCCTAAAGATGTGGGGTTCAAAACTTATTGGAATCAATTAAACATGTTATGAAAAAATAATAATCAAGTATCGAGGCATTAATAATAAATCATTGTTATATATTTTACCTTAATCACTATAACCGACCAAAAATATGTTTCTATTCAATCGTTGTTATATATTTTAAGTCTGTCGCTAAAGGCATCCAGAATCCTTTTTCCTAATACCACTGAAAAAATTAATAAACATAATAAAATTTGTGCGCTTTCTAATACCAAGGTCACTTCATATGGAAATCAATCACCACGTAAAGTCGTTTTGCATGGCGAACAATTGCCAACCATCATCAGTTTCCACGGTCATCAACTACTGAAATACTATTGTTTGGTGTTTGATTGTCGTGGAAAATGATGTTGGTCAGTGGTTGTTTGTCATGCAAAAAAGAGTCGATAATGATGTCTTTCGTAGCCCCTTAAAAAGTCTGGTATTAGGAAGAGTGTAGTGTAAAATTTTATGGTATATAGTAATGGTATTAGGAAGAGGAAAATGAGGTGCCATAGTAACACACTATTTTAAATATGGACCTATCAAATAGACACAGATAACCTATAATTAGCTCACTCCTACATACTTCATGAAAATTCAATACTCAAAGAGTTGTAGGTTTTAAAAGGAAATGTGTAAAAAGACAGCGTTATGTAGTGTGAAGCAATTGTCAAATTAAATAGTTTGCTATTATTATCGAAATATTTATAAAAGAAAATGATGTCCCGATGATAAAGCAAATTTAATTAACCCCCAACGTGTCTTTCAAAATTCAAAATACTTTAAAATGTCCAAAAAGTTAGTTTCTTGCCTTTATTCCATGGTTTATTTGATTACTTTTGCTTTCCAAAGTACAACTATTTTCCAAAATCTAAATTTTCTAATGTTTAAAAATTAGATATTGATATAGAACTTTGATATCTAGCATGACTATAAGCAACATAAGAAACAGGCAACATGGACATTTTTTACATGAATCACTTTGAATGACCAAAAATATGTTCCTATTTAATGGTAAAATGAAATAATATGTAAAGCTAATTCAAAATTTACTGACAATATATAAAGAAAACGAACACTAAGGCTCCGCTTAGAAGTTTTACAATACGGGTTATGAGAGGTTTTGAGAGTACCAGGTTTGATCGTAAATGATTGTAGCGGTTTTGATTGAATTATATGAAGTGTTATTACAACCGATCAGTACATGCTTTGAGAGTTTAACATACACTGGTTTTGAGAGCTTTCCACTAAAGTAACATTGCATATATATCCTTACATTTATTCTCTAATTTTGTGAAGATTAATTCTACAATATAATTAGTGGGGGCATAAGTGGAAAACAAGCTATAACGCCTAAAACACTATAATTTGATGGCTTGAGAATTTCCATCAAAATTATGCTGCATCGGTTTTCACTGGTTTTATAACCAACTAACTGACGTGAAAAACTTACAAGCAAGAGTTATGATAACACCTGAAATATAGAGCCGTCCTAAACCAGTCAAAACCAATAGAAAATAAACTCCCAAGCAGAGCCTAAGACACATACAAATATGATTATCAAAATAAGAGAACAACATTTAGCTAACTAATTAGAAATCCACTGTCCACACACCAGAGATTAACGCATGTTATATTTGTTATACAGAAAGTTAGATTGCCTAGATATTCTCTTCTAACCTGAAAGCAAATTCTAAAATGCCAATAATATAAAAATCTCAAGGAATGTGGATATGTACTCTGTTCTTTGTACATTACGGATCAAATACTCTATGGGGATTAAAAACAAAACTAATTAAACTATGTGAAACAATGGAACGAAGCATGCATCGGTAGCTACTTAGTTAAAGTGGTGAGCGGTTCATGGCTGTGGAGGTGCAAAAAGTTATAGCCGGAATTTAGCAAAAAATGGAGGTGCAAAAAAATCTTTAGATACAAAACAAAATATTTAAAGTCAATCGGTTCTCATTCTCACATCGTTTGTATAGAAAAGATATATTATTTAACCTTATATAACAAAATCGAAGAACATCGTGATTTATGCAGTCCAAAGTTGATGACTATAATAGATTTCAAACTTATATTTAGCGTATGTCTTAAAATTAGGTCTTTATCCTAACTTCGCTAATTTGTTTCAAAACATAAATAGTCAAATCAACCTTTTTATATCGATGTTGCTAAAAGGGTGCTAAAAAGACTTGATTTAACGGATCTAATGAAAATAATGGGGCTTAAGGTGGATCTACTTTTCAATAGTGCTATATTGGAAAAGCATAGTGGTCGAAGAGCACTACCCGTTTTATTGGGAATTTAACGAGACTTTAGCAGGGTTTTAACTACACATGTGAGTAGTTCAAAAAATCTTGACGCAAAAGTGCAAGACATGTTCAACTTAAAGAAGTAATTAATTAAAACATGTATGTTTCCAAAAAAAAATTTGATTTAATAACAACAATAAAAATTCAATAACTTGATTCAAACTTTGATAATCGTATCTGAAAAATTAACATATTTTTATCATTTTTGAATCACCTACAAATGCCTTACCCATTCACTCTTATTTTTTAGACTATTGCAGGAAACTTTTTTGTTTACATGCAAAATATCACTCAAAATTCTCAGAATATTAGATCCCTAAGAATAGAAATAAAAAATTATTTACTTTTGATTCAAAAATAATTACTTTAAGATATAAACTTATAAGAAACAAAGCCACAGTTCCATTATCAATACTATAAAATGCACGTAAGTCATCTAGTAGTTGGAGATATTTAATTCTATTTAACAAAAAAAATTAATGAATGGATGTATGCTATAAGTGCAAAACTTTTGTTAGTCACAACACTTTTATTTGAAGTAATTCAGTTGATGGTGTTAGTGGCAATTTGATAGCAAAATTCCATTAGTGGATGGTCGAAAAGGGAATGGTGGTGTAGGTTGTAAACCGATGGCAAGATTCTTTTGATGGATGAGGGTATTTTTGGAATTTCAAAAGGACGCCGTGGAAATCTATTTAGTTAATTTTCTCTTTATTAAAAGTAGAAATGAGAATCACTTCGCTTGAATTAGAAGAGATAAGATTTCAATATTGGATCTCAAATGTTCAAAGTGAATAGGTTTAAGTCAATTTTGGAAATTATGATTCTCAATATGGTTTGAGGAATAAGAGCAAAAATATCCAGAGTTTAAATTAGATTACAAATTATATCTTAAATTACCTTGTCTAAGATATTAAAGAGGAAGCGAGAAACAAGGGATAAAATATTTCAAAGAGAGGAGTTTGTATTAGTCAACTGTTTTAAGGTAAAGATTAAAATAAAATTGAGTCACAACAACTCCATTCCAGGAATCCGCCACATGATTAAACCATAAATCTCGATGAATAAAGTAGGGAAAAGGGAGAAAAAAGATAAATATACTGAGCTTTAATCAATTATAGTTAATACAAGATGGACAACGTCTTCATTGATTATAATTAACTATCATTATTTTGAAATAGTGCTAACTTACATTAATTAGGTGAGGTTATTATCATTTATTAGATTGTAAATTCAGCTCTCTAATTCTATGTATTTAATGTTGATTGTCGTATTACCAAAACAGTAAGTAACATCAAAAACATAGTGTAAGAACTATACGAAAAACGTGCACATGGATGCACAAAAATAAGACACTGATATAAGGAATTCTAAGGCTTGCCTTAGCAGTCTCCTCAAACCTTATTTGCAAAGTTATCCAAGATACAGCAGAATAACCTGCACGAGAGTGCGACGAGTATATCTACTCTGTGATTTGATAACAGTTTGATTTGATAATAGAATGAAGAAGAAAAAGAAGACGAAGAAAAAGGAATGAGGAATGTTATCAATGTTCCTCTCCTTTTATAGCTTTCAACAGTTGCGTCAGCTTAGAAGGTCGGTTGCATCTGCTTAGAAGGTTGCGTGTGTTCTTTTGAATCAAAGAGTCATGTGCAACACCCAACAGTTATTTCTATTCGTCAATCATTTGCAACGCCCACCAGTCGTTTCTGTACGTCTGTCATTTGCAACGCCCAACAGTCGTTTCTGTACGTCTGTCATTTGCAACGCCCAACAGTCGTTTCTGTACGTCTATCATTTGTAACGCCTAACAGTTGTTTCTGTTCGTCCGTCATTTGCAGCACCAACATTCATTTTTGTTTTGAACCAATAGCCGCTTTCGTCCATCACTAACAGTCGCATTCTTTGAAACAGCCGTGTATGTTCATCATTATTTGCGTCTGTTTGACAAAACAACTGTTCAAAACAGACTTTGTTTTTTCTAGCAAAAAGATAGTAACACATTAGTCCTGAAACCCGAACCCGACCAGCCGGTCGGTCGGGCAGTGCCCGTGTTGTGTATTTAAACCATGACCATATGTGTCCTCTCCCGTGCACAAAATTAACCGACCTTAAGGGCCAATATAGGTTGATGGGAAGCAGTATATAAACATGAAAAACTTTTTTGTTTTTAGTGATGTAGGACTGTATCTTCATTCACCCATCCAATGATCTCAAACATTTAATACTCTAATACAAATAATCACTCTAACATATATGATATTTGAATTAGAAGGAAAAGGAAAGTAAATAAAAGTAAAATAGGTTATAAGACAACATTATGTCCAGATTCTAAGCCTAGAGATGTGGGGTTCAAACTTTATTGCAAAGTTTCTAAGATCGAATCCTGAATCGAACTGTGTCGGTGTAAGGTCAAATGTTCTAGTGGTTCAACCAGTTAGACAGTGAGAACCATGTTAATCGTTAATTTTATTTTTCTAATTTAAATTTAAAATTATTTCAATTAATGTTAAAATTTAACCAATCTATCTATTACTTAAACTAGTGTGTAACCCGTGCATTGCACACGGTAATGTTGTTAAAAATTATTATATATATTTTAATTATTGCTAAAATATATTTTTATTATGTAATATGTGATAATTTATTGTGATGTATTAATAATAAACTAAAATGACTTGCGACGCTCAGATATAACGTTGATGTTCAATACTCGCTAACTATATATCTCTGTAAAAATAAATGTCCTAACTCAAAAAAATTATAAATTAAAATTGCTAATATTGTATATTTAAATAATTTATGTTATGTAATATATATATATATATATATTTGAAAGGAGTAATATATATATGAGTGAATACGTAATTTCACCAGTTTGTTAATATAATTGAATTTATTTGAATAATTTGAATTAAAGATCGACACTAATTAAATATAAGTAGTTAATGGGGAAAAAGTTAAATTAAGAAGAGCATAGATCTTATAGTTAGCTTATCTACATGTGAATATTTTTTTGAATCAGACATGAACTTTTATTCATTTTAAGTTTCCATTTTTAAACAATTTTATCCTTGTAGTTAACCATATATTTCATGTTCCTGTAAAGGGTCATGTTTACAACTTTGATAATTGCAAAAAAAATGTTATATAGTATATAGTTGAGTTATGAGTTGACTATGGTTTGTTAACATTTTTAATAATAGTTGTAATACCTTTGGTGTCACACTTTTTTGGTGTCAGCGTGAACTACCAAAAATGTCCCTCTATAAATATGATCAAATCCCTTAAAATTAGGATCTAACAAATAAACTTACTTTACAAATTCAAAATGTCTCTCTACAAATATTTACAAACTTTAATATCACTTAAACATAGGATCTAATAAATAATAATAATTTTTTTACCAATTCAATACGCTGCTCTACAAATATTATTAAATCTTAATCACTTTAAAATATGATCTAACAATTAAACTTCATTTACAATTCGTTCTTTATTAGTTAATAATAAAAATAAATTCAAACAACCAAAAATAATAGATATTGAAACTTAGAAATAGTAATTCAACCAAACTACACATAATTTCAACGCAAAATATGATCAAATATTTGTGTTTTTTTCTTGAATGTGTTGAAACATATACAATTTGTAAAAAACAACTCACGCGCGAAGCGCGTGCCATAACGCTCGTGTTGAAAGTGAGAATGTTTGTATAATCTAATTTCTATCAGTTTAATCTGTGCGTTCACATCGTGATGTTGTAAAATATAAAATTATCTTTTAAAGCTTGTTAAAAACGAAATTATGTTATATAACGTATGATATTTTTCTAAGGTAAACGAATTAGAAATTAAAAGAGTTATTATTACTTATATAAACATTTTATATTATTTGATTTAAATATCTTCATATATCATAATAAAGAAGAAATACTTTTATTATTTTTCTCATATACATGAATATTATATATATTGAAATCCTCTTATTTTTAGGATTTATCAAATGGATTAACAAATATTAGTTAATCATGGTTATTTCAATAATTTAAATTTAGATTACATAATTACTTAAATATATAGATTTGAATGTAAAATGTTAAAAGAAAATTAAGAAGGGTTTCTAAATAATAGTAAAAAAATTAATTTTTTAGGTATTTGAAGTTAATAGAATTTTATAGTGCAATGTATGATAGGTTCATTCAGTAAATAAATCATAAATAAATTTGTTATTGTCATTAATGTACATAATTTATGTTATGTGATTTACATATATTTGCATCTAAATGAATTTTTTTACCAATTTATTGATGCGCTTATAACATTCATATTGAAAATTTCATCTTTTAGGATTTATTAATAAATATTAGTTGATTAAGTTTATCGATTAATTTAAATTTTGGATTATGTAATTAATTCAAAGGGACAGTTTGGCACAGGTCCCTAATAAGTTTCAAAATACACAAAAACCCCGGTAAAAAAAAATTTGTAAATTAGGTCCCTAAAATTAAGTTACCGAATAATAGCATACACTTATGCAATTATTCAGTGAATAATTGCAGACATTTCCTCAATTATTCACTGAAAAATTGCGGAAATTTCCGTAATTTTTTCTAAAATTTGCGGAAAATTCCGCAATTATTTAGCAAAAAAATTGCGGAAATTTCCGCAATTATTCACCGAAAAAATTGCATAAATTTATGCAACTTTTAGATATAATTTATGCAATTATTCAGTGAATAATTGCATAACTATATGCAATTACTTAGTAACTTAATTCTAGGGACCTAATTTACATACTTTTTTTACTGGGGTTTTTGTGTATTTTAAAACTTATTAGGGACCTGAGCCTAATATTCACTAATTCAAATATATGGACTATAATGTGTAATTTTGGAAGAGAACAGTTAAATATTTGAAAATAATTATAGATTATTTCAAGTAGGTATTCAAATGTAAAATAATGTGAAAATTTTAATAGAATAATTATAAAGGGATAAATGATAGAATTTTGAAAATAAAATATCCAGTTTGAGAGAATTAAGTAGAATGAAGATAACTCCTAGAATCAATGAGAAAGCTTTAAATTCTTCTGCTTTACTATTATTTAATAGATAGGAAAGGAGAAACCACACTCTTATTTTTCTTCCACCTGTCATTTCTAAGAAACCATCTCTTTTTCATGCAAAATGGATAAACATCGTGTCATTTCTCACTCAAAATTTTAAAGACGGTTATTTCATTCCTAGAGCTAGAAACCAAAATCGTTTGCATCCCATTATCTCCCCCAAAATCTAGAACAATTTGCATCCCATTATCTTTCCCAAATTCTACAATTGTCGCCAACCACCTACCATTCCAGATCTATTTCGATCTCCACCAAGTTCGACAAAATTGATGTTTTTCAAAGTCAGTAGACGCTAAAGTTTGATCTCAGTCCATTACTGATTTTCCATACATATTCACGAATTTGGATTGGATGGCTGACATCTCTCTTCATCTGAGGTAATCATCGAAAGTGATTGAACGTTAAATCTACAATTTCATTTAATTTCATCCTACTGCTAACCACCAATCTTGAATACAAGACCAACTGTATAACATTTTGCTCCAACACACATTTACTACAAATCATGTTTTGATCCACTTTATCATGTGTGCTTGGTTCAGGTAATTTTCTGATCTTCTCCTGTATAACATTATCGTTTTTATGTGTTATTTCTAAAAATGGTAGTTTAAAACGTGAAATTTTATTTTACTGTCATTGCTTATTTACTTTTTAATGTATGAACCATATTTCTATACCAAATTTTGTTCATAATTGTTATACTAATCCTATATGAAACGGAATCCTGTCTTCAAACTGTTAGCTTATTCAAGTATTTCTGTCCCCTTTATTAGTTTTGTAACTGACTTTTTTTGTTCAAATATGTTTAGTTTTACTTATATATTTGGAGAAATGGATACTCATATTTGTTTCACTTTTTGGACTTCAATCTCAGATTTAGTGCAATGTAACTGTTTTGTCTTCTTAATATATTTTTATAGTTACTACTGCTACATATATTATTATATTAAAAGTATCTTCATGGCTTTTTTTAACCATTTACGTCAAACTGTTTTATCGTGGTACACTAGTATTTGTATCACTGTCATTTTATAGTCTTATTTTTTTATAAACTGTGCATTTATGTTTAAAGGATTTAGATCCCATTTCTCTATGTTCTGGTGTTCATTCAATAAAAGATATGTTATTCATTTCCATTTAAAACCAGCAAGAGCTGCAATTTTAGTTTAGTGCACTTTATCTTATAATTGATTCCTACTAGCATATTATTAGTAATAAAAATAGAGTGAGAACCGTTCGTCCATAACTATTATTATATGATCATTTTAACTACAAACATGTAGTATTACTAATTAATCAATATCACTGGATTTAAGTATATGAATTTATTGAAACTTCAACTAACATGGTTTCACCAGGAACTATTGTTTAGTCATCTTAGATGTATCCTAAAATAAGTTATAACGTGTTTTTGAGATTACATACATATGGAAACTATATTTTGTTAATTATGACAAAATGATTTCATAACTCTGTCTACTTAAATTGCAGGCCTTCATGTTGCTAGCGCCTTTGTCAACGAAGTGTCGCCCGTGAAGGTTAGGTGTTAGGTCCCTTTCAATTGGTGTTGAGTGAAAGCATTTGTGATTCTATTATGAATTCATTACCCATTATGCACCAAATAATGATCTTATGCCTTTCTTTTATAACCAGTCACCCATAGTCAGTTACTCAGTCATTGCGGTTGACTCAACAAAATATGAACATAGTTTTTCTAATATATAGTTCGTTATGTAATGACTTTAATTACTACCCAATATTTACTGTTAATATACCTTTGCTTCATTGTAATTTGTATATTACATGGTAAACAAGTTTATTGTAAGTTAAACTTCTCTTTGTCATTAGTATTTAAACTTTATTTTTTCGATGCTATTTTAAAGTAGACAATCATTTCCTAAATTTGTTTATCAATAAACCTTTTGGTCTGCTATTGTGATAAAGAATGGTAAGATATCAATAGTGCACACTCATGCATGTCAACATTCGCTAACCACATTAAACTATAAGCAGATGATGTTTTTTTTTGTGTGTCCATTAACTAACATCAACATATTATGTACCACATAACCATTTTTCGTAAACTTGGTTTCTTACATTTGTGTTTTTCTTCAAAATAAAAGTTAGAATACCACATATATAATTAGTTTGTTGTTCCAGAATAAGCGCACATCACCATATAAACGTAGAATCATGCTTTTTGCACAACTTACCAAGGATAAATTATAACCAAATTGTGAATAACATGATTTTGCCTTCAAAATATTTTAATGAACGATCATATTCTGTACTCAAAATGAATGTATCATGTGAGGTACTAAAATTACGAGTTAGTTGATTCTACAAATTATATCTTGGAATATTTAACCTATATGCCATCTTTTAGCTTCAAAAAAGGTGGTTATTGAGTTTGTGCTTATGCTATTTTATTATATCCATTGTTTGCCATTAGTATATCATCACCCATATTAGCATAAAAGTATTGCTCATTGAGCCCTTAATTTTATGTTAGACCATTATTGTAGTATTATAATGTTTTAGGTGGCCGTTGTGTACTTGGCTACTCTTACCTCGCTATTTTTACCTCTGGTTGACTTTGTTGATATACATGTTTGATTTAACACTTTGGCCTATAATGAATATACAAACGATACTTGCAATATATTGGATTATCTCAAAAAGTGTTCATGATATGGTCTTATGTTCCTATTATTAGCATAGGCATATTATATTTTCATATTTAAAATACAAATAGTATTTAAATCATCTGATGATAAAGATGGAACTGTCAGGCTAAAATAATGCTTTAGTTCCCAAGTGGTATCTATTGAAGATTATATATTGTTATTTCAACTAGATAGAGAAGAGTCACAACATGATGAGTATGCAACTTGGCAAATACAAACAAATGGAGGATATGGTAATAGACTTAGCAATGCATGGCTCATTATGATTGTTTTATCTTTCTATCCAGATCTTCCTGGTAATTTTTCATAGGTTCATTATGATTGCTTTATCTTTGTTCTTTTATTCCATAAATATCTTGCTACCATTAACATAAATTTTGAATTCCACAATTAGTAACTAGCAAGTGCTTATGAAGATGCTGAATGATTCCCAATTTATTGCAAAATTGTTATTTAATTTCAATGTCAAATTTTATAATATTTTGTCATATTTACATGTTGTTGAGGGTTAATCCTCTCAAGCTAGGAGATATCCTATACTGAAGTTCATGAAGAAAGGTGGACTGAAATGATCCCAGTTTCACGCATCACTTCTCAATTCATATCTCCTTTCAAAAATTTTATTCGGTATTTTATGTCATGTCTTTACGTTATACTGCATCCAAATATATATAAACCTTAGTCACATATTGAAGTGTGCTGTTGTAACTTTAGAATAATAAAGTAGAATCAGTCCATTGTAAAACTGCAAAAAATAATTATTAGATATAAAACATTTAGTTTTAAGTAGATAATGAGTAAACTTTACGTTGCGCTACGAATTAGGGAGCGATTAATTTGTAAGGTTTTAGCTCCAGCAAATAGTATCTAACTTCTTCATTTAATTTAGTACATCAAACATGAATACCATGACTAAATATTATCTCTTTATATTCAGCTTACTTCTTTTATAAGCCCTAAATCTAAAAGTATAACTTGAGTAATTTAATATTATCTTATTCAATCAACATAACTATCTCGAGAAGGTATAACCATATAAGAGAGTATTATTTCAGTTGCATAATTTGTGTTATGACTATATAATGCACTCATATATTTTATGTATATCTGAAATTGGTGTTAAATAAATAGGTTATGCTGGGAAATGGGATGAGGGTGTTGATAAAATGCAATGCACCATTATCACATCTATTAAGATCTCACTGGAACTTGAAGGTCCTTTTCCTGAATTTGACTTAGTCCTCCACCTTCCATACATGATAAAAAGTTAGTATATATTATGTCCTTTTAGTTTCATTCAAAAAAGATTGGAAATATGTACCAAAAAATAGTTCAAAATGTAAAAAAAAATTATGTTCTTAACTTATGTGTCAGTTTAGTTTTCTAGAAAGATGACATTAATGTGTTGGATAGATGAATTCACATAAAGCAATTTCCTGGGTTACGTGAACAATGGTAAAGAAAATTTCTACAATTATGGATTGATGTTTACGAAGATTTTAGAGAATTTTTAGGATTGATGTATACAATCATGAAACTTTCGTAATGAAAATATCATATAATTTCTTTGTGTGTTGCATGTAAATGGTCTTTAGCTATATTCTGACACTGTGCCCTATGCTATTAGGAAAATGTTGGCCACCCAATTTCCCAGATTGGATTCATATACTTTGATGCTAAGGTTGGTATTATAATAATTTCAATAACTGTCAGCGTGGTAATTTCAATTTCCACGTTTCTATTCCTTAACAAACCAGATTAATTGTAGGTTGTTGACTCTCACAAGCTGTATGGTCCCAGGATTGATGGCTCTTTCAGAATTAATCAAGCTGTATGCTCCTAAGTTTGCTGGCTATTTCAGGATGAAGAGGCTTAAAATAGATGAGAATTAAGAATTTACTATCTTGAATAATCTTTGTTAACATATATATGAGTCTCACATGAATAATATACTCCCAGAATGTTATATTTTATTTTGAATAAGAAGTGTAATTGTTGAATTTTGATTAGTTTTAAATGCGTTATTTAAATAAAGATTCTTGCTAATACTAATTACGTTAATAATGTAACTTATATCAACTTTGAAATGGACAAGAAACCATTTAATTCATTAATATCAAAATTGCAACTTTACTGATAACTAAATGACATCAGCACTTTTTAACATTAGTAGACAACTTTATGCCTTTTATTATGGCATTTTTAATAATTGTTTTCACATTGAAATGGAAGCTATTTGTTTTCATTGCAAAACTATGATGAACCATGTATTAATTGTGCATGTCATTAATTCTGTGTTTTAATTTTTTATAACAACCAATACCCGTTGGGATGGAACAAAAAAGGTTTTCGTAAGAACAACGAAATAAGAGGACATACCAAAATTCATACATTTTTATAGGTTGAGGGACTGTTATAACCAATCATTTTTATAGCTGCTAATTATATCCACCTCTTCTTTCACGCGTTAATATTAAGTCAAGTACTCATCTAACCTTTATACAACCTTTACTTAAGTCTTCCTTTCATTTTTTTGAAATTAATTGTCAAAATGAATCACAAGTTCAAATTTTATCAAACCTACTACATAGTTCTCCATAAATCTTTTAATTTAAATGGGTTGGTAATTTTCAAATCTTAATAGGTAATTATTTCATTGAGATCCCTTTTCGAGCAATAAAAATTGAAGGTAAGTTGAGTTCGAAAGGCCAATAAACAATTGTTCATATGGATGAAGAAATTCAAAGTTGGTTTTTCTTATATAAAATTGCAAATATTCAAACGTTTGAATTGAGTTTTATTTTATTTTATTCTAATTTCTTCTTAAATGTCATTACAGATTGTTTTAGTGGGTGTATGTAGTAACACCATCCAAGTATATAATTCCCAAAATTAAATATGTACATTCCTCTTTATGAAAGTGATATATATATATAATCAAATATAGTTTTGCAATATTTTAATTATTCGTTTATCCTATAGGATGTATTTGTACTCCCTTTATTGAAATAAACATGGTTTCAAATATTTAGTGACTAATAAACATATGAAAACCCAATATTGCAAATGAGTGAAATTGCCAAATCTACTACACTAAATGAATAACCAATAATATACATAAGATATTTGCATACACATCTCATTGTAAATTTCCCTACATTTGTAATATACACACACATCACTATTTCCAAATTTTGTATTCCTAACAACATTCTTTGCCAATTCTATTACCATTAATGCCCGTGTGCCTTTCAAAAAACTAAAAAGCAGCTTATTTAAATTGATCTAAACAAGACCTAAATATCTTTCAAAATAATTTTTGAAACGTTAACTGGTACAAACTTACTAACTTGCTTTGTTTACACGAAATGAAAAATTCTACAGTACTATGAGCAAATATAACTTTAAAACAATAACATGAATAACATTTATGCATAAATCTCATTGATGGAAGAATGCGATGAATTAAATATACCATGAATACAAACTTCAAACTTCCGCATCTACCCGTGTGCGTAGCACGGGCCACGCACTAGTTATGATTAATATATTGAACTTCAAAACAATTATTTTTGAACATTTCATAATAAATATTAATTGGAATAATTATATAATAATTTATTTAGCACAAAATTGTAAATTTCCTTATTTTTAAGATGAAAAAAGTTCGGTTCAACGATAATTCATAGAATGAACACCAATAATGTATTATGTCATCCAAAATTGTTAAGGTAATCCAATAATTTAGTGACTAAAGTCATGAAATTATTTGCTAAATTTATTATATGAAAAAATAAAGAATAAAGAGATAGTTTTCCCAATTTTGAAGAACCGTGTGGTTCAAAGAGGTCGGTTTAGAGGTTTTTAAGGTTTTGAGGTTAAATCGTGGTTCATGCCCGTGCAAGGTTATATCATTTTCAAAACCATAGCGCTCTAAGGTCAAAGGTTAACCGTGATCAAACCGATGTTAGGTAGGGTCTTTAAATCACTACCCTATCGGCATCAATTTAATGTTGTCCATAAGAATAATAATTTAGTATGGAGACATTAATAATAAATCATTGTTAAATATTTTACATTAACCACTTCGACTAGCTAAGAACATGTTCCTATTCAATTGTAACAACCCGTATTTTGGGTCTTCAAATTTGAATATTTAATTTATTTAAATATTCAGATTTGAATTTAAATTATGATAAATTATCTGTTTCAAATTTAGACTTGATTTTCAATGACGTATTTTTAATTTAATTTTTAGAATTTTTCCATAATTTTTAATTTGGAAACTAAACAAATTCCTGTTTGACGTATTTTTTGGCAAACGCTGGCATTTTGAGACTTCACATAATTTAATAACTTGTCTATTTTATTTTTGTTTTATGATCGTGTAACGATTTTATACGCAATCGTACTGTAGTTTCTGTCAATCGCGGTTCATAATCGGACGCAATTCGGTGTGGCGGGGTACCGGAATTTAATTTAAAATCAAACACACACATACAACACACAGTACACCACAGCCACCCTATTATCTCACCTTTGTCTCCCCTTGTCTTGCTGCACCTTCCTGCCTCCATAAATTTTAATATTTGATTTGATCTTGGTACTGATGGTTATGAGCATATAAGCGTGTGTGTATATATGTATGCTCAGAAAGACAGAATTCTCCTTCTCCATTTTTACTATTTCCTCTATTAAGTTCAAAATCATGAAAATAAATTCATTTCCTTACTTCAAAAATCAATTCCTCCTAAAGTACTCAATTTCATCAAAATCGCCCAACATAAAATTTGTTCGTATCCACCTCTAGTATTTTTTAAAATTAACGGTGCTCGATTTCATCGAATATCGATCGAGTTATTGCCGAAAATCAGAAAGAGGATAAAAATGTTTCTAAAGTTCAAAAATTAATTTCTCTCGGTTTGCTGAAAATTGATCATCGCCTCTAGTGCCTTTATGTTCTTATAGGAATGGAGGATTTTTTGTGGAAGTTCGGCTCTATTTGGCGATGGTCGTTGACGATCATTGCAACTAGGGTTTGGATTTGGGGACGATTCGAGCGTCGATTGAAGAAATGGAAGGTGCCGTGATGTTGAGTTAGGAGAGGGCTTCCTTGTGGTGAATTTTGGTGGAGATCGAAGCAAGAAGATGTCACGACTTTCTATGGTGTCGAGCGTTTTCTTTATTCCTAGGCATCGATTGGATTTTCATGGAGAGGGCTGGAGGCTTGGGCGAGGGTGCCAAACGGTTAAGGCGATGAAGGCGGCCATGTTGGTGAAGTTGGATGTGGCGTTAGGTGCTTGGATGAAATGTGCATTTGCACGCATGCACGCCGTGCACTTGGTTTTTGTAATACCCCAAAATTTTATGAAAACTCATTTTTATAAAATGATTTAATTTTTGAAATATTTAGATTTAAATATGATGAAATTTTTGGGAATAAATAGTGTGCAAGGATATGTGGGCACATGCACACTGGAAATGGCACAAGGAAAAGATTCAAAAATTTCTGGAAAAAAAAAATGATGATAATAAAATAAATAAACTGAGCAAGGAAGCATTTCAAATGTGATTTTGAAATATAGATTATTAATCAAATTAAAGATGTTTTTTTTATGCATGAAAAATTAAATATTCCCAGTAAAAAAAAGATCAAATAAAAATATGTACACTTATGCACCTGTATATTTTCTGTGAGCAGAAAGTGTTAAAGCAAAACAATAAAAAGGAAACATTAAAAATGACATGAAATGTAATACAAGTCAATATGCTTGTGTAGGCAAAAATAGCAAAGGGGATTCTCAGAAATAATTAAAATATAAAATATGGTAGTCACACTTTTAACATGACTAGGTGAGTGGCCATTTTCTGAAAAAGTAAAGGGAAGAAAATACTGCCTTCAACTAATTATTATGGCCGGGGTATTAAGGAGGAAAATGAATGAAAAATGCATGAAGATGGTTAGGTCAGAAATGGAATTTTGTTTTAACAAAACCCTAGTGGAAAAATGCATATAAATAGGCAGTTTTAGCCAGTAAAATTATCTTTACCCCGAGCTGCACAAAAATAAGAAAGGAAGAAAAATATTGGAAGGAAGGAGAAAACACACATACAAGGGTTTTCTGGATCAATAAGAAGAAATATTTAGGTGAGTAATCTCACTAGATTCATGGCATTAAGACCTGATATGAGGCAGCCAAGTACTTATGTTGCTATTGATATTTTCTGATTTTTGTTAATCACTGTTATATTAATGTTGTTGAATGGATTTTATTTTCTTGAGCTGATATAATGTGTATTATGGATGCTCTTTGGATGAATTCCTTTGATCTGTTTGAATGGTTGCTATGGATGTACATACTACTATTTGTTTACATTTTGAAAAAAAAGAAGCTAAGGCAACAAACCTCAAAATCAAGGAAGGAATACACACTACTGATGGGGATCTATGGCAGGAAATTATTCTTAAAAAAAAATATTATGAGCTGCATTATATTTTATATAAGTGCTGAGGCTTAAGAAAAGAAAGTGTAAGGGATGCAATAGAAATTTCTGTGTGCTGATTCCCTCATGAAATATCAAAATTCACAAGATAAAAATTGCGATTCAGCTAGATCTTGAATCTAGTTCAATCACAGTTACTTGTAAGTCATAATAACATAGCATGCCATGGTTCCACCCTCAGTTGTAGATGTACTTTTATATGATTTAAAGTTAAGACCTCTTATAGCAATATTTATGAAATGATTATCTGTTTGTTTTTGAACAAAATACTTGCAAGATAAAGGGAGATGTCTTTTTTTTATATACACTGTGACATGTCCACATAGCTATCTGATGATAGGATTTTTAACCAACACTACTAGTAAATATACTAGGGTTATGAGCCAAGAAGGCTGCTGGAATGCTTGTCATATTTGAAGTATGCAAGTTGGCACATGGTTTGTTTAAGCCCTGAGATCTTTGTGCAATGATGTGAATTAGTTCATTGCAATGTGCCCCTGTGATTCCTTACTAGCAGATGAGGCTAGGGATTTAAATTAATGAAAACAACCTATAAATGAAGAAATAGGAAAATGGGTATTTCCTAGGTTGGTTGGAATGGAACCCTGGTTATTCCATTGAATATACACACTATAGATTGATATTCATGATTGAATAAATAAATTTGTGTGAATAAATGATAGATAAAGATATCATTCTTGTATCAAAGTGTATGTAACATAATAAAGCAGTGGATTACATGCATACAAAATAAGTATTAAGGCTCATCACCCAGAGCTTAATGTTTTGAATATTTTGATGTTGCTCATACCAGATCTTAGATCTGACCCTTGTTTGCTCATGGCATATGGGGGTGTCTCATTTTAAAATGAGGCAGCCACTCATGCTCTTTCAGGGATCGCAGGCACTAAGTAGAAAATGAAGTTATGGCTATTGTGGAGGAGTGAATGAACATGCTAGCTAGTTTCAATAAGAGCTTAAAATGATTATATCTGCATGTATTCAGGAAAAATTATGTTTCTAAGATTTCCAGTCATGTAATGAATATTCTATGGTTAGTGATCAAACTGCTCTTATGTTCTGTAAAGTGTTAGATTAAATTAGTTGTTCTGTCGAAATTGTTGTGTGTTAAGGTTTGATTTGTTTTTGAAGTAGTGTCTGGAACATGAACAAGTAAAATATGCTCAAGTGTTAGCCATGAAAACCTGGTAAAGAAATATATAGGTATGTGAGCAATTGCTTAACATAAATTATATTATGTATTAGACAACCTTGAGTCATTTTAAAACACTAAGTTTTGGAGTATACCTTTAAGTATCTAATGGTTTTCCTCTGAAATATGTCTACAAATGGTTCAAGTCTACTTTCTAAATTGTTTTGAGAAAAGTAATTGTATGGGAAGGCTACAGGTATGATGCAAATGACTGGCATTTCAATTGCCATGATCAGGTACTTGGCATGACACAAGGCACATGAGTTAACCAGCTTCAAATGAGTGAAGTTTTGGTTGATTATGTCTGGTTGTGCTTTGTTAGTAAAAATGCCTTTCAAAATCCTTAAGTCATTGTTTTACCATAACCAAATTTTCAAAGTCATAACAGATATGCAATCTGGATAGGTTTGCACAAACAAACCTGGAATTATTCTTATGAATGTTTGTAAGTTCAAATTCTTGACATAGCAAATCTTATGCAAATACACAACTCACTATGTGACATGTGGGCTAAGATTAAGGCAAACAAGTCACATAGATTGAATCTTAAATAAGAAAGTTTTTAGAAAATACATAAGTGGAAAATGATAAGTGAATATATCATTTCTGGCCTTAGCCAAATATCAATACCTTTGATCCATGATCTGAAATAAAAATCTCAAGAATCTTGAGATTTAACTGTCATGGTAAATTGATATTAAAGACTATCAATCAGAAGGAGCAAGTTCATATAAGTTAAATACGCATAGGATTTACTGACTTATTTCAAATATTCAAAAGTATATAGTAATTAACTTTAGGCAGAATTGCCCAAATCCAAATCAAACAAAATACTCTTGTTTAACAAAAAAAATATATACTCTGAATTTAAACAAGAGAAACACATATATCTTCATATGTATGTGTATATTATTAGGGATACACTGATATATTTATATTGGTAATGAATTTTGAATCCTGGTTGAATTGTTTGAAAAAAAAATGACTCTGATAATTCAAAGGAAGTTTAAATCAAACTTAAAAGTGCAAATGAATATAGGTGGACATCCAGATACACATAAATTAAATGTGCATTTGCATGAACACATATTTATATATATATATATATATATATATATATATAAATCCTTATGAAATTAAGGTAGAAATAGGAGGGTCATTTCAGTTGGTATCAGAGCACTTGGTTGCATTGATTGCTAAGTATTATAGAAATGTATTATGTCTGTTTGTTTTGGATGAAATAATTTAGATAAGAAAATAGTAATCATAGAAGTACTCATAATATACTAATACCATTTGCCCAGAATTTAGTTAGCAGACCATGGTAGAAAGAGGATCTCATCACAATGCAGGACCCAGTGCACCTCAAATGCTTGATATGCAAGAATTTGTGAGGGTTTTAAGAGATGGAATTGGGCATAGGCCTGAGAATCCACATGAAGAGCTATCAAAACTACTGAAGACTTATTCCAATTTGGGAGGCAGGAGTTTTGAAGGAACTGAGAATGTGATGGAAATTCAAGCATGGTTGAGAACACTTGATAGGATTTTCAATGACATGCAGTTAGATGATCAAAGGAAGAGGCAAGTAGCTTCAAGACAACTGAAAGGGGTAGCTTTAAGCTGGTGGGAGGTGATCATAGCTGGAAGAAATGAAAATGAAATCACTTGGAATCAGTTCAAGAAGATGTTGGAGGCAAGATTTGTACCAGCATCAGCCAAGACCACTTTGCTTGAAGAATTTATCAAACTTAGGTAGGGAACTTTGAATGTCACTGAATACACTCAAAAGTTTGAGGGGCTATCTAATTATGGAGCAATGCTAGTGGCAGATGAAGCATCCAAAAATGATAGGTATATAAAAGGTCTGAACCCAGGACTTAGCAGAGCTATGCTACCATATGCAGATAGAACTTTTGATCAAGTAATTGATCTGGCATTGAAACTGGAACAACATGACAAAGAAAGAGAGAAATATAGGAATTTTAAGAGCAACAACAATAAGAAGAATAAGGGAAGATATCACCCTTATGATAAAAAGAAGGAGGAGGCAGACAACAAGAAGGACAAAGACACAAAAGCCAATGATGCTAAGAAGAAATTGGTTTGCCATCATTGTGGTAAAGAAGGACACATCAAACCAAGGTGCCCATAGTTAAAAGGAGGAGCCTTCAAATGCTACCTATGTGGGAAAGAGGGGCATATGAAGAGGAACTGTCCTGAGAATAAACAGCAAGGGAAATTGGCAACTTTGGAAGGTAAAGGCAAATCTGCAGTGAAAATTGATGCTGAAAATCATGGCCAAGTGGAAGGTACATTACTCATTTGTGCCATACCCATACCAGTAGTATATGATATTGGAGCAACACACTCTTTGATTTCTTATGAAATAGTTAAAGTGTTAAAATTAAACTGCATGTTAGTTGAAACCCCATTGCTTGTACAAAGTCCCCTAGGGAGTTCTAGTGTTTTGAACATGAATTATGTGGATGTGGAGTTAAACATAGGAGGAAATATTTTTATTTCCAATTTATATGTTTTAAATTACCCAAATATAGGAGTTATATTGGGGGTAGATTGGTTAAGGCAATTTAAAGCCATAATTAATTTAGACTCATCCACCATATCATTGCAAAATTCTAGAGGCCAGAGGATCACAGTTCTATGTGAAGTAGCTAAGGAAGGGAAATTATATCATTTAGTTGACTTAGAAAAAGATCTCAATGAACTAACCATTGAAGAAATTCCCATAGTTAATGAATACTTAGATGTGTTTGGGGAAGTTAACGGTGTTCCACACCACAGACCAGTTGAGTTCCAAATTAATCTCATTCCAGGAGCAAGTCCAATAATCAAGAAACCCTATAGAATGGGTCCAAGTGAACTGAAAGAATTGAAAAATCAGTTGGAAGAATTAGAAGGCAAGGGATTTATAAGGCCAAGTAATTCCTGTTGGGGTTCTCCAGTAGTGTTTGTAAGAAAACATGATGGTACCTTGAGAATGTGCATAGATTACAGAGAACTAAATAAAGTAACCATCAAGAACAAATACCCATTGCCTAGAATAGATGATCTCTTTGACCAACTCAGTGAAGCTAAAATATTTTCTAGATTAGACTTAGCCTCAGGATTCCATCAAATGAAGGTTGAAGACTCAAGTGTTAAGTATACTGCATTTAACACAAGATATGGCTTATATGAATTTATGGTTATGCCATTTGGTTTGACAAATGCTCCTTCATATTTTGTTGATTTAATGAATAGAATATTTAGAGATTATTTAGACAAGTTTGTACTGATTTTTATTGATGACATTTTGATTTATTCCAAGACAGTGGAAGAGCATAAAAATCATTTGCATTTAGTTTTGTCAAGACTAAGGGAAAATGATTTAAAGGAAAAAATTTTAAAATGTGCATTTTGGAAAGAAGAAGTACATTTTCTTGGGCATGTTATCTCTGCCAAAGGAATATCAGTAAACCCCAATAAGGTAGTGGCAATCCAAGCATGGAAAAGGCCTAGTACCATCAGTGAGATTAGATCATTCATGGGGATGGCAGGATATTATAGGAGATTTATAAAAGATTTCTCAAAAATATCATCACCACTTACCAATTTAACTAGAAAGAACCAAGCCTTTGTATGGACAGAAAAATGTGAGCAAGCTATTATCAAAATAAAAGAAGCTCTGATTAATGCACCAGTATTGAGAGTGCCAGAAGGAAATGAAAATTTAGTTGTGTACACTGATGCAAGTGGCTCTGGGTTAGGGGCTATGTTGATGCAGCAAGACCAGGTGGTAGCCTATGCATCTAGGCAATTAAAGCCACATGAAACAAGATATGCAACCCATGATCTTGAACTAGCAGCAGTTGTATATGCTTTGAAACTTTGGAGACATTATTTGTTAGGTGCCAAATTCATTTTGTACACTGATCATAAGGCATTGAAATATTTATTCTCACAAAAAGATTTGAACATGAGGCAACATAGATGGGTAGAGTTCCTAGCTGCCTATGATCTAGATATACTTTATACACCAGGCAAGGCAAATAAAGTTGCAGATGCCTTGAGTAGACAACATGCCAAAGTAGCCATGTTGATGATGGAAGAATTTAAGGATTTGTCTATACTTACTGATTTGGAAATTGAGGAAAACAGTGGGGTACAAATGATGCCCATTGAAGAAGATGAAGGAAAAGGGAAATTAAGTATGATATCTCTGCAATCAGATTTACTTCTTAAGATTGGGAAAATGCAGGAACAAGACCTAAACATGGTGGAAAAGAAAATGCTCATATCAAAAGGGGAAGAAGTAATAAATTATCAAGTTGATAAAAATGGTTATTTAAGGAATAAAAATAGGATATGTGTTCCAGAAAATATAGAATTAAAGGAGGAAATATTAAATGAGTACCATAGGAGTAAGTACTCCATACACCCAGGTAGCACCAAGATGTATCAAAATTTAAAAAGAAATCTTTGGTGGAAGGGGATGAAGTCATATGTGGCCAGACATGTTGCAAGGTGCATGACTTGCCAACAAGTCAAGGCAGAGACACAAAGGCCATCAGGACTATTGCAACCCCTTAGTATACCATAGTGGAAGTGGGAGGATATATCTATGGATTTCATAGATGGTCTGCCTAGATCTAAGAGGGGAAACACAAGTATATGGGTAATAGTGGATAGGCTAACGAAGGTAGCACATTTTATCCCAGTTAAAACAGAGAGAAATGCTCCAAAATTGGCTCAAATATTCATGAAAGAGGTAGTAAGGTTGCATGGCATACCCAAAACCATTGTGAGTGATAGGGATACCATCTTCACCTCAATGTTTTGGAAAAGTTTTCAAGAGGCCATGGGGAGTGAATTGTGCTTAAGCACTGCCTACCATCCACAATCAGATGGTCAAACTGAGGTGGTGAACAAAGTCTTAGAGGATTTGTTGAGAGCATGTACACTGGACTTTGGAGGCAACTGGGAAGACCACCTCCATCTAGCTGAATTCACATACAATAACAGTTACCAAAGCACCATAGGGATGGCACCATTTGAAGCCTTATATGGCAAGCCATGTTTATTACCTATATGCTGGGTAGAGACTGGAGAAAGGGCTGTTCTAGGACCTGAATATGTCAAAGAAACTACAGAGAAAATTGGGTTAATATGAAAAAGAATAGCAGCAGCTCAAGATAGGCAAAAGAAATTTACAGACAGGAAGAGAAAGCAAGTGGAATATGAAGTGGGAGACTTTGTTTTCATCAAGATTTCACCTATGAAGAAAGTCTTGAGATTTGGCAAGCAAGGTAAGCTCTCACCAAGGTATGTTGGACCCTATAAAATTCTGGAAAGAATTGGTTCATTGGCTTACAAATTAGAATTACCAGGGGAAATGAAAGCAATGCATAATGTTTTTCATGTGTCCCAACTTATAAGATGGATACATGATAAAGAAGACATTTTGGAAAAGCCTACCAAAATTCAAATAAATCCTGACTTGGTTTATGAAAAAGAGCCAGTTGGGATTATAGCCAAGGAAGAAAAGAAATTAAGGAGCAAAACTTTGAAACTAGTAAAGATCCAGTGGAGTAGTGATCCTAATGACTGCACATGGGAGTTAGAGGATAAGATTAGGATGGATTATCCTAAGCTTTTTGCAAATTAAAAGGTAATTTTTTTTCTGGAAAAATTTGTTATGCATGGTTGATATGGTCGAATTTGTTTGCTTATGCATATGTTTGATAAGTTTTCAGAAAAGAAAATGATGCTTGTTATAAATGTTAGAAAAATTATGAGGACACAATTCCTAAAAGGAGGGGTGAATGTAATACCCCAAAATTTTATGAAAAATCATTTTTATAAAATGATTTAATTTTTGAAATATTTAGATTTAAATATGGTGAAATTTTTCGGAATAAATAGTGTGCAAGGAAATGTGGGCACATGCACACTGGAAATGGCACAAGGAAAAGATTCAAAAATTTCTGGAAAAAAAAATGATGATAATAAAATAAATAAACTGAGCAAGGAAGCATTTCAAATGTGATTTTGAAATATAGATTATTAATCAAATTAAAGATGTTTTTTTTATGCATGAAAAATTAAATATTCCCAGTAAAAAAAAAAGATCAAATAAAAATATGTACACTTATGCACCTGTATATTTTCTGTGAGCAGAAAGTGTTAAAGCAAAACAATAAAAAGGAAACATTAAAAATGACATGAAATGTAATACAAGTCAATATGCTTGTGTAGGCAAAAATAGCAAAGGGGATTCTCAGAAATAATTAAAATATAAAATATGGTAGTCACACTTTTAACATGACTAGGTGAGTGGCCATTTTCTGAAAAAGTAAAGGGAAGAAAATACTGCCTTCAACTAATTATTATGGCCGGGTATTAAGGAGGAAAATGAATGAAAAATGCATGAAGATGGTTAGGTCAGAAATGGAATTTTGTTTTAACAAAACCCTAGTGGAAAAATGCATATAAATAGACAGTTTTAGCCAGTAAAATTATCTTTACCCCGAGCTGCACAAAAATAAGAAAGGAAGAAAAATATTGGAAGGAAGGAGAAAACACACATACAAGGGTTTTCAGGATCAATAAGAAGAAATATTTAGGTGAGTAATCTCACTAGATTCATGGCATTAAGACCTGATATGAGGCAGCCAAGTACTTATGTTGCTATTTATATTTTCTGAATTTTGTTAATCACTGTTATATTAATGTTGTTGAATGGATTTTATTTTCTTGAGCTGATATAATGTGTATTATGGATGCTCTTTGGATGAATTCCTTTGATCTGGTTGAATGGTTGCTATGGATGTACATACTACTATTTGTTTACATTTTGAAAAAAAAATAGAAGCTAAGGCAACAAACCTCAAAATCAAGGAAGGAATACACACTACTGATGGGGATCTATGGCAGGAAATTATTCTTAAAAAAAAATATTATGAGCTGCATTATATTTTATATAAGTGCTGAGGCTTAAGAAAAGAAAGTGTAAGGGATGCAATAGAAATTTCTGTGTGCTGATTCCCTCATGAAATATCAAAATTCACAAGATAAAAATTGTGATTCAGCTAGATCTTGAATCTAGTTCAATCACAGTTACTTGTAAGTCATAATAACATAGCATGCCATGGTTCCACCCTCAGTTGTAGATGTACTTTTATATGATTTAAAGTTAAGACCTCTTATAGCAATATTTATGAAATGATTATCTATTTGTTTTTGAACAAAATACTTGCAAGATAAAGGGAGATGTCTTTTTTTTATATACACTGTGACATGTCCACATAGCTATCCGATGATAGGATTTTTAACCAACACTACTAGTAAATATACTAGGGTTATGAGCCAAGAAGGCTGCTGGAATGCTTGTCATATTTGAAGTATGCAAGTTGGCACATGGTTTGTTTAAGCTCTGAGATCTTTATGCAACGATGTGAATTAGTTCATTGCAATGTGTCCCTGTGATTCCTTACTAGCAGATGAGGTTAGGGATTTAAATTAATGAAAACAACCTATAAATGAAGAAATAGGAAAATGGGTATTTCCTAGGTTGGTTGGAATGGAACCCTGGTTATTCCATTGAATATACACACTGTAGATTGATATTCATGATTGAATAAAAAAATTTGTGTGAATAAATGATAGATAAAGATATCATTATTGTATCAGAGTGTATGTAACATAATAAAGCAGTGGATTACATGCATACAAAATAAGTATTAAGGCTCATCACCCAGAGCTTAATGTTTTGAATATTTTGATGTTGCTCATACCAGATCTTAGATCTGACCCTTGTTTGCTCATGGCATATGGGGGTGTCTCATTTTAAAATGAGGCAGCCACTCATGCTCTTTCAGGGATCGCAGGCACTAAGTAGAAAATGAAGTTATGGCTATTGTGGAGGAGTGAATGAACATGCTAGCTAGTTTCAATAAGAGCTTAAAATGATTATATCTGCATGTATTCATGAAAAATTATGTTTCTAAGATTTCCAGTCATATAATGAATATTCTATGGTTAGTGATCAAGCTGCTCTTATGTTCTGTAAAGTGTTAGATTAAATTAGTTGTTCTGTCGAAATTGTTGTGTGTTAAGGTTTGATTTGTTTTTGAAGTAGTGTTTGGAACATGAACAAGTAAAATATGCTCAAGTGTTAGCCATGAAAACCTGGTAAAGAAATATATAGGTATGTGAGCAATTGCTTAACATAAATTATATTATGTATTAGACAACCTTGAGTCATTTTAAAACACTGAGTTTTGGAGTATACCTTTAAGTATCTAATGGTTTTTCCTCTGAAATATGTCTACAAATGGTTCAAGTCTACTTTCTAAATTGTTTTGAGAAAAGTAATTGTATGGGAAGGCTACAGGTATAATGCAAATGACTGGCATTTCAATTGCCATGATCAGGTACCTGGCTTGACACAAGGCACATGAGTTAACCAGCTTCAAATGAGTGAAGTTTTGGTTGATTATGTTTGGTTGTGCTTTGTTAGTAAAAATTCCTTTCAAAATCCTTAAGTCATTGTTTTACCATAACCAATTTTTCAAAGTCATAACAGATATGCAATCTGGACAGGTTTGCACAAACAAACCTGGAATTATTCTTATGAATGTTTGTAAGTTCAAATTCTTGACATAGCAAATCTTATGCAAATACACAACTCACTATGTGACATGTGGGCTAAGATTAAGGCAAACAAGTCACATAGATTGAATCTTAAATAAGAAAGTTTTTAGAAAATACATAAGTGGAAAATGATAAGTGAATATATCATTTCTGGCCTTAGCCAAATATCAATACCTTTGATCCATGATCTGAAATAAAAATCTCAAGAATCTTGAGATTTAACTGTCATGGTAAATTGATATTAAAGACTATCAATCAGAAGGAGCAAGTTCATATAAGTTAAATACGCATAGGATTTACTGACTTATTTCAAATATTCAAAAGTATATAGTAATTAACTTTAGGCAGAATTGCCCAAATCCAAATCAAACAAAATACTCTTGTTTGACAAAAAAAATATATACTTTGAATTTAAACAAGAGAAACACATATATCTTCATATGTATGTGTATATTATTAGGGATACACTGATATATTTATATTGGAAATGAATTTTGAATCCTGGTTGAATTGTTTGAAAAAAAAATGACTCTGATAATTCAAAGGAAGTTTAAATCAAACTTAAAAGTGCAAATGAATATAGGTGGACATCCAGATACACATAAATTAAATGTGCATTTGCATGAACACATATTTATATATATATAAAAAAAATCCTTATGAAATTAAGGTAGAAATAGGAGGGTCATTTTAGTTTTACAAACATTGGAAGAGAAAGGATGGAGGAAGAAGAAGAAAGGTGTCGTGTTTATTTTGGGTGGCGGGTAGATTTGTTTGGGATTCGGCCCACATGGAATGAAGGTGAGAAAACATTTTATAGTTTGATTATTTGATATTATTAATTATTGTAAACTATGAAACTTAATAACATGCTCGTTTGAAATCCAATTAACATCCGGATTTTTGCATTGTACTCGTACGAATGAGTATAACATTATAGTGTAATTTGTTGATAGCTTAGGACATGTGAAAATTTATGACATATTTAAACAGACAAGTTTTAAATTACGTTATTTAATTTAATGACGTCCATTAAATTTATATACGTTAATTATCGATGTTTATTTGGTCAAATAAAATACTACTGAGTTAAATTGGATCGAATATGATAATTGAACATCTGTTTAGCGAAATAAAATACCGTTCCGCTAATTAAATTAATTTGACATTTATTTAGCAGAATAAATCCCCATTCTGTTATTTTAAAGTTGTGGAGATTTGATTATATGGCGTTAATTGATATTCCACTTTGAATAAGTGATATATTAACCATGATTGTTAAATACTGAATTTATTTATATAGTCGTTGATTCTGTAAATATCAGTTATGAACTTAAAAGTTAAATTTAATAATAGGGAAACTTGTATTAGTACCATGGTGATCGTTATGCCTCCTTCAAAATTTGAAAAGCTAATTATTGATTTGAAAGTTATTTAAAAATAATTATATTTATTATAAGGTTTAAAGATAATTATTATTTAATAATAAGATTTAAAGTGGTAATAACTTATTAGTAATAATACTTTAAATATAATTTATAATTGTTTAATAATAATTTAAAAGTTAATTATTTTATTAATATGGTTCTTAAAAGTTATTTCTTAATTGTTATTTAAGAATGTTTTATTATTATTTTAAAGTTATTTAGTTACTATTTTGAAATATTTTAATTTTACTTTAGTTATTTATTTAAAATTATTTAATAATACTTTAATTTTTAATTAGAGTTAATTAATTATGTCGATTTAAGTTATTTAAATATATTTATAGGTTAATTAACTATAATATTAATATTAGTCTAAGGTTAATTAATTATTGTTTTAATAAAGTTTTAAAGTTAATTATTAACTTAATATTGTTTTAAAGTTAACTCATTAATACAATAATAATGTTTAAGATTTATTTAATATAATATTCATAAGATTTGAATGAAAGGAAAAGGAAGGATGTTTAAATAATAAATTATTATTTTTAAGTTATTTTAAATAAGGTATGGTTTATCATGGGAACCTTATTGACCTAAGAGATAATTAAAGAAGTTTGTAAAAATATGGATAGAGTTTTATAAATGGTTATGGATAGTTATAAAAGAATTTATAAATGAGTTTAAGGATTTGAAAAGGAGGAGTTTTATAAGTGGAGTTTCGAGATTTATAAAGAATGGTTTACAGATAGATTGAAGATTTATAATGGAACTTTCAATAGATTTGGAAATATTTATGAAGTAAAGAAATATTGAAAAGAAATGGTTGATCTTCATGGCGTAATTCGAGGGGCAAGGATTGCCTACATTTTACTATGGATTCACTGGTATAGCGACATAACCATTGTGTAAGCTACGATCCATAGTCGATATTGAATGATACTTTCCATATCTATTTTCAAAAGTTTTCAAGTTTCTAAGTTTTGAAAGTAAAGCGGTTTGTAAATATACTTATACATTTGAGATAAGTATATGGTTATATTTTCTAAGTATCGAAAATATAGTGGTTTATGAATACACTTATCCTGTTGAGGTAAGATATGGACGTGATTTCCAAGTTTTTGAAATATGATTTTAAATTAACGAAAGATAATATAAGAGGCTTTGTGATTTCCATGGGAAATATAATCTTTGTTTAGAATGTTTGTTTATTTGATAGTTAAATAACCGACTATCAAATCTTGGCCTTAATATGCAATCCTTCTTAATTTTGGTGGTACGAAATTATTCCCTACTTAACACCGAAGGATTTTAACTCTAGAATTATCTAGGGGAAAACGAGGATTATATGGTACAGTTACCATCGACGATGCTATACTGTACATATAAAATCGTTTCGTTCTTCTAGGACAAATGATAAGGAGATCCGTCCACTTAAATGGTTAGGAGGTGATCCCCGCTCTTATATATTATCTGATTATTTCCTAAAGAACTGGTATTGAGCATTCCGAAAATCAACATTTGATTTTATGGAGCACCCGGGAAACGGAAGAGTGTACTTGTAAGAGATGAATCGAACCCGTAACCACTCCGAAAATCATTTATGGTTCTATGGAGGAGATTCATGATATTTTGAGATGTGGGAATCTATGTGTGATTCCAAGAACCGTTGGGGTATATGAATCCGGGTGTGATTCCAAGATCTAATTGAGATGTGGGAATCTATGTGTGATTTCGAGATCCGTTGAGGTATTGGAATCCATGTGGGATTCCGAGATCTATCTAGTGGCGGTGCGTAAGCTAGAATGCCAGACGTTGCCTCATCAGTGGGAATGACTAAAACCAGAGATATGAGGCATGGCCAGTAGGGTTGGCAAACCCATAGGGTGTAGTCGGCTCTACCTAGACGTCACTTATAGTTTTTATGCATGCATGGGGCGATGCACTCGGTCTTAGCGAGACCAGTTATGTTTTTCCTATGGTACATCTCTAGAGATTTATGCTGCTTCTAAAGGATATCTCTGATCCTTGTGCAGGAGGACTATTCCTCAAAGTACTGAGGGCACCTCCATGGAAATCCTACATAATTAGCGATCGTGCCATATCGATTTTCGATTATATATCTAGTATTGTTAGGATGTACACCCACGAGCATCACAGCTACTTGATTATTATTACTTTCGCCCTTAGACATTATTATAATATCACCGGTGTGACGCCCCACCTCAATACCCACGCTAGCCAAGAACACTACGGGGTAATGCCGTCAACTAGCGCGGAGAATAAGGCTATCGAGGAGCGACCATCCATGTAACTTCTTTGTGCGAGCACCGATATGTTAGATAGTATAGCATGCATTTCATTTAAGGAGGAAATCCGACATACCGATACAAACTCAAAGCTATCACACGGTGGCTATGTATATATATACTTCGGAAACAAATATAGAAATAAACATAACACTAATCAGTCATAGACATCCATATCACAAAGGTGGAAGAAGATATGAATTTATATATAACACATGAAAGTGTACATCAGAGTAGTGGTCAAAAAGATCCACGGTAATACAAAAGAATAGCTACAAGCTACACAAAAGAATAAGTATACATCACGGAGTCTATATCTCAAATGTATACAACAAAAACTACTAATCTAAGTAGTCTGCCAAAAGTCAGAGTAATCCCAGAAGAGAAGTCAAGCAGAAGCACCTGTAACATCTCGGTCTGACCCGAGTATTATTTCATAAGAAAATAATAAACGGATCAGTCTAGCTATAAATATCAGATGACATGATATAGAATAAAAGATATGGCATAAGCATGTAATAACCATAATGGCATACTACTATAAGTATGTAATTGAAAATCAGCAAGAGATTAATCAATATCACAAGAATCTTCTCAAAGATAAAATAGGGTATCATACCCTAAACTTGTATTCATAACAAGTCAATGACACACGAATTCACCAATGCACAAAAATTGATAAACATATCAATGAAAACCATGAAAATTGGTGAAGCACAAATTCCAGAAATCAACACACGAAATCTAGAAATCACATAAAAAGGGGGGAAGGCCTATCACAAGAACGGGAGCATGAAAACTCACCAACACGTGTAACACAAGAACGAGAAGCTATCTCATGGAAGCTATCCATTAAATTTTTGACACACGAACGGCCCGAAGACCATGGGACGCTACCCCACATATGTGATGGTGAATCATCACACAAACGGGGTTTAGTCTCCCTCGTAGACAAAGAGACATCACACAATTGCTAGTCTAAATCACAAAAATGATCATCATGATCATCAAGAAGTGTCAATCACACCAAGCTAGTAAATATATGAGTTTAGCTTCATGTCCCATAACCACTTGCTTAACTTAAATATTTACGAACAAGCTGTGCATCTTCACTATAAAATTGTCACAAAAGGCTCAATCGAACAAATCCAAGAATTAACCGACGAAGTAAACGCAAGCGTTTCATACCACTCGTTTTACTAAGCCGTTTAATTAGATTTCTCATCCGAGTGAAGTAAAGGCTTGTATATACTAGTAGATTGGAAAACGATGTTGGAAACAAGCTTTATATTTAAAATAGAGTTGAAATCATTTTTGTAAAGGAGTTTGAATATTTACTACTAGTATAGAAAACCTTTATAATTTAAAGTGACAAATCACCTAAATGATTGTAGAAACAATCAATTGCCAAATCTACGTTCGAAGACGTGAATCAACTCCAAAGAAATCGATACCAATTCCATTAAAATGGACAATTCTCAAAACTCCCGAAAAAGAAGTCATCAATGAAGAAAATAAAGGATAACAACAAATCGGATAATCCTCGAATCAATGGAAATTGAAATCCCGAGATAAATAGGCAAAAACAGGCAAAATAGAGCAGGTCACATGCTCCAAACGTCTGGGGTAAGTACTCAGACGTCTGCAGGAAGTTTCAGGAACTTCCTGAAACAGACCCCAGACGTCTGAGCTTACCTGCAGACGTCTGGTGACGAGCTGAAATTGTTTTTCAGCCAAGTGGGAGAGCAATCTCCCACTCCTTTCACCCAGTCGAGCAAAGGAATTTGGGGCTTTTGTCAATCGATAATTCGACCCTATAGGCTCTCCGATTCACAACCAAAAACATGTTCACAATTCAAAGCAAGGAGTTTCAAAGTTTTGACTTCAAAACATCAAAAATTGAAATGTTCACCAAATCAATTCAAACCAAAAGCAATTGAACATGAAATAGTGTTAGGAATTCATACCCTACATCAAAGATGGTTATAGTCATAGATTTGAGATAAAAATCTCACCTTTAAACCCAAAAGCAATGAATGAGAAGCTATAAAGAAATGGCAAGGGCAATCACACTTCAATTCCAACTCAACAACCTTGAATCCAAGCTAAAAAGAGAAACATTTCCTAAGTTAGGTTTAGGAATTTTTGAAATTGATAAGAGAATGAGTTGGAGAAGAAGAGGAGGAGGCTTACCAAAGCTTCTTCTATTAGTTTGGAGCTAGAACTTGATTTGTAAATGGAAGCTAGGGTTTGGAGTTTTAATTTCCCATTCCACTCACCATTAATCTCTTTAGAACTGAAAAGTAGAAGGGGAGGGAGTGAATGAAGAGGGGGTTTCAGTTTTGAGTATTAAGTTAGACATAGGGCTGAACCCAAACCCAAAGTGAAAAAGGTCGAATTTTTAACTAGCTCAAAACATATCAAAGGTTACTCTAAAAAAGATCGCAAACGGCGTTTTGAACTCAATCGAAGTGGTCTCGAGTCCTAATTTGACCGTATGCAAAAAGTAGCTTTTCGAACTATAATCCGACTAACGATAAAATATTTAAATAAAATATTTAAATACTCAATCGAAAAATATGCGGGTTGTTACAGACTCCCCTCCTTAAAGAAATTGCGTCCTCGCAATATTTAAGAAGAAAATATATAGTAACAACCATGAAAGCATATTCAACACAAGAGAAATTTGAAATAAGAAGTTCACTTCAAAGAGCACGAGAAAGTAAGTCCGGATGTGTTCGCTCGATGAATTCTCTAGATTCCCAAGAGCAATCCTTATGATTTGTGGACCATTGAACCTTAACAAGCGGAACATCTTTATTTCGAAGTCGTTTGACCTCCGAAGCTATAATTCGAACAGGATGCTGCTCATAAGTTAAATTCGGCGAAACTTCAATTTCTTCCACAACACCGGGCTCAAGAATAGAATCAGAATCTCGAAGGCATTTTCGTAATTGAGAAATGTGAAACACGTCATGCATGGCAGAAAACTGAGCCGGTAATGAAAGGCGATAAGCCATGGAACCAATACGTTCAGTGATAGGAAATGGCCCAATATATTGAGGTGCCAATTTTCCCGATCGACTGAAACGTACAACACCCTTCATGGGTGAAACACGAACAAATACAAGATCTCCAACAGAAAATTCTAATTTTCTCCTTCGGTTATCGGCATAGGATTTTTGTCTACTCTGGGCTTCTTTCATCCTATGTCGAATAAGGTCAATCTTCTCTGTGGAATCACGAATAAAGTCTGGACCTAAGACCAGCTTCTCACCGCGCCAACAAGAAGGAGAACGACATGGCCTTCCGTAGAGTGCCTCAAAAGGTGCCATACCAATAGTGGATTGGAAGCTATTATTATAGGAAAATTCAACAAGAGAAATATGATCTTCCCAACTTCCACCAAAGTCAAGAACACAAGAACGAAGAAGATCTTCAAGAGTTTGATTCACTCGCTCGGTTTGCCTGTCGGACTGCGGATGATAAGCGGTGCTAAAATTAAGCTTCGTTCCCAAAGCTTTTTGAAGACTCTTCCAAAATCCACTAGTAAACAATGGATCATGATCACTAACAATGGAAGTTGGAACTCCATGCAATTTAATAATTTCTTTAATAAAGAGTTTGGCCAAAAGAGGAACGGTCCGATTAGACCGAACGGAAATAAAATGGGCGGATTTAGTAAGTCTATCAACAATCACCCATAAGCTATCATGACCCGAACGGGAACGGGGAAGACCGTCAATAAAATCCATGGAAATTTGATCCCACTTCCAAATTGGAATTTCCAATGGTTGCAATAACCCACCAGGCCTTTGATGTTCGGCCTTGACAAGTTTGCAAGTCATACAACACTTAACAAAGTTAGTAATATCAGATTTCATTCCCTCCCAATAATAAAGTCGTTTCATATCCGCGTACATTTTACTATTACTGGGATGAATGGAATATTTGGAATGATGAGAATCTTCTAGAATATCCTTACGAAGACCACTAATATTTGGTACGATAAGTCTACCAAATTTTCGAATGCCACCACGGGGATTAATATCAAAGTCTTTCAAATCTTCAGTATCAACTTTATCCTTAATATTTTGGCCAAGAAGAGCCAATTCAGGATCTAGCCTTTGAGATTCAAGAATGCAGTCTAAAAGAGAAGGATGAGCCTCGAGGCTACATAAAACAAGAGATGAACATAAATCGGAAACACGATCTCGAATTTCACAAGTGGATAAAACTTCGAGATCGTTCCATTCGGATATCATCATGGAAACAATCGCTTGTTGCTTGCGACTAAGTGCATCGGCAACTCGATTTCCCTTTCCGGGAGTGTAAAGGATATCAAGATCATAAGAGGCAAGGAACTCGAGCCAACGCTGTTGATGCAAATTAAGTTCCTTTTGAGAAAATAAATATTTCAAAGACTTATGATCAGTATAAAGTATAAATTTCTCTCCTAAAAGATAATGTCGCCGAATTCGAAGGGCGAAAACGATAGCCGCGAGTTCTAAATCATGAGTGGCATACCTAGTCTCAGCCGGCTTCAATTGCCTAGAAGCATAAGCAATAACACGTTGTTTTTGCATAAGAACGGCACCCAAACCAACGCGACTAGCATCGGTATAAACGACAAAGTCTTGATTCCCTTCGGGAATAATAAGAATAGGTGCATCAGAAAGGAGTTCTTTTAATTTCTGAAAAGAAGTTTCACATTTGTCCGACCAAATGTATTTAATGCCTTTCCTTGTTAAGCTAGTGAGAGGCACGTCAATTTTAGAAAAGTCCTTGATAAAACGACGGTAATAACCCGCCAATCCAAGGAAGCTACGGATTTCCGTCACGCTCTCCGGTCTCTTCCAATTTTGAATCACTTCAATCTTTGAAGGGTCCACTGATATTCCGGATTCGGAAATAATATGACCGAGAAACTTCACACTAGATTGCCAAAAGTGGCATTTAGAAAATTTTGCTTTTAATTGATTGCTCCTAAGAGTCTCCAGTACAATCCGAAGATGCTTTTCATGTTCCTCCTCGGTTTTAGAATACACAAGAATATCATCAATAAAGATGAGAACAAACCGATCGAGGAAATCTTTGAAAACTCGATTCATAAGGTCAACAAAATAAACCGAAGCATTCGTTAAACCAAATGGCATAACCAACCATTCATAAGATCCATAACGGGTACGGAACGAAGTCAAAGGAATACTATCCTCTGCAATACGAAGCTGATGAAAACCGGTAGCCAAGTCTAATTGTGAAAAGACTCTAGCACCACTAAGTTGATCAAATAGATCATCAATCCGAGGTAAAGGATATTTATTCTTAATAGTAATATCATTAAGCTTGCGGTAGTCAACGCAGAGCCTAAGTGTTCCATTGGATTTCTTCACGAAAATTGCTGAAGCTCCCCAAGGCGAGGAACTAGAGCGTATAAATTGCTTCGTCTCCAATTCGGATAATTGTTTGCACATCTCCTAGTTTTCTTTATTGGACATGCGATATGGAGGACGAGTAATAGGTTGAGCTCCAGGGATGAGATTAATTTTGAACTCAATTGCTCGCTTAGGTGGTAATCCTAGAACGGGCTCAAATATGTCGGAAAATTCACGGACGACGTGAATAAGAGAAATGACATCTTCCTCATCATCATTGTCTTCATCACGAGGATTTAAAGAATATAAGGATGCAGCCAAAGTGGAATCCGAATCTTTAAGAACAATTGAAATTTGCTTTTCAGATTGCGGATGACGGAGATAAATAGTCCGCTCAGGACATAGGATTTGAGCTTCATAACGGTTGAGCCAATTCATACCCAAAATTATTCCGAAGCCTAGGTAACGCATGACATGCAAATCGGCTAGGAAAGAACAATCACATAAAATAATCTCCACGTCTTTACAAAGCAAACTAAGAGTCGCGGATCCACCAACCGGATTCGCGATTCTCAAAGAAGTCATTAAAGCAACAACACTTAAAGAAAAACTATCAACGAGTTCCTTTGATATAAAGGAATGGGACGCACCCGTGTCAAAAAGAACTCGAATAGGATGATCACGAAACATAATAATACCACCAAGGATAGAATGAGATATACCTTGACCACGAGATGTGTTGCCAGGGGCTTGAGCAACATTTAGCTTTCCCTCCTTTTTGCCTTGAAGTTTAGGGCATAGATGCATATAATGATCCGGACTTTTACAATAGCGACAAGAATGGGGCTTTGAACACTTGTTCGCAAAATGGCCCTTAGCACCACAGTTGAAGCATTTCCCATCACTAGAGGAAAAATTCTTTGCAATAGGAGTTGCTTGTTTCCCTTTCTTATTGGGATAAGAGCCTTTGGACTTGTTAGGCCTTTTCTTGTTGTCGAAGTTTGGCTTGGCACCCACCACTTCAACATCACTTTCCCTATCCGCCTCTTCAAGACGAAGCGCGATATCAATGAGTTGGTCGAAAGGAACTTCTAATTTTAGAAGTAATGGCTTCTTGAGATTTTTGTTTAAGCCATAGACGAATCTTTAATTGTTCTTCAATGGGGTGTTGATGTATTCAACACCATATTTAGAAAGTGACTCGAATGATGCGACATAATCTGTCACGGAGGATTCACCTTGAACAAGGTCTATGAAACGTCGAGCCAATGTCACTTTCTCTGCTTCTGGTACAAATTTTAATTCGAAGCGTTCCCGGAATTGCTTCCAGGTGAGATCCGCTTCATTAATCGTAGAAATAAGAAGTTCGTACCAGTCCAATGCTCTTTCTTGGAGCATACTAGAGGCCACCTGAACTCGGTGAAGATCAATAAGGTTCATGTGAGAAAAGATTCGATTGCACGTTCTTAGCCAAGCCTGGACTTCAATAATATTTTCAGAACCTTTGAATGGCTTCCCACCCAAGTTGGTGTAATCGTTGCACAAGCGTGCAAATCCAGACTTAGGGTGATTAGGTTCCTGATTAGGACCGGCTGCCTGAGCATTCTTTACTAAATCAAGAAGCTGTTGAGCAGTCATAAAAACTCCATCCTGGGGAGTAACAGTTGATGGTCCAGCTCTAGGACGGCCTGGTCTAGACATTCTTTTCTTTAAGAAAGAGAGAAGAAGAAAAGTTATTCTCCAAATAAATATCAATCAAATCTTGATAGATAAAACAAGGATACATAAAAGGAAATAGGATGAATCGGTACGAAGACCCGAATTAAATCCTAAGGCACGACTCCTATGTTGGACTTAGGACGATGATCCTTGTTAAGTTATTCTACATTGTTCCAAAGTTTGGCTCTGATACCAAGCTGTGACGCCCCACCTCTATACCCACGCTAGCCAAGAACACTACGGGGTAATGCCGTCAACTAGCGCGGAGAATAAGGCTGTCGAGGAGCGACCATCCATGTAACTTCTTTGTGCGAGCACCGATATGTCAGATAGTATAGCATGCATTTCATTTAAGGAGGAAATCCGACATACCGATACAAACTCAAAGCTATCACATGGTGGCTATGTATATATATACTTCGGAAACAAATATAGAAATAAACATAACACTAATCAGTCACAAACACCCATATCACAAAGGCGGAAGAAGATATGAATTTATATATATAACACATGAAAGTGTACATCAGAGTAGTGGTCAAAAAGATCCACGGTAATACAAAAGAATAGCTATAAGCTACACAAAAGAATAAGTATACATCATGGAGTCTATATCTCAAATGTATACAACAAAAACTACTAATCTAAGTAGTCTGCCAAAAGTCAGAGTAATCCCAGAAGAGAAGTCAAGCAGAAGCACCTGTAACATCTCGGTCTGACCCGAGTATTATTTCATAAGAAAATAATAAACGGATCAGTCTAGCTATAAATATCAGATGACATGATATAGAATAAAAGATATGGCATAAGCATGTAATAACCATAATGGCATACTACTATAAGTATGTAACTGAAAATCAACAAGAGATTAATCAATATCACAAGAATCTTCTCAAAGATAAAATAGGATATCATACCCTAAACTTGTATTCATAACAAGTCAATGACACACGAATTCACTAATGCACAAAAATTGATAAACATATCAATGAAAACCATGAAAATTGGTGAAGCACAAATTCCAGAAATCAACACACGAAATCTAGAAATCACATAAAAAGGGGGGAAGGCCTATCACAAGAACGGGAGCATGAAAACTCACCAACACGTGTAACACAAGAACGAGAAGCTATCTCATGGAAGCTATCCATTAAATTTTTGACACACGAACGGCCCGAAGACCATGGGGCGCTACCCCACATATGTGATGGTGAATCATCACACAAACGGGGTTTAGTCTCCCTCGTAGACAAAGAGACATCGCACAATTGCTAGTCTAAATCACAAAAATGATCATCATGATCATCAAGAAGTGTCAATCACACCAAGCTAGTAAATATATGAGTTTAGCTTCATGTCCCATAACCACTTGCTTAACTTAAATATTTACGAACAAGCTGTGCATCTTCACTAGAAAATTGTCACAAAAGGCTCAATCGAACAAGTCCAAGAATTAACCGACGAAGTAAACGCAAGCGTTTCATACCACTCGTTTTATTAAGCCGTTTAATTAGATTTCTCATCCGAGTGAAGTAAAGGCTTGTATATACTAGTAGATTGGAAAACGATGTTGGAAACAAGCTTTATATTTAAAATAGAGTTGAAATCATTTTTGTAAAGGAGTTTGAATATTTACTACTAGTATAGAAAACCTTTATAATTTAAAGTGACAAATCACCTAAATGATTGTAGAAACAATCAATTACCAAATCTACGTTCGAAGACGTGAATCAACTCCAAAGAAATCGATACCAATTCCATTAAAATGGACAATTCTCAAAACTCCCGAAAAAGAAGTCATCAATGAAGAAAATAAATGATAACAACAAATCGGATAATCCTCGAATCGATGGAAATTGAAATCCCGAGATAAATAGGAAAAAACAGGCAAAATAGAGCAGGTCACATGCTCCAGACGTCTGGGGTAAGTACTCAGACGTCTGTAGGAAGTTTCGGGAACTTCCTGAAACAGACCCAGACGTCTGAGCTTACCTGCAGACGTCTGGTGACGAGCTAAAATTGTTTTTCAGCCAAGTGGGAGAGCAATCTCCCACTCCTTTCACCCAGTCGAGCAAAGGAATTCGGGGCTTTTGTCAATCGATAATTCGGCCCTATAGGCTCTCCGATTCACAACCAAAAACATGTTCACAATTCAAAGCAAGGGGTTTCAAAGTTTTGACTTCAAAACATCAAAAATTGAAATGTTCACCAAATCAATTCAAACCAAAAGCAATTGAACATGAAATAGTGTTAGGAATTCATACCCAACATCAAAGATGGTTATAGTCATAGATTTGAGATAAAAATCTCACCTTTAAACCCAAAAGCAATGAATGAGAAGCTATAAAGAAATGGCAAGGGAAATCACACTTCAATTCCAACTCAACAACCTTGAATCCAAGCTAAAAAGAGAAACATTTCCTAAGTTAGGTTTAGGAATTTTTGAAATTGATAAGAGAATGAGTTGGAGAAGAAGAGGAGGAGGCTTACCAAAGCTTCTTCTATTAGTTTGGAGCTAGAACTTGATTTGTAAATGGAAGCTAGGGTTTGGAGTTTTAATTTCCCATTCCACTCACCATTAATCTCTTTAGAACTGAAAAGTAGAAGGGGAGGGAGTGAATGAAGAGGGGGTTTCAGTTTTGAGTATTAAGTTAGACATAGGGCTGAACCCAAACCCAAACCCAAAGTGAAAAAGGTCGAATTTTTAGCTAGATCAAAACATATCAAAGTTTACTCTAAAAAAGATCGCAAACGGCGTTTTGAACTCAATCGAAGTGGTCTCGAGTCCTAATTTGACCGTATGCAAAAAGTAGCTTTTCGAACTATAATCCGACTAACGATAAAATATTTAAATACTCAATCGAAAAATATGCGGGTTGTTACAACTGGATTTACATATATAAAGGTTTTTTGTTATTGTAAGGTAAAAAAACCCTCTGTGTTTATGTACAGCGTGGTCTTACGAAAACCTTGTTTTCAAAAGGTTATTTAAACTTTAAAAATCCATTTGATTGTGTTTCTCACGCTGGTTTTACCAAACTGACTCGGGTGTTGTTTTCCTATAATTCTCGGGTCAGACCGAGCATGTTTTCCAGCTTTAGTTGGAAGATTGGAGCTTCAGGAGAGGAGCTGGAGGCCCAAAGACGTATTCACGTATATGGTTATTTTTCCGTTGCATTCATGATTGTATTTATCAGCAATTTTAAGGACAGGTTGTTATAATTGTTCGGTTGGAATAGGTTAGTATACTCTGATTGATGTTTGTACATACTTTGTGTAAAGATTTGCTATATATTATAGATCATTCGTTCTGTTGTGAAATTCTATGTTGCTATTTTTCTTCTTGTCTTCTTTCTTCTTCTTTTCCCTAACTATCCGCCTTTCTATTCAATTTGAGTGTGTCATGTGTGGCTTATTGACCGCTTAAAGTGTACAGAAAAGTGGGTCGTTATAGATGGTATCAGAGCTTAGGTTGAGCGAACACCTAGGCTTTGGTGGGACTGACTCATTTGAGATAGGGTAAGTGAGACCCTAAGATGAGTTTGTGTAATGACCCGGATTTTAGCTGTTTGTTATTGGAATAATTAACTAAATTTTTATTTATTGCATATTAATTTTATAAGTCAAATAAATTAATTATTTAATACCGGAGATATCTGAATATATATTGGAAGTTATGCTAGATTTTCAAATATAAATTTCTAGATATGATAATATATAAAAATATATATGTATATAGCTTCACCATTTTAAATTATAATAAGATATCTATATGTATATATATTAAGCCTCATGAAGGCGTCTCAAAAACTATGATGGAAAAATATATATGAATATATATGTATATTTATATGTTTATATAAAATAGTAAATAGGTAAATATGTATACATGTTTATAATAAATAGTGTATATGCAAACATGTATATATCAAAATATATATGTAAATATGTAAGAATGAAAATATGCATATGGTAAAAAGATGTATATATATAGGTGTATATGCTATAGGAATAGGGTATATGTAAATATATATACATGTATGAGATTTTGATGGCAACTTTCAAACTTATGATAAAGTATATATGTAAGTACACAACTACATATATATGTGTAAATAGGTAAGTATTTAAATACATATATGGAAAAAATTAGTTTACATGTAAATTTATATATATATTTATATATATATATAAATGTATATACACACACAAAGGAACATCATGATGGCAACATATTAAATCAAGCATACAATAAATATCATCAAGCATAAAATATCAGTTCAATGTATAAAATCAAACCAGGTCAGGAAATTAAGCCATGCATATAAAATTAAATCAACTTAAAAAAAATCAAATCAGCCTCATATAAAAGAAAAGAAAAGATTTTTTGAAAATGTATAAAACCTGTAAAAAAATTCTCAATCACCATCTTGTCTCATAGCAATGCCTTTTGTTCTTGGTTCACCTTATCTAATCAGGCATGATGATGTTTGGTTGGCTATATATATCAAGGAAGGATCACAAAGTAGCTCCAATTTTCTTCATTTCATTCGTATACTTGTAAAAAATTTACTGTAATACATTCCTAACCAGAGGAAGTAAACTTCCTTTCTCTACTTAAAAATCAAATTCCTCCAATCTAGCCAATACTAGCCGAAACCCTTAACTATGGAGTTGCTCGATATCTCGTTAGGTATTTTTAGAAACTCATCGCTTAGAATTTCATCGAGCAACGATAGAGGGATCATTAAATTACAGTAAGGAGAGAGTAATGTTCATTTATTTCAAAAATTGTTTTCTCATGATCCGAGAGGATTTACTCGACGGCGTAGGCATCCTTAGGTTCGTAAGGGGTTGTGGGATTTTTGATGAAGGTTTGGTAGTAATCTGTGATGGTCGGCGACGTTCGTCCAAAACTAGGGTTTAGATTTTCCTTGGATTCAGGGACCGATGGAAGATTTGGAGGTTGGATTTGTGTTTGGCGTGGAGAGGAGTAGCTTCGGGCTGATTTGGGTATGATTCGATGAGATTTAGTGTCGCGATTTTTCCATGGTGGTCGCGTGTTTTTTGTAGCTCGCCTGGAGATGGTCCCATTTTGTTTGGAGAGGCCAGAGCAATGATTGAGGCAATGGTTGGAACGAGAATGGCGAGACGATCATGCTAGTGGGTTCGAGTGGGTCCATCGACGAAGTGGGGGTTGTACATGTATACGTGTAGGCACGTGCACGTTTCTTTACAGGTCAAAAAAAGAATCAAACTAGAATCGAATGAAAGGAGGGGAGGAGAAGATGGCTTCCATGCGTGAGTTACAGGCTTGGGCTTGGGCCGAGTTGTGAGGTGAGCAGTGTTTTCATGACCCAACTCTGCCGCGGTCCAACCTCGAATAACCCTGAACCTTGGACCACCACGGCCCGGAACTCAATCGGACCTCATTTATCGATGAACTTTGGTCGGACCTTTAAACCAACGGTTCAACCGTCAATTTTACCTGGTTGAACCATGGTTCTTTTGTTTTTTCTTACATTCTCATCGTGTAATTCTCTCTTATTTTCATTGCTTTGAAAAAAAAGTAAATATATATTTCAAAAATCATTATCGTTCCAAATTTTAAACCACTAACTTCATCATTTTGTTCTTCACTGCTGCAAACTACTCTAATACCATTGTAAGACTCATCAAGTTTGTATACCTTGAAGGCCGTCTACAGCTTGTGTACATAACATTATTATTTCAATATTTTTGTGTATAGTTTGTAGCTAAATGTGCAAAATTTTCAAAAAAAAATTCACGGTTTCGACGGTTCGACCGGTTGATTAGGGTGGTGAAATTATAGAGAATTGAGGAATTTTGCTGAGAGAATCCGACGGTTCGACCCGTTTTATATTCGTAATTAGTGCAGCTAGTGTAACAATTTTTTTTTAATTTTTCATATTAGAATTAATGTGTGGATTATGAATTAATATTGTATATTTTTATTGAAGATGTTGGTTTATTGTGTATTTAAGATTGATACGTTGCATCTAAATGTATTAATTTTCAAAAAAGAGTACGTGCGGTTCTTGACGGTTCGACCGGTCGAACCCTCGAAACCTCGAACCCTGAGTCCGCACGGTTTGATTCACGGTCCGGTTATGAAAACATTGGAGGTGAGAAACAAATTATAATTTCTTTGTTTATACTATTTAAATATGTTAAGTTTTAAAATTTGGGCTGTAGGCTTTAGGATGACAGATATTTTGATTTGTTTGAATATTTAGATATATACGTATGTTAAAAACTTTGAAAATATGATAATTTGTTCGTTTGAAAACCAGTTTCGCTCGCGGATTTTCGCAATGAACTCGTGTTGACGGGTATAACGTTGTCATATGATTTATGGACACTTTGGGACAAGTATAAATTTATGACTTTTAGTAGGGATATAATTAAGGGACAGTTTGGCACAGGTCCCTAATAAGTTTCAAAATACACAAAAACCCCAGTGAAATAAAGTTTGTAAATTAGGTCCCTAGAATTAAGTTACTGAATAATGACGTACACTTATGCAATTATTCAGTGAATAATTGCAGACATTTATGCAATTATATGAAAAAATTGCGGAAAATTCCGCAATTATTCACCCAAAAAATTGCGGAAATTTACGCAATTTTTTCAAAAAGTTGCTGAAAATTCCACAATTATTCACCAAAAAAATTGCATAACTATATGCAATTACTTAGTAACTTAATTCTAGGGACCTAATTTACACACTTTTTTTACTGGGGTTTTTGTGTATTTTGAAACTTATTAGGGACCTGAGCCTAATATTTACTATAATTAAACCACGTTATAAAAAAAATAAAGTCATCTAGATTTATATACGATAATTATGGAAGTTGTTTGGCCAAATAAAATACTGTGAGTCGAATTGAATTGAATGGGGTAAACTGGACGTCTATTTAGCGGAATAAAACACCGTTCCGCTAATTGGTTTAATTGGACATCATTTAGCAAAAATAAGCCATTGTTCCTCTAATTAAATTAATTAGACCCTATTTAGCAGAATAAATCACCGTTCTGCTATTATTAATTGGATAAGTTAACCTGGCATTTATTTAACAGAAATAAACCCCATTCTGCAATTATATTAGTGTGGACACTTAATTAAGTTCCAATTGGCTAGTATTGGATAAGTGTTGTATTTACAATTGCTTGTTAATAGTAGATTTAATTTACATATATGATGTTATGTAATCTGGATTATAACTTGGATGGTTAATGGAATTAATGTTGACTCGATTAAATCCCATTGAGTGGCTAAGCCTTTTTCCAAAGTTGATATTTAAACCAAAGTTTTTTTATGAAGAATAATTGTTATTTATTAACAAGGGTATTAAAGATAATAATTATTTGTTTAAAAAAAGAAGAAGAGATAATTGATAATTGTTTAGTAATGGTTTTAAGATAATTATTTTATTAATATTATTCTCTAAAAGTTATTTAAGAATATTTAACTATTGTTTTAAAGTTAGGTAATTATTATATAAAATGTTTTAAATTATATTTTATTTAAGTATATAATGGGGTTAGTTAATTATTTTATTAAAAATATTTTAAAGTTATTGTTTGAATAAGGTTTAAAGTTAACTAAAACGAAGAAGGTTAAATGTAATAACTTGTTTTGTTTGAGAGTGTCCAAAGTAAATGATTGTTATCAAAGTCACTTAATCAAGTAAAGTTTATTTAAAAGTGGTGTTATATAAAAAGAATTTATAAAAGAAGTTGTATAAATTGGAAATTGAAAAAAAAAGTTATAAATGATTTAGATAGTATAAAAGAAGTTGGTTTGGAATGACTTTAGGAGAAAGAGGGTTATAAATGATTTGACGATCTGAAAGTGGAGTTTACAAATAGTTGAGATTTGTAAAAGAATTTTTTTCTAGTTTAACTATACAGTTATATAGAAACTTTATAAGTATTATTTTAAGGTGATTATTAAATAAAGTTTTCGGAAAGTAATGGTATGCTTTCATGGCGTAATCGGAGGCAGTGAGTGCCTGTAGTTAAGTCTTGGATTTCTCTGGGATAGTTTAATGACACGGAATTTTGGATATTTGAAATTGGAATATTTAGTTGATTTTAAATATTTAAAAGTTAATTTTTAACTTGAAATTCGAATATCACTATTTATTGGATGATTTAATTATTGAATTTAATAATTGAAAATTGATAAAATGTGAAATCTTGGGTTTTAAGCCTGTTAAAAATAATTTAAAGGCTTATAAAACTTATATTAATACTACTGAAGATAATAAAAGTTTTAAAAGTGAATTTAGAAGTGATTTGTTCATTTTTAAAAATATATCATTTAAAATTAACATTTAAAAATAGCCTTTCGAGGCACAGTCTCAGATTTCTATAAAACCAGTTCCATTGGACCCGTAATAGTGTATTATTATTGGATTTCAAATTTCGTAGCGTTTGGAGTTATGTGGCCGTACGGTATGTAAAAGCGTTGAAATTTATTTCGACAATTCAATATAATAATTGGCTCCAAAAAGCTATCTTCTCCATACGATCGAATTAGGACTCGAAACCTTTTCCATTGCATTCGGAATAGGGGTATAACATTGTGAACACCTAGCGGCACGCCTCGATTGGAGGTCGAGATTTTGAGTTGAAAATTCGAGACGGTTTAAATTTAAATAATATTTATAAAATTGATTTGACAAATAAATTCACATCTTAACTTTTTCCTTTCTCTTTAGTCACTGTTCATTTACAATTCAAACATGTTTCTCTTTTTTCACTCTTTTTAAAACCTCATAGTCGAACAAATTCATTCATAGAAAAGAAAAATCGAAATTCAAAAAAAAAATTGAAACTCAAGATATACACACTTAATAATGTTGAAATTAATTTCAAAAATCCTGTAGGGTGCAGCATGGGGTAAGGGAGGCTAACGGTGAAGTCAAAACTGTAGGGAAAGCTAGTGTTACGATTTTGATTGGTTTGGGGCCGCACTTCGCGAGGTGGATGTCATTTTCGAGCTTGGCATGGGAAAATGCATCTAGGCATGCGTTCTGGTGGGTTGCGATGCCGTTTGTGGTGTGCGCCAGTGCCCTGTAGTAAAGCAAGGCCGGTGGCTATCGCGATTACTTCAGAGGCGTTCGAGTTAGAGTGGGAATGCCAGGCAGGTGGAGATTGAGGACAAGAGGTCGGAGACGAGATTGAAATACGATTTCGTGGAGGGTTTTCGCGTATCATTGGAGGATCTGTGGGGCGTGCATGTCAATTTTTTTTCCGTGCACAGGGAGGTGGAGTTGGAGAGGAAAGGAAGGAGGGGGGATAGCTTGTTGGGCCGGGTCGGTTCTTGTTTGGGTATTGTTTTTTTTGTGGTAATTTATTTATGCATTGTTAATAAAAATTTCAATCTCATATAAAAGTCATATCTCGCAAAATTCTAGGTCGTATTCGACGTAAATTTTTGCGCTGTGTTTGTAATAGTGCGTTCTTCGAATGAAATTGGTTCGGTGACAATTGGAGTTAGCAGGAATTTTGATAAAAATTTAACGTCCGTAAATTTTAAATTCGAACGGATCGCTTTGGCGTCAACAAAAAGCAAGGTGAGTAAATATCACTCAAATTTGGAATACTATAGTTAATTTTAAATAGTTAAAATTAATTATTGGTTGTTGGTTTGAATTTGATAAATATTATCTGTTGAATGTGGTATTTTATATATACATATATATTGGAGTGATTGATATTCCCGCATTATATAGCGGATGAGACCCTATGCGTCCCGCATAATAGTGGATGAACCTATATACCCGATTCCCCCCTCGAAGTGGGATTGGTATTTTTATATTCTGCTAACATCAGTGGATGTAGGGAAACAGGTTGGAGGGATCCAACTGGATTCCTCAAAGATGTTGAAAATTATTTCCATATTCAGTTATATGATTTATTTGAATAATCTGTGATATATTATATTGAAAATTAAATTTATTGGATGTTATAGTGTTGTTGGATAGATTATAGGAATTTTAAAATATTAAAAATATGAATATTGAATTTGTAAAGGAAAATAAAAGGGAATTTTTAAGTAAAGTATTTATAGTAAAGTCGGATTAATTAAAGAAGAAAAGAATTTGGAAAATAAATAGTTTGATTTCAAAATCCTATTTAATAAATCCCGGAATATAAAAAAATAGAGATTTTGAATAAATGTGGATTGAAGGGTTTTAAAAATAGGAACTTAGGTAATATTGTTTTTAAGTACAAAAGAATATATTTTTTAAAATGGTTTGGAAAAAGAAGAGGGGAATTTTGAAAATAAAGTATGAAATTGATGTTCCAGATTTAAATAAGATTTCAAATCAGAAAAAGAAAGTGAATCTGAAATTAGGGGATTTGGGGTAAATTTGGGTAAATCGAGAAATAAGTTTTAAAATGGAATTAATTCAGAAAATCGATTTGAAAACCAATTAAGTGTTTAAAACAGAGATTAAAAGGAGAATGAGACTATAGGATTTATAAACGAGGTTTATAAAATGAAGTGAGGTAATTATCAGTGGATAATTTGAAATTATAAATTCACTGTGGAAATTTATACGGAGTTGAGCAAACCGTTTTAAAAATAAAGAGTAGTTTTATTTTTAAAAGTGTGGAAAGGGGATTTACGGGATTGGGACGTAAATTAAACTGGAGATAAATCGAGAGGGATTTATAAATGGTTAAACTGGCTATATTGAAAGTGGAATATGTGTTTTCTGAGAATATAAGTTATTTCAAAAGAGGATTTTAAAGTTTTAATTAGCAAAATTAAAAGTGTTTAAAAGAATGTTTTTCAGAAAATTTATTATTTAGTTGTTCAAAAAAAATTTGTTAAGTATTTATAAATCAAGTTAGTTATAGTAGTAAATTATTATTAAAAGTTTAATCAGCATTTTTATTTTTAAAAAATTATTCAATATTAATATTTTATATAATAGCTTTATTTAAAAGTAGTTTTTGTCTAAAGTAACTTGGAAAATTATTTAAGAAATTTCGTAAGTATATTTTTGAAGATTTTTAAATAAGTTTCGGGAAGTATTGGTATACTCGCATGGCGTAATCGGAGGCAGTGAGTGCCTGCAGTTAAGACTTGGATTTCTCTGGGATAGAGACGTAACCATTGAACTGTGATCCATGGTTTGATACGCAGTGGTACTATCCACATTATTTAAAAAAACAAAAAGGGTTTTCAAATATTTTTAAAGACAATTTGTGAACATACCGAATTCGATAAGATAAGTATGTATTTTGGATAAAGAGATATAATTTATTAAAATTTAATTAAAAAGAGATTTGTAGTTTTCAGTGGAAAATGAAGTGTTTGGTTGAATTGATTTTTTATTTGATAGTTAAGTAATCGACTATCAAATCTGAACCCAAATATAACTTTGGAAATATCTAGAAGAAGTACGGGAATTATATGGTACAGTTACCGTTCGAGGTATTATATTGTACGTGTAAACTCGTTCGTTCTTCTAGGACGTTGATAAGAGAATCCGTCCACTAACAGTTAGGAGGTTGTAACGACCCAGAATTTTGAACAAATTAAATTGAGAATATTTAATTAATTTTAAATATTTGAACGACGATTTAATTTGAATCTCGAATATAACTTTAAATCGGCGATTAAATTTTAGAATTTAATCTGTTAATAGTTGAATAAAAAATTCGAATCTTCAATTTTAAGCTGAAGAAAAATATTTCAAAGGCTTTTAAAATTCGTAATGATAATACTAGAGATAATAGAAGCTTCAGAATAGAATTTGAAAGTAATTCGTTCAGTTTTGAATTTAAATCGTTCGAATCGATATTTAAAAATAGTGTTCCGGGGCGCAGTCTCGGAATTCGACGAAACCAGTCTCACTGGATCCGTAATCATTTATTATTACCGGATTTCAAATTTCGTAATTTTCTGTGTTAATACGTAAGCACACGGTGAGAGAACGCATTTGATTTTAAAGCAAATTCAATTTAAAATTAAAAGTTTAAAATCTGGTCAACTCAGCACATGGTCTCCCCTTTGTTTCAGCCTTTAAACGCGCTGAGCATCACGAAAAAATCACGTCGTTTCCCATTTTTTTTGCCGAGCCTCCTCTCCCTTTTCAGGAAAAAATAAAAAAAATAAAATAAAAATAAAACGAAATCAAGCCTTCTCCTATTCAAATCGAAGTTACAGTTCCATAGCAATCTCCATGTCGCGATGCTTGAACCCGAATGAAACTAGGGTTTCGAAAATCAACGCCTTCATAATAATCATCGCTGCATACTTGGCTATTCCATCAGCCATCGTCAACTCATCCTTGTCTCCTACGCGATATTTTCTACTGCTGATTTGAAGCCCAGTCGAAGACGGAAAGGGGATAGGTTGCAATTCCAGATCGCGATGAATTCGCGTGGCCATGACGTGGAGCTCGGGCACGGAGGCGGATGGTTGTTCGCTTCAAATGGGTGAAGCCCTCACGCACGCGAATCGGAGCCAGTGGAGGTGGAGTCGGCAGTTGCGATTGCGTGTGGGGTGGTCGTGGAGCAGGCGATCGAGACGTGGTTTGACTGCTTGGAGCCGTGGCTCGCGATCGTTCACGATTGTCGTTAGTTCGAGGATGGCAAGCGGTCGAAGACGAAGCTGGAGGGTAGTCGGCAGTCTCGTGAGCAGGGTTTGGGGTGGATCGACGAGGGGCAGTTGGGTTGCTTGAACATTCGTTGTTCCAGACGATTACAGGCCGAGCAGTGAGGTATAAACATTTTACTTCAATTATTACTTAGGTTCAAAACTTATAAATAAATGGTTGATGATTATTTCACTTATCAGGACATGAATAGTTAGGTGATTACAGTTTTGTTTAATTTAATAAAAATATATATAGGTTGTAGAAAATATATAAATGATTTTGGGTAAAATAAGATTTTAAAATCTTGCAGAAGTTATAAAGATTAGATTTTCGAGATGTATATAGTTTATTTATGTGAAAGAATTTGTTATGATTAAAATTTAAATTTAAAAATCAAATAAGTAAGTTGAAATTTATTGTCGGTAAGGTCGAATGTTAATGAATCTTAAATTGTTATTCAAGGTTTGAAACCTGAAAGGAAATCAAGCCGGAAATGGAAATGGGTTACAAAAAAAGCAAAAGGTGAGATTTTTCTCACTCAAGAATTGATTGCAGTTATTGATTGTTTGATATGATTGCTATGTTGATTATGATATTAGATATAGTAGGATATATCTATTATATATAGCAATATATACATATTGGCATATGTATATATTGGATTGATGATTTCCCGCCTCGTATAGCGGATGAGACCCTATTGCGCCGTTAGTAAGCGGATTTTTATAAAACCCATATACCGCGATAATTCCGTACTGGAGCGGAATTGGTATTGTGCTAACATCTTTGGATGCAGGAAAACAGGTTGGAGGGATCCAACTGGACCCCTCACATTGATTGAATTTATTTCTATTGTGATATGAATCTGTGAATGATTATAGTGATGCTATTAATCATATTGATATCTGGGAATTGTTTGAAAGCTAAAATTTAGCTGAATGGATGTTTGACATCATTGGATTCCAAAGATAAACGAAATCGAATTTTTGAAATTCAAGTAGAAAATTTCTAAGTGAATCAATTTTTGAAATTGAAGAAATTTTGAAGAAAGGAATTTTAAAGTATAAAAAGTTAATTTTTATAATCTTATCGAACTTATTTCCAGAATAAAGTGAAAATGTTAAATAAATGAATTTCGTATAATAGTGATTTTAAATTGAGGAAATTAATTTAAAATCTGGATTTTTAAATAGATTGAAAGAGACAAAGAAATTTATTTTCTTTAAAAAGGGATTTATTTAAAAAGAAATAAGTGAGAAGTCCAATTTGAAATTTAATTGGCAAATTGAAACGAAATTGGAAAAGTGATATGAAATTTATAGATTTATAAATTGTGAAGTTAAAGTGATATGAAATTTATAGATTTATAAATTGTGAAGTTAAAGTGATATGAAATTTATAGATTTATAAATTGTGAAGTTAAAGTGATATGAAATTTATAGATTTATAAATTGTGAAGTTAAAGTGATATGAAATTTATAGATTTATAAATTGTGAAGTTAAAGTGATATGAAATTTATAGATTTATAAATTGTGAAGTTAAATTGAGATGGAATTTATAGATTTATAAATTGTGAAGTTATAAAATGGATGAAACTGTAGAATAAAAGGGTTCTAAGGGATTAACTTATAAAGGGGATTTTTGCCTTTAAATGGAATATTTATCAAATTATTAATAAAGGAGATTTGTTAAATTGAAGTCGTTAGAAAATAGAAATGGAATTTATAAACGTTGTTTTATAAATAAGTATGGAAATCAATCAAATTTGATGAATTAAATGTAGAAGATTATTAAAGAAGATATATTCGCGATTTTGGATAGCGAATTTCTATTGAAATAAAAATGTGTAGAAATGATTGAAAATTGGGTTTAGTGAATTATATTCACGATTTTGGACAGTGAATATATTGTTAAGTAAAATGGATTTATTTTTTGAAGAAGTGATATTAAAAAAAAATGAAGTTAAACATTTTAAAGATGTTTTAAAATGTATTATGAATTGAAAGCATAGATTTCAACAGTACTTGTTGAAAAAGACGTTTTCGAGAAATTTAAGGAAATGGTGGACTATAACACTGTTGTTATAGTAAATGATTTCCGAAAGGAAATGTTTTATATAGTATTGGGATTTACACATCTATCTAAATTCTGAATCCCTATACTAGTGATTTTGAGTCGTCGTAACGATGTTTTACGTAACATTCGTTTTGACTCAAATAAAGGTGTTAAAAGAATGTTTTCCTTAAAGAATGAATATATACTTAATTTGATTTAAGTATATCGAATATTTTCAAATGTTGAAAATAAATAGTTTTGTGAATTACTTATTTTAAATAAGTATGGAAGTGCTTTTCCAAATGAAATGAAATGTGTTTGAGAATTTATCTTCTTAAAGATAAATCGGAAAAAAATGAAATTTTGAAATCAATTGAAAATCGAATATCAGTAGATATTCGGAAATATAAATTCGCTATGGAATTTATATAAGAAAAGGGAATTTGTTAAAAAAATAAATATCGATTTATTTTAGAAGTGTGGAAATTATATATCTAGTAAAGATATTTTGGAAGATGAAATAATTTGGAAAATTATTTGGAATCTGATGATGTTGCGCATCTTTATTGATAGTTAAATAACCGACTATCAATAATTACCTTAGATAGGTATTTGTTGTGAATTGGATGAATTTGAATGCCACACTTATTTTTGAATAATCGCTCACTATTCGGGTTAGCCGGGAAAGGACCATGGGGTCGTATAACCCATTCCGAATATGTGATACGTCGTTATGAATTGCATTCGAAGACCGGTGTTGAAGACCGGATATTTTTGAAAACGGAAGGATTACCGTCGAGTTACTCTACATCGGCTGATCTCCGATTTAGAGGTTTTATCACCCTTAGTGACGGGAAGTCCGGACGTGATTAGAAATTTATCCGGATGTGCAAGGGCTTCGTGAGAAGTGCCTTCGGTTCTGTTCGATCCCGGAACAGACTTGTATGGATTGTGTGTCTGACGTTACAATTTGAGATATAAAGCTGATTTCTTTCAAATACATTTCTGTTGGTGGCGGAGAATTTATTCTCTTAGCTTAACACCCTTCTCTGAGACGTACGAGCTCAGAGGTTATGTAGTTGAAATTTATCAGCGATATATCCCAATTTGGTAACGTGGCATACTGAGTGTTGCTGTGAAATGATCAGTGTTTGATCATTTGTGATATGATCATTTGTTTGATCTTATATCTTTGTGATCATAGGTTGATCATTTGTTTGACCCGAAGCAGGGCTTTTTGAGAAAGCGTAGCTTTGTGGACGAGACTTCGTCGAGCCTCACAGCCCGGAAATGGTCGAAACAGGAAGAATGCGGCAAGGTTCTAGGGAGTAGCGCCCCTTAGTGTATGTCATTCCTTCTGGATAAAGGTGGTATCATGGTATGGAGCCCAGATACTTAACCTCTGTGGTTACTGCATTATTATTATCTATGTGGTTTGTTGGAAATCGGGGATCCTCGGGAAGATCGGTGACGATCGGGGGATGGCATACGCGTGTCAGTAGTTACCTATTTTTGCAGAGGTAACCCGGCCTTGTGTTGGCAGAGATCCGGTTAGGTTCTCGGGTCGTCTATTCCAGGGACGTACCCATCGTGGATAGGAAGTTCCTTGGCCTGACCATTTGTTGGAAATCCAAAGAAACAATACGAGCCTTTACGATTTCAATTGTATAACCTGTCTCCTCAGGAGGCAGCTATAGCAGGCATAATATAATGGTACCTATGCTGGCTAAGATTATTATTCTACTTTCGAAATGTTTTCCACTATGCACTAATAATAATATCCAAAATGATTTGATTTTGCGTAGTAAGCATCTTTGACTATCATAAGAAGAAATCTCCTCCAAGTCTGCGTTTGCATTGTGTGTGTGGTGGGAGGTCTTATGGTAGTTTCATTTTCCAAAAGCATTGCGAAATTTACCTTAAAATCTTCCTGTTGTTTATTTTTAAAGAATAACTATTTTACGATCTCACACCAGTCACCATGACTGACTCGGAGTTTATTGTTTCCCTTCTAAACTCTGGGTGCCCACCAATTTCCACACGGGCAGTCTAGAGTTAGGTTATCAGGATATTCTGGATATTCTGGAGCTTTGGAGATAAGCTGGATGGCGAGACGTAGTATTTGTATTTGATAGTATTTATTCCGCTGTGTATTCTGTATGAGGACAAGTTTATATAACTGTCCATTGTTGTATTGAGTTGTATATTGACTCTGATGATTGATGTGTGTATAAAATGATATAGTTCTTTGTTTAAAGATTATTCAATTATCTATTATATGTTGTTCCGCTGCGATATGTGAGATTCTGATATTGTCTCTGTTTCTATTGTTGTTCTGTTGTTCTTCTCTTCTCCTGCTACTCTTTTCTTCTTCTTCTATCTTTTCTTCTATTTCTTCTTTCTAAAACCCTCACTATTGGAGTTTCCGGCACTCGATTTCTCGACAGTCGATAAAGTGAGTATCGATGTCGAATTTTCGAAAGTCGAAAATAGTAGGATGTGACAGCGTGGTATCAGAGCATATGGTTAAGCGACAACCCTGCTCTGTTGGGTGTTACTCATTAGAGATAGAGTCAGCAGTACTCTAGAATGAGTTGAGTGTAATAATAGATACGAGCGCGTATTTGTTAGTGATTATAAAAAAAAATGTTTTATATTGTGTTTGCTTATCCGTTGAGATGTTTGTGAATTTCGGTCGGTATGTGGGACGCCATATTATCGATAGGGATTTCTAAACACTTAAACGAGGCAAGACGACATAGTATTGTTTTAAAATAGGGTGAATGAGATAATTTTGCCCAAAACTATTTTTGTATAGAAAAGAAATGATTTTATGTAAATTATTACAGTATATGGTTGCATGGATGTTAGGAAGTAATAATAGTGAATTATCATCACTGAAATTGAATAAGAAATTGGAATTATAACTCCAAAGTTAAGAAATAAATTCACATGCAAATGGAATTTAAGAATGTAAATTTTTAATGTGAATTGTAATTTAAAACGGGATTCCAGAGAAGTTTTGGAAATGTTTGAAAAGAATTTGAAAATTTTGGAGATTTGGAAGTTTAAATCTTTCTGATTTGAAAATGAATTTCAAAGGTTGGAAAAGTGTTTTGAAAAGATAAAAGCTCTAAACTCTTTTAGGTCGCTGGAAAATAATCCTGATGATGATGGCCACATCATTAGAATTCATTTTCGGGTTTCCAAAAGAGGAATTGCTGTCGATTGTTTCAATTGAAAGTTGTTTGGAAAATTTGGATTTTGTTTTAGAAAATTCAAAGGATGATTTGAATTGTTTTCAAAAATGGTTTTGAAAAGGTTGAAAAGACTCTGGAGTTGAGTATTGAATTATGAAAATAAAATTGAGAATGAATGAATCAATTTGCAATTGCAAGTACATGAATGTAAATTGAATTCGAATTGAAATCCAGGTTAATACAAGTGGTTATAAACCAAAATAGTGAATTGTAAATAAATTTTGGGAGCGAACATAAATGAAGATAAATTGAATTCCAATAGAATTGAAAATGTGAATTATAAGTTCAAATGAATGTGAAATGAAAAATTGAACGGAATTGAATATGTAACTTCAACAGCGAATTTAAAGAGGATATAAGAAGTATATATTGAAAATTTGTAATCGAATTTGCAAAATGATAGAATGCTGTAACTAGATATAATGGCTAGTAGGATATACAGGTGTATAAAGGGATTGGAAAATTTATTTCACAGATAATTCGAATTGCTCGAAAAAGGTATGTATTTGAATTATAATATGAGTTTTTGATGATTTCTGGTCTAGCCGCTTGGCTTTTTCTTTTTCTTTTTGAAATCTGAGAGTCCGTAGGGACGTTTTGTAGTAGTACCGTATTAGCCGCGCAAAGGAGATGCTGGCGAAATTTTTCGAAAATTTAGGGCGTTAGAAAATTTTTGAGAAAATTTGGAAGTTTAAATTTGAATTTAAACTTAATTTTGAATTGTTAAGCAAACAATGTTGTTTTGAACTTAGAGTTGAAGTTGAAATTTAGTTGATGAATAACGAATCTTTAGTAGAAAGATTTGTTTTGATAGATTGATAAAAACTATTGGATTGTGAAAAATAGTAGACGAGTTAAGGACTTTTTCTTTCTAACTTGTAATTTCGAGGACGAAATTCTTTTAAGGAGGGAAGTTTGTAACGACCCAGAATTTTGAACAAAATAAATTGAGAATATTTAATTAATTTTAAATATTTGAACGACGATTTAATTTGAATCTCGAATATAACTTTAAATCGGCGATTAAATTTTAGAATTTAATCTGTTAATAGTTGAATAAAAAATTCGAATCTTCAATTTTAAGCTGAAGAAAAATATTTCAAAGGCTTTTAAAATTCGTAATGATAATACTAGAGATAATAGAAGCTTCAGAATAGAATTTGAAAGTAATTCGTTCAGTTTTGAATTTAAATCGTTCGAATCGATATTTAAAAATAGTGTTCTGGGGCGCAGTCTCGGAATTCGACGAAACCAGTCTCACTGGATCCGTAATCATTTATTATTACCGGATTTCAAATTTCGTAATTTTCTGTGTTAATACGTAAGCACACGGTGAGAGAACGCATTTGATTTTAAAGCAAATTCAATTTAAAATTAAAAGTTTAAAATCTGGTCAACTCAGCACATGGTCTCCCCTTTGTTTCAGCCTTTAAACGCGCTGAGCATCACGAAAAAATCACGTCGTTTCCCATTTTTTTTGCCGAGCCTCCTCTCCCTTTTCAGGAAAAAAGAAAAAAAAATAAAATAAAAATAAAACGAAATCAAGCCTTCTCCTATTCAAATCGAAGTTATAGTTCCATAGCAATCTCCATGTCGCGATGCTTGAACCCGAATGAAACTAGGGTTTCGAAAATCAACGCCTTCATAATAATCATCGCTGCATACTTGGCTATTCCATCAGCCATCGTCAACTCATCCTTGTCTCCTACGCGATATTTTCTACTGCTGATTTGAAGCCCAGTCGAAGATGGAAAGGGGATAGGTTGCAATTCCAGATCGCGATGAATTCGCGTGGCCATGACGTGGAGCTCGGGCACGGAGGCGGATGGTTGTTCGCTTCAAATGGGTGAAGCCCTCACGCACGCGAATCGGAGCCAGTGGAGGTGGAGTCGGCAGTTGCGATTGCTTGTGGGGTGGTCGTGGAGTAGGCGATCGAGACGTGGTTTGACTGCTTGGAGCCGTGGCTCGCGATCGTTCACGATTGTCGTGAGTTCGAGGATGGCAAGCGGTCGAAGACGAAGCTGGAGGGTAGTCGGCAGTCTCGTGAGCAGGGTTTGGGGTGGATCGACGAGGGGCAGTTGGGTTGCTTGAACATTCGTTGTTCCAAACGATTACAGGCCGAGCAGTGAGGTATAAACATTTTACTTCAATTATTACTTAGGTTCAAAACTTATAAATAAATGGTTGATGATTATTTCACTTATCAGGACATGAATAGTTAGGTGATTACAGTTTTGTTTAATTTAATAAAAATATATATAGGTTGTAGAAAATATATAAATGATTTTGGGTAAAATAAGATTTTAAAATCTTGCAGAAGTTATAAAGATTAGATTTTCGAGATGTATATAGTTTATTTATGTGAAAGAATTTGTTATGATTAAAATTTAAATTTAAAAATCAAATAAGTAAGTTGAAATTTATTGTCGGTAAGGTCGAATGTTAATGAATCGTAAATTGTTATTCAAGGTTTGAAACCTGAAAGGAAATCAAGCCGGAAATGGAAATGGGTTACAAAAAAAGCTAAAGGTGAGATTTTTCTCACTCAAGAATTGATTGCAGTTATTGATTGTTTGATATAATTGCTATGTTGATTATGATATTAGATATAGTAGGATATATCTATTATATATAGCAATATATACATATTGGCATATGTATATATTGGATTGATGATTTCCCGCCTCGTATAGCGGATGAGACCCTATTGCGCCGTTAGTAAGCGGATTTTTATAAAACCCATATACCGCGATAATTCCGTACTGGAGCAGAATTGGTATTGTGCTAACATCTTTGGATGCAGGAAAACAGGTTGGAGGGATCCAACTGGACCCCTCACATTGATTGAATTTATTTCTATTGTGATATGAATCTGTGAATGATTATAGTGATGCTATTAATCATATTGATATCTGGGAATTGTTTGAAAGCTAAAATTTAGCTGAATGGATGTTTGACATCATTGGATTCCAAAGATAAACGAAATCGAATTTTTGAAATTCAAGTAGAAAATTTCTAAGTGAATCAATTTTTGAAATTGAAGAAATTTTGAAGAAAGGAATTTTAAAGTATAAAAAGTTAATTTTTATAATCTTATCGAACTTATTTCCAGAATAAAGTGAAAATGTTAAATAAATGAATTTCGTATAATAGTGATTTTAAATTGAGGAAATTAATTTAAAATCTGGATTTTTAAATAGATTGAAAGAGACAAAGAAATTTATTTTCTTTAAAAAGGGATTTATTTAAAAAGAAATAAGTGAGAAGTCCAATTTGAAATTTAATTGGCAAATTGAAACGAAATTGGAAAAGTGATATGAAATTTATAGATTTATAAATTGTGAAGTTAAAGTGATATGAAATTTATAGATTTATAAATTGTGAAGTTAAAGTGATATGAAATTTATAGATTTATAAATTGTGAAGTTAAAGTGATATGAAATTTATAGATTTATAAATTGTGAAGTTAAAGTGATATGAAATTTATAGATTTATAAATTGTGAAGTTAAAGTGATATGAAATTTATAGATTTATAAATTGTGAAGTTAAATTGAGATGGAATTTATAGATTTATAAATTGTGAAGTTATAAAATGGATGAAACTGTAGAATAAAAGGGTTCTAAGGGATTAACTTATAAAGGAGATTTTTGCCTTTAAATGGAATATTTATCAAATTATTAATAAAGGAGATTTGTTAAATTGAAGTCGTTAGAAAATAGAAATGGAATTTATAAACGTTGTTTTATAAATAAGTATGGAAATCAATCAAATTTGATGAATTAAATGTAGAAGATTATTAAAGAAGATATATTCGCGATTTTGGATAGCGAATTTCTATTGAAATAAAAATGTGTAGAAATGATTGAAAATTGGGTTTAGTGAATTATATTCACGATTTTGGACAGTGAATATATTGTTAAGTAAAATGGATTTATTTTTTGAAGAAGTGATATTAAAAAAAAATGAAGTTAAACATTTTAAAGATGTTTTAAAATGTATTATGAATTGAAAGCATAGATTTCAACAGTACTTGTTGAAAAAGACGTTTTCGAGAAATTTAAGGAAATGGTGGACTATAACATTGTTGTTATAGTAAATGATTTCCGAAAGGAAATGTTTTATATAGTATTGGGATTTACACATCTATCTAAATTCTGAATCCCTATACTAGTGATTTTGAGTCGTCGTAACGATGTTTTACGTAACATTCGTTTTGACTCAAATAAAGGTGTTAAAAGAATGTTTTCCTTAAAGAATGAATATATACTTAATTTGATTTAAGTATATCGAATATTTTCAAATGTTGAAAATAAATAGTTTTGTGAATTACTTATTTTAAATAAGTATGGAAGTGCTTTTCCAAATGAAATGAAATGTGTTTGAGAATTTATCTTCTTAAAGATAAATCGGAAAAAAATGAAATTTTGAAATCAATTGAAAATCGAATATCAGTAGATATTCGGAAATATAAATTCGCTATGGAATTTATATAAGAAAAGGGAATTTGTTAAAAAAATAAATATCGATTTATTTTAGAAGTGTGGAAATTATATATCTAGTAAAGATATTTTGGAAGATGAAATAATTTGGAAAATTATTTGGAATCTGATGATGTTGCGCATCTTTATTGATAGTTAAATAACCGACTATCAATAATTACCTTAGATAGGTATTTGTTGTGAATTGGATGAATTTGAATGCCACACTTATTTTTGAATAATCGCTCACTATTCGGGTTAGCCGGGAAAGGACCATGGGGTCGTATAACCCATTCCGAATATGTGATACGTCGTTATGAATTGCATTCGAAGACCGGTGTTGAAGACCGGATATTTTTGAAAACGGAAGGATTACCGTCGAGTTACTCTACATCGGCTGATCTCCGATTTAGAGGTTTTATCACCCTTAGTGACGGGAAGTACGGACGTGATTAGAAATTTATCCGGATGTGCAAGGGCTTCGTGAGAAGTGCCTTCGGTTCTGTTCGATCCCGGAACAGACTTGTATGGATTGTGTGTCTGACGTTACAATTTGAGATATAAAGCTGATTTCTTTCAAATACATTTCTGTTGGTGGCGGAGAATTTATTCTCTTAGCTTAACACCCTTCTCTGAGACGTACGAGCTCAGAGGTTATGTAGTTGAAATTTATCAGCGATATATCCCAATTTGGTAACGTGGCATACTGAGTGTTGCTGTGAAATGATCAGTGTTTGATCATTTGTGATATGATCATTTGTTTGATCTTATATCTTTGTGATCATAGGTTGATCATTTGTTTGACCCGAAGCAGGGCTTTTTGAGAAAGCGTAGCTTTGTGGACGAGACTTCGTCGAGCCTCACACCCCGGAAATGGTCGAAACAGGAAGAATGCGGCAAGTTTCTAGGGAGTAGCGCCCCTTAGTGTATGTCATTCCTTCTGGATAAAGGTGGTATCATGGTATGGAGCCCAGATACTTAACCTCTGTGGTTACTGCATTATTATTATCTATGTGGTTTGTTGGAAATCGGGGATCCTCGGGAAGATCGGTGACGATCGGGGGATGGCATACGCGTGTCAGTAGTTACCTATTTTTGCAGAGGTAACCCGGCCTTGTGTTGGCAGAGATCCGGTTAGGTTCTCGGGTCGTCTATTCCAGGGACGTACCCATCGTGGATAGGAAGTTCCTTGGCCTGACCATTTGTTGGAAATCCAAAGAAACAATACGAGCCTTTACGATTTCAATTGTATAACCTGTCTCCTCAGGAGGCAGCTATAGCAGGCATAATATAATGGTACCTATGCTGGCTAAGATTATTATTCTACTTTCGAAATGTTTTCCACTATGCACTAATAATAATATCCAAAATGATTTGATTTTGCGTAGTAAGCATCTTTGACTATCATAAGAAGAAATCTCCTCCAAGTCTGCGTTTGCATTGTGTGTGTGGTGGGAGGTCTTATGGTAGTTTCATTTTCCAAAAGCATTGCGAAATTTACCTTAAAATCTTCCTGTTGTTTATTTTTAAAGAATAACTGTTTTACGATCTCACACCAGTCACCATGACTGACTCGGAGTTTATTGTTTCCCTTCTAAACTCTGGGTGCCCACCAATTTCCACACGGGCAGTCTAGAGTTAGGTTATCAGGATATTCTGGATATTCTGGAGCTTTGGAGATAAGCTGGATGGCGAGACGTAGTATTTGTATTTGATAGTATTTATTCCGCTGTGTATTCTGTATGAGGACAAGTTTATATAACTGTCCATTGTTGTATTGAGTTGTATATTGACTCTGATGATTGATGTGTGTATAAAATGATATAGTTCTTTGTTTAAAGATTATTCAATTATCTATTATATGTTGTTCCGCTGCGATATGTGAGATTCTGATATTGTCTCTGTTTCTATTGTTGTTCTGTTGTTCTTCTCTTCTCCTGCTACTCTTTTCTTCTTCTTCTATCTTTTCTTCTATTTCTTCTTTCTAAAACCCTCACTATTGGAGTTTCCGGCACTCGATTTCTCGGCAGTCGATAAAGTGAGTATCGATGTCGAATTTTCGAAAGTCGAAAATTTCAGGATGTGACAGAGGTGATCTCTGATCTTATCTTCGTTTGTTTATTTCCTAAAGAACTAGGGTTGAGTTTACCAGGAAATATCGAACGTTGTTTCGAAGAGACCGAGATTGGATTTGTGATCCGAAAACCATTTCGATCCAATGAGTACGTTTTGGGAACAAAGACAAGAGCGTGGAGTCGAAGATGGAGCAGTGAAGTGCAAGGGCTAATCACTACTAATCCTGAGGGTGATTCCAATGTGGATGTAGTAGGAGTAGTGCCTTTGGTTTCGTTCGGACCGGGAACGGACTTGTATGGATGAATTGTAACGATCCCGATTTAAAGACGAATATAATTTTGTAATTAAATTTAATATTTGGGTTAAATTGTAGATTTGTTTGAATTTTTCAAAATTAATAAGATGTATTTACTTATTCATTTTATAAGTAAGATTTGAAAACTTAAATGTAAATTGAATTGGATTAGAAATAAAAAATTTGATTTGGAAAGTTAAAATATTTTCAAAATGAATTTTCTTTAAAAAGTTTTTAAAATAAAAACTACTTATCAATATTGAATATAAGTGTATATGATAAAATATATGTTATAGATTTAATACTTAAGTTAGAAATATAAATATAAGTAAACATACAAATGAACATCTATGTGATAAAATGATAACAAATGAAATCCAAATAATAAGCAAGACCAGGCAAGGAATAAGCAAAGTAAAGAAAAAAAACAAAGAAAAGTGATACAAGTACAAGACAATTAATGCCATACCTCTAACACATCTCAGCCTATGATGCAAGCATCTTCATCCATGCCTATTATACAAAATAACATACTGTAAACTTTCTTTTATAAATATCAATCTTCACCTCAGTTCGTTCATTTCAAACTAAGTAAAACTGAAAGAAATACCATTTAAACTCAAACAAGAATTCAACTTAAAACATCAATACAAATCAAAGACCAGGGGAGTTTCAGTTTGCAAGAATTCACAGCCTGATTCAACAAGAAGGAAGCCCTGTTCTTTATTCTTCAAAATAGTGAGTAACATTCTTTTTATTTGAACTAAACTAGTTGCTCATGTATAACTGGAAAAATGTTTATGTTGTAAATTGCTCATATGTTTAAATGTAAAAGTGTGAATGTATGCATCCTGTACAAATTGGGATGCCTCTAATTGTTTTCCCAGACCAGATGTGCAAAACAAATGTTTATCTTTTGTTCTAATCACAATTAGGATTGAAAATACAAACCAAAATAGTTTGTTTGTCCATGAATTTAACTTTAAAAATTATATTTAAGTTAAAACAACTAGTTAATGTTCTGGAAAGCCAGGGTACTGAGTTAAATCTTTCCTTTGTCAAACTTCAAATTTCTTAATTTACAAATTCAGGTTTACAACTTGAATTCTTAAACTAAAATTGGATTTTAAAGTAAAAATCAAAAATTTTAGATAGAGGAAAGAAGAGCATTTTGGGAATGTCGAAAGTTCATAATATTGGCAACCTCTGGCGATCCATTGTCTCATGAGGGTCGAGGCTTAGGCTGGTGATAGAGGGACGAACGTGCGTTCTTGGAAAAATAGCATGAGGGTATGAAGTTCAACGTGGTGGCGGCAGCGTACGATTTTAGTGGGTAACCCTAACTCTTATGGTGGTCGAACTTTTGATCACCGCGACTTCCACCGTGCATCGAGTTGCACGGGGTCTCGGGAGGTGGTAGCTTGGTCGAAGGGGAGTTCATGGCCGGAGTTTCGCTTGTTCAGGTGGCCGAGGTTGGGTGAACGGCACGTTGACAGGTTTTGAAGTGGTGGTTGCTTTTTGTTCCAGGTTTGGGTGAAGAGTTCTGATGAGTTCCAAGTTTCGAACGAGACACTTATTTTTGATTTAGAGTGGATGTTGTCGAATCGGGATTTGATTTGGAGTATAGGGTGGATTTGTGACTTGCTGATGTTGGTGGAGTTCGCCGGAGCTCTGACTAGTGCTCGTGCACGTATACGTGCTTTCACGTCTGGGTTTGAAGGCTTTGGGAAAGAAGGGGGAGGCTCGAAGTCATGCATGGGGACTTGGTTGATTTGCTCGAAGCAAATATTGTCTGCCTCGGGTGGTTTGTTGCTACAGGTTGTACCGGTCTGGTTTCCAGGTTTAGGAAACTAAATCTAAATTTATAAATTAAGGTTTAAACTGAAAGTATAAATCAAGGGTTTAAATATGAATTCAAGTTAGTGCGAGTCTTGGTTTAGGAATAGATAAGGTTTTAAATATTTAAATTTTTTTAATAATTTTGAAGTGTAAAATTTAAAGAACTTGAAATTAAAATATATTTTGAATTATCAAGGAAGCATTTAAACAAGAAATTTAAATTTGGAACTTGGGTTTAAATCTTATTTGAATTCCAAATTTGAAATAAAAAAAATTAAGTTTTATAAATCCAAATGTTTGAATAAGTTTAAAAGTTAAAGTTTATTTTAAATATGTGAATTTAACAAGGAGTTTGATTTAAAACTCTTTTGAAATTTCTCTGAAATAAAAATATTACTTCAACAAGTAATTTAAAGAACTTTAAAATTTGTTTTAAACTTTATTAAAGAAAAAAATTAGTATTCCCTTTAAAGCTTGAAATTAAAATGAAATTTAAGCAGTAAATTTAAAATAAATGTTTCAAACATATTTGTGAATATTAATTAAATCATTATTCATTAAATTAGTAAGATAATTAAATGGATCATTAATTTATTTATTTAATTAAGAAATTAAGGGTTTTAATTAATAAATTAAGGTTAAGGTAATTAAATTGTAATTGGATTAATGAAATTGTGTAAGTGTAATTACTTTATGGAAGTAATTAAGAAATTTATTGCTCATTGTAATTAATTAAGAATAATTAATTAAAGATTATTAATTAAAGGTTAATTAATGATTGATTTAAAGGATAATGTAAGTAATATGATTAATTAAGAATAATTGAATTAATTAAAGTGTTTGATAAATTAATTAATATCAAATGATTTGTAATTAATAAATCAAGATTGGATAATTAATTTATAAGCAATCGATTTACTTGGAAATAAATTGAATTTATTAGGATTAAACGATTAATTGATCCTACTTATAAATGACTATTGAATGCTTGACCCTACTTATGAATGATTGTATTATACGAGATGCCTTGAATTGATTGTCCTATCTGATTTGTGATATTTTGTTCTGTAGATTGAGCTGTGTATAATTTATTCATTCATTTACATTTGTATGCTATCTGCGAATCTGTGAATGAAGATAAGCGTTATGGGTTATACCGCTTATCGATATTGATATATCTGTGATGATTGATGATGTTGCACTATTGTGTAAAACCCCTGGACCACACTTTTACACACACAAATATGGATTTCATGAGGAAATCGGTTAAGTCACAGATAATTTAAATTTGATTATTTTGAAATTGAAATTTTAATTTCAATTGATTTTTAAAATTGGAAATTTGGGTTTAAAGTGAAAAGCTTTTGAAATGGAATTTCAAAGATAAGACTTATTTTCGAATAACTTGATTAAGTTTTGAAATTTAAATAATTTGACTTAAATTTGAATTCAAAATTTGAGATTGAATTCTGTGATTTGAAACTAGGGATTAAAGATATTATACCAGTTATATATGGGTTAAACCATTTTAAAACTATAGTTTTGAGAATTTAAATTTAACCCAAGAATCTTAACTCGTATAGATGAATCAGATTTCCGAAATGAAAACTGTTTGTTTTAAAAGAATAAAAGCTTTCAGATAAGAAATGAAATTCCAGTTTAATTAAAGGAATTTCAAGATTGAATTGAAAAATGGTTTTCCAAGTTATGAATGAATTCTTTTTTGAAAGCTATGAATTGAATCTGTTTATTTTTAACAGATTTAAAATGATGATTTGTTTTAAACCATTCGAAATGAAATTGTTTTGAAAACTATAAGTTGAATCTTTGTTTTAAAGATTTAACGAGTTAATCAAATTGAAACGGAAATTGTCTTGAAATCTGTGAATGAATCTTTGTGAAATTAAGTGAACTTTGTTAAAATGAATCTTTTTGTTTAAAAGATTAAAATGGTAATTTGTTTAAACCATTTGAAAGAAAAGTTTGGGTAATAAGTTGTGACTTAATTGAAATCCCAATATCTATATGTTTTTGAATATTACGCTCACTATTCGGTTCAGTCGGGAAAAGACCTTTGTGTCATATAACCCATTCTGAATAAGTGATACGTCGTATATGGATGGCATTTGAAGACCGGTGTTGAAGACTGGGTGTTTGCAAGAACAATAGGATAACCTATCGATTGTCTCTGCACTGGGTAGCTCATGGTATAGAGATCCCCTAAGTGATGGGAAATCCGATCGGGATTGTGAATACCCGGAATTGCAAGGGCTTCGTAAGAAGTGCCTTCGGTTCTGTTTGAACCCGGAACAGACTTGTATGGTTACATGTCTGACATTACACTTTGAGATATAAAGCAGATTTCTTTCAAATACATTTCTGTTTGATGGTGGAGAATTTATTCTCTTAGCTTAACACCCTTCTCTGAGACGTACGAGCTCAGAGGTTATGTAGTTGAAGTTATCAGCGATATATTCCCAATTTGGTAATGTGACATGCTGAGTGTTGCTGTGTGATGATCATTGTTTGATCATTTGTGATATGATCATTTGTTTGATCATTTATCTTTGTGATCATTACTTTGATCATCCATTGACCCAAAGCATGGCTTTGTGACAAAGTGTAGCTTTGTGGACGAGACTTCGTCGAACCTCACACCCCAGAATGGTCAAAACAGGAAAGATGCGGCAAGGTTATTGGGGGTAGCGCCCCTTAGGGTATGTTCATTTCCTTCTGGATAGAAGTGGTATCATGGTATGGAGCCCAGATACTTAACTTATGTGGATGTCGCAAATATATTTATATCTTACTTTGTGATTTGTTGCTGGGGCCCCGGTTAAAGGTTGGTTACAACCGGGAGATGGCATACTCGTGTCAGTAGTTACCTAGTTAGGGGTAACCCGGCTTTGTGTTGGCAGAGATCCGGTTAGGTTCTCGGGACGTCCTTCCAGAGGCGTTTCCATGTGTCAATGGGAAGTTCCTTAGCCTGACCATTTGTTGGAAATCCAAAGAAACAATACGAGCCTTGTACGGTTTTAGTTGTAGAACCTGCCATCTAATATGGTAGCTATAGTAGGCATAATATAATGGTACCTATGTTGGCTAAGATTGATATTCTACTTTCGAAATGTTTTCTACACTATGCACTAATAATAATATCAAAAATGATTTGTTTTGCGTAGTAAGCATCTTTGACTATCATAAGAAGAAATCTCCTCCAAGTCTGCGTTTGCATTGTGTGTGTGGCGGGAGGTCTTATGGTAGTTACATTTTCAAAAAGCATTGCGAATTGACTTTAAAAATTCTATTGTTATTTGTTTTAAAGATAAACTGTTTTGTTGCTCATACCAGTCCCATGACTGATCCGGAGTTTATTGTTTCTTTCCTAAACTCTGGGTGCTCAAAATTTTCTACACGAGCAGTCTAGAGTTGGGTTTTTCAAATATTCAGATTTAGTAGATTATCTGGAGCTAGTTCAGTCTTTGGATCAGACTGCACTTGCTTATCTTTGTGCATCGTTATTGGGAGTTCAAGCTATTTCTGGATTAGTGCTTTGAAGATGGAGATTATCCGCTACTGGTGTTATCGTTTTCTTTTCCACTGCTATTTCTTGTATCATATCTCTGATGTATATTGATATTCATTGTATCACTCTGTTGTATCAGATATTGTATCAGATATTGTATATCAATGTATTATTCTTTTCTTCCGCTGTGTTATTTACTTAACTGTGTTATAAGCTCCGGCGACTCGGATTTGAATGGTCGAATCTATGGCATTCGAGTACGATGTAAAGTATGGATGTCGATTTTCGAGCGCGAAAAATCCCAATTCGTTACATTTGGTATCAGAGATAAGATTGAACTTTAGCTCAGGAGTATAACACATTAAGTAACTCATTAGAGATAGGGTGAAGTATCCCTAGAATGAGTATATCCCTAAGATATCCGTTTAAACTTCTCAGTAAATTCTCTTACTATCCACTGATAGTGAGTATGAGTGCAAGAAGAGGACGAGATAGGGGACAAGGGAATATGACTATAAATGGTCAATACCCTGCAACAGTAGAAATAATTTTCTCTATCAATATTCTTTGATTCGTTTCCAAATTCTTTTGATTGCTTCGTACCAGCTACAAGAAGAAGTTTCGGTGCGATGATGGCCTACGAATCGTTGTAGAAAAACCTTACTTCTTATCTTCATTGGTTTCTTATCAGATTTTTGATTCAAACTTTAATAAATTTGAAATTTGGAATTGAAATTTTAAATAAATTGGAAATTTTAAATTGAGTTAAATTGATTAATAGAATATGGGGCTAAAATTTGAAGTGTATCGATAAAACGATTTCGTTTGAAACCAAATTTTGAAATTCTATTGTAATTTCTTGTGAATACCAAAGTTCGAAGAGGGACAAATTGGTATGTATTCTGAGATATTCCGACTTGAGTTTGGAATTCATATCGTAAGGTTAAGGAATTATAGGAGATCGAATCTATCTATCTCTGTGTTGCTTTCGTGCTTGTAAATTTCGGGGACGAAATTCTTTTTAAGGGAGGAAGTCTGTAACGATCCTGATTTAAAGACGAATTTAATTTTGTAATTAAATTTAATTTTTGGGTTAAATTGTAGATTTGTTTGAATTTTTCAAAATTAATAAGATGTATTTACTTATTCATTTTATAAGTAAGATTTGGAAACTTAAATGTAAATTGAATTTGATTAGAAATAAAAATTTTGATTTGGAAAGTTAAAATATTTTCAAAATGAATTTTCTTTAAAAAGTTATAAAAAAATGTTTAAAATAAAAACTACTTATCAATATTGAATATAAGTGGATATGATCAAATATATGTTATAGATTTAATACTTAAGTTAGAAATATAAATATAAGTAAACATACAAATGAACATCTATGTGATAAAATGATAACAAATGAAATCCAAATAATAAGAAAGACCAGGCAAGGAATAAGCAAAGTAAAGAAAAAAAACAAAGAAAAGTGATACAAGTACAAGACAATTAATGCCATACCTCTAACACATCTCAGCCCATGATGCAAGCATCTTCACCCATGCCTATTATACAAAATAACATACTGTAAACTTTCTTTTATAAATATCAATCTTTACCTCAGTTCGTTCATTTCAAACTAAGTAAAACTGAAACAAATACCATTTAAACTCAAACAAGAATTCAACTTAAAACATCAATACAAATCAGAGACCAGGGGAGTTTCAGTTTGCAAGAATTCACAGCCTGATTTAACAAAAAGGAAGCCCTGTTCTTTATTCTTCAAAATAGTGAGTAACATTCTTTTTATTTGAACTAAACTAGTTGCTCATGTATAACTGGAAAAATGTTTATGTTGTAAATTGCTCATATGTTTATATGTGAAAGTGTGAATGTATGCATCCTGTACAAATTGGGATGCCTCTGATTGTTTTCCCAGACCAGATGTGCAAAACAAATGTTTATCTTTTGTTATAATCACAATTAGGATTGAAAATACAAACCAAAATAGTTTGTTTGTCCATGAATTTAACTTTAAAAATTATATTTAAGTTAGAACAACTAGTTAATGTTCTGGAAAGCCAGGGTACTGAGTTAAATCTTTACTTTATCAAACTTCAAATTTCTTAATTTACAAATTCAAGTTTACAACTTGAATTCTTAAACTAAAATTGGACTTTTAAAGTAAAAATCAAAAATTTTAGATAGAGGAAAGAAGAGCATTTTGGGAATGTCGAAAGTTCATAATATTGGCAACCTGTGGCGATCCACTGTCTCGTGAGGGTCGAGGCTTGGGCTGGTGATAGAGGGACGAACGTGCGTTCTTGGAAAAATAGCATGAGGGTATGAAGTTCAACGTGGTGGCGGCAGCGTACAATTTTAGTGGGTAACCCTAACTCTTATGGTGGTCGAACTTTTGATCACCGCGACTTCCACCGTGCATCGAGTTGCACGGGGTCTCGGGAGGTGGTAGCTTGGTCGAAGGGGAGTTCATGGCCAGAGTTTCGCATGTTCAGGTGGCCGAGGTTGGGTGAATGGCACGTTGACAGGTTTTGAAGTGGTGGTTGATTTTGTTCCAGGTTTGGGTGAAAAGTTCTGATGAGTTCCAGGTTTCGAACGAGACACTTATTTTTGATTTAGAGCGGATGTTGTCGAATCGAGATTTGATTTAGAGTATAGGGTGGATTTGTGACTTGCTGATGTTGGTGGAGTTCGCCGGAGCTCCGACGAGTGCTCGTGCACGTATACGTGCATTCACGTCTGGGTTTGAAGGCTTTAGGAAAGAAGGGGGAGGCTCGAAGTCATGCACGGGGACTTGGTTGATTTGCTTGAAGCAAATATTGTCTGCCTCGGGTGGTTTGTTGCTACAGGTTGTACCTGTCTGGTTTCCAGGTTTAGGAAACTAAATCTAAATTTATAAATTAAGGTTTAAACTGAAAGTATAAATCAAGGGTTTAAATATGAATTCAAGCTAGTGCGAGTCTTGGTTTGGGAATAGATAAGGTTTTAAATATTTAAATTTGTTTAATAATTTTGAAGTGTAAAATTTAAAGAACTTGAAATTAAAATATATTTTGAATTATCAAGGAAGAATTTAAACAAGAAATTTAAATTTGGAACTTGGGTTTAAATCTTATTTGAATTCCAAATTTGAAATATAAAAAAATTAAGTTTTATAAATCCAAATGTTTGAATAAGTTTAAAAGTTAAAGTTTCTTTTAAATACGTGAATTTAACAAGGAGTTTGATTTAAAACTCTTTTGAAATTTCACTAAAATAAAAATATTACTTCAACAAGTAATTTAAAGAACTTTAAAATTTGTTTTAAACTTTATTAAAGAAAAAAATTAGTATTCCCTTTAAAGCTTGAAATTAAAATGAAATTTAAGCAGTAAATTTAAAATAAATGTTTCAAACATATTTGTGAATATTAATTAAATCATTATTCATTAAATTAGTAAGATAATTAAATGGATCATTAATTTATTTATTTAATTAAGAAATTAAGGGTTTTAATTAATAAATTAAGGTTAAGGTAATTAAATTGTAATTGGATTAATGAAATTGTGTAAGTGTAATTACTTTATGGAAGTAATTAAGAAATTTATTGCTCATTGTAATTAATTAAGAATAATTAATTAAAGATTATTAATTAAAGGTTAATTAATGATTGATTTAAAGGATAATGTAAGTAATATGATTAATTAAGAATAATTGAATTAATTAAAGTGTTTGATAAATTAATTAATATCAAATGATTTGTAATTAATAAATCAAGAATGGATAATTAATTTATAAGCAATCGATTTACTTGGAAATAAATTGAATTTATTAGGATTAAACGATTAATTGATCCTACTTATAAATGACTATTGAATGATTGACCCTACTTATGAATGATTGTATTATACGAGATGCCTTGAATTGATTGTCCTATCTGATTTGTGATATTTTGTTCTGTAGATTGAGCTGTGTATAATTTATTTATTCATTTACATTTGTATGCTATCTGTGAATCTGTGAATGAAGATAAGCGTTATGGGTTATACTGCTTATCGATATTGATACATCTGTGATGATTGATGATGTTGCACTATTGTGTAAAACCCCTGGACCCCACTTTTACACACACAAATATGGATTTCACGAGGAAATCGGTTAAGTCACAGATAATTTAAATTTGATGTTTTTGAAATTGAAATTTTAATTTCAATTGATTTTGAAATTGGAAATTTGGGTTTAAAGTGAAAAGCTTTTGAAATGGAATTTCAAAGATAAGACTTATTTTCGAATAACTTGATTAAGTTTTGAAATTTAAATAATTTGACTTAAATTTGAATTCAAAATTTGAGATTGAATTCTGTGATTTGAAACTAGGGATTAAAGATATTATACCAGTTATATATGGGTTAAACCATTTTAAAACTATAGTTTTGAGAATTTAAATTTAACCCAAGAATCTTAACTCGTATAGATGAACCAGATTTCCGAAATGAAAACTGTTTATTTTAAAAGAATAAAAGCTTTCAGATAAGAAATGAAATTCCAGTTTAATTAAAGGAATTTCAAGATTGAATTGAAAAATGGTTTTCCAAGTTATGAATGAATTCTTTTTTGAAAGCTATGAATTGAATCTGTTTATTTTTAACAGATTTAAAATGATGATTTGTTTTAAACCATTCGAAATGAAATTGTTTTGAAAACTATAAGTTGAATCTTTGTTTTAAAGATTTAACGAGTTAATCAAATTGAAACGGAAATTGTCTTGAAATCTGTGAATGAATCTTTGTGAAATTAAGTGAACTTTGTTAAAATGAATCTTTTTGTTTAAAAGATTAAAATGGTAATTTGTTTAAACCATTTGAAAGAAAAGTTTGGGTAATAAGTTGTGACTTAATTGAAATCCCAATATCCATATGTTTTTGAATATTACGCTCACTATTCGGTTCAGCCGGGAAAAGACCTTGGCATTTGAAGACCGGGTGTTTGCAAGAATGATAGGATAACCTATCGATTGTCTCTGCACTGGGTAGCTCCTGGTATAGAGATCCCCTAAGTGATGGGAAATCCGATCAGGATTGTGAATACCCGGAATTGCAAGGGCTTCGTAAGAAATGCCTTCGGTTCTGTTCGAACCCGGAACAGACTTGTATGGTTACATGTCTGACATTACGCTTTGAGATATAAAGCAGATTTCTTTCAAATACATTTCTGTTTGGTGGTGGAGAATTTATTCTCTTAGCTTAACACCTTTCTCTGAGACGTACTAGCTCAAAGGTTATGTAGTTGAAGTTATCAACGATATATTCCCAATTTGGTAATGTGACATGTTGAGTGTTGCTGTATGATGATCATTGTTTGATCATTTGTGATATGATCATTTGTTTGATCATTTATCTTTGTGATCATTACTTTGATCATATGTTGACCCAAAGCATGGCTTTGTGACAAAGCGTAGCTTTGTGGACGAGATTTCAACGAACCTCACACCCCGGAATGGTCAAAACAGGAATGATGCGGCAAGGTTATTGGGGGTAGCACCCCTTAGGGTATGTTCATTTCCTTCTGGATAGAAGTGGTATCATGGTATGGAGCCCAAATAATTAACTTATGTGGATGTCGCAAATATATTTATATCTTACTTTGTGATTTGTTGCTGGGGCCCCGGTTAAAGGTTGGTTACAACCGGGAGATGGCATACTCGTGTCAGTAGTTACCCAGTTAGGGGTAACCCGGCTTTGTGTTGGCAGAGATCCGGTTAGGTTCTCGGGACGTCCTTCCAGAGGCGTTTCCATGTGGCAATGGGAAGTTCCTTAGCCTGACCATTTGTTGGAAATCCAAAGAAACAATACGAGCCTTGTACGGTTTTAGTTGTAGAACCTGCCATCTAATATGGTATCTATAGTAGGCATAATATAATGGTACCTATGCTGGCTAAGATTGATATTCTACTTTCGAAATGTTTTCTACACTATGCACTAATAATAATATCAAAAATGATTTGTTTTGCGTAGTAAGCATCTTTGACTATCATAAGAAGAAATCTCCTCCAAGTCTGCGTTTGCATTGTGTGTGTGGCGGGAGGTCTTATGGTAGTTACATTTTCAAAAAGCATTGCGAATTGACTTTAAAAATTCTCTTGTTATTTGTTTTAAAGATAAACTGTTTTGTTGCTCATACCAGTCCCATGACTGATACGGAGTTTATTGTTTCTTTCCTAAACTCTGGGTGCTCAAAATTTTGTACATGAGCATAGAGTTGGGTTTTTCAGATATTCAAATTTAGTAGATTATCTGGAGCTAGTTCAGTCTTTGGATCGGACTGCACTTGCTTATCTTTGTGCATCGTTATTGGGAGTTCGAGCTATTTCTGGATTGGTGCTTTGAAGATGGAGATTATCCGCTGCTGGTGTTATCGTTTTCTTTTCCGCTGCCATTTCTTGTATCATATCTCTGATGTATATTGATATTCATTGTATCACTCTGTTGTATCAGATATTGTATCAGATATTGTATATCAATGTATTATTCTTTTCTTCCTCTATGTTATTTACTTAACTGTGTTATAAGCTCCGGCGACTCAGATTTGAACGGTCGAATCTATGGCATTCGAGTACGATGTAAAGTATGGATGTCGATTTTCGAGTGCGAAAAATCCGAAATCGTTACATGAATGCTATCGGTACATTGTCATTGGAGGACAATGAGCATTCTAAGTGAATACTTCTAAAAAGGTAACGCTTAGCCTCGAGCCTCATCAACTGGGAATGACTAAAAATCAGGGGAGATGCACAAGGCTAAGTGGGTCGCACCCTAGTGGGGTAAGGTTACCCCTATCTAGTGTCCCTTTCTTTATTCGGCTGTGTGGTGCGGTTGCTGATCCCAACCGTGAGGTAATCTTATTCGGGCTATCCAGTTTAAGGGGTAGTCCGGTCTTGTGTTGCAGGGGATCCTGGAGTGGTCCTCGGTATGGTGTTCTAGACAGGTAACGTGATAGGTGGTACCCCAATGCCTAGCCATTCAGTTGAAATCCATTCTCCCATAAGCGCCGTACGGTTTTGATTGTGCCCAACTATGCTGGAAAGTGAGATGCAAGTATTTCAGCAATTTGAATAAGTAAGCGTTAGGAATTCGTACCTAACAACAATGAAAGTTATAAACGTAGATGTGAGTTAAAAAACTCACCTTTTTTTCTACAAAACACAAGTGAGAAGCTCTAGAACAAAGGAAAGACCAATTCCTCTTCAATCTCAACTCAAGAAGCTCCAATCTAAGCTCATAGAAAAATATTTCCTAAGTTAGGGTTTAGGAATTTCTGAAAATGGAAGAGGGATTGAGATGGAGAAGATGAAGAGGATGCTTACCTAAGCTTCTCTTAGATTTTGGAGCTAGAACTTGAATTTGCAAATGAAACTAGGGTTTAGGTTTTTAATTTCCAATCTTTTCCCCCATTATTTTCTTGAGGTTGAAGTGTTAGGAAATGAAAGTGAATGTAGAGGAGAGGGGGTGGAGTTAGGATATAACATGAGTTGGGCTAGTGGGCTGAAACCCAAACCCAAACCCAAAGTGAAAAGGTCGAAATTTTAGCTAGCTCCAAACATATCGATGTTTATACTCAAAAAGGTCGCAAACGGCATTTTGAACTCAATGTAAGTGGTCTCGAGTCCTAATTCGACTGTTTGCAAAAAGTAGCTTTTCGGACTAAAATCCGACGAACGATGCTATATTTAAATAAAATATTTAAATATACAACCGTAAAATATACGGGTTGTTACAGACTCCCATCCTTAAAGAAATTGCGTCCTTGCAATACTCAAGAAGAAAATAAAGAGTAACAACCATAAAAGCATATCAGCACAAAAGAAATTTGAAATAAGAAGTTCACCATAAAGGGCACGAAAGAGTAAGTCCGAACGTGTTCACTCAATGAATTCTCCGAATTCCCAAGAGCAATGCTTAGGATTTGAGGACCATAGAACTTTCACAAAAATAATATCTTTATTTCAAAGGCGTTCAACCTCCGAAGCAATGATACGAATAGAATGTTGCTCATAAGTCAAATTTGGTGAAACTTCAATTTCTTCAATTACACCAGGCTCAAGAATAGAATCAAAATCCCTAAAGTATTTCCGTAGTTGAGAGATGTGGAAAACATCATGAATAGTAGAAAATTGAGCCGGTAATAAAAAGGAGATAAGCCACGGAACCAATGCGTTCGATGATGGGAAATTGAACCCATATATCGGGGTGCTAATTTTCCCGATCAACTGAAACGCACAACACCCATTATAGGTGAAACACAAATAAAAATCTGGACCTAAAACCAGCTTCTCATCGGCTTCAAGCCAACACAAAGGAGATCGGCACGGCCTTCCGAGAGTTCCTCGGAAGGTACCATACCAATACAAGATTGGAAGCTATTATTGGAAGAAAACTCAACAAGAGAAATATGATCTTCCCAACTTCCACCAAAATCAAGAACACATGTATGAAGAAGATCTTCAAGAGTTTGATTCACACGCTCGGTTTGTTCATCGGACTGGGGATGATAAGCGGTGCTAAAATTAAGCTTTGTTCCCAAAGTTTTTGAAGACCTTACCGAAATCCACTAGTAAAATAATGGATCACGATTGCTAACAATAGAAGTAGGGACTCCATGCAATTTAACAATTTCCTTGGCAAAAAGTTTAGCCAAAATAGGTACGGTCCGATTGGACCGAACGGGAAGAAAATGGGCCGATTTTGTAAGTCTATCTACTATCACCCATAGGCTATCATGGCCCGAACGAGAACGGGGAAGACCGTCAATAAAGTCCATGGAAATTTGGTCCCACTTCCATATTGGAATTTCTAAAGGTTGCAATATCAGATTTCATTCCATCCCAATAATAAAGTCGCTTCATGTCCGCATACATTTTACTACTACCAGGATGAATGGTAAATTTAGAACGATGAGAACCTTCTAATATGTCTTTACGAAGGTCAATAATATTTGGCACCATAAGTCTACCAAAATTTTCGAATACCGCCACGAGCATCAATATCAAAGTCTTTCAAATCTTCAATATCAATTTTAACCCTACAACTTTGGTCAAGAAGAACCAATTCGGGATCATGATTTTGAGCTTCAAGAATGCGGTCTAAAAGAGAGGATGAGCCTCAAGGCTATATAAAACAAGAGATGAACATGAATTGGATTCACGATCTCGAATTTCACAAGTGGATAAAGTCGCGAGATCATTCCATTCGGATATCATCATGGAAACAACCGCTTGTTGCTTACGACTAAGGGCATCGGCAACACGATTTCCTTTTCAGGGAGTATAAAGAGTATCAAGATCATAATATGCAAGAAACTCGAGCCAACGTTGTTGACGCAAATTAAGTTCCTTTTGAGAAAATAAATACTTCAAAGATTTATGATCGGTGTAGAGAATAAATTTCTCTCCCAAAAGATAATGTCGCCAAATTCTAAAAGCAAAAATAATAGTCGCGAGCACCAGATCATGAATGGCATATCTAGTCTCGACAAGCATCGGTACAAACAACGAAGTCTTGGTTCCCTTTGGGAATCACAAGAATAGAAGCATCGGAAAGGAGTTCTTTCAAATGATCCTCTTTCCCGAAAAGCTAAGACATTCAAAATTATCATTAACTTAAATGTAATCATCTTTTTGGAAAAATTTACTTATTACAAGTCAATTTACTGTGTTTGACTGTCTCATCATAGCGTTTAGGGGATTCCTATCGATAACGTTGATCAAGCGCATCGACCAGAATTCTTAAAGCACTCAATGGGCAAAATAACACTAAATCATCTTCTATTTGATAAACATGCCTCTTATAAAATTTACAAATATTCTTTGCTCGTTTTAAAAACAAAATCCAATCATACTTATAAATATCTTATTAAAAAGATTTGCAAATTTTAAATTGTTGTTTTCATCCATAACCAATAAATACAAGGATAAACTCATCGAGATATTCATAGAATACCCGATTCACAAAATGGATGAAATAAGGTAGAAGGTTTGTCAAACCGAATGACATAACGAACCACTCATGAGAATCATAACGAGTGCGGAATGCGGAAAGTGGAATGCTACCCTCCACTACTCGTAGCTGATGAAAACCAGTGGCAAGGTCGAGCTGAGAAGACCTTAGCACCACACAATAGATTGCTTAGGTGATAATCCTAAGACAAGCTCAAATATACCGAAAAATCCACAAACTACTTAAATGAGAGAAATAACATCTTCCTCATCAAGTGGGTTTAAAGAATAAAATGATGTCACCGAATTTGGAAATCAAAATCATTAAGAACAATAGAAATCTGCTTAACAGGTTGAGAATGTCGAAGATATATAGTCTGCTCAGGACATAGGATATGGGCTTAATAATGACCAAGCCAATCCTTTCCCAAAAAATTAATTTCGAAGCCTAAGTAACGCATAACATGCAAATCGGCTCAAAAAGAATAATCACATAAAATAATCTCGACACCTTCATAAAGTAAACTGAGTGTTGCGGATCCACCAACCGGATTCGCAATTCTCAATGTAGTCATCAAACCAAAATGTTTAAAGAAAAAGAATCAACAAGTTCTTTTGATATAAAATAACGAGATGAACCCATATCAAAAAGAACTCGAATAAGATAATCACAAAACAAATGTCATCAAGGATAGAATGAGAAATACCTTGACTAAGAGAAGTGTCACTAGGAGCTTGCACAACATTTAGCTTTCCCTCCTTCTTACTTTGAAGTATAGGACATGCAGATATATGATGACTCAAACTTTTGCAATAGCGACAATAAAGAGGTTTCGGACACTCCTTTGCATAGTGGTCCGCGGAACCACAATTGTAACATTGTCCACTACTAGAGGTAGGAGTCTTTGCTACTGAAGTTTCTTTCTTGCTTGGAAGTTTGGGACATTAAGATAAAAAATGACTCGGATTTTTGCAATAGCGACAAGTAAGGGGCTTCGGACACTTAATTGCATAATGGTCCTTAGAATTACAATTGTAGCATCCTCCACGATTAGGGATTGGAGTCCTTGCTACCGAAGTTGCCAGCTTCCCTTTCTTGTTGGGATTTGGGCTTTTGAATTTAATTTGCCTCTTCTTGTTGTTATTGAGACTCTTTTTGGAACCTCTAACATCACTATCACTTCCTTTATTGGCCTCTTCAAGTCGAAGAGTGATATCTATAAGCTGGTCGAAAGGAACTTCAAGTTTCAAAGGTAAAACCTTTTCGGGGTTCTTACTCAAAGCACAGATAAACCTTTAATTCTTTACAAGATCCAAAAGTTGTTGGGCAGACATAAATACGCCATCAAGAGAAGGACTACTGGATTGACCAATGCTAGGACTGCCAGATCTAACCATCTCTTCTTCTTTAAGAAAGAAAGAAAGAAGAGGAAAAAGGTTATTCTCAAAATGAATATCAAACAAACTTGATTGATAAAACAAGGCATCATAAAAGAAAATAGGATAGAACGGGTCCTAATACTCGAATTAAATCCTATGGCACGATTCCTAAGAAAGACTTAGGACAATGATCCTTGCTAGATTATTCTACATTGTTCCGAAGTTTGGCTCTGATACCATGCTGTGATGCCCCACCTCTATACTCACGCTAGCCAAGGACACTACAGGGTAATGTCGTCGACTAGCATGAAGAATAAGGCTGATGAGGAGCGACCATCTATGTAATTGCTTTGTGTGAGTACCGATATGTCAAATAATATAGCTTACATTTCATTTCAAGAGGAAATCCGACATACCGATTCAAATTCGAAGCTACCACACAGTGGCTATGTGGACTTCGGAAACAAATATAGAAATAAACATAACACAAATCAGTCACAGATATTCATATCACAAAGGCGGAAACAGATATGAATATAACACATAAAAGTGTACATCAAAATAGTGGTCAAACAAGATCCACTACATCACAAAAGAGTAGGTACAAGAGCTAGACAAAAGAATAAGTATACATTAAGGAGTCTCTATCTCGAATGTATACAAGCAAAAACTACTAATCTAAAGTAGTAAGCCAAAAATCAGATGATGGTCCCAGATGAGGAGTCAAGTTGAAGCACCTGTAATATCTCGGTCTGACCCGAGTATTATTTAATAAGAAAATAATAAACCGATCAGTCTAGCTATAAATATCAGATAAAATGAGATTGGATAAGAGATATGAAAAAAAACGTACGATAACAAAATTGCCATACTATGAAAAGTATACATTAAATAACAACAAAATCATACAATATCTCAAGAAATCTCTAACACTAAAAAGAATTTCATATTCCTTCACATATTCACCATACCAAAAATATTGATAAAACATATCAATGCTAATCACGAAAATTGGTGAAATGCAAATTCTAGAAATCACAACAAGAAATCCATTAAACACAAAAGGGGAGGCCTATCATAAAAAGGGAGCATGTAAGCTCACCAACACGTGTATCACAAACGGAACGCTATCCCATGGTCGCTAACCATAGAGCCGGTGCCACGACGTAGTACAACGAAATGCCCGAGGAACCTGAAACTCCAATAAGTCGGAACAACAACGTAGTACAGCGTTATGCCCGTTGAACCGAACTCCAATAAACCAGAACATCGAGGTAGTACAGCGTTACACCCAATGAAAGAGCCGGAGCCACGACGTAGTATGTCACGTACAAGAATTTTCGACTTTCGAAAATTCGACATCGATACTCACTTTATCGACTGCCGAGAAATCGAGTGCCGGAAACTCCAATAGTGAGGGTTTTAGAAAGAAGAAAACAGAAGAAAAGAAAGAAGAAGAGAGAGAAGAGAAGAAAGAAGAGCAACAGAACAACAGAAAACAATATCAGAATCTTACACATCGCAGCGGAACAATATATAATAAATAAATGAATAATCTTTAAAACAAAGAACTATATCATTTTATACATACATCAATCATCAGAGTCAATATACAACAATGGACAGTTATATAAACTTGTCCTCATACAGAATACACAGCAGAATAAATATATCAGATACAAATACTACGTCTCATCCTCCAGCTTATCTCCAAAGCTCCAGAATATCCAGAATATCCTGATAATCTAACTCTAGACTGCCCGTGTGGAAATTTGTGGGCACCCAGAGTTTAGAAGGGAAACAATAAACTCCGAGTCAGTCATGGTGACTGGTGTGAGATCGTAAAACAGTTATTCTTTATAACAACAAAATAATTTTTAAAGTCAATTCGCAATGCTTTTGGAAAATGAAACTACCATAAGACCTCCCACCACACACACAATGCAAACGCAGACTTGGAGGAGATTTCTTCTTATGTTAGTCAAAGATGCTTACTACGCAAAAATCAAATCCTTTTTTATATTATTATTAGTGCATAGTGGAAAAACATTTCGAAAGTATAATATTAATCTTAGCCAGCATAGGTACCATTATATTATGCCTGCTATAGCTGCCTCCTGAGGAGACAGGTTATACAATTGAAATCATAAAGGCTCGTATTGTTTCTTTGGATTTCCAACAAATGGTCAGGCTAAGGAACTTCCTTTTCCACGATGGGTACGTCCCTGGAATAGACGACCCGAGAACCTAACCGGATCTCTGCCAACACAAGGCCGGGTTACCTCTGCAAAAATAGGTAACTACTGACACACGTATGTCATCCCCCGATCGTAACCGATCTTCCCGAGGATCCCCGATTCCAACAAACCACATAGTAAAAATAATGCAGTAACCACAGAGGTTAAGTATCTGGGCTCCATACCATGATACCACCTTTATCCAGAAGGAATGACATACACTAAGGGGCGCTACTCCCTAGAACCTTGCCGCATCCTTCCTGTTTCGACCATTTCCGGGGTGTGAGGCTCGACGAAGTCTCGTCCACAAAGCTACGCTTTCTACAAAGCCTTGCTTCGAGTCAAACAAAAATGATCAACCTATGATCACAAAGATATAAGATCAAACAAATGATCATATCGCAAATGATCAAACACTGATCATTTCACAGCAACACTCAGTATGCCACGTTACCAAATTGGGATATATCGCTGATAAATTTCAACTACATAACCTCTGAGCTCGTACGTCTCAGAGAAGGGTGTTAAGCTAAGAGAATAAATTCTCCGCCACCAACAAAAATGTATTTGAAAGAAATCAGCTTTATATCTCAAATTGTAACGTCAGACACACAATTCATACAAGTCTGTTCCAGGATCGAACAGAACCGAAGGCACTTCTCACGAAGCCCTTGCAATTCCGGATAATTTTCAATCACGTCAGGACTTCCCGTCACTAAGGGTGATAAAACCTCTAAATCGAAGATCAGTCGATGTAGAGTAACTCGACGGTAATCCTTCCGTTTTCAAAAATATCCGGTCTTCAACACCGGTCTTCGAATGCAATTCATAACGACGTATCACATATTCGGAATGGGTTATACGACCCCATGGTCCTTTCCCGGCTAACCCGAATAGTGAGCGCTTATTTAAAAATAAGTGTGGCATTCAAATTCATCCAATTCACAACAAATACCTATTTAAGGTAATTATTGATAGTCGGTTATTTAACTATCAATAAAGATGCGCAACATCATCAGATTCCAAATAATTTTCCCAAATAATTTTATCTTCAAAAAATATCTTAACTAGATATAAAATTTCCACACTTCGAAAATAAATCAACGTTTATTTTTCTAAACAGTTTCCCTTTCCTTTATAAATTCCATAGTGAATTTATATTTTCAAAATATCTACTGATATACGATTCTCAAATCGATTTCAAATATTCAATTTCATTTTATCTTTAAGAAGATAAAATCTCAAAAAAACGTTTCATTTCATTTTGGAAAACATTCCCATACTTATTTAATAATAAGTGTTTCACAAATCTTTTATTTTCAACATCTGAAAATATTCAATATACTTAAATCAAATTAGGTACATATATATCATTCTTTAAGGAAATCATTAATTTTAACATCTATTTGAGTCAAAACGAATGTTGCGTAAAACATCGTTACGACGACTCGAAATCAATAGTATAGGGATTCGGAATTAAAATAGATATATAAATCCCAATACTATATAAAACATTTCCTTTTGGAAATCATTTACTATAACAACAGTGTTATAGTCCACCATTTCCTTATTTCTCGAAAACGTCTATTTCAACAATGAATGTTGAAATCTATGATTTCGATTCACAATACATTTTAAAACATCTTTAAAATGTTTAACTTCATTTTTAATATCACTTCTTCAAAAATGAATCCATTTTACTTAAAATTATATTCACTGTCCAAAATCGTGAATATAATTCACTTAACCCAATTTCAATCTTTACTACACATTTTTATTTCAATAAAAATTCGCTATCCAAAATCGCGAATATATCTTCTTTAATAATCTTCTATATTTAATTTATCAAATTCAATCGATTTCGAATTTATAAAACGAAGTTTATAAATTCTATTTCTGTTTTAATAACAACTTCAACTTATAAATCTTCTTTTTATTAACTTCTATATTTTACTTATCAAAATAAGTGATTTCGGATTTATAAACAACTTTTATAAATTTCAATTCTATTTGTAGAAACTTCAATACCAAATCAATTTCAATATTGATTTCTAAATTTATTTTCAACCTTAAATAAAATTTCCATACTGATTTCTCAAGATTTCATTCCCAAATATTAAATCAATTACAGATTGATTTCTAATTTCATTTATCACTACTAAATAAATTCCTTATTTTTCTCCAATTATTCAATATTCTGTTTTTAAATGGATTCTTCAAATTGAAATCATTTTACATTGATTTCCCAAATTATTTCAATTTACCAATTGAATTCCTAAAGGGATTTCCAACTTATCCCCTTTTAAATAAATTCCTCTTTAAGAAAACAAATTCCTTTATCTTTTTCAAACTATTTAGAAATCCAAATTTTAATTAAATTCTTCAATTTAAAAATCACTATTATACGAAATTCATTTATTTAACATCTTCACTTGATTCTGGAACTAATTCAATAAGATTTTAAAAATCAGCCTTTATTCTTTTAAATCCTTTTCTTCAAATTTATTAAATTTCTAAAGTTAATTCACTTAAAAATTCCTACTTGAATTTCAAAAATTCAATTTCGTTTATTTTTGGAATCCAATGATGTCAAACATCCATTCAGCTAAATTTTAGCCTTCAAACAATTTCCAGATATCAATATGATTAATAGCATCACTATAATCATTCACAGATTCATATCACAATAGAAATAATTTCAATCAATATGAGGGGTCCAGTTGGATCCCTCCAACCTGTTTTTCCTGCATCCAAAAACGTTAGCACAATACCAATTCCGCTCCAGTACGGAATTATCGCGGTATATGGGTTTTATAAAAATCCGCTTACTAACGGCGCAATAGGGTCTCATCCGCTATACGAGGCGGGAATCAATCAATCCAATATGTATATACTGCTATATATATAATAGATATATCCTACTATATCTAATATCACATCAACATAGCAATCATATCAAATAATCAATAACTGCAATCAATTTTTGAGTGAGAAAAATCTCACCTTAGCTTTTTATTTGCAATCCCATTTTCAATCCAGACTCGATTTCTTGATTTATACCTTGTATAAACATTATACAAATAAATTAATATTCGAATTAAATCGAATAACCAATTTTCATTTTAAAATTTTAATTAACCAATGATTTTATTTTGTCCCAATTCCTTTTAATAAATTTATTTGACTAACATTTCAATTTCTACTAACTTTCCTGTTTCTTTAACTAAAGCCTCATTTACATATATCTTTCATATTTAACTTACAATCAGTTTCTTCTCTTAAAATTTTATTTCTACAATCTAAATTTTAAAACTAAATTTTCCTTTAAACTTCACTGCATTTTATTTTATAAGAATTTCATTTAAACTAACTTCTTTTTTTTTCACTTTGAACCAAAATCTCATTCACATAAATATTCCAAACATTTTCCTTAATATAAATTTCTTTGTATAGAGAAATTCTTTTATATATTATAAACTTCTGTATATAAAATCTTCTATTTTCCTGTAATTGACAACACCAACCCATTTAAAGTTTAAAAACTGCATATATACATTATTATTTTTTTGTTTCGTTATTCATCTACATATGTTTAAATCAAATTACGATTGTATGTTAGATTTTAAACTTGAAATAAATTCGTAAATATACCTCTGCAATTGGCTTAAATCGATCTCGACCATATGCAGTGCCGCCGAAGATCGCGAGTTGCCATCAACAACCCCAACGTGACATCACCCATTGACCTGCCCCACACTCGAACGCCATGCGCTGCCTCTTGCCCTAGCCTGCAGCATAACTCACGCGTGCCACCAATACGAGCACCACCGGAATCGTGCCCTAGAACGCCTCGCGACCACGAGCCCTAAATCGCCGCTGCACCCAAATCATTCGCGAGACCCCTACTTCCCCTTCACGCGGTTTGAGCCGCCGCCTACTTCACACGTGATCGCGAATCCAAAATCGCTCGCGAGTCGCCCCTGTCGATTCCAGGCGCCACGACTTCTTCGATTCATTCGTTTAAACTGAAAGACGGCCCCTTTATTTGATTTTGAATTCTCTGTAAAAATTTGGAACGAAGTGATTTTGTTGATTGTAAATAGAAGGGAGAAGCTCGGCATAATTTCTTTTTTGAACTGGAGAGAGCTCGGTTTCGTTTTAAAGAGGGAGGACGAGATATATTTTTTTTTTAAATCAAATGAAGTAAGGTAGGCACGATCTACCTCATGATAGTAGGCATGATTAAAGGTGTGATGAAAGGGAAGATAATGTGCTGACGTTGACCAGTTTAAAAATTTAAAATTCAAATTGAATTTCGATAAAAATTCAATGCGTTTTCTAACCGTACGGTCACAAAACAACTCTGAAGAATACGAAATTTGAAACCCGGCAATAAAACAATATTCCGGACCCAATGGAACTGGTTTCGTCGAATTCCGAGACTGTGCCTCGGACGGCTATTTTTAATATCGATTCGAACGATATAATTTTCAAAGCTGAACAAATTTATTCAAATTCGATTCTGAAGTCTTAATTATCTTCAGTATTTTCGAAATATTTTTCTTCAACTTAGAATAGAAGATTCAAATTTTTATTCGACTATCAATAGATTAAATTTTATAATTTTAATCGCCAAATTCAAAGTTATATTCGGAATTCAAATTAAATCATCGTTCAAATATTTAAAATTAATTAAATATTCTCAATTTAATTTGGTCAAAATTCTGGGTCGTTACAGACTTCCCCCCTTAAAAGAATTTCGTCCTCGAAATTACAAGTTAGGAAAAAATGGTCCTTAACTCGTCTACTATTTTTCACAATCTAAATAGTTTTATCAATTCATCAAAACAAATCTTTCTACTAAAGATTCGTTATCATTTCTACTAACTTTCCAACTCCAATTAAAGTTTCAAACAATATTGTTTTTCTTCAAAATTCAAATTCAAATTCAAATTCAAATTTAAACTTTCAAATTTTCACAAAAATTTTCTAACGCCCTAAATTTTCGAAAAATTTCGCCAGCGTCTCCTTTGCGCGGCTAATACGGTACGACTACAAAACGTCCCTACGGACTCTCAGATTTCAAAAAGAAAAAGAAAAAGCAAAGCGGCTAGACAAGAAATCATCAAAAACTCATATTATAATTCAAATACATACCTTTTGTCGAGCAATTCAAATTTACCTTCGAAATTAAATTCCAATTCCTTTATACCTGTATATCCTACTAGCCATAATATCTAGTTACATATATTCAAACCATTTTGCAAATTCTATTACAAAATTCTCAATATAAACTGCTTATACATTTTTAGCTTACTATTGAAGTTAAATATTCTTTTCATTCAACTTTACATTTAATTTTTCATTTGAATTCAATTTACCATTTCAATTAAATTTGGATTCAAATTAGCTTCTGAATATTGAATTTTATCGATTAGCTTTCATTTACAACTGCTTATTTTAGATTAGTTTCAATTACTAATTCATTTCTAATTCTAATCCACTTACAAATTCAAATCTTCAATATTCAGTTTCAATTCCAGTTTTATTCTTATGTTCATTCCCAAAATTTATTTTCAATTTGTCATTTTGGTTTATAACCACTCATATTAAACTGGATTTCAAATTCCATATGAATTTAATTCATTTCACTTTATTTTATCGATTCACTTATACTTAATTTAATTTAACTCCATCCTTTAAATTGAATTTATTTCATCAATTCAAATTATATAAGTTATCAACTTAATAATATTTCATAAATATTTTTATATAGTATTCCAGAGTCTTACCAACATTTCAAAGCCATTTGAAAACAATTCAAATTATCCTTTGAATTTTCTAAAACAAAACCCAAATTTTCCAAACAACTTCCATTTAATAACAATTTGGCAGCAATTTCTCTTTTGGAAACCCGAAAATGAATTCTAATGATGTGGCCATCATCATCAGGATTATTTTCCAGCGACCGAAAAGAGTTTAGAGCTTTCATCTCTCCAAAATACTTTTCAAACCTTTGAAATTCATTTTCAAATCAAAAAGGATTTAAACTTTCCAAATCTACAAAATTTTCAAATTCTTTTCAAAACATTTCCAAAAACTTCTCTGGAATCCCGTTTTAAATTACAATTCACATTTATAATTTATATTCTTAAATTTCATTCGTATATGAATTTATTTCTTAACTTTGGAGTTTTAATTCCAATTTCTCATTCAATTCCAGTGATGATAATTCACTATTATTACTTCCTAACATCCATGCAACCATATACTATAGTACTTCATAGAAAATTATTTCCTTTATATACAAAAATAGTTTTGGGCAAAATTATTCCATTCACCCTATTTTAAAACAATACTATGTCGTCTTGCCTCGTTTAAGTGTTTAGAAATCCCTATCGATAATATGGCGTCCCACATACCGACCAAAATTTATAAACACCTCAACGGATAAGCAAACACAATATAAAACATTTTTATATTCACTAACAAATACGCACTCATATCTATTATTACACTCAACTCATTCTAGAGTACTACTGACTCTATCTCTAATGAGTAACACCCAACAGAGCAGGGTTGTCGCTTAACCATATGCTCTGATACCACGCTGTCACGTACAGGAATTTTCGACTTTCGAAAATTCGACATCGATACTCACTTTATCGACTGCCGAGAAATCGAGTGCCGGAAACTCCAATAGTGAGGGTTTTAGAAAGAAGAAAACAGAAGAAAAGAAAGAAGAAGAGAGAGAAGAGAAGAAAGAAGAGCAACAGAACAACAGAAAACAATATCAGAATCTTACACATCGCAGCGGAACAATATATAATAAATAAATGAATAATCTTTAAAACAAAGAACTATATCATTTTATACATACATCAATCATCAGAGTCAATATACAACAATGGACAGTTATATAAACTTGTCCTCATACAGAATACACAGCGGAATAAATATATCAGATACAAATACTACGTCTCGTCCTCCAGCTTATCTCCAAAGCTCCAGAATATCCAGAATATCCTGATAATCTAACTCTAGACTGCCCGTGTGGAAATTTGTGGGCACCCAGAGTTTAGAAGGGAAACAATAAACTCCGAGTCAGTCATGGTGACTGGTGTGAGATCGTAAAACAGTTATTCTTTATAACAACAAAATAATTTTTAAAGTCAATTCGCAATGCTTTTGGAAAATGAAACTACCATAAGACCTCCCACCACACACACAATGCAAACGCAGACTTGGAGGAGATTTCTTCTTATGTTAGTCAAAGATGCTTACTACGCAAAAATCAAATCCTTTTTGATATTATTATTAGTGCATAGTGGAAAAACATTTCGAAAGTATAATATTAATCTTAGCCAGCATAGGTACCATTATATTATGCCTGCTATAGCTGCCTCCTGAGGAGACAGGTTATACAATTGAAATCGTAAAGGCTCGTATTGTTTCTTTGGATTTTCAACAAATGGTCAGGCTAAGGAACTTCCTTTTCCACGATGGGTACGTCCCTGGAATAGACGACCCGAGAACCTAACCGGATCTCTGCCAACACAAGGCCGGGTTACCTCTGCAAAAATAGGTAACTACTGACACGCGTATGTCATCCCCCGATCGTAACCGATCTTCCCGAGGATCCCCGATTCCTACAAACCACATAGTAAAAATAATGCAGTAACCACAGAGGTTAAGTATCTGGGCTCCATACCATGATACCACCTTTATCCAGAAGGAATGACATACACTAAGGGGCGCTACTCCCTAGAACCTTGCCGCATCCTTCCTGTTTCGACCATTTCCGGGGTGTGAGGCTCGACGAAGTCTCGTCCACAAAGCTACGCTTTCTACAAAGCCCTGCTTCGGGTCAAACAAAAATGATCAACCTATGATCACAAAGATATAAGATCAAACAAATGATCATATCGCAAATGATCAAACACTGATCATTTCACAGCAACACTCAGTATGCCACGTTACCAAATTGGGATATATCGCTGATAAATTTCAACTACATAACCTCTGAGCTCGTACGTCTCAGAGAAGGGTGTTAAGCTAAGAGAATAAATTCTACGCCACCAACAAAAATGTATTTGAAAGAAATCAGCTTTATATCTCAAATTGTAACGTCAGACACACAATCCATACAAATCTGTTCCGGGATCGAACAGAACCGAAGGCACTTCTCACGAAGCCCTTGCAATTCCGGATAATTTTCAATCACGTCAGGACTTCCCGTCACTAAGGGTTATAAAACCTCTAAATCGAAGATCAGTCGATGTAGAGTAACTCGACGGTAATCCTTCCGTTTTCAAAAATATCCGGTCTTCAACACCGGTCTTCGAATGCAATTCATAACGACGTATCACATATTCGGAATGGGTTATACGACCCCATGGTCCTTTCCCGGCTAACCCGAATAGTGAGCGCTTATTTAAAAATAAGTGTGGCATTCAAATTCATCCAATTCACAACAAATACCTATTTAAGGTAATTATTGATAGTCGGTTATTTAACTATCAATAAAGATGCGCAACATCATCAGATTCCAAATAATTTTCCCAAATTATTTTATCTTCAAAAAATATCTTTACTAGATATAAAATTTCCACACTTCGAAAATAAATCAACGTTTATTTTTCTAAACAGTTTCCCTTTCCTTTATAAATTCCATAGCGAATTTATATTTTCAAAATATCTACTGATATACGATTCTCAAATCGATTTCAAATATTCAATTTCATTTTATCTTTAAGAAGATAAAATCTCAAAAAAACGTTTCATTTCATTTTGGAAAACATTCCCATACTTATTTAATAATAAGTGTTTCACAAATCTTTTATTTTCAACATCTGAAAATATTCAATATACTTAAATCAAATTGGTACATATATATCATTCTTTAAGGAAATCATTAATTTTAACATCTATTTGAGTCAAAACGAATGTTGCGTAAAACATCGTTACGACGACTCGAAATCAATAGTATAGGGATTCGGAATTAAAATAGATATATAAATCCCAATACTATATAAAACATTTCCTTTTGGAAATCATTTACTATAACAACAGTGTTATAGTCCACCATTTCCTTATTTCTCGAAAACGTCTATTTCAACAATGAATGTTGAAATCTATGATTTCGATTCACAATACATTTTAAAACATCTTTAAAATGTTTAACTTCATTTTTAATATCACTTCTTCAAAAATGAATCCATTTTACTTAAAATTATATTCACTGTCCAAAATCGTGAATATAATTCACTTAACCCAATTTCAATCTTTACTACACATTTTTATTTCAATAAAAATTCGCTATCCAAAATCGCGAATACATCTTCTTTAATAATCTTCTATATTTAATTTATCAAATTCAATCGATTTCGAATTTATAAAACGAAGTTTATAAATTCTATTTCTGTTTTAATAACAACTTCAACTTATAAATCTTCTTTTTATTAACTTCTATATTTTACTTATAAAAATAAGTGATTTCGGATTTATAAACAACTTTTATAAATTTCAATTCTATTTGTAGAAACTTCAATACCAAATCAATTTCAATATTGATTTCTAAATTTATTTTCAACCTTAAATAAAATTTCCATACTGATTTCTCAAGATTTCATTCCCAAATATTAAATCAATTACAGATTGATTTCTAATTTCATTTATCACTACTAAATAAATTCCTTATTTTTCTCCAATTATTCAATATTCTGTTTTTAAATGGATTCTTCAAATTGAAATCATTTTACATTGATTTCCCAAATTATTTCAATTTACCAATTGAATTCCTAAAGGGATTTCCAACTTATCCCCTTTTAAATAAATTCCTCTTTAAGAAAACAAATTCCTTTATCTTTTTCAAACTATTTAGAAATCCAAATTTTAATTAAATTCTTCAATTTAAAAATCACTATTATACGAAATTCATTTATTTAACATCTTCACTTGATTCTGGAACTAATTCAATAAGATTTTAAAAATCAGCCTTTATTCTTTTAAATCCTTTTCTTCAAATTTATTAAATTTCTAAAGTTAATTCACTTAAAAATTCCTACTTGAATTTCAAAAATTCAATTTTGTTTATTTTTGGAATCCAATGATGTCAAACATCCATTCAGCTAAATTTTAGCCTTCAAACAATTTCCAGATATCAATATGATTAATAGCATCACTATAATCATTCACAGATTCATATCACAATAGAAATAAATTCAATCAATATGAGGGGTCCAGTTGGATCCCTCAAACCTGTTTTTCCTGCATCCAAAAACGTTAGCACAATACCAATTCTGCTCCAGTACGGAATTATCGCGGTATATGGGTTTTATAAAAATCCGCTTACTAACGGCGCAATAGGGTCTCATCCGCTATACGAGGCGGGAATCAATCAATCCAATATATACATATGCCAATATGTATATACTGCTATATATATAATAGATATATCCTACTATATCTAATATCACATCAACATAGCAATCATATCAAATAATCAATAACTGCAATCAATTTTTGAGTGAGAAAAATCTCACCTTAGCTTTTTATTTGCAATCCCATTTTCAATCCAGACTCGATTTCTTGATTTATACCTTGAATAAACATTATACAAATAAATTAATATTCGAATTAAATCGAATAACCAATTTTCATTTTAAAATTTTAATTAACCAATGATTTTATTTTGTCCCAATTCCTTTTAATAAATTTATTTGACTAACATTTCAATTTCTACTAACTTTCCTGTTTCTTTAACTAAAGCCTCATTTACATATATCTTTCATATTTAACTTACAATCAGTTTCTTCTCTTAAAATTTTATTTCTACAATCTAAATTTTAAAACTAAATTTTCCTTTAAACTTCACTGCATTTTATTTTATAAGAATTTCATTTAAACTAACTTCTTCTTTTTTTTTCACTTTGAACCAAAATCTCATTCACATAAATATTCCAAACATTTTCCTTAATATAAATTTCTTTGTATAGAGAAATTCTTTTATATATTATAAACTTCTGTATATAAAATCTTCTATTTTCCTGTAATTGACAACACCAACCCATTTAAAGTTTAAAAACTGCATATATACATTATTATTTTTTTGTTTCGTTATTCATCTACATATGTTTAAATCAAATTACGATTGTATGTTAGATTTTAAACTTGAAATAAATTCGTAAATATACCTCTGCAATTGGCTTAAATTGATCTCGACCATATGCAGTGCCGCCGAAGATCGCGAGTCGCCATCAACAACCCCAACGTGACATCATCCATTGACCTGCCCCACACTCGAACGCCATGCGCTGCCTCTTGCCCTAGCCTGCAGCATAACTCACGCGTGCCACCAATACGAGCACCACCGGAATCGTGCCCTAGAACGCCTCGCGACCACGAGCCCTAAATCGCCGCTGCACCCAAATCATTCGCGAGACCCCTACTTCCCCTTCACGCGGTTCGAGCCGCCGCCTGCTTCACACGCGATCGCGAATCCAAAATCGCTCGCGAGTCGCCCCTGTCGATTCCAGGCGCCACGACTTCTTCGATTCATTCGTTTAAACTGAAAGACGGCCCCTTTATTTGATTTTGAATTCTCTGTAAAAATTTGGAACGAAGTGATTTTGTTGATTGTAAATAGAAGGGAGAAGCTCGGCATAATTTCTTTTTTGAACTGGAGAGAGCTCAGTTTCGTTTTAAAGAGGGAGGACGAGATATATATTTTTTTTTAAATCAAATGAAGTAAGGTAGGCACGATCTACCTCGTGATATTAGGCGTGATTAAAGGTGTGATGAAAGGGAAGATAATGTGCTGACGTTGACCAGTTTAAAAATTTAAAATTCAAATTGAATTTCGATAAAAATTCAATGCGTTTTCTAACCGTACGGTCACAAAACAACTCTGAAGAATACGAAATTTGAAACCCGGCAATAATACAATATTCCGGACCCAATGGAACTGGTTTCGTCGAATTCCGAGACTGTGCCTCGGACGGCTATTTTTAATATCGATTCGAACGATATAATTTTCAAAGCTGAACAGATTTATTCAAATTCGATTCTGAAGTCTTAATTATCTTCAGTATTTTCGAAATATTTTTCTTCAACTTAGAATAGAAGATTCAAATTTTTATTCGACTATCAATAGATTAAATTTTATAATTTTAATCGCCAAATTCAAAGTTATATTCGGAATTCAAATTAAATCATCGTTCAAATATTTAAAATTAATTAAATATTCTCAATTTAATTTGGTCAAAATTCTGGGTCGTTACATAGTACAGCGAAACGCCCGAGGAACCTGAAACTCCAATAAGCCGGAACAACGACGTAGTACAGCGTTACGCCCATTGAACCGAACTCCAATAAACCATAACATCGACGTAGTACAGCGTTACGCCCGATGAAAGAGCTGGTGCCATGACGTAGTATAACGAAACGCTCGAGGAACCGAAAGGTCACTAGCCTATAAAAATGAGACGAAGCTCCATAAATCAAAGTACAGTCCCCCACGTAGACAAAGAGGCATCGCACATCGCTAGTCTAAACTACAAAATGATCATCATCGATCATCGATAAGTGTCAATTACACTAAGCTAGTAAATATATGAGTTTAGCTTCGTGTCCCATAACCACTGGCTTAACTTAAATATTTACGAACAAATTGTAGATTTCCATTCGGAAATTATCACAAGAGTTTCAATCGAACAAGTCTAAAAATTAACCGACGAAGAAAACGCAAGCGTTTCATACCACTTGTTTTGCTAAGCCGTTGAATTAGATTTCTCATACGAATAGGTAAAGGTTTGTATATACTAATAGGTTGGAAAACGGTTTTATAGACAAGCTCTGTATTAAAAATAGAGTTGAAACCATTTTGATGAAAGAGTTTTGATATGTACTACTAGTATAGAAACCTTTGCATTTTAAAGTGACAAAACATAGAAATGATTGTAGAAGCAATCAATCACCCGAAATTCACATTCGAAGACGTGAATCAAATCCAAAGAAATCGATACCAAATCCATCAAAATGGATATTCAAAAAAATCCATAAATGAAGTCATCAAAGTCGAAAATAAGTGACGATAACTAACTGGATCAACAAAAATCGATTAAAATTGAAAATCCACTCAAAAACAGCAAAAATAGGAAAAACTGCACATTTCAGACGTTTGAAATTTCAACCAGACGTCTGGATTTAGTCTTTGCCTTTTTGCGTTTTCCAGGGACCAATTCCAGACGTTTGGATTTTTCTACCAGACATCTGAATTTAAAACCAGACGTCTGGATTTTGTTCCAGACGTCTGAAATTGCCTGCTAGGCAAAAATCAGCCTTGCCCAAAATCGACGAAAATCCAAACCGGAAGCGATCGGATGAGCAACGGAGACTATGGATTTATGCCAAGCGATAACCCAGCCTTATAGGCTCTCCGAAACACCACCAAAACATGTCAAAACATCCAAGATAGGATTTTTAAAGATTTTGTCTTCAAAACACCAAAATTGGAAAATTCACCAAATCAACTCAAATCAAAAGCAAATGAACATGAAAAAGCGTTAAGAATTCATACCTAACAACAATGAAAGTTATAGACGTAGATGTGAGTTAAAAAAAACTCACCTTTTTCTCAAAAACACAAGTGAGAAGCTATAGAACAAAGGAAAGACCAATTCCTCTTCAATCTCAACTCAAGAAGCTCCAATCTAAGCTCATAGAAAAATATTTCCTAAGTTAGGGTTTAGGAATTTCTGAAAATGGAAGTGGGATTGAGATGGAGAAGATGAAGAGGATGCTTAACTAAGCTTCTCTTAGATTTCGGAGATAGAACTTGAATTTGCAAATGAAACTAGGGTTTAGGTTTTTAATTTCCAATCATTTCCCCCATTATTTTCTTAAGCTTGAAGTGTTAGGAAATGAAAGTGAATGTAGAGGAGAGGGGGTGGAGTTAGGATACAACATGAGTTGGGCTAGTGGGCTGAAACCCAAACCCAAACCCAAAGTGAAAAGGTCAAAATTTTAACTAGCTCCAAACATATCGACATTTATACTCAAAAAGGTCGCAAATGGCATTTTGAACTCAATGTAAGTGGTCTCGAGTCCTAATTCGACTATTTGCAAAAAGTAGCTTTTCGGACTAAAATCCGACGAACGATGCTATATTTAAATAAAATACTTAAATATACAATCGTAAAATACACGGGTTGTTACATGGAGTTAGCAGGAATTTTGATAAAAATTTAATGTCTATAAATTTTAAATTCGAACGGATTGCTTCGGCGTCAATAAAAAGCAAGGTGAGTTATTCTCACTCAAATTTGGAATACTACAGTTAATTTTAAATAGTTAAAATTAATTATTGGTTGTTGGTTTGAATTTGAAAATATTATCTATTGAATGTGGTATTTTATATATACATATATATTGGAGTGATTGATATTCCCGCATTATATAGCGGATTAGGCCCTAAGTGCCCCGCATAATAGCGGATGACCCTATATACCGCGATTTCCCCCTCGAAGTGGGATTGGTATTTTTATATTGTGCTAACATCAGTGGATGCAAGGAAACAGGTTGGAGGGATCCAACTGGATTCCTCAAATATGTTGAAAATTATTTCCATATTCGGTTATATGATTTATTTGAATAATATGTGATAGATTATATTGGAAATTAAAATTATTGGATGTTATAGTGTTGTTGGATAGATTCTTGGAATTTGAAAATATTAAAAATATGAATATTGAATTTGAAAAATAAAAGGGAATTTTTAAGTAAAGTATTTATAGTAAAGTCGGATTAATTGAAAAAGAAAAGAATTTGAAAAATAAATAGTTTGATTTCAAAATCCTATTTAATAAATCCCGGAATATAAAAAAATAGAGATTTTGAATAAATGTGGATTGAAGGGTTTTAAAAATAGGAACTTAAGTAATATTGTTTTTAAGTACAAAAGAATATATTTTTTTAAATGGTTTGGAAAAACAAGAGGGGAATTTTGAAAATAAAGTATGAAATTGATGTTCCAGATTTAAATAAGATTTTAAATCAGAAAAAGAAAGTGAATCTGAAATTAGTGGATTTGGGGTAAATTTGGGTAAATCAAGAAATAAGTTTTAAAATGGAATTAATTCAGAAAATCGATTTGAAAACTGATTAAGTGTTTGAAACAGGGATTAAAAGGAGAATGAGACTATGCGATTTATAAAAGAGGTTTATAAAATGAACCGAGGTAATTATCAGTGGATAATTCGGAATTATAAATTCACGATGGAAATTTATAAGTAGATGAGCAAGCCGTTTTAAAAATAAAGAGTAGTTTTATTTTTAAAAGTGTGGAAAGGGGATTTAAGGGATTGGGGCGTAAATTATACTGGAGATAAATCGAGAGGGATTTATAAATGGTTAAACTGGCTATATTGAAAGTGGAATAAGTGTTTTTTGAGAAGATAAGTTATTTCAAAAGGGAGGATTTTAAAGTTTTAATTAGAAAATTAAAAGTGTTTAAAAGAATGTTTTTCAGAAAATTTATTATTTAGTTGTTCAAAAAAAATTGTTTAGTATTTATAAATCAAGTTAGTTATAGTAGTAAATTATTATTAAAAGTTTAATCAACATTTTTATTTTAAAAAAAATTATTCAATGTTAATATTTTATATAATATCTTTTATTTAAAAGTAGTTTTTGTCTAAATTAACTTGGAAAATTATTTTAGAAATTTCGTAAGTATATTTTGGAAGATATTTAAATAAGTTTCGGGAAGTATTGGTATACTCACGTGGCGTAATCGGAGGCAGTGAGTGCCTGCAGTTAAGACTTGGATTTCTCTGGGATAGAGACGTAACCATTGAACTGTGATCCATGGTTTGATACCGCAGTGGTACTTTCCACATTATTTAAAAAAAACAAAAAGGGTTTTCGAATATTTTTAAAAAGACAATTTGTGAACATACTGAATTCGATAAGATAAGTATGTATTTTGGATAAAGAGATTTAATTTATTAAAATTTAATTAAACAAAGATTTGGAATTTTTAGTGGAAAATGAAGTGTTTGGTTGAATTGATTGTTTATTTGAAAGTTAAGTAACTGACTATCAAATCTGGACCCAAATATAACTTTGGAAATATCTAGAAGTACGGGAATTATATGGCACAGTTACCGTTCGAGGTGCTATACTTTACGTGTAAACTAGTTCGTTCTTCTAGGACATTGATAAGCGAATCCGTCCACCAACGGTTAGGAGGTGATCTCCGATCTTATCTTCGTCTGTTTATTTCCTAAAGGACCAGGATTGAGTTTACTGGGAAATATCGAACGTTGTTTCGAAGAGACCGGGATCGGATTTGTGATCCGAAAACCATTTCGATCCAACGAGTACGTTTTCGGAATGAAGACAAGAGCTTGGAGTCAAAGATGGAGCAGTGAAGTGCAAAGGCTAATCGCTACTAATCCTGAGGGTGATTCCAATATTGATGTAGTAGGAGTAGTGCCTTCGGTTCCGTTCGGACCGGGAACGGACTTTTATGGACGAATGCTATCAGTACATTTTCATTAGAGGACAATGAGCATTTTAAGTGAATATTTCTAAAAAGGTAATGCTTAGCCTCGAGCCTCATCAACCAGGAATGACTAAAAATCAAGGGAGATGCAGCAAGGCTAAGTGGGTCGCACCCAAGTAGGGTAAGGTTACCCCTATCTAGAGTCCCTTTCTTTAGTTGGTTGTGTGGTGCGGTTGCTGATCCCAACCACGGGGTAATCTTATTCGGGCTATCCAGTTTAAGGGGTAGTCCAGTCTTGTGTTGCAGGGGATCCCAGAGTGGTCCTCGGTACGGTGTTCTAGACAGGTACCGTGACAGGTGGTACCCCAGTACCTAGTCATTCAGTTGAAATCCATTCTCCCATAAGCGCCGTACGGTTTTGATTGTGCCCAACTATGATGGAGCATGAGATGCAAGCATTTCAGCTATTTGAATAAGTATTTGTACTTAGACACTATTATAATATCAGAGGATTTTGATATGAAATGTTTTGGTTATCGTAAGGTAAAAACCCATCGTGTTTATTTGTGGTGTGGTCTTACGAGATACCTTTGGTTTTCAAAGGATTTTGAAAACTTTAATAATTCAATTGAGTGTGTATTCTCACGCTGATTTTCCAGACTGACTCGGGTGTTATTTTATTATAATGCTTAGGTCAGACCGAGTATTACAGATACAGGATAGGATGCTGTGGAGCTCAGGAGACGAGCTGGATGACGAAGACGTATATCACGTATCTGATTTATATTTTGTTGTGTATAGTATGCTATATATTCAGCTTTTGTGAGGACAAGTTATTATAACTGTCCAATATTTCTATTGATTGTGTTGTACTCTGATGATGTAATGTATAAAAACAGTTATATTTCTTTTTGTATAAAGATCAGTTGTTATCTATTATATATTGTTCCACTGCGATTGTGAGATTCTGTGTTGTTATTTCTATTTTCTTCTTCTACCTCTTTCCCTAACGACCTGATATTTCCGGCATTCAATTGTTTGGCATGTAATATAGTGGACGTATTGATGTTGATTTTCGAACGTCGAAAATTCGGATCGTGACAGATAGAGACGTAACCATTGAGCTGTGAATCCATAGTTTGATACCGTAGCCGTACTTTCCAGATTATTTTAAAGGTTTCCAAATATCTTTGAAAAGAATAGTTTGTGAATATCTAAATTCGGTAAGAAAGTTTTTATTTTGGATAAAGAGATTTAAGTGATTGAAATTTAAGTCTTGAATAAGACTTAGTGTTTTCAATGGAAAATGGAATCTGTGATTGTATGATTATTTATTTGATAGTTAAATAACCGACTATCAAATCTGGACCCAAAAACATAACTTTGGAAATATCTAGGAGAAACACGGGGATTATATGGTACAATTACCGTAGAAGGTGCTATACTGTACGTATAATCTTGTTTCGTTCTTCTAGGACAAGGATAAGGAAATCCATCCACTAACGGCTAGGAGGTGATCTCCGATCTTATTTTCGTCGGTTATTTCCTAAAGAACCTAGGTTGAGTTTAATGGAAAATACCGAACATTGTTTCGAAGAGACCGCGATCGGATAAGTTATCTGAAAACCACTTTGATCCAACAAGTACGTTTCGCAGTGAAAACAAGAGCATGGAGTCGAAGATGGAGCAGTGAAGTGCAAGGGCTAATCGCTACTAATCTTGAGGATTATTCCAAAATGTATGTAATAGGTATAGTGCATCTAGGTTAGTGGTAGTCCGGTCTTGTGTTGTATGGGATCCCGGGTGGTCCTCCGTATGCTGTTCTAGACGTGTACTGTGACAGGTGGTACCCCAGTGTCTAGTCATTCATATGCAATCCATTCTCCAATACCCGCCCTTTACGGTTTTGGTTGTAGAACCTAATATGCTGAAATTTAATTAATGTAACAATTTCAGCTATTTGAATAAGTATTTGTACTTAGACACTATTATAATGTCATTGGATTTTCTATAAAAGTGTTTTGGTTAACGTAAGGGAAAAACCTGTCGTGTTTATGTGTGGCGTGGTCTTACGGGATGCCTTTGATTTTAAAAGGATTCTGAAAAGTTATAACGAATAAAATTCCTTGTGATTTAAACTCTCACGCTGGTTTTACCAGACTGACCCGGGCGTGGTTTTTCGTATATGCTCGAGTCAGACCGAGCATATTTCCAGGTTTAGTTGGAAGGATGGGAGCTTCAGGAGAGGAGCTGGAAGGCCAGAGTCGTATTCTCGTAGATGATTATTTTCCATTGCATTTTAATTGTGTTATGAGCAATTGTAAGGACAGGTGTTATAACAGTCCATGCTGAATAGGTCGGTATACTCTGATTGATGTCTGTATATATATTAATAACAGTTTTGTTTTATGAAAAGACTTGTTCTATATTTTAGATTATTCATTTTCGTTGTGAGATTCCGTGTTGTTCTATTTTCTTTCTATCTTTTTCTACTTTCTTCTCTTACTATCCGCCTTTCTGTTCAATTTGGACTGGACAAGTGTGGTAAAGTGTCCGTTCGAACTGTACGGAAAAGTGGGTTGTGACAGTTTGAGAGTACATGTATAAGAGCGTGCATTTGTTAGTGATATAAAAATATTTTATATTGTATTGTTTGATTGGTTGAGTGGCCTAAGAATTCTGGTCGATGCGTTTGGCCAACGTTATCGATAGGAATTTCCTAAACACTCGAACGAGGCCAATTGACATATTATTGTTTTAAAATGGGTAAATGAAATAATTTTACTTGGAAATATATTTTATACATATAAAAGAATAATTTTTCAAAAGAAAAAACTTTTAATATAGTTATTCTTGGTCGTGCTTGGTTGATAGGAAATGATAGTATTCCATCATTATCATCTAGGATTTGATCGACCATGCTCGGCAATTTCTGAGCATTGACTATTATCTGTCAATCTATCTTGAATTCCCTTTTTGAAACTTGGTTTGGGTAGATAGGAATTTGGGAACATTAAAACAAATACCTTGTGAATTAAGTTTCATAATTTAAATATAAGGCATTTGTTGATAATGTTGGGTTAAAATTTGATTTCTAAGAATTGCTTATTTGATAGAAAATTTGAATGTTTTGGAATGAATATTTTAGTAAAGGATTGATTTGATAAAATTAAGTTTTAATGGATGTTGTTTTATTAAAAGGAAATTGGAATATTTCAAAATAAATATTTTGGAAATGCTTGAATGTAAAAGTTGGTTGTAATTAATTAGGGATTTATAAAAGAAGTTTATTAAAAAGAAAACTTAAACATTTCCGAATAATACTTGAAGAATGATGTATATGAAGAAAGCTAAAATATTTTTGAAAGAAATATTTGAGGAATGATTTCCTTTAAAAGGGAATATCTTATAAATATGATTTATTAAAAATGTGTCTTATAAATAAAAGGAATTCGAGAGTTTAAATCCCAGTGATTTTGGTAAAATAGTTTTCATGGTTTACATGTTAATAATAGTAGTTGAAAATGTTCTTGGGATAAAAACATTTCTAAGTGGCAAATTGCTACCATTGGGATCTCGCTATGTAATTGTTTTGATAAAATAAATTTTGATTTGATTCCAAAAGTATGGTTCGATTTACTATAAAGTAAATGGGTATATTACTATTTCTAATGATTTTGGAGAAAAGAAATACTAGTTTTATTTGAGATATTTTTAGAGTATAAATGATGTTGGAAATGGAGATAATAGTTTACTAAACATATCTAAAGTATAAATTTTTTGAAAAAGAGATTTTTAAAAAGAAATGTGCATTCCTTTGGATTTGGTTCGGGGAATAAGTCCCGATTCGTTTTGTGGTGATCAGAATAATCTTCTAAGTGACAATCAGATGTTTTCTTAGGCTAACAGTATTGTGCATTTAGTAAATTATTCTCTTTGCCATTATACGATCGGAACGAGTTTGAATCTGAACGAATCCAAAGCAAATTGGAATTGGATATTTCGTTGAAATATTTTGCTGGAAATATATTTATGGTATCGTTTCAAAAATGGGTTTGAAAGAAAGGAAGTAGTTTTAAGTTAACTAGTTCGAGTTGCTCAAAAATAACCAAAAATGGGTAAGAGATACGTTCGGACGGTAAACGTTTCTCTTGATTGTTATCCATATAGTAAGGAATATCTAATACTATTTGGTAGTATCCAGTTCCTTGGTAAAATTTTGGGGTTACTCGGGCTATATATATATATATATATTTATTTATTATGGATTAAAATATATATGATATCATTTCAAAGGTTTTTAAAAATAAATATCTAAGTATTTGACCCATAAGTTTCCAAAATATATGGTATCATTTTAAAAAAAATTTGAATAAAAACCCGGGTGCTTAAAATTCTTGAGTAAATTCAAAATAAAGTTTGAATTATAGTTATGTATACCCTTAGGAAATGATTGGTGGTTTATACCAGTTTGTAAACTTAAGCTATGTTATATGAAAATGTTTTCAGAAATAATTTAGTGGTGGTAAAAAAAATGGTATTAGGAATAACCAATTAAATAAGTACGTAGAATGGAAGTAGATCATTTCTCTTTCCATATAATTTTGATCTAATATTCGAGTACAAGGCTTTGAGGTGTTTCACACCATTCCAAATAAGGATCTATTACTTGATTTCTGACGGCGAGCACTTGATGAGGGTTTTTGATATGGAACCAAAGTTTTCTATCATAATATATGACGCTACGTAAGTAGAACAGAGGTTCCTAATCAAGGAGCCTGATGAGGGTCTGCACTAGTAAATCGGCTGAGCGATACCGGTTTGGAAGTGGAGTCATGTATTCGAGTAGTGATCAAAACGAAACTAGTATATGAATGATCTATGAACATCCGGCAGGCTTATGAATAATATTGAGGGTTCTTGTAATCAAATTTCAAGGACAAAATTCTATTTAAGGGGGGGGGGGAAGTGTAACAACCTGTATTTTTGGTCTTCAAATTTGAATATTTAATTTATTTAAATATTTAGATTAGAATTTAAATTATGATAAATTATGTATTTCAAATTTAGACTTGATTTTCAATGATGTATTTTTAATTTAATTTTTAGAATTTTTCCATAATTTTTAATTTGGGAAATAAACAAATTCTCGTTTGACGTATTATACGGCAAACACGGGCACTTTTGAGGCTTCATAAAATTTAATAGCTTGTCTATTTTATTTTTGTTTTATGATCGTATAACGTTGTTATACGCGATCGTACTTTACTTTCTATCAATCGTGGTTCGTAATCGGACGCGATTCCGTATGGCGGGGTACCGGAATTTAATTTAAAATCAATGGTTTATCATGGGAACCTTGTTGACCTAAGGAGATTATTAAAAAAGTTTTTGAAAATATGGATAGAGTTTTATAAATGGTTCTAGATATTTATAAAAGAATTTGTAAATGAGTTTAAGGATTTGAAAATGAGGAGTTTTATAAGTGGAGTTTTGAGATTTATAAAGAATGGTTTACAAATAGATTGAAGGTTTATAACGGAACTTTAAATAGATTTGGAAATATTTATGAAGTAAAGAAATTTTGAAAAGAAATGGTTGATCTTCATAGCATAATTCGAGGTGCGAGGATTGCCTACATTTTACTATGGATTCGGTGTGATAGCGACATAACCATTGTGTAAGCTGTAATCTATAGTCGATAATGGACGATACTTTCCATATCTATTTTCAGAAGTTTTCAAGTTTCTAAGTTTTGAAAGTAAAGCGGTTTGTGAATATATATACCATTGAGATAAGTATATGGTTATATTTTCTAAGTATCAAAAATATAGTGGGTTGTGAATATACTTATCCTGTTGAGGTAAGTATATGGAAGTGATTTCCAAGTTTTTGAAATTTGATTTTAAATTAACGAAAGATAATTTAAGAGGCTTAGTGATTTCCATGGGAAATATAATCTTTGTTTGGAATGTTTTTTGTTTGATAGTTAAATAACCGAGCATCAAATCTTGGCCTTAATATGTAATCCTTCTTAATTTTGTGGCACGGAATTATTTCCTACTTAACACCGAAGGATTTTAACTCTAGAAATACCTTGGGGAAACACGGGGATTATATGGTACAGTTACCATCGACAGTGTTATACTGTACATATAAACTCGTTTCATTCTTCTAGGACAAATGATAAGGAGATCCGTCCAGTTAAACGGTTAGGGGTGATCCCCGCTCTTATGTGTTGTCTTATTATTTCCCAAAGAACTGGTATTGAGCATTCCAGAAATCGACGTTTGGTTTTGTGGAGCACCCGGGAAACGGAAGAGTGTACTCGTAAGAGAGTACTCGAACCCGTAACCACTCCGAAAACCACTTATGGTTCTATGAGGAGATTCGTGATATTTTGAGATGTGGGAATCTATGTGTGATTCCGTGACCCGTTGGGGTATGGGAATCCAGGTGTGATTCCAAGATCTAATTGAGATGTGGGAATCTATGTGTGATTCCGAGACCTGTTGGGGTATTGGAATCCATGTGGGATTCCGTGATCTATCTTGTGGGAGTGTGTAAGCTGGAATGCTAGACGTAGCCTCATCAGCGGGAATAACTAAAAGCAGAGATAAGAGGCATGGCCAGTTGGGTTGGCAAACCCATAGAGTGTAGTCGGCTCCACCTAGACGTTACTTACAGTTGTTATGCATGCATGGGGCGATGCACTCGGTCATAGCGAGACCAGCTATATTTTTCCTATGGTGCATCACTTGGGATGTATGCTGCTTTTGATGGATATCTCTGATCCTTGTGAAGGAGGACCTTTCCTCGAAGTTCTGAGGTCACCTCCATGGAAATCATACATAATTAGCGATCGTGCATTATCGATTTTCGATTATATATCTGGTATTGTTGTGATGTACACTCACGAGCATCACAGCTACTTAATTATTATTATTTTCGCCCTTAGACGTTATTATAATATCATTGGTATTATTTCTCACGCTGGTTTTAGCATACTGACCCGGGCGTTGTATTCCTATAATGCTCGGTCAGACCGAGCATATTTTCCAGGTTTAGTTGGAAGTTTGGAGCTTCATGAGATGAGCTGGAGGCCAAAAGACGTATTCATGTATATAGTTATTTTTCCATTGCATTCATGGTTGTATTTATCAGCAATTGTAAGGACAGAATATTATAACTGTCCAGTTGGAATAGGTTAGTATACTTCGATTGATGTTTGTACATACTTATATTACAGATTTGTTTTATGTAAAGATTTGCTATATATTATAGATCATTCGTTCCGTTGTGAGATTCCGTGTTGCTATTTTTCTTCTTCTCTTCTTTTTTCTTCTTTTCCCTAACTATCTACCTTTCCGTTCAATTTGAGTGTGTCATGTGTGATTTATTGACCACTTAAAGTATATGGAAAAGTGGGTCGTTACATTAATCATTGTTATATATTTCAAATATGAACCAAGCAAACAAACACATATAACCTACAATTACCACACCTCCTATATACTTCATGAAAATTTAATATTTAAAGTGTTGTAAACCCGTTATATCTTTTGTTTTCTTTTTTTTAAATAATTAGAAAAATGAAAAAGAAAAAGTGAACAGCTGCTGAAGTAGTGCGAACCATCACGCTTTTTTTTCCATTTCCTATGTCAATATTCGGTTTCCTACTAGAGATGATCTTAGTTTTAAAAGGAAGCATGTAAAAAGATGGCATTACGTAACGTGAAAAAAATGTCAAACCAAAAGTCTCACCATTATTATACTAGGAATGGATTATAAACAAAAATGATGTCACTAATTTAATTAATTCCCTATGTGTCTTTCATAATTTTTTTTAAAATGTCCAAAAAGTTAGTCTGTTACCTTTATTCCATAGTTTATTTCGTTCCATGAGCTTTCCAAATTGAAACTATTTTTCAAGGTCCATGTTTTCTATGTTATAAGATTAGAGATTGAAATGGAACTTTGATATCTAGTGTGAGACTACAAGGAACATAAGAATTAGGCGATATAGATCTTTTTTACATGAATCACTTTAAATGACCCAAAATGTGTTCATAATTCAATGTTTAGAAAAAATAAGTTGTAAAGATAATTCAAAATTAACAAATTATGCGTAAAGAAAAAGAACACTTACAAATATGTAGATATGATTATCAAAATAGCAAGAAAGTATTGAGCTGACTATTCAAAAATTCAGTGTCCACACTCTAGAGCTTAACACATGTTACTATAACAAAAAATAACATTCTACAACACCTATTATACAACAATTGTGTTGTAACAATGACAAAAATTTTACAACATTTTTTGATAAAATGTTGTGCTAGGTTTTATTTCAACTAATAGAAGCCAAAAAAATGATATACTTTACTTTACAATTGAACCGTGGAATGCAAATCTTCATCCTCAAACGAATTTCTATTACAGATGTAGAACATATTTATCTCTAATAGACATGTTTATTGTTAATTAGTGAAATATTCTTGTCTTCATAGCGTTGGTAGCAAACAAAATATTCGTAGGCCAATACATTGATACATACATTTTGTGATAGCTTATTGTAATTGTAAAAACCTTTTACAATTTTATAATGACATTTATTGACAAAGCTACACTATTTTAGAAGGATTATTTTTAATTTTTATCTCCTGTAATTCTAAAACTAAGTTTATCATTTATTTTTATCCTTTCCCTGAAAGTTATTAACTTCTAAAATAAAAGGAGCAATGTAGCAATAATGAAAACAATTTGAAAGAATAAAAAAGAATGAACTTAATTTTTTTTAAATATTACGTATACACAATAACACATTACCTCAAAACCTACATAAATAAAAATATTAAATAACTCCATCCAAATTTACATTTTCATACGATATTAAAAAAAGATACATTTTTATAGACCTAGATATACAAATAAATACTCATTTATTAAATGACTGTGATTGTGAACCAGCGAGAAGAGCAGCACCTATTCTTGACCCATCTTCAAGTACTTTTAATATGACCAATTTTGCGACTTCATCTCCCAATCCTCTACAGCTGCTTCATTTAAATATTCTATGAACAAAGAATAATTTGTGTACATACCACCTTCCACTATGACAACTCTTATGCGTAACTTCCCTTTTGTTCGTACAGTTCAAAATCCTCCACTTTTATCTCTTCTAGTCATCTTTAGTATTCCAACTATTCCTACCGCTACTAACTAAGCAGCTCTTTGTGTGACTATATCACACACCTGTATAACTAGTTTTCAAGCATTTATCGTTACTTCTAACATTCGTAAGAATTTATAGATGGAGTGAATGGGACTAACTTAACTATATATGCAATAATGAGTGGTATGTATTTAACTTAATCTTCACAAATCACACCATGCATTACGTGTAGATTTTCCTTTAGTATACGACTAACTTCTACAAGGTCAACCGAGTGACCTTCATGCATGGCTGTAACACCCCTAATTTTATTTTAACATTATTCAGGAGATTTAATTAGATAAATTAAATAGAATAAAGTAGTGGGATATAGGGATGGTATTCGATAATTAATAAGGTCGAGCCATATTTAATCAACTAAGTAAGATTGTTTAAACTTAACATGAGGAGGAATAGATGAGAAGGGTAAAATGGGAATAGATCCACCTTTTATCCTTTAAACCCTCACCCTCTTATACATTCTCGCTTACGCTCATAAAAAATCAAAAGAAAAACCTAGAGGCCGGCCAATTCTAAGGAGAAGAAGATAACAAAATCAAAGGGGAAACCAAAGGGATTCAAAAGCCTCATCAAATCTCAACTCCATCATTCATTTCAAGCGAATAATAAATGAACCATCTCTTTTATCTTTGGTTTAAATTCGGCAATGGGGAAGGCCTGAGTTTATCTTGACTGTTTTTCCTTGTTACGGAGGTATGATCATTGTTTGGATAGAATAATTATTTATGAAATTTTTTGAATGGGTTTTAAGGATAAAACATAATTTTTTAATCTTCAATCAATTTGGATCTATAAATACCTTGTGGACAACATGACTTATTTGTATTCTCCCATATTTTTTCTAAGTGAAAGATAATTATGATGCAAAAATCCTATATTGGTTGACATGCATGAAGGTCACTCTAATGACCTTGTAGAAGTTAGTCGTATACTGAAAGAAATCTGCATGTAATGCATGGTGTGATTTTTGATGATAAAGTTAAATACGTACTACTTATTATTGCAATATAATGAAGTTAGTCCCATTAACTCCATCTATAAATTCTTACAGATGCTAGAAGTGTCGATAAATATTTGAAAACTAGTTGTACAAGTGTGTGATATAGTCACATAAAGGGCTGCTCGGTTAGCAGCAACATGAATAGTTGGAATACAAAAGTTGATTAGAAGAGATGGAAGTGGAGGATTTTGAACTGTACGAACAAAAGGGAAGTTACATGCAAAATGTCACAGTGGAAGTGATATGTACACAAATTATTCTTTGTTCAGAGAGTATTTAAATGAAGCAGTTGCAGATATATAGGGAGATGAAGTCATAAAAATTGTCATATTGAAAGTATCCAAAGATGGGTCGGGAAGAGGTGTTTCTCTCCATGCTGGTTCACGTTCATAGTCATTTAATAGACATGTATTTATTTGGTATATTTGGGTCTGTAAAAATGTATCTGTTCCTTTTTTTAATATCATATGAAAAATGTAAATACATATGGATTTATTTCATATTTTTATTAATATAGGTATTGAGACAACATGATTATGTACATACAATTTTTAACTGTTTTTAGTTCAACCTTTTTTATTCTTCCAAATTGTTTTCATTATTGCTACATTGCTTTTTCTTGATCACACTATTTATTTTAGAAGTTAATAACTTTTTTGGCAATGAAATAATCAATGACCGATTTAATTTAGAATTACAAGGGATAAAAATGAAAATAAGCTTCCTAAAACAACGAAGCTATGTTAATAAATGTCATTAGGAAATTGTAAAAGGCTTTTACAATTATAATAAGCTATCACAAAAGGTATATATATATGTTTAGGCTATGACTATTTTTTATGCTATAAGCGGCTTTAGACAAAGTATAAATAAAAACTCGGTGCCAGGGAGACTAGAATATTTCATTAATTAGCAATAAACTCATATGTTAAAAAGAAATATGTTTTGGATCCATACCACAAATTTGTTTGAGGATGAATATTTGAATTCCATGTTTAATTGTAGGGTGGTGTATATAATTTTGTTTTTGACTTCTGATTGTTAATTGTAAAAGGAGTGATTGAATGAATAGTAAGAGAGGCAATTGATGAAAATTTTTATCATAGCATAATGTTGTTAAAATTGTTTGCAAATATTCCTTTACCCTCTTAAGGGATCCGTATAGCTAGTTAGAGGAAAAGTTTTTATTAACATTTGCTGGTAAATTTCATAGCACGAAGGTTTTGAGGGTTTAGATTTTGAAAAGTTTTACAATGTTTTTTTATAGAAATTCCCCAATACAGAGGACCTCCGGAAGGGATGACCGACCGACAAACTCCAATGGAGTATTAAGTTGTGCATGTCCGCATCAAAACATGACACCTATAACCCTAGAGTGCCGTTTTTTGCGAGAAGTGTATGCATGGTATGGCTCGAACCTATTATAAAATGTTTTTGCAATATCAAGGCATTTTTAGAGTTTATTATCTAATGAGGTCAAGAAAAAGTATTTTACATGCGTACACATTTGGATGTGTTAACTTTGTATCGGAAAGAGAGCAACTTGTTTTGAAATTTTTTAGGGTTTGGATTTAACAGTTGAAAATAATCAAGCAGCGAAGCACAATAAATAATAATCACACAATCCAAGTTCAATCACCAGTAAATACTAAATGAGAAATAATAAAAATTGTAATTAGGGATTAGCAAAGTTCGGTTTAAACCAGTTTACCATTAAACTCAAACTGAAATTAATGAAATGGTTTGATTCCAAAAAACATCAATTTGGTTTTGGTTGAGAGTAAAAAAATCATAGTTGAGATTAAAAGAAAGTTACCAGTTTGGTTTTCATTCTAATTGGATACTAAATAAAAAAATAAATAATTGAAAGATTTATGTCTCGTTTCTTAGACTGCATGACACAAGTTGCATTTATCACATGGTACATAAAGTTTTACTATTCATTAGAAAAATTATGGACAACAATTCTCAACTTCTAACTTTTTTCTTTTAATGTTAACAGGTAATTTCTATGTTGGTAATTGGGTTTAATAGTGAACTAATGGAACTAAACCGGTTTATTTAGGTTTGGTTTTTAATCCGTTCTAAAATAATTGGGTTTGTTTGGATCGGTTTCCGTTATACCTAAATTTATAGTTGGTTATGAAAATTTGTAATGGTTAAAATCGAACCAACCATTGCACACCCCTGGCTGTAATGACCATATTTCTACATTTTTTACAAGTACACTTTTTGTTCTTACCCAAAAAGGAAAAGGAAGTCTGGGTATTGAAATTCATAGTTAAGTCTTACCATGGGCCTTAGTATTTACATTGATATGAAATTACCATAACTTAGTGTAATTAAAATAACAAAATCACAATTTTTTAATAGTTCTAAGTGCATCCATCAAAATGTTGCACTTTAAAGAGCATTGAACCAATGTAGTTTAATTTTTTCCAAATGATTCTATTTCCTATCTATTAAAAGAATATTGCTAGAATGTCCACGAAATTAATAAAATGTTGTTGAAACATGAAATTGAAAGAAAGAGAATTCGCGCATGAAAATCAAACATACCAAAACCTATGTAGTATTTTCTTTATTTGACAAAGGATCAAGAATTAAATATGAGCAAAATTAAAAGAGTAAAAATCCAACATACAACATCAATTTGACCCAATAAAAATAAATCAAAATAAACAAATTATCAAGTGTAGCAAAATCCTAACCATGCTTAGAGCTTGATAAACAAAATCAAATAATATTTTTACACTAAGGTTAATATAACCTACCCTAACATTACTTGGAGAAGAAAGATTAGTTTGATGATTAGGATGCTAGTGGATGTAGTTGCAGAAATCAAATTGAATGTTAGGATAGGGAAGAGGGGGTTTGACTTTGGAACTAAAAAATCCTTTAGATTTTTTATCCTTTGGGGGAGGAAATAATTCAGCGATTTAATGATTTTAGAAAATATAGAACATATGGAAACATATTAAATGTAATTTTACCTACATGAAAGAATATTTAGCGTATGAGGTGCCCGAAAATAAGAAAAAAAACAAAGAACAAGTTTATCTCCAAATAAAGACAGTTGAATATATGGGGTGAGAGTGAATGAGGGGAAAGTTCTTTGAAAATTAAATGTTAAATTTCTATATAGCAGAAAAGGTAGGATCATTTTAATTGAGATTTATGTGAAATAAATTATGAGTGATTGAATTCCCATTCTTATATAACAGAATAAATGCAATTGACAATTGTTTTAACACATGGTTAAAAGTTTTAAAAATGGTAACATTTGAACATTAATTGGTGAAGTTATATTGGAATGAGATAGTGTTGTGAAGGGGAAAAAATAATTGGCCAAAATGCTAAAACAATGCTTAAATTAAGGAGATATGTGAATTTGGATTAAGATTGAGATTGATGGATAAAAGAGAAATTTTTTTATAAGTGATTAAATCTTTTATATAATAGAATAGATTAATTGTTTGAGATCTTTAAGGGAATTTGAGAAATTAGTGTTGGACTGAGTGCATTGAGTAGTAAATAATTTGGTCAAAATTTCCAAACAAATTATCGAACTACTTTAAACTACTTGACCTTATGGTGTGTGAATACAAATAAATTGGTACATTAAATCACATTTAATGCATCGAAAAGTAGTTGAAAGGTTACATCTGGTCTAAACATAAATAAATTGGTGCATTGATTATATTTAATGTACCAAAGGAAACTTGAAAGGTTTCGTTAGGTGTGTTAATGTTAATAAATTGACGCTTTGAATCATATTTAATTCATTGAAAGAGATTTCAAAGGTTACAATTAAGGTTACGGTATTTTAATTTTCTCATTAATTATTAAAAACACTAGAGCGAACCCGTGCAAAGCACGATTAGTTTTAAAAAGATTGATCCGCAATGTAAATCCAATTAAGCAAAGAGTGGTTACTTAAAACAAATCTGTATAAAATCATAGAAAATAATGGAAAACTCTTTAACTTTGGTGAAAAATTACATTTATAGTCCATGATAATATTCATAATCTCATTTATTCTTGTTCAACAAATATTAGAAAATTGGCATAATTATTTAAAAGATGTAAAATTGGATGTAGAAAAGAATATTTGATGGGTATGAGCTTAAACTTTAGACAATTAGGGAAAGAGAGATTGAAAAGTAATATTAGTGCAAGTTTGCTAGTTTAAAATAAATGCATCATATTGGAAAACAACAAACAAAATCATTTTAAGTTTAATAGAGTACTTTATATTACATTAAAAAATTAATGGCAAGCAACCTTACCTTACGATGGTAATGATGGATGAAACAAAAATCATAGTAACTGCTATTAAATTTAGATTTTAGCATCACAACTCATTAAAGCATTGTTAACACAATACATACGTGAGTTTTTTCTTCATGTAGATGACAGTTCTAATTATTAGAAGGACATTGATCAGTTGATTTACCATATCTACTTCTTTGTGTAATCTATTAAGTTAGGAAAAATTTATGTTTTAATAATAATAAAAAACATGTTATCATGTCATTTCATTAGAAAAATTGGTTATTGGAAAAGAATTTACACAAATACATCCCATCTTAAAATTGAATATGTGACCTACGACAATTTTTGAAATGCAATTGAAAATAAAGCTGGTAATTAACTATTCATACGTGCAATCATTTGTTATCTTATTAATGAAGATATCTTATTCTCTCTAATAACATTATGTTTGTTTATAATTGTGTACCTTGGAAAAAGAAGCGTTGTCGAGTATTGACGAAACATTGATTTCTACTCAAGTATATGGTGTGTTGATTCATGAATTTTGAAGTGAGAAATGTTATAACTGATTGTGATAAGAAACAATATTTAGCTCGAAAAGGATTTGTGGATTACTTTCTTTCTTTATCTTTAATTTCCTTTATCAAAGAGTTTTAATTTGCACATGTCAGATCCTTCAAGAACATGAAGTCTCAAAACCGAGTGAATTATTTCAAAGTTATTATTTCAAAATGTGAACAATTAAACATGAAGAGCAAACTGATGAATACATTATCTTATGATGGTTTCGTACATATACTTTTATATAGTAGGTATCTACGTTGGAATTTAATACATCTTCCTAAATTCTAAACTCATAAGCCATATAATTTCACTTAAAGCTTGAACATCAATGTAAGCATATGTCCGAGTGCATTAGAATGTCGAAATCTATATAGTATGAAATAAATTATCTGTCCCACTATGCATCACTAAATTGGCATCACAATGGAACCACTAACTTTTTATTGACGATCATTTTTCCATAGGAGTTTCTGATGTCACTAATTAAATTTGCATTGCCTTAACGATGTCAAAAACCCATTAGAAAACTATAGGTTTATAGTACTATACAAACCAAAACCACATTATACTTTTTAGTCAAACATACAAAATTCTAAAATGGAAAACCCCTACCAATTAATAGTCTTATTAACATAATTATGAAGCAATGTCATATGTCCATAAAAAAAGTGATCCTAACCAAACATGCAATGATGATTGAATGATAGTCTCATAGTAGATTACCAATCTTCGACTTCGTAGATTACCAATCTTCACCCCTTTGAGAGAAAAAATGCATTTGTACATATACTACACTAGTTTATTCAATGCTAAATATTCCCAATAGTTTTCTAATCTAATTATCAAAGAATTCGATGAAAAAAAACATTTGAGATTGAAAATTGTGAGCAGCAATTATTGTATACGGATATGTTAGAAACTCTTGAATAGAAAAATATGAAAAATTACGTAAATAAAAGAATGATGCACAAACTAAAGTCACGACTGCAAAATTTATTTCAATAAACAAAATATGCTTCTTCGATAATTTATGTAAATGAGGTCCAGGTCCATTAACATCCTTTATTGGTAACCCCTATTCTTACACACATTTTAATACTTCACACCTATATAGATTTCAAATATTCAAAATGCAATAGCATTTTCTAGGAATGTTAGATTGACAAACTGTATTTACCACTAAATCAATAGTTTATGATCATTTATAAGAAGCATGATTTAGAAAATTGTGAATTTTAATTCTCGCTGGAAGTTTCTTTTAATCATAGGTAAATGAAAGAGGAGAAGAAAGAAGCGTGATTTATAAGAAAGGTGAGTAGGAAGGACAAACCGTGCGATCAAATTTAAATAAATGGCTAGGATTTATGCAAGAATATGAAAATGCAGGGAATCTCAGTGCTAAAAGAAGGAAGAGTATCGAAGCAGATGACTTGAAAAGTCAAAGGCATCCCTCGCAAAGGGGGGGTAAGTGTTACTACCAATTTTCATTTCAACCTTGTTGAAACCAAGATGAATAGAAGAGAAGGATTTACAAGAAATAATAGCATCAACAAAGCCTTTCGAAGGAGTCGAAGGGATGCTATAGCCAAAAGTCAGATGTGTTACAAGCTTTCGAAGGGGTCAAAAGGGGCGAAAGCTCCCTTTCGCTTTAATTGCTTCCTTTCGAAATGGTTGTTTCTACCTATATGAAGACGTTTCGAATAAGTAGGGAATACCTTTCGAAGGCAACAAGTTGCAATCGCTCACATGCACACCAAACATTTCGAAGCTAAAGGTTCCACCATCATTCATATTCCATCGAAGGATATTTGTCAAAAAAACCTCTTTGAAAGCATAAATAAGCCTTTCGAATTATTCAAAGCCATTCACAACTAAGAAGGGTTCCGCACCAATCAGCAAGTATGTAGTCAAAAGCCACCTTCCGTTTCAAAACCTTCGACGCCTCAACTCCATCGAAGCTCCGAAGATCCACTTATCGACAGAGTCGAAAGTTCATGTCCCTTCTTACTTGCAACAACAAAGCAACACTGGGTGGAAAGGTGCACCTACCCCTTTCGATGAAGATGAAAGCACTCAAGTCCATTCAAATGCAATGTAGAAGAAAGCCCAAACGTTGACGGCAACGAAAGGTCTCCAAGGCCATTCGATGAAGACCAAGCCGAAAGCACTGAGTCGAAAGGTGTCAACCTGCACCTATAAATAAGACCTTAGGGGTCTGGTTTAAGGGATCTGAATTCATTCACACCATTCTTGTAATTTCTTAAATTTGTAAACCCTAATTTTGAAATTAAATTGGGGACTTGATCAATTTGTACAACATTAGCTAATGAAAGCAAGATTATGATACTCTTGAATATGCAGCTGTTTTGAATCTCTAATTGGATTTTGTTACGATCTACTTGTGTCGACTTAGTCGAAGGGTCATCTTTTAAATAAGTCAAAACCCTTAGCTAGACCAATATTTTAAAAATATTAGCTCCTAACCTCAAGGTACCAAAATGTCACCTTTCGATTGAGTCGAAACCTTTAACTCGGCCTATTTCCTTAGATTCATAGGACAAAACCCAAGCCATAAAAGAGGCCAGCTTTCGACGAAGACAGAACCTATTCATTTAAACCATACCCTTGAATCATTAGAGCCAACCTTTAGGACATCACAACTGCTTCAAAAGGGGGTTTCGAAATGATAACTAAACCAATTAAGCAAGTTTGAAAGACTTAAGAAGAAGGGATATAGGAGTTTCGACCGAATCGAAAGGTTGAATATAGAGAATTTTTTACTGCGATGGCATATTTGAAAGGTTGATTAAAGGGACTACTAAGGTTCTAACTACCTCCACCTAATCAAAAGGGGATTTCAAAGGAGTCTCCTACACTTTAAACTCTACTTTGGGGTGTTGACAAGTTTTCTTGTTAACAGATAATGTTGCTTAATATTAGTTAAATTTTTTCAGATGATGATAAATTCTTTGTAGATTGCAGACAATAAGTAGCTAACTTAATTTTCTAGACAACAAAAGCACAATCGAACATCTTTCCATTTTATATCCTTGTTGTGTTCATATTACCCTTTGATAATGTATTTTTATTATAAATAATAATAAGAAGGCAAGCTATGTAAAGAAGAAAGAATCGAAAACAATACAAAATCATTCACTGGTTGTTTTACAGTATAATATATGTTGTTACAATGTAAATTCGGTTGTTTGTCCTGTGTACTAGAAATAACCTTTGTACTAGAAATAATAATAAAAAGGCAAGGGATTCCTTAAGCTCGGTTGTCTTTCCCGGGGAGTGAGTCGCTTTTTATTTTACTTCCTTATAGTCAAAGTTTTTGTTCTTTACTACTATTTTAGTTCCTTGTAGTCAAAGTTTGGACATTTGTGATATATGGAGCTTGTAAGTGACTAATATATGGAGCAGTAACAAAAACTGCAGGTGAATGAAGAACTTTAGCATTTGTGATATGCTTAGCACCAGAATTGATGAAGCTTGCCTGCATATGGTTGGACAGAACATACACAACCTTTGCATTTTGACCATGGGCATGGGAAATAGCAGGAGGTTGTGGTTGGTAAGCAGAAATGTTAGTAATAGCCACATCATAACTGAGGTGGGACTGCTCATTGAGATATGGAGCATGGCAAGGAGATGAAGCATAGGAGAAATGTTGTATGGTTAACTTTACAACTAAATTGAAGTTTGTCTAACCTAATTTGTATTTGTTAGGCTATGTAACACTCAGCGCATCATGCATGTTTAATGTGGTTAGGTGTTGGTTATTGTAACTAATTGAACCATTTTGTGTCTTTAGAACGGAGTATAGGTTAAAAGGATTTAGATATCCTTCTCTGCTAAGAAAGTAGAGAAGGAATCCACCTTTGCATTTCAACCACTAGATCACAGGTTCTAAATGGTCTAGATCAAATTAAAATACATATGTGCTTGGATATGTCTAATTTTCTTGACACATTTTGATATGCTTAATGTTTTGGCATGAAGGTGATTCATTATTACATACTAAAAATTTGTTAAATTTGTATTGCTCTTTATTTTATGTCTAAAACTGTAACGATTCAAGATTTTCGACTTCCGCAAATCGACATTAATACGTCCACTGTATCAACTGCCGAGCAATCGAATGCCGGAAAACCGAATTGTTATGGTTAAAAAGAAGAGGTAGAAGAAGATAGAAAGAAAGAAAGAAGAAACAACAGAAACAATATCAGAATCTCACATATCGCAGCGGAACAACATATAATAGATAAATGAATAATCTTTAAGTCAAAGAACTATATCAGTTTATACATTACATCATCAGAGTCAATATACACACAATACATCAATGGACAGTTATACAAACTTGTCCTCATACAAAATACACAGCGGAATAATAATATCATATACAAATGCTACGCCTCGCCATCCAGCACACCACTTGAGCTCCAAAGCCTCTTGAAATCCAGAATGACCTGATAACCTGACTCTAGGCTGCCCGTATGGAAAATTATGGGCACCCATAGTTTAGGAAAGGAACAATAAGCTCTAGGTCAGTCATGAGACTAGTGTTAGAACTTAAAACATTTATTATCTTTAAAAGAACAACAAAGGAATTTTAAACATTGAAATCCACAATGCTTTCGGAAAATGTAACTACCATAAGACCTCCCACCACACACACAATGCAATCGCAGACTTGGAGGAGATTTCTTCTTATGATAGTCAAACATGCTTACTTCGCAAGAAAAACTCTTTTGATATTATTACCAGTGCATAATGTACCAAATCATTTCAAAAATACAATATTAATCTTAGCCAGCATAGGTACCATTATATTATGCCTTCTATAGCTGCCGCCTGAGGAGACAGGTTATACAAATTGCAATCGTAAAGGGCTCGTATTGTTTCTTTGGATTTTCCAACAAATGGTTAGGCTAAGGAACTTCTTACTGCCACATGGGTACGCCTCTGGATGGAGGTCCCGAGAACCTAACCGGATCTCTGCCAACACAAGGCCGGGTTACCTCTTACACTAGGTAACTACTACACGAATATGCCACCCTTGGTCCTTTGGGACCTTTATCCGAGGCGCCTCAATAAAACAACAATCACACAGTAAATGAGATTGGAGTAACCACATAGGTTAAATACCAAGGCTCCATACCTAATACCACCCTTTTCCAGAAGGAAATGACATACCCTAAACGGAGCGACCCTCATAACCTTGTCGCATCGTTCCTGTTTCGACCATTTCTGGGTTGTGAGGTCCGAAGAGGTCTCGTCCACAAATCTACGCTTTTTCACAAAGCCACACTTTGATCAACAAATGATCAATAAATAATCATCACACAGCAACACTCAGCATGCCACATTACCAAATTGGGAATATATCACTGACAACCTTCAACTACATAACCTCTGAGCTCGTACGTCTTAGAGAAGGGTGTTAAGCTAAGAGAATAAATTCTCCGCCACCAAATAGAAATGTATTTGAAAGAAATCAGCTTTATATCTCAAAATGTAATGTCAGACATGTAACCATACAAGTCTGTTCCGGGTTCGAACAGAACCGAAGGCACTTCCAAAGAAGCCCTTGCAATCCGAGTATTCACAATCCCGATCGAACTTCCCATCAGAAAGGAAATCTCTATACCGTAGCTAACGGTGCAGAGACAATCGATAGGTCATCCTATCATTTTCACAAATACCCGGTCTTCACCACCGGTCTTCAAATGTTATCCATATCATCATATCACTTATTCGGAAAGGGTTATATGACACAAAGGTCCTTTTCCGGCTAAACCGAATAGTGAGCACAATATTTTAAAACATATGGATATAGGGATTTCAATTAAGTCACAACTTATTCCCAAATCCTTTCCTTTAAATGGTTTAACAAATTACCATTTTAAATCTTTAAACAAAAAGATTTACTTCACAAAGTTTACCCAGTTTCACAAAGATTCATTCACAGATTCACAAATCATTTCCTATTTCAATTGGATTAACCCATTAAATCTTTAAATCAAGATTTAACTTATAGCTTTCAAAACTATTCACAATTCAAGTCTTTATAATATAAAAGATACACCTTTTAAAATCTTCTTTGATTTCAAGATAAAGCTTAATCATCTTCACAAAGGTTAATTCATAGTTTTTCCAAACTATTCACAATTTCATTTCAACTTGAAATGTTTCGATACAAATAGGAAATCTTTTCACTTTATGAAAGCTATTATTATTTGAAAACATATAGTTTTCGTTTTGGGAAAAACTGGTTACAATTACACAGTTTAATGCCATCCAAGTACAAAACTTGGATTTAAATTTAAATTTCCAAAACCATATTTTAAATGGTTAAAAATCCATATAAACACCTTTTATAACTTGCATAATCTTTTAAACCAAAATTCCCAAATTATTGAATTCAATTTCAAGATATTGAATTCAAATTTTAAATCAAATTATTTAAATTCCAATTTTATTAAGTTATTTAAAATAACTTATTTTTGAAACTCATTTCCAAAAGCTTTCAATTCCAATTCCAAAACTATTTTGGATTCAAAAATTCAATCTTTAGAATTGTTAAAAATCTGTGACTTAACTGATTTCCACGTGAAATCCACATTGGTGTGTGTATTGTGTAGTCCAAGGGTTTAACACAATAGTGCAACAACATTCAACCATCACAGATCAAATATAACAATATAATTGATAAGCGGTATATACTATAACGCTTATCTTTCATTCACGGATCACATATATATATATATCACATATAAACAAATTATAGATAACAACACAAATCATGATATATCACAAAACATCACATATCAGAGATATCAAACAATTCAACATCCAATATAATCCAAACATCCATAAGTAGGAATAATTTAATTATCTGATAAATTTAAAGTCAGATAAATTTCTACGTATAAATTTTTGCTAGTTATGGTAAATTAATAATCAATTAATTTCAAATTGATTTTTAAATTTATTTCAAAACACCAAATCAAATTTTCAACGAATTTCCAAATTATTTCCTTTTTAAAATAAATTTCTTTATCTCTTCAAATCTATTTAAAATCTAATTTTTTAAATAAATTCTTCAACTTATAAATAATATTATTAAAAATCCCTTTACTAAGCCCTTTTCCCAAAATTTGAAATTTAATTCAATATAGTTCAAAAATAAGACTTTTATCTTTTTAAAACTCCTTTTAAATTTATCCAATTCTCAAAAATTAAATTTTTAATAAATTTTCAACTTGAATTTTAAACAAAAATCCAATTTTATTTATTTCTGGTATCCAACGATACCAAAAAATATATTCGACTAAATTATAGCCTTCAACAATTTAAATCACAAAGATAATCACACAGAGATTATAAATAATCAACACACAACATATGAAATAATTTCAAATGTTTGAGGAATCCAGTTGGATCCCTCCAACCTTTTCCCTGCATCCACAGATGTTAGCACAATACCAAATCCACTTCGAGGTGGAATATCGCGGTATATGGGATTTATAAAATACCATCCGCTATTATGCCGCGCAATAGGGTCTCATCCGCTATATAATGCGGGAAATCAACTCCAAATACATATATAATACCAATTCCACTTCACGGTGGAATATCGCGGTATATGTTTTTAATATAATAACCTCCGCTTAATATGTGGCGTATAGGGTCTATTTCAATTCAACCAATCATCAATCATTATCCAAACACACAATCAAGCAATTTTAAATTTAACTTTAAAATTTAAATCGAAACACAATTCGATTCACCTTGCTTTCAATAACTGTTGCAGAATTTAATTTCGAATAAAATTAAACACGCGTTTAATTTTACCCAAAATTATCACTAGCTCCAATCGACTCCAAACCAGGTCCATTGTGAAGAGCTCGTCAATACAGACCCAACGCAATTTGTTTCGTCAATTTTCGACCTCGTATGAAGAAGTTATAGCATTACAAAGTTTATACGGTTTAAATATATAATTATTTACAAATTTAATTTTTATATTCAAACCCTTTAATCTGGGCCGCACATTTCAAACGAAGCAGATCACAGCCGCGAATTGCTTCTTCCTTCCAACATTCGCTCCCAGGTATCTCACACACGTTTAAACCCATTGGCCGACGTTCGTCCCTTGAATTATTCCCCCACCTCGACCACTTATATGACGATCGGAGACCATCTTCGAGTAGTCCATCACGTGAGCCACCATCGGCCAAGGACCGGTCGAGCTCGATGCCTCCCACGCCTCTATATTTGTGCTTGAATGCGCGTCTTCCAGCTCCAATTGCCATTGATTTCCTCGACTATAAACGATCATATCCGTATGGATCTGAAGATCTCGATACACTCTATCATTTTGTAGTTGAAAAATTTTCGTAATTGTTTATGGATTAAGAGATATTGAGGAAGAAAGAATTGAGCATTCTCGGCCATTGAAGTTTGAACTGGCGGCTAACCCTAGCTAGGGTTTTCTGAATGCAAAAGTGAAGAAATGTTGGCCTTTTATAGAAAATTGCCAAAACACTATTCACTCGAAATTTTCCGAACTCCAAACGAAGCATGCCGGCTGACGTTTCTAAGGTTTAACACGCGTTTCGAACACAATGGAACGTGTTTCGGGAGCTAATTCGATCATATGTGCGAGTTATGGAAATAAACGATAAAATTAAAATTAAATCGATTAAAACGATTTCTATGCGTTTTTTCTTGCCCCGGACAGACCGTAAATCCGATTGACACGATATGTGAAACCTTACAATAATTTCACATTATGAATTCGATGAAACTGGTTTTGTCAAAATCCGAGACTATTTGAAAAATGACTATTTTCACTCGTCAATTAAATATTAAAATAATCAACTATCACAATTTAACTTTTAATTCAACTTTAAAAGTTTACAAACATTATTCTAACTCCAATATGATTTAATATAACTTTATAAATCATTTTTAATCACATTAAACCCGATTTCCAATTATTTACGCAATTTCAAATATTAAATTATCGATTTAATTAAACAATTAAATCACTATATTCGAAATTATAATTCATTCGACTCACAAATCTTACTTGTTAATATTTAAAATAAATTAAATATCTGAATTTCAAGTGACAGAAATTCTGGGTTGTTACAATCTTCCCCCTTAAAAGAATTTCGTCCTCGAAATTGAAAAGTAAGAAAAATGCCCCAAATTCATTAACTTTTTCAAAAATCCACTTAGTGAAAATTTTATATTCACCTTTTCCAAAACCTTTAACTTCAACCAAAACAATGGTTTCCATTTTCTAGTTCAATTCCTACGTTTTCATTACAATTTGGAAATCAATTTTCCGTTAACAAAAATTTTCCAAAAGTTCAAAAAAATTCTAACTCCCAAAATTTACGGAAAATTTTGGCAGAGTCTCCTTTGTACGAACGAGCTTTTGCAATATCACCATAGATATAAATATATATACATCGACCCACACGGTCGGAAAACAGAAAAACAGTTCATATTTCCTATTTTTATTGCGTAGGCGTACCTTTTTAGCATTTTAAAGCAAAGCAGTTATTTATTAAGCATTTTAGCGTGACCCAACCAACTGAACGGCAGCCACGGCACTTGTACTTACTCAATTTAAACATGTAAGTGACATATATATAAAGTTATTAACAATTTACTCTTTTAAACAACTACAACACATGCAAATTTAATTCACTTTATTATTTTTACTTTGATACCAAAATCAACTTCATTCAACATTACTTAAGTTATATTCCATTTCAAATTTTCACTTACATTTGCTTTCACTATACAAATTAAGTTATATTCCTTTTAAACATTATTTGTTTAGCTTAACTTAAATTTCCACTTATAAATCCAATTCAGATTTCAATTCTAAAGTAAATTCTATTTAACTTTTACCAAAGCTAAATTTATTATCTCATATTATAAGTTCAAAACTCATTTTACTTATATTCATCAATTTCAATTTGGATTTTTAATTTAAATTTTGTTTATCACAACAAAACTTCAATTTTTCAATTTATTATGGTAGCAAATCCATCACACAGAAACTTGAAAATGATACTGATGATGTTGCAGTCATCACCCTTATTATTTCCCAGTAACAGTAGTGAATTCAGTGCTTAATATTCTTTTAAAATTTCCTTTTATTTATAAATCTTTTTCTCATATAATTTCACTAATTCACTTTGCTTATACAAGATTATTTCAAACAACTTTTATTGACTTATATATATTTTCTTACATTTTCAACAACCAAACAATTCAATTTTATATACACTTTAATAATTCTGAAAGAATTATTTCCTTTATATACAAAATATAATCGAGGTAAAATTATTTCATTTACCCAATTTAAAATGATACTATGTCGGTTTATCTCGTTTAAGAGTTTAGAAACCCCTATCGTCAAGACTAACCTGAATCCCCTTGACTACTCATACAAATTTGAGTACCCAAGAGTTTAATAAAACATAAAATAAACACTTGGGTCAGACATGGGTCTGGTGCGAGTAAACGGTTAAATTGCTTAACTTTGAAAACCTTTGGAAACAAAAGTGTCACGTAAGACTCCCCACAAATAAACATGGGTAAGTTTTTACCTTACGCTAACTAAAACATTTGATAGGAAATCTGATTGTATTATAATAGGGTCTAGGGTTTTCAAGTAAATATGAAATAGCTGAAATTGTTACATTATTAAATTCCAGCATACTAGCCACAAAGTGGGTTATACAATCAAGTCCGTTGGCACTTATTGGATTTTGGATTCCATACAATGGCAGGGCTACTGGGGTACCGCCCGTCACAGTACGTGGCCTAGATCACCGTACCGAGGATCACTCCCAATCCCCTACAACACAAGGTCGGAACATCCCTTACTGGATAATTCCCGCACAAGATACCTCACGGTTGGGATCAGCAACCGCACCACTAAGTCGAAAATAGAAAGGGACATCTAGACAGAGGTAACCTTGTCCTACTTGGGTGCTACCCACTAACCTTGCTGCATCTCCCCTGTTTTAGCCATTCCCGGTTTGATGAGGCTTGAGGTCACGATTACCTTTAAATATAACACATCTATCTTAGAATGCTCATCGTCCACCTAACGATGTGCTGAAAGCATTCAATCCATACAAGTTCGTTCCGGGTTCGAACGAAACCGAAGGCATTATCTCGTTACACTCGTTTTGGAATCACCCTCAGAGTTAACGACAATAACCCTTGCACTCTGAATCTTCATCTTCAATTGATTTACGACCTATCGTTAATTTGGATCGATGTGGTATTCGGGTCTCCAGACCTGGAAATCCGGTATACGGAAACCCGATCCCGGTCTCATCGAAATCCAAAGCGTATCTTTTAAGGCCAAGTTGTTTTAAAGGTTAAAACAATTTAATTCATTATCTTTATACACAAAGAAAGATAATTCACAACAGATAATCAACATTATCAGATAATCCATACAATTCAACTAACATCCATATCATACAGCATATATCTCATCAGAGATATCAATCAATGCCAAGTATTCAATACTAACACCCATTCATAAGTAATGATTTATATCATCTCTAATTAATTTAAAGTGAATTAAATTAACTACTTTATTTTATAAATCCTTCTCACTTAACCATTTATTAATTAATAAATTATCCTTTAATAATTCATTTTAATTAATCATCTTTGATTAATTATCTTTTAATTACATCCAAGTAATTTATCTTTAATTAATTACTCAAATTAATTATCCTTAACCACTTATAGTAATTAACCTTTAATTACATCATTAATTAATTAACTAAAGTTAATTAAGTTAATCAACTATAATTAATTACATTAATCCTTAATTAATTATATTGATTAATTACTTCATTTATTAATTATTACTTAATTAATCAATCTTAATTACATCATTAATTATATTAATTAATGATCCTTAATTACAACTTAATTATTAATTACTTAATTAAATTAATTTCATTAAGTAATTAACCTTTATTTAAACAACATTTATTAATCACCTTGATTAATCTTCAATCAGTAATTAACTCCCCTTAATTACTTCCACTGACTAAATTAATTACTCCTTAATTAATTATCTTAAAAATTAATTAATTACCTTATTAATTAACTTTAATCCTTTAATTAACTTTATTAACTAAATTATTTAAATTAATAACACTAGGTAATTAACTCTTAATCACTTTCTTTTAATTACCTTCATAAAATAATTATCCTCTAATTACTTTATTAAATAATTTACCTTTACTAAATTACATCCAGTAATTATTTCTTAATTACTTCATCAAATAATTATACTTTATAAGTGATTATCTTTAATTAATTAAATCTCTTAATTACTTAAGATAATTCTTATTATAATTGATTTTCCAAATCTAAATCTTTATTCTTTATTTAAAATAAAATACTTAAGAAATCAATTATAACTAAACAATTTAAACATTCTAATTTAACCTTTAAAATCTTAAATAAACTTTTCAAAGTTATTAATAAATATTTAAACAAACCCCATTTATTAATACCCACTTATTCAACCTTTTTAACTTATCTATTTAATATAAAAACTTATTTAAACTTATATTTTTGAAAAACAATTTAGTTTTACAAAAAAACTTGTTTTATCTTTGTTTTTAAAATCTTAAAACATTTTCCTTTAAAAACTTTAAGCCTGTTTTCCTATACTCGAGTAAATCGTTAGAAACCCCGAGGCAACCCTCGAGTAAAACCATCAGAAACTCGAAGCGACCAACACCCCTCACCCAGCTTCGAGTAAAACTCGAATTTTCCCGAAGTAAACCCGAGCTCCTACTATTTCTTCCCCAATCAAACTTTCCAGATGCACACGAACATGCTCGTGCACGTGCACGTCTATTCTGGTCGTCGGCGAACTCTGATCAATGCTCCGGCAAGTCGTCTTCCATCACGACATCACGTTCGAACACCCAGATGGTTTCGATTCGAACGAGAATTTGAAAATGATCATCGAACCCATCAGCTCAACACGTTCATCACCAGAAAATCAACTCGCCACTGATGATCTCTGCCACGAGTAGCTCCGCCATCTTCCCCATAGTTTCGCCTCATCTACCATTACCCATCACACGCCTCGCGATCACCTCCGACTCCATCTCGATGCCGCGAAAACCATATGAACATCATCGACAATATCAGAGCGTTAAACCCTATCTCATCCATTTCCGATCACCACGATCGTCAATAAATCCTTATACTATTTTTTTCCCAGCGACCCAACCTTCCACCCACCTCCAGCATCAACCACGACGACCATCTCCCCTCCGATCACCAGAAATTAACAAAAAACCCAAATTTGTTCATCTCGCGATTTCACAACATTCTCTAGTTTAAAAATCATGAAATCTTTATGTAAATTCATCAATTCTAAATACTAATCAAATTATGAAATCAAATCATTTGATTTTCCTGACTTACATTGATTATTACTGTAAATTCCTTATTTTGAAAAATATATCTAATATATAAACCTGAAACCATTTTTAGATTTTGTATTACATTGTTACAGTCATTTTACTTTCAGGAATCATAGTCTAAATTTCATTTCATGAGGAGATATGAGTTTATAAACAGATTTTTAAACCTGTAGAGTATGAACAGAGTCATGTTTTTGCCTCTACACTATTGTACACACAGTCATTCATATATATAACAGCATGCAAACACATTCACACAATCATTAAAGCGTACTTCATATTATATTTCAAATACAAATCCAAACACTAAGAGATATATCATAGTTATGTGGTTTGCTCACTGGAAAACTAGAACAGAGAGCAGTTTATATATATATAGATATATTCACATAATCAAAGCTATTCATATATATATATCCAAGTAAAAATCAATCATTCAAACAACTTATTCATATAGAATCATCATATGCAATAAAGCTAGCAACCATATTATTGTTTTTATATGTTTTGTTTACTCACCTGTCATTTTGAAACAGAGAACAGAGGACCAATTTGTTTCCAGGCTTTGCATGTTTGATTTTTGAATTTCTATTTGCCTTGATGAATTTAATCTTGTTGTTGATCTTTGAAATTTGTTGATAGATTTCTTTTTTTCCATGATCTTCAGGTTGTTTGAAGATTTTAAAACTGCTATTTGAATTTGAGAAAATTTGAAACTTCTAATTGAATTTGCCTTTCTTTCTTTCCTCTGAATTTCCAGATCATTTCTTTTGCTTTGAATTTTAGTTTCGAATTGTTTTTAGTTAAGAAAGAAGTGAAGAAAGTTTAGAGCTGAAGAAAATAACTCCTCTTTATTTTACAATTAAAATTTGAAACTTAATTATTATGAGAATTTGACATTTGTCCCAAAGATGTTTTAGTTAACTTACACATATGCTCCTAAGTTTACAAATGTCTTAACATATATTTAAAAAGTTAACAAGTGTAAATTCTTTTCTTTATTGATTTATTTAAGTCATTTTTATGTATTTATAAAATATCTATATGTATATAAAAATGTATTTATCCTTTTATAATTTAAGCTTTAGGTTTTAATAAATATACAAATGTGAAAAACTATTATTTAAATAACTTATGCTTTGATCAATTATTTATAACATATTTTTATATGCTTAAGAAATTGAATTTAACTCTATATATATATTTACAAATCAAATTTGACTTATGTTTGAATTTTTTTAAAAAGAAAAGAATATTAAAACAAATGAATTTCTTAATTTAAATCTTAACTAAAATAAAAACTTAAAATATATGCTTATAATAAATAAGAAATTATTCTTGTTATTTAAATCATAAATATCATTTTCAAAAGTATTAAGTTAAATTACAAATTTCCAAATTACAAATTATATAAATATTAAAGTTTGAAAATACTTTATTAAATTCAAATTCAATATTCTTTCCATTTCAATATATACAATTATATATATTCTAAATGGAAATACTTTTAACATTAGCTTTGATAATTACTATATTGAATTTAATACATAACTCCAAATCACAATATATATATATATACATATATATTATAATTTGAAAACATAGTTTTAAAAGACTCCCTATTTATAATATATATACCTATATATATATATATTATAAATATAAAACATTTATATATAAGTTTTAGAAAGATAAATCTTCCCAATTTAAAATTGTTAGAAAAGATATTCCCAAATTAAAATGTTATTAGTTTTTAAAGAAATAAACTTGCCAATTAAAATGTTATTAACCTTTTAAAATGAATAAACTTGTCAATTTATAAAATAAATCAACAAATCAATTTAATTATTTATAAAGATTATTAAATTGATATTGCCAAAATTCCGGGATATCACATTCCTCCCCCCTTAAAATAATTTCGTCCCCGAAATTTAAAAGCAAAGATAATTTAATAACCCAGCAAAATTTTAATTTTAATTTCAAACAGCAACCATACATATCAATCATATTCTAACAATCATAGCAAACAATTTAATCAAACAAATTTAACTATCCAGACAAATTCTGGATAGAATTTCCTCGAGTTTCCCCAAGTATATATATATACCGGGATACTCGTTCTACAGGATCTTAACTAACTATCTACAATAGTCTAGAACTCCTTCCCATCTAGATTACAAATCTGAACAAAATATCAAACTAAACTCAACCAGCCCAACTATCATAACTATCTGAACTGCTGATCCCACAACCAGATGAATCATACACGTATTCCCTCAGAGATACGTGAAATACAATGAATTCCAGCTATCCGAACTGGCAATTCAATCCTGTAGATCAAAGAACTAATCCTCTTGAGAACACAGGAAAAATCTCATAATACTTCCGGAGCTTGCTCTCCAGTCTTATCAAATCTTATATCTCCTTTGATCGGATAAAACTTAAACAATATCCAAATTTCAACTTCAAATTCCAAATTCCATCCATTCTTAACTGTTTAACTCTTTTGACGATCCTGAGTCACTTCATCCTTCCTGATCAGCTTAACTCTTGCTGATGCCTCTTGAAATAATCTAGACCAACATCAAATCAATTTCTGGATCCTACTCAACAAAATGGTTCCCCAAAAATCACCGAAATCCAGAACACAACTCTACTCCACAACATTAGAGCATTTCGAACTACTTCTCCTTTCTGGAATAGCCAAACAGTTGCACTTGACAATCTTATCTCCAAATCCTGAATATTCCTTCAAACTTAGAGATACACTTGAATTTCCTATAGAAATCCTCTACTCCAAGAAAATCACAACTCCCGGTTGTTCCCACCCTAGAATAGCTACTATCTTGCTTTCGCTACACAACTCTGATCTTGAACAGATGAGAATGCCGTCGGAGAAACTCGAGCACAAACTTGATCATCCACAGTTCACCATACCATAAAATCTTAGTGAACCATTCTACTTAATCAAAAACATCTCAGCAGAAACTCAACTAGGTGTGATCAATCCCTTTCCAAAGAATACTGAGCCGCTTCACCAAAATTCTTCTCTAGGAGACATCCTTCTACAAAGCTGAATCACGGGTAACTCCACGAATCAAATCGATACAGAATCTCAATCTCTAATAACCCAAGAGAACACTCAAACAATCGCAAGTCACTTTTGCGATCAGCCCGGCCTAATTTCCAAAGATAACTGTTCTCTCTTCACTAATCAGAACAGCTTACACTTAACCATCCAATTCATCGAAGAAATGGATTCACTCTGCTGCTTCTGGACTTTACCTTCAGAAAAACTGCTCAGCCAGAAACTTCCTGCCAATCACAGAACACTCCGAGCTGCACTGCTGCCATAGATGCCAAAGACTTCTTATCCTAAACTCCTCGAGAAATTCGAACTTCAAAGCAACAGAAACACCCTGCTGGACTCAGCCACAACACCGAAACAGATCTACTTCCTTAAACTTGCTTCAGAAGAAACATCTTCAGAAACGTCCATAGTCACCGCGTCTCACCACACAGCTACTACTTCCTGAAGTTGCCAAAATACCATCACTCTCTTCAGCTCATCCAATAGATCTACTCTATTCATCCAACTTCAAAGACAAACTCCGAACCTTAACAGTTTCCTTCTGAGATCGATGAAATCTTACACCACAACAAAGTTTACTCGAGACGGTATTGGGTCTACAGTCTCGTCAGATACCCTTCCAACCTCAACACTCAAACTCTAATCATTGGTAATCGTGTTACACACACCACTACCTTATCTACCTCTATAACTCATATTGGAAAACCCGAACAGGTAACCCAACAAATAGGTAGAAATACATATATATATATATATATATGTTTAAAATGATACTTTTAATATAGAAATTATTTCTGGGTAAAATTATTTCATCTACCTTTTTAAAACAATATTGTGTCCGTTGGCCTGGTTCAAGTGTTTAGAGATCCCTATCAATAACGTTAGCTACTCTTATTGACCAGAATCCATATACCACTCAACCGATCAATTAACACAATATAAAACCATTTTTATATAACTAACAATTACGCGCTCTCAAGATAGACACCACTTCAGAGCCTAGGTATTCACTCAACCTTGCTCTGATACCACATGTAACGACCCGACTTCCTGTGCCCAGAAAGACGCATCATTATGAAGAAAGAAAGGGATAGAAGAAGAAAAGAAAAGAAGAAAGAACAACAACACATCAGAAATCTCACAGCGGAACGAGAAATATATTATATCACATAAGATATTACATAGTATCATATACATCAGAGTATACAATTTATACAACACAGAATAGACAGTTATAAACTTCTGTCTATTATACATCACAAGTACATAAATACAATACATCATCACAGTGGAAACTCTATATATCTACACGCTGAAGCCTCCTGCTCCACAGCTCCTCCAGTATTCGTCAAGACTAACCTGAATCCCCTTGACTACTCAAACAAATTTGAGTACCCAAGAGTTTAATAAAACAGAAAATAAACACTTGGGTCAGACATGGGTCTGGTGTGAGTAAACGGTTAAATTGCTTAACTTTGAAAACCTTTGGAAACAAAAGTGTCACGTAAGACTCCCCACAAATAAACATGGGTAAGTTTTTACCTTACGCTAACTAAAACATTTGATAGGAAATCTGATTGTATTATAATAGGGTCTAGGGTTTTCAAGTAAATATGAAATAGCTGAAATTGTTACATTATTAAATTCCAGCATACTAGCCACAAAGTGGGTTATACAATCAAGTCCGTTGGCACTTATTGGATTTTGGATTCCATACAATGGCAGGGCTACTGGGGTACCGCCCGTCACAGTACGTGGCCTAGATCACCGTACCGAGGATCACTCCCAATCCCCTGCAACACAAGGTCGGAACATCCCTTACTGGATAATTCCCGCACAAGATACCTCACAGTTGGGATCAGCAACCGCACCACTAAGTCGAAAATAGAAAGGTACATCTAGACAGAGGTAACCTTGTCCTACTTGGGTGCTACCCACTAACCTTGCTGCATCTCCCCTGTTTTAGCCATTCCCGGTTTGATGAGGCTTGAGGTCACGATTACCTTTAAATAGAACACATCTATCTTAGAATGCTCATCGTCCACCTGACGATGTGCTGAAAGCATTCAATCCATACAAGTTCGTTCCGGGTTCGAACGAAACCGAAGGCATTATCTCGTTACACTCGTTTTGGAATCACCCTCAGAGTTAACGACAATAACCCTTGCACTCTGAATCTTCATCTTCACTTGATTTACGACCTATCGTTAATTTGGATCGATGTGGTATTCGGGTCTCCAGACCTGGAAATCCGGTATACGGAAACCCGATCCCGGTCTCATCGAAATCCAAAGCGTATCTTTTAAGGCCAAGTTGTTTTAAAGGTTAAAACAATTTAATTCATTATCTTTATACACAAAGAAAGATAATTCACAACAGATAATCAACATTATCAGATAATCCATACAATTCAACTAACATCCATATCATACAGCATATATCTCATCAGAGATATCAATCAATGCCAAGTATTCAATACTAACACCCATTCATAAGTAATGATTTATATCATCTCTAATTAATTTAAAGTGAATTAAATTAACTACTTTATTTTATAAATCCTTCTCACTTAACCATTTATTAATTAATAAATTATCCTTTAATAATTCATTTTAATTAATCATCTTTGATTAATTATCTTTTAATTACATCCAAGTAATTTATCTTTAATTAATTACTCAAATTAATTATCCTTAACCACTTATAGTAATTAACCTTTATTTACATCATTAATTAATTAACTAAAATTAATTAAGTTAATCAACTATAATTAATTACATTAATCCTTAATTAATTATATTGATTAATTACTTCATTTATTAATTATTACTTAATTAATCAATCTTAATTACATCATTAATTATATTAATTAATGATCCTTAATTACAACTTAATTATTAATTACTTAATTAAATTAATTTCATTAAGTAATTAACCTTTATTTAAAAAACATTTATTAATCACCTTGATTAATCTTCAATCAGTAATTAACTCCCCTTAATTACTTCCACTGACTAAATTAATTACTCCTTAATTAATTATCTTAACAATTAATTAATTACCTTATTAATTAACTTTAATCCTTTAATTAACTTTATTAACTAAATTATTTAAATTAATAACACTAGGTAATTAACTCTTAATCACTTTCTTTTAATTACCTTCATAAAATAATTATCCTCTAATTACTTTATTAAATAATTTACCTTTACTAAATTACATCCAGTAATTATTTCTTAATTACTTCATCAAATAATTATACTTTATAAGTGATTATCTTTAATTAATTAAATCTCTTAATTACTTAAGATAATTCTTATTATAATTGATTTTCCAAATCTAAATCTTTAATCTTTATTTAAAATAAAATACTTAAGAAATCAATTATAACTAAACAATTTAAACATTCTAATTTAACCTTTAAAATCTTAAATAAACTTTTCAAAGTTATAAATAAATATTTAAACAAACCCCATTTATTAATACCCACTTATTCAACCTTTTTAACTTATCTATTTAATATAAAAACTTATTTAAACTTATATTTTTGAAAAACAATTTAGTTTTACAGAAAAACTTGTTTTATCTTTGTTTTTAAAATCTTAAAACATTTTCCTTTAAAAACTTTAAGCCTGTTTTCCTATACTCGAGTAAATCGTTAGAAACCTCGAGGCAACCCTCGAGTAAAACCATCAGAAACTCGAAGCGACCAACACCCCTCACCCAGCTTCGAGTAAAACTCGAATTTTCCCGAAGTAAACCCGAGCTCCTACTATTTCTTCCCCAATCAAACTTTCCAGATGCACACGAACGTGCTCGTGCACGTGCACGTCTATTCTGGTCGTCGGCGAACTCTGATCAATGCTCCGGCAAGTCGTCTTCCATCACGACATCACGTTCGAACACCCAGATGGTTTCGATTCGAACGAGAATTTGAAAATGATCATCGAACCCATCAGCTCAACACGTTCATCACCAGAAAATCAACTCGCCACTGACAATCTCTGCCACGAGTAGCTCCGCCATCTTCCCCATAGTTTCGCCTCATCTACCATTACCCATCACACGCCTCGCGATCACCTCCGACTCCATCTCGATGCCGCGAAAACCATATGAACATCATCGACAATATCAAAGCGTTAAACCCTATCTCATCCATTTTCGATCACCACGATCGTCAATAAATCCTTATACTATTTTTTTCCCAGCGACCCAACCTTCCACCCACCTCCAGCATCAACCACGACGACCATCTCCCCTCCGATCACCAGAAATTAACAAAAAACCCAAATTCGTTCATCTCGCGATTTCACAACATTCTCTAGTTTAAAAATCATGAAATCTTTATGTAAATTCATCAATTCTAAATACTAATCAAATTATGAAATCAAATCATTTGATTTTCCTGACTTACATTGATTATTACTGTAAATTCCTTATTTTGAAATAATTATCTAATATATAAACCTGAAACCATTTTTAGATTTTGTATTACATTGTTACAGTCATTTTACTTTCAGGAATCATAGTCTAAATTTCATTTCATGAGGAGATATGAGTTTATAAACAGATTTTTAAACCTGTAGAGTATGAACAGAGTCATGTTTTTGCCTCTACACTATTGTACACACAGTCATTCATATATATAACAGCATGCAAACACATTCACACAATCATTAAAGCGTACTTCATATTATATTTCAAATACAAATCCAAACACTAAGAGATATATCATAGTTATGTGGTTTGCTCACTGGAAAACTAGAACAGAGAGCAGTTTATATATATATAGATATATTCACATAATCAAAGCTATTCATATATATATATATCCAAGTAAAAATCAATCATTCAAACAACTTATTCATATAGAATCATCATATGCAATAAAGCTAGCAACCATATTATTGTTTTTATATGTTTTGTTTACTCACCTGTCATTTTGAAACAGAGAACAGAGGACCAATTTGTTTCCAGGCTTTGCATGTTTGATTTTTGAATTTCTATTTGCCTTGATGAATTTAATCTTGCTGTTGATCTTTGAAATTTGTTGATAGATTTCTTTTTTTCCATGATCTTCAGGTTGTTTGAAGATTTTAAAACTGCTATTTGAATTTGAGAAAATTTGAAACTTCTAATTGAATTTGCCTTTCTTTCTTTCCTCTGAATTTCCAGATCATTTCTTTTGCTTTGAATTTTAGTTTCGAATTGTTTTTAGTTAAGAAAGAAGTGAAGAAAGTTTAGAGCTAAAGAAAATAACTCCTCTTTATTTTACAATTAAAATTTGAAACTTAATTATTATGAGAATTTGACATTTGTCCCAAAGATGTTTTAGTTAACTTACACATATGCTCCTAAGTTTACAAATGTCTTAACATATATTTAAAAAGTTAACAAGTGTAAATTCTTTTCTTTATTGATTTATTTAAGTCATTTTTATGTATTTATAAAATATCTATATGTATATAAAAATGTATTTATCCTTTTATAATTTAAGCTTTAGGTTTTAATAAATATACAAATGTGAAAAACTATTATTTAAATAACTTATGCTTTGATCAATTATTTATAACATATTTTTATATGCTTGAGAAATTGAATTTAACTCTATATATATATTTACAAATCAAATTTGACTTATGTTTGAATTTTTTTAAAAAGAAAAGAATATTAAAACAAATGAATTTCTTAATTTAAATCTTAACTAAAATAAAAACTTAAAATATATGCTTATAATAAATAAGAAATTATTCTTGTTATTTAAATCATAAATATCATTTTCAAAAGTATTAAGTTAAATTACAAATTTCCAAATTACAAATTATATAAATATTAAAGTTTGAAAATACTTTATTAAATTCAAATTCAATATTCTTTCCATTTCAATATATACAATTATATATATTCTAAATGGAAATACTTTTAACATTAGCTTTGATAATTACTATATTGAATTTAATACATAACTCCAAATCACAATATATATATATATACATATATATTATAATTTGAAAACATAGTTTTAAAAGACTCCCTATTTATAATATATATACCTATATATATATATATTATAAATATAAAACATTTATATATAAGTTTTAGAAAGATAAATCTTCCCAATTTAAAATTGTTAGAAAAGATATTCCCAAATTAAAATGTTATTAGTTTTTAAAGAAATAAACTTGCCAATTAAAATGTTATTAACCTTTTAAAATGAATAAACTTGTCAATTTATAAAATAAATCAACAAATCAATTTAATTATTTATAAAGATTATTAAATTGATATTGCCAAAATTCCGGGATATCACACATGGGACTGGTGTTAGAACTTAAAACAGTTATTATCTTTAAAACAACAACAAAGGAATTTTAAACATTGAAATCCGCAATGCTTTTGAAAAATGTAACTACCATAAGACCTCCCACCACACACACAATGCAATCGCAGACTTGGAGGAGATTTCTTCTTATGATAGTCAAACATGCTTACTTCGCAAGAAAAACTCTTTTGATATTATTACTAGTGCATAGTGTACCAAATCATTTCGAAAATACAATATTAATCTTAGCCAGCATAGGTACCATTATATTATGCCTGCTATAGCTGCCGCCTGAGGAGACAGGTTATACAAATTGCAATCGTAAAGGGCTCGTATTGTTTCTTTGGATTTTCCAACAAATGGTCAGGCTAAGGAACTTCCTACTGCCACATGGGTACGCCTCTGGATGGACGTCCCGAGAACCTAACCGGATCTCTGCCAACACAAGGCCGGGTTACCTCTTACACTAGGTAACTACTACACGAATATGCCACCCTCGGTCCTTTGGGACCTTTATCCGAGGCGCCTCAACAAAACAACAATCACATAGTAAATGAGATTGGAGTAACCACATAGGTTAAATACCAGGGCTCCATACCTGATACCACCCTTTTCCAGAAGGAAATGACATACCCAAAACGGAGCGACCCTCATAACCTTGCCGCATCGTTCTTGTTTCGACCATTTCCGGGTTGTGAGGTCCGAAGAGGTCTCGTCCACAAATCTATGCTTTTTCACAAAGCCACACTTTGATCAACAAATGATCAATAAATAATCATCACACAACAACACTCAGCATGCCACATTACCAAATTGGGAATATATCACCGACAACCTTCAACTACATAACCTTTGAGCTCGTACGTCTCAGAGAAGGGTGTTAAGCTAAGAGAATAAATTCTCCGCCACCAAACAGAAATGTATTTGAAAGAAATCAGCTTTATGTCTCAAAATGTAATGTCAGACATGTAACCATACAAGTTTGTTCCGGGTTCGAACAGAACCGAAGGCACTTCCAAAGAAGCCCTTGCAATCCGAGTATTCACAATCCCGATCGAACTTCCCATCAGAAAGGAAATCTCTATATCGTAGCTAACGGTGCAGAGACAATCGATAGGTCATCCTATCGTTTTCACAAATACCCGGTCTTCACCACCGGTCTTCAAATGTTATCCATATCGTCATATCACTTATTCGGAATGGGTTATATGACACAAAGGTCCTTTCCCGGCTAAACCGAATAATGAACACAATATTTTAAAACATATGGATATAGGGATTTCAATTAAGTCACAACTTATTCACAAATCCTTTCCTTTAAATGGTTTAACAAATTACCATTTTAAATCTTTAAACAAAAAGATTTACTTCACAAAGTTTACCCAATTTCACAAAGATTCATTCACAGATTCACAAATCATTTCCCAATTCAATTGGATTAACCCATTAAATCTTTAAATCAAGATTTAACTTATAGCTTTCAATACTATTCACAATTCAAGTCTTTATAATATAAAAGATACGCCTTTTAAAATCTTCTTTGATTTCAAGATAAAGCTGAATCATCTTCACAAAGGTTAATTCATAGTTTTTCCAAACTATTCACAATTTCATTTCAACTTGAAATGTTTCGATACAAATTGGAAATCTTTTCACTTTATGAAAGCTATTATTATTTGAAAACAGATGGTTTTCGTTTTGGGAAAAACTGGTTACAATTACACAGTTTAAAGCCATCCAAGTACAAAACTTGGATTTAAATTTAAATTTCCAAAACCATATTTTAAATGGTTAAAAACCCATATAAACACCTTTTATAACTTGCATAATCTTTTAAACCAAAATTCCCAAATTATTGAATTCAATTTCAAGATATTGAATTCAAATTTTAAATCAAATTATTTAAATTCCAATTTTATTAAGTTATTTAAAATAACTTATTTTTGAAACTCATTTCCAAAAGTTTTCAATTCCAATTCCAAAACTATTTTGGATTCAAAAATTCAATCTTTAGAATTGTTAAAAATCTGTGACTTAACTGATTTCCACGTGAAATCCACATTGGTGTGTGTATTGTGTAGTCCAAGGGTTTAACACAATAGTGCAACAACATTCAACCATCACATATCAAATATAACAATATAATTGATAAGCGGTATAAACTATAACGCTTATCTTTCATTCACGGATCACAGATATATATATATATATATATATATATATATATATATATATATATATCATAGATAAACGAATTACAGATCACAACACAAATCAGTATATATCACAAAACATCACATATCAGAGATATCAAACAATTCAACATCCAATATAATCCAAACATCCATAAGTAGTATCAATTTAATTATTTGATAAATTTAAAGTGAGATAAATTTCTACGTATAAATTTTTGCTAGTTATGGTAAATTAATAATTAATTAATTTCAAATTTATTTTTAAATTTATTTCAAAACACCAAATCAAATTTTCAACGAATTTCCAAATTGTTTCCTTTTTAAAATAAATTTCTTTATCTCTTCAAATTTATTTAAAAATCCAAATTTTTAAATAAATTCTTCAACTTATAAATAATATTATTAAAAATCCCTTCACTAAGCCCTTTTTCCCAAAATTTGAAATTTAATTCAATATAGTTCAAAAATAAGACTTTTATCTTTTTAAAACTCCTTTTAAATTTATCCAATTCTCAAAAATAAATTTTTCAATAAATTCTCAACTTGAATTTTTAACAAAAATCCAATTTTATTTATTTCTGGTATCCAACGATACCAAAAAATATATTCGGCTAAATTATAGCCTTCAACAATTTAAATCACAAAGATAATCACACAGAAAATATAAATAATCAACACGCAACATATGAAATAATTTCAAATGTTTGAGGAATCCAATTGGATCCCTTCAACCTGTTTCCCTGCATCCACAGATGTTAGCACAATACCAATTTCACTTCGAGGTGGAATATCGCGGTATATGGGATTTATAAAATACTATCCGCTATTATGCCGCGCAATAGGGTCTCATCCGCTATATAATGCGGAAAATCAACTCCAAATACATATATAATACCAATTCCACTTCACGGTGGAATATCGCGGTATATGTTTTTAATATAATAACCTCCGCTTAATATGTGGCGTATAGGGTCTATTTCAATTCAACCAATCATCAATCATTATCCAAACACACAATCAAGCAATTTTAAATTTAACTATTTAAAATTTAAATCGAAACACAATTCGATTGAGTGAGAAGTTCTCACCTTGCTTTCAATAACGGTTGCAGAATTTAATTTCGAATAAAATTAAACACAAGTTTAATTTTATCCAAAATTATCACTAGCTCCAATCGACTCCAAACCAGCTCCATTGCGAAGAGCTCGTCAATACGGACCCAACGCAATTTGTTTCGTCAATTTTCTACCTCGTATGAAGAAGTTATAGCATTACAAAGTTTATACGGTTTAAATATATAATTATTTACAAATTTAATTTTTATTTTCAAACCCTTTAATCTGGGCCGCACGTTTCAAATGAAGCAGATCACAGCCGCGAATTTCTTCTTCCTTCCAACGTTCGCTCCCAGGTATCTCACGCACGTTTAAACCCATTGGTTGTCGTTCGTCCCTTGAATTATTCCCCCACCTCGACCACTTATATGACGATCGGAGACCATCGTCGAGTAGTCCATCACGTGAGCCACCATCGGCCAAGGACCGGTCGAGCTTGGTGCCTCCCGTGCCTCTATATTTGTGCTTGAACGCGTGTTTCCAGCTCCAATTGCCGTTGATTTCCTCGACTATAAACGATCATATCCGTATGGATCTGAAGATCTCGATACGCTCTATCATTTTGTAGTTGAAACATTTTCGTAATTGTTTATGGATTAAGAGATATTGAGGAAGAAAGAATTGAGCAGTCTCGGCCATTGAAGTTTGAACTGGCGGCTAACCATAGCTAGGGTTTTCTGAATGCAAAAGTGAAGAAATGTTGGCCTTTTATAGAAAATTGCCAAAACACTATTCACTCGAAATTTTCCGAACTCCAAATGAAGCGTGCCGGCTAACGTTTCTAAGGTTTAACCCACGTTCCGAACACAATGGAACGTGTTTCGGGGGCTAATTCGATCATATGTGCGAGTTACGGAAATAAACGATCAAATTAAAATTAAATCGATTAAAACGATTTCTATGCGTTTTTGCTTGCCCCAAACAAACCGTAAATCCGATTGACACGAAATTTGAAACCTTACAATAATTTCACATTACGAATCCGATGAAACTTGTTTCGACGAAATCCGAGACTTTTTGAAAAATGACTATTTTCACTCGTCAATTAAATATTAAAACAATCAATTATCACAATTTAACTTTTAATTCAACTTTAAAAGTTTAAAAATTATTCTAACTCCAATATGATTTAATATAACTTTATAAATCATTTTTAATCACATTAAACCCAATTTCCAATTATTTACGCAATTTCAAATATTAAATTATCGATTTAATTAAACAATTAAATCACTATATTCGAAATTATAATTCATTCGACTCACAAATCATACTTGTTAATATTTAAAATAAATTAAATATCTGAATTTCAAATGACGGAAATTCTGGGTCGTTACAAAAACAATAGACTCAAAATCACAACGCACATTGGTTGCCTTTTAAAACTTAGAGCTTAGTCAACAATACTGATACCTGGCCTATCTTTCAGTATACCTTTCAAAAAGAACATGCACACCATAAGATGTTTGGGAATACTTACTTTTATTAAGCTTTAAAATCCGTATGCTTGACAAGCACCATTGTCCCAGTGGTTAAGTGCTTCGACTTTGGTGCGAGAGGTCACAAGTTCGAAACTTGCGTAGCGTGATTCGAACATATATTGACATGTGATTTATGTTATGCTGTCCCAGTGACATGTTGTATCTAAGTACCATTCAAAAAAAATCTGTATGCTTTTATTAGCTTGTTTCTAAAGTCCTATAGAGTAAAATCAACATAACAATGGCATCAACTTTCAGTGTTCATGAAAATAAATGTGAATTATTGTCTATCTTTCAGTGTTCAAGTTTCCAGGCAGGGACAGTTTGAAATTTTCAGGTGGAGGCAGATCTAAAAACAATGGCAGGTGACACTCTCTCTATGGAAAATAATAGGATGGAACTTTATTTCTCTGGCAAAGGTCAAGTTCATGCAAATCTTGTTCATCTAAAGTGAATTTTTGTATCGAAGTTTCTTTATATCATAAAAATGTATTTAAAAAGCCAAAGACTGGGTTTGATGACAAAGACCATTGTCCAAGTGGTTAAGTGATTCGGCTTTGGTGCGAGAGGTCACAAGTTTGAAACTTGTGTAGCATGATTTGAACGTTTGTTGACATGTGATATGTTGTCCCAGTGACATCACTACACCAAATCAGGCATTTTGTAACACTTATTATTTAAAAATTTACAACGGTTATTACTGTGACGAATTACCAACAGTTTTTTCCATTAGTAAAACTTTATAACGGTTATTACCGTTAGAACATTTGGTACACATGTAATTAAGTTGAAGAATGAAGGACAAACTAGTAATTATTCTTTCTTCCTTAGTTCCCCTTTTCTAACGCTTCAACCACGTTCTTTTTCATCTCATCGTTTAGGGTTTTCTCTCTACTCCGCCTCCTTCAAGTTTAAATCGATTTTTTTAAAATAATCAAACAGTTCCTCTCTTATTCTTCAGTTAAAACCAAAAAAGGGATGAAAAGTTTATATCCTAGTCTCAGTCCAGTAATGATAAACCCTGAAGAAGAAGAAAGAACAAGGCAGTGTCTTGATTTTCTATCTTCCGGACAAAGACGAGGCTAGTTCCAGAAGACGAAGACACGGCATGAGATGGGGTTCAAGTTTCATGGATTTGCGGATCAGATCTGGCTGCGAGGCGAAGGCAAGTTTGTCAAGCTAGGGTAGTGCAGATCTGGCAGTGCAAGCAAAATTGAAGTAAAGGGTTTTGGTTGTTGACAGATTTAGCAATGTAAGACGGTTCGAGATGGATTTGACTGCGGGAGGAGTTTCCTGTGTCTATGCTTATCCACGAGCTCTGGATTTTGTGGTAATTTGTCGCTTTACAGTGTTTTCATTCAGTTTCGGTACCTTTGAAGGATTAGTTTTGGTTCTTATTATCTAATCATTTAATTAATGATATGAATTTAAACTGAAAACGGTTTCCTTCATTTGCTAAATTTCAGGGATTGATCGTTACTTCTTTTAGGGAGAAATGGTTACTGCATTCTTCACATTTAGGAGGATGGAAATGGAAGTATTGGATTATACACTATCAAGTTTAGAAGGTCATGAATTGATATTTGTCAACCCAGGTAATGAATTCAAATAGATATAACTACATGAGTACATTTAATGTACTCTTGCACTGTACTTTTTGTTTACACTGTACTCTTTGTTTACAGTTTTGTTTGATTTTATCTTTATGTTCACATTCATGTAAATTAAACTTAGCTAAGCTTACAAAAGGCAGTGTATTTTATTTTTTGAATTCTAACAATGACCTAAACGGTACTCCAGTTACAAATTATTGTAAATACTAACAGATCAATTTTTATGTATATCCATTTGAATTTCTCGTGTTCTATCGATATGAGATCAACAATATTCCAAAATCCAAATACAAATTACTGTAAATACTAGCAGATCAATTTTTATGTATATCCATTTAAATTTCCTGTGTCCTACCGATTGAGATGTAATACTGACAATCTCTCATATATTTACTAATCAACTAATATTGGGACTGAACATCTAAAATTTGTTATATAGATGGGTCATACATTCTTCAATTTTTAGTGGACAAAGATGAAAGAAGTAGAGAGAGTGAATTGTCAGTTTAAGTTCTATGTAAGTATTTTCCACAATAATTTATTAGATCATCAACATTTTCATTGAATAATAATTTAGACCGTACATGTTTTCGTACTTTACATCAATAGATTACTAAAAGAGAGACTGCACATGTTTTCATGTAGGTGGAATTTTAATGCAAAAAGACTCTCATAACAGGAAAATAGTATCTTATGGATGCTTGAACATTTCCAGGTACACACTGAAATTAGAAAATTATTGTTTATCGTTTGCTTATCCTTTAAACAAAATTTGATATCTATGCCCTTTTCCCTCATACATGAATGATTACTTTTGGTAGAACTTGATGCCGAAACATTTAGCACATACTATTGTCTGTCATAATTAATGAACATCAGGGAACAACATCAGGAAAGATATACACTGACAGTCATACATCGATTGCATCTCAATCAATGCTCATGTTTACCTTAAGGTATTGACCTAATCAATAACTACAAAAATGTCACATGCTCCTCTAATTGTGAACTTTTTTATTTTGCTTGCCTAAAACTTATAGCTTAGTATATTATTTTCACCTTCGCAATTTTATATTCACTTAATTTTTTGTATGTGAATATTGATGGGACATATCATTATAATTAATCAACTCAACATATACAAAATATTAAGATATGTCTGTGCTTTGACTGATGCTTTATAGGTACAAATATTATGCAGTAAAGCTATAAAGCTCACTATTGTGTTCATGTGAGATTGTACTATAATATCAATTTTGGTTTTCTTGCTTCGCCCACTGCGTCTTAAAACCATTTCATGCTATGTATACAAAAGATTTATGATTTTTAAGAAAAAAAATACATAACTCAGTGGAGTTTAAATTCACTATTATTTATTTTTATTTTTATGAAAGAGTGGTCGAGGACTCCTAAAAATTTATTACTTTAAGAAACAAAATACTACTAGCAAGTGTTTTTGAATTGTTCGTTTCAATCGTAAATTCTATAAGAATAGTAGAACTGATTAACATTGTCTTTATTCGGTTTCGAAAGAGCAAAATGAATTTTGTTGAAGCAGGGCTGATTAAAGAGAGAATAATTTTTGTAAAAGCATGACTGATAAGAATTCCTAAACTCACTTGTAATGATTACATGATTATGAGAAAGGTCGCATAGGTGCTCTGCATGAATCTTCATGTGGAAAGCTTTTGCGTTGCCACACATTGACTTTGGATTATACTATGTGTGGTTATTTACTAAAGCCCATTTTCATTTCTCACCCAATGAATTGAGCATGGAAGCTATCTAAAACTTTTAAAATACACAGTTTTGTTACCTTTTGAAAGATTATACAGTACTAAAATTTCAGATCTTTGTTGCTCATAGTAACTGGTACACTTTCTGTTTTGAAGGTGAAATATTTCGTTTGAATTTGCAAAAATTAATTTACTTTCCATTGGAAGAACAATTTCTCAGGTTGGTAATGTGTGTTATTCAGATGCTTGATTCCTGAACTTGCCTAATCTCGTGACAGAGATATATTTGTTATTACTGAATATTTGAAAAAAAAAACAAGTGGACTTCTGTGCAAAACTTCATAAACCATTTCATTTTCTTTTAAGTTAAAATTAAATTCCAATTTGTTGCTTTAATTTCAAAACATGTAATAGGTCTAATTTTAACAAGATAAACATGCAATAAATTAAAGTATATCATAAAATGAATCAAAATAAAAATTTACATGTCGAACATATGTTATTAATTGAGGTGTAACAAAAGGGGATCTAATTGATGTAACAAAACAAACATATATTCAAATGAGATAAGGTACGTAACGAATCCAACTCATATGAATAAGTAAATATGTGAATAAATGAAAGTAGAAATAGCTTATCCTTATGCTTTCATCTATTTTCTAGGTTTGTTTGTCTTTGCTTAATCTTCTTGTAGTATTGCGAATATGAATCTAATGGCAAGTTAGGTTCTCTTTTATTGCCTAAAAATAAATCGGGCACCAATGGATCTTCAGGATCAAAGCCAGGTTCTAAAGAGGTTGTGGAAACAACCAAAAAATGGAAGAGAGCAGCTTCCAAAAATGTGCTTTCTGAAACTCCAATCAAATTACTGTAATTACGTAACGATTTTTACGTTGCAGTGATTTTTTTGGGGATCCATTTTGATTTAATTAAACAATTACGAACCACACGTTAAACCCAAAAAATAGTAAATTTGATTGAAGCAGTGCTCTAATTTAAATGCGGAGCTGGGAATAAAGCACTTGTCCATTTTTTTGCTAAAACAAAGTCGCTGGTATAAAAAGAAAACTGCCACCACTTGATAACCGCAGTCCTTATATGATTGCCATTCATTAATTCACTAACTGAAGGCATGTCAGTATGTTATTAGATGGTACAACAGTCAAACATTTCCATTATCTTAAACTGGTTACTCAGTACAATGACGGAGAAAGAGATGATGGAACTGATGGTTTACTCAGTACAATGTTAGTCAACAGCTAACTAGTGCATACATCACTGTAATGGAAAAAATTTGTTGTTATATGTCTAGAAACTATTATTTTTATAGGCATCTTTCAATTTACAGTAGATGTGCTACTATCAAGGTTTTAAATATCGGATTTCGGTCACGTTTCATCTCGGAATTTTTATTCAAGTTATCTCGTATCGGGGGAGATCTCGGATGAGATGAGTATATATCGGGTGTAAATCTCGGATTGACATCTCGGGTCTTATAATGCATCTCGGAAATATCTCGGATGTACTCATGTGTCTAAAATTGATGTTTCAAAAATTTATTTAATGGTTATAACTTTTTTAGTAAAAATAAAAATGGTAACATACTTCGTTTACATGAAAAAAAGAATATTTTTAGAAGAGTGGTAGCTTGATTAGCTTAATTGATTTGGTAATGATTGAATAATATCCTTTCATTTGAACATAATAAAGAAGTAGAACCTTTCGTTATGACTCATTAGGATAAAAAGTAAAGAATATGTTCAAGAAGTTGATAATTTATAATTGGATTGAGTAGTTTCTTTTGAATCAATATGAAAATAAAAAATATTATGAAAAATAAGAAAAATGTATAATTTCGGGTGAGATCTCGGATTGAGATTTTGATCCATATTTCGGGTGAGATTTGAATATCTCGGACGAGATGAGTGTCGAGGGAGATATGGAGGAGATTTGATGTCTCGTCTCGTTTAAGTGTGAAAATGAGATCTCGGAAGAGATCTCGGGCGATATATAGGAGATTTAAAACCATGGCTACTATTCCTTTTTTCAATTGTTCCACATGGGAGGGACATAACTTTTTACTATATTTTCTTTTGTGGTTAATTTTTTATGTGAGGGCTAGCATGACAGGTAGTATCTTTGAAATTTCCATATTCTCCAATTAATTATAAGTAGGTTGGAGCTGAACAAGTGTCACACTTGCATAATCTTTATTCTTAATATGTTAATAGAACATATCTTATTATGTCTGTTATCTGTAAGCTAGCTAACTGATTGATTGCATTAATTCATTTGCTTAATAATATCCCAGTAAACTAGTTTTCTATTGTGTACTAAATTTTGCTGTCTGCACTAGTTAGCTAAGTTATTTATTGTATTGAATGTCCTGCTTGTAAAAGAGTACATGGTTTTATGTTTTGGAAATGTGAAGTTTCGAATACATGTTAGTTCTGGGCATATGGATAAGGTTTCTTATGAAAATCGAGTCTGACATTTATTAGCCTATGGGTATATAAAAATCTTGGAAGGTGTTTATAATATATAGTTCTGAACTTATATAATTTAAATGAACTCAGTGCTTTACGATTTCAAATAAGTAAAGTATTAGACAACATGTGAATTTCGGATTCATATGTCTCTAACAAATCTGTAGTTTCGAGTATTTGTAACTTTTTACTATATGCATAATTTCAAAAAAATAAACTTCAGGTTCTGTTAAGAAGAGTTTTAGATATGTAGTACATAGTTTTCAAATGCCTGGAAGCTGGATTGTGAGTTTATCAGATGATTCTCCTTTTGTCCACATCGATATTGGTACAAAATCTACATAGGTTGCCTGATTTGGAAGAGCTGAAGGTATTTTTGATGAATCCATAGCAATATATTCTTCTAATGTGGTATAGTTTGTAGGGATGTAGGTTGAATACTTTGATAGATTTGAACGGGAAATGAACTAATTATATATATAAGATCATGGCTTGTATGGGAAGTGTTATTTCTTTCGAGTGTTACTTGAATTGTATAGAGGGTAAGAGAAAGATTCTTTATAGTGTTACTTGAAATCTATTTTACAGGAAATGCCTAATAATCAGAATGAATTGGTTCGGTCAGCTGATGCTAAGATCAGATTGAAATGTTCTTGACAACTACATGAATATTTTGTTAATGCAGTTTCACATCTTGGAGGACCAGACAGTAAGTTCTAATTTACATAACTTTGAAATCAGTTTATAAATATTTGAGTATATATAAGTGTTCATACATTTCTGCATCATGCTTATTTTTGTAGTGTTATTTATGTATATTATTATTTGTGGAAAAAATATGCATTAAAGTATCTTAATAAATTGAAAATGAGGAGAATTTATTATTTACAGGGTATGTTTTTGAAGTATCTTACTATTATTCATTATATTCTATTATATGGAAGATCCAATTACAATACTAATCAGGGCATTCAACTTACCATGTTTTACTAATTTATTTTTTGAATTTACGAAGAATCCCATTTCTTAGTATATTTAGCAATTAATGACCTTACATATTTTATGGTTAATTAGATCCTTAATATTCTTCTAAGTGCAATTTTTTAAAGCTGATTGTTCACTACAATTTTTTAAAGTTGATTGCAGTGCCTCCAAGAATCAGTAGTGGGAGAGTAGTTGGAGTGAATGGAGAAATGTTCATGCATGATACAAAGCTTTGGAAGAAGAGAGTAGAACACTACAAGAAGGTTGTTAGTAGCTTGGGCCAGAAGGGTAGTATACAGAGTTGGTTGATGGTGGTTTTGTAGTTTGGTCGGAGTGTCGTTTGTAAGCTTCAAAATATTTTGTAGTAGTGAAATTTGAAGTTTTCATAATAAACTTTGTAGAATTTGATATGAACTAATTAGTATGTTTGATTTTCTTTACAAATTGATGATATATTAGTTTTGAAATTTAGTTTCATGTTTGTTATTCCTATAAATTTGAATTTGTATAGTTGAATGAAATAATATGTGATTATACTATAAGATCCGGAATGGGATATGGTTGAATGAAATACTATTAGATGCTGAATAAGATATGGTTTTGCTATATCAAATTTGTAACACTTATAAGTGTTGGTGATTTTGCTATTTACTTATACAAGGAATTCCTAACGCTTATAATCGCTGGAAATTAAAATATTCCCAACGGTTAGAACTGTTGGGAATTACCAAGATTCCCAACGGTTATAACCGTTGGGAATTACGGTTTTTTCCAACGTTTATAACCGTTGGGAATGACCAAAATTTCCAACGGTTATAACCGTTACAAAATATGTAAAAAAAATTGTAACGTACCTGCTACCAACGGTTATAACCGTTGGGAATTTGATTACCAACGGTTATAACCGTTACAAAATGACAGTTCTGATGTTGTGCATGTTGTATATAAAGTACCATTTCAAAAAAAAAGGACTAGGATTAATATATTTTTTATCGATTATTTGTATATCGTATTTTATTATGTGATTAATGTGTTTTTCAGTTGTTTGAATATGATAATTATGAGTAAATGTTGATTTCATACTGAAATATATTAATTAGTACCATATAATATATATGTTGTGAACAAGCTAACACGGGGAAATCTTCATAAAAAATCAACAATTTTTGGCAGCGTTTAATAAATGCTCCCAAAATATATACGGTGGTAGACATAAAATGCTGCTATAATATTTAGTAGTAAGTCAATATTACTTTTAGCAGTGTTTATACATTGCAGCGATAAATTTTTTTGGTTGCGTTCGAAAAACGCTACAATATATTGCTTTTCGTAGCGTTTATGATAACGCAATAGAAAGTCCTGTATTTTTAATTGCATGGTTTTTAACGACATTCTCTAAAACGCTAGCATAAGTTATGATAGCGGTTTTTGTGCGCCATCAAAAATACTTTTGGTGTAGTGAACCTTAAGACCTTCATATCTTTGTTTTTGAACACATGAGTGTTCGTATCTTTATCTTGAGTCTTTATACTGTTCAGTTTTCGGTTTAGCAGCTGTGTATTATTCTACAATATATACTATATAACTTGATAAAAACCTTAGCATCTATATTTTATATACTTGTTGTCATCCAAATCAATAATTGAGGTATTAACTCGTAATGTTCTAAAAAGTAGTTTTTCAAGAAATTTCCCACTAGCCGATTACATCTCAGTTTAGAATGGGAAAGGGAGCAAAAAATTTCAATGCTTCTTCAACCCTACCCTCCTTAAGAAAGTTAAAGCTCTACCATTACTTTACCAAAATGTTACTATAAATTCAATTTTTGAAATCGGATGTACACTCTTTAAAAGTGTCAAATCTTTGTAAAAGATGTAAAAGTACAAGGAAAGAGATAAACAAGAGAAAGAAAGTGGGGCAGGCGTGTTAAATTTATGTGATGCAAAATCATATTTAAAAGGTAACATAATGACAAATTCTATTCATACACCGTAAATTTCCTCACTTGCATCATTAAATTTTCAACAAAACATATAACTAATTTGCCATTAAATTTTTATAATTTTAGATGCAAAGATTATATGTTTAACATTTTTAAATTTAAAGTTCAATTTCGTTCAAATTGTTTAATATGTCATGTTTCAGTAGTTCTAAATCATAATAGTTTATATTTGTAATTCCTCAAAATAAATTGTTTTAACTCAAAGATAAACTTAAATTCCAAATTCATATTTTAATTTCAACGTTAAGCTTCAACATCAAAATGTATACAATAAATTTGAATTTACCTTTACTTTACATTATAATTGAAAACATCACAATAAATCACAATAAAATTGAAAATTGAAAATTTAAATGCAAAGTTTATATGAATGTAGTTTTAACATCACAATAAAATTCATCTTTTTCTATAATTAAAATTAATAAACCATAATCCCTAAAAATTTGAACATATTCATGCCCACATTAGAAAATCACAATTAGTATAAAAAAAACCATGTTGATTGTTAGAACAATTGAGCATGCATCTTCATTAGTTAAATTTGGATTCTACCAAATTCAATTAATTTTTTTTTGTAATTAGGCTATATGTGTTCAAATGATAGAAGAGGAGGGGAGGAGGGAGAGAGAGAAGATCGATGTTTTATTTTAACAAAATAAGAGTAGTATTGTAATATGAATGGTGTACATTAATTGAAAAACTATGTATATGATTTCATTAGAAATTTCGGTGTATATTTGTAGCAATCCGCACTTCTCGACACGAATCATCCCGAGCAATACGAAATGTTGGGTTTTTAAAACATTACAGAGCATAATTATAGTGATAGAGTTCTAACACATCTTACACTTCCAGATCTCACAGTGGATAGAATATTAAATATAAATACAGATAATGGACATTTCCAAAAAACAGTCTCCAAAATACTTGGTTTAAAAATACATTGTTTCCAAATTGCAATATAAGTTTACATACTTCCAATAAGTAACTATAAGATAGCAATAGAAAATACTATAAGTCCATAATAGAAAATATTACAACTCCATCGTTGAGCTCCTTTCTTCCCCATACTATGTCCAATTACTGCTAATGTGTCATCCTGTGGTTGGGAAAAAATGAAAAGAATGGGGTGAGTCGGTCAAAAAGTCTGGTGAATGAGTACAAAACTAATAAGATGATTAAGTGCAACTGACTAATAATCGTTAGGCTCCTTCCCTAGATCTTCTTAGTTCCCCTTTAATTGCTTGCTCTTGCCCCTCGGATTGATTAGAATTTGATTTTGATTTTTGGTTTTAAGAAAAATTAGGTTTTGAGGAGAAGACTTGACAAAGTTTAGTTACTGTACGTTCAACAAAAGAATTACATATTTATAGAGTTAGGTTATCACTTAGGACTATTAGATTAACCTCAGCTATCATCTTAACCAATCATCAACTACTTCAGATGCAAGCAATCAACCTGAGTTGTTGGATTAAATACATTGATCATGGATGCTTCCCTAAACAATAAATTATATATATACATACATACATATCTTTAATATATTTGTATTTATCTTTAATAATAGTTGTAATACCTTTGGTGTCACATTTTTTTGTATCAGCGTGAACTACCAAAAATGCTCATAATACCAAATCTTAATCTTAATATCGCATAAAAATATTATCAAATCCTAATATGACTTAAAAATAGGATCTAACAAATAAAGTTCTTTTACAAATTCAAAACATCCATCTCAAATACTATAAAATCTTAACATCACTTAAAAATAGAATTTAACAAATAAATTATTAATTAATAATACAAGTAAAAATTCAAACTTTAAAAAAATAGATATTGCAACTTATAATAAAATTTAAACTAATAAATGATTTCAACGCAAAAATATGGTTAAATATTTCTATAAATCATTTTCTCTTGAATTAGCTAAACATATACAGCATATATAAACTTTCATTTTAGTTTGTTAGTATATGTTGTATTACATTTGATGTCACATTTTTTTGTGTCAGCGTGACCTACCAAAAATGCCAATAATACCAAATCTTAATCTTAATATTGCATAAAATATTATCAAATCCTAATATGACTTAAAAATAGGATCTAACAAATAAAGTTCTTTTACAAATTCAAAACATCCATCTCAAATACTATAAAATCTTAACATCACTTAAAATAAGATCTAACAAATAAATTATTAATTAACAATACAAGTAAAAATTCAAACTTAAAAAAAATAGATATTGTAACTTATAATAAAATTTAAACTAATAAATGATTTCAATGCAAAAATATGGTTAAATATTTCTATAAATCATTTTCTCTTGAATTAGCTAAACATATACAACATATATAAACTTTCATTTTAGTTTGTTAATATATGTTGTAATATCTTTGGTGTCATATTTTTTTGTATCAGCGTGGTGAACTACCAAAAATGTCCATAATACCAAATCTTAATATCGTATAAAAATATTATCAAATCCTAATATGACTTAAAATAGGATCTAACAAATAAAGTTCTTTTACAAATTCAAAACATCCATCTCAAATACTATCAAATCTTAACATCACTTAAAAATAGGATCTAACAAATAAATTATTAATTAATAATACAAGTAAAAATTCAAACTTTAAAAAAAATAGATATTGCAACATATATAGTAAAAATTAAACTAATAAATGATTTCAAAGCAAATATATGGTTAAATATTTCTATAAATCATTTTCGCTTGAATGAGTTAAACATATACAACATATATAAACTTTCTTTTTAGTTTGTTAATATATGTTGTTAACTCAATCAACCAATCAATCGGTTAATCAACCAATCAATCAATTAATCAATCAATCAATCCCCTTTTTAATGTCATTAATAGCCAGTTTTTCCAATTCAGTCAATACTACACATTCATATTTTACATTTTTTATTAAATATTAAATATGGCAGAGAATCATATACTTATTTTCAAAAGTTTACCCATATGTTCATGTCTATGTATGTATGTATGGATATATATATATATATATATATATATATATATATATATATGTATGTATGTATGTATGTATGTATGTATGTATGTATGTATGTATGTATGTATATATATGTATGTATGAACGTATACATACACACACGCATTTCCATATGTATGTATAAACGTATACATACACACACACACATTTCCGTTTACCCTTTATTTATCAAAGGAATTCAAGTGAAGATTTATTTATATAAAAATTATTTCTTCATTCATGTTTTCTTACCTATATGTAAATAAACTCTTCCTTTTTTTCTCATATTAATGCAACAGTCACATTGCCTTAATTAGTGCAACTAATTAAGTCGGTAATTAATATTTCAATCTTAATTAATATCCTTAATTGATATTTCACACACATATTATTAACCTCTGTTGTGAACCCTAAATTTTCATTCAAACGTGTAAATGTATATACTAATTATACCCTTTTAAATATATTGATGTACTCTTTCTTCTTTTAATTTCTTTATCATATCCAGCCTATTAATTAGACCAATAATTAACGATTTTCCTTAAAAGCACTTTTACATGTGTGTGCACATAAATATTTTTCCATTCTTTTCTAAAATCCCCGAGGTGTTACAATGTTAATGAATTTATGATGTATTTATGATGCATAGAAACTGCCAAAATAAATATATAAAAAAAAGAAAATTATACATATGGACTTTCCCAAATTAGATATGTATATTTCTCTCTCTAATTTAATGAATTTCGAGTGCAAGGCTTAGACATCAAGTAGTTGACTCTTATAAATACAGTTTTTATTCCTTATCAAAGTGAGTGAAAAAGTGTAGAAACATATTTTGATGTTTATTTCTTCTTCCAGTTTTGTTCTTCTTCTTCTTCAAACACTAAGATACCATTGCCATATAAATCAAGAATTCATTCACAATTAGGTAAACGATTTTATTTTTATTTTGCTTACTTTTGTTTGGCACATTAATTTTAAACAATTGTTTTTTAGAATCGATAAAGACAGCGGTTGTGTTAGTTGGTTTTTTTTTGATTGGTTTGTTTTTAAATATTGTTATTGGTATCTAATATTATCCCTTTGTGACTTAAATTATTCTTGGTATTGGTTAGTGCACAACAAAAACCTAACAAGACGAACTCATGTCGAACCGTATAAAAATTATGCTGTTCTTCTATTTCAGTACTTATTGTTTTGCATTTTCCTTGTTTATTTGTTTTAATCTTTTTATCGTTTTGAATTTGCCTCTTTTAGAATATTTTATTTCTAATCTCAATTCTCCAGCACGGTCTTTCTATACTTTTGATGTTCTTGGCTAATAAAAGTCTTAAATTTTAATTAAGATGACAATGGTTGAATAATTTCTTTATTAAGCAAATAATTTATTATTCCTAAATTGCATATATTTCATCTTTGATGACCTTATGAAAGAACTAAACAAAAACTATAGAATCCTAAATTGTTTTTAAAAAAAATCAAATCCGAACTTAAATTATCTAACATCGCTGGTATCAAATAAGATTTAAACTAAAATATAGAATTTCATAGAAATTCATTAGTCTCTTAAAAACCCAAAATAACACTCATAGCAGAAACCAAACGACGGAATCAAACCTAAAATCCTAAAATAAGTTTGTAATGGTAACATTTAAAAACATAAAATCTTCGAACTAAACTTTAATTAAATCAAAAGGCTGAACCTAGAAATTGAATCTCCATTGATTAAGTAGATATGGCTTACTGTTTGTGATGTTTTTCTATAAACATTTATTGGTAATAGGAAATTTTTTTTTCAATTATTCTTAGTATTTGCATCTATTGTATTTTTGTTTGCAGTTTATTTTCCCTTACTCTATAGAAGAGTATTTTATGTAAGAGAAATAACAAATGCGAGTCATTTACTATAGAAGTGTAATTTTGTGAGTATTTACAGTAAACTATTTATTTGAGTTTATTGTCCCTTGACACTTTTAACGTTTAGTTAAATGCTTCGGTATTTATTGTATAACATCGTTATTTTATTGTCTTTTTATATTTCATTAATTCTATCGCTTTCACCAATGAAGCCAGAGTCAGCCCTTGGGCTGGGCATGTTGGTGGACAGCCCAGGGCCCAACATCCCAAGGGAGATACATATACGTTACCATATACGATTCTATTAATTTGGTCTTTACAAAACCCTAAGTGAACCATATAAAAGTTTATCCATTGTGCAAAACGATCAATTTAAAAAACGAAGTTAACATAGAAATAAAAAATAAGATTTTTTATTTAATTTTATTTTTCATGTTTTGAAAAATAACGGCAGGACGGGAAACAACTCATACTTCCAACGTCCCTTTATTCTCCCCGTCGTCCACTCCATAACTCCATCTTTCTTCCACCTCCTTCGTCGTTTCTCAACTCTTCTCATATTTGAAAACCCAAAATACAAAATAAACAAAATGGACCCTAGTTTTTCTTTCAAAATTAAACTCCCAACTCTTCCTTCATCATTTTTTATTAATATGTTATTGTTTATTTTCAAAAATGAAAAATAATGATTGTTATCTTGTTGTTAATCAAAATACTCGATTTGGGATTCGAAATCAGAAAAGTAAACAACATGAGATTCCCAAAATTGGAAGGTAAGTACTCTTTTTGATCAGTTCCTCTCTATATAATGTAATTTTGAAATTATCATCTATCTATTTGACCATTTCATAGGCTACATGATATTGTGTTTGAAATCCAATTATTTATACGTCACATTCATAAATAAGTAGAAAATGATTTAATTTGATGGTTGTATTAAGTTGAAACTAAATACGTTTAATAACATAGAAATTATTTTTTTATATTTTTATATTTTAGTGTGATGCTGTATAAATTGGGGTTATTAATCTCAATGTGGCACATTTTTCACTAGTCAGTGTGGAAACTATAAGTTTTCTATTTCTCATTCGCTTGTGGGGAACTGCCTTTATAGTTAATTCCAACAAATAATAGTAATATATATATATCATTCCATTTGATTAGATATACTACTCTTTTTAAGAACAGCAAGAGAGATATTTCAGTCACATTATTGCTGCTACTTTATTTTACTTGCAATCTTTTCGGTGCAAATTAGTTTTCATTCTAATTGTTTGACTTGATTTGCTTTCAGTGCAACTTATCTAGTTTGTTTAATGAAAAATATATATCAGGGTGATGTACATTAATAAGTATAAAGTCCCCAAGTTATATCTCGAGTAACAATGTTGTAACTAAACTGCTGAATATTGGTATCATCTATCATACAATATCGAAATAATGTGTTTGTATTATATTTTAATTAAGGCACAGTTGATCAAAACTGACATGGAGTGCAACAAGGAAGAAGCTAAAAGAGCCAAAGAAACAGCAGAAAGAATGATGCTAAGTAAAGACTATACAGGTGCACGTAGAATCATTCAAACAGCCCAACGTCTTGATCCAGACAATGAAGATACATCGAAAATGCTAGCAGTATGCGACGTTCATTGCATATATGATGCCAAAACGAACAAAGAAGCTGATTGGTATGGCGTTCTTCAAGTAAATCAGAGCGCAGATGATATCACCATTAGAAAGAAATATAAAGAACTAGCTCTTTTACTCCACCCAGACAAAAACAAATACTCTGGTGCAGAATCTGCATTCAAAATCATTGGGGAGGCCCTGAACACACTCTTGGACAAATCACAACGTAGAAGCAGTAGTAGCAGCAGGAGCAGCAGCGGTAGTAGGAGTAGTAGTAAGGGTAGTAGCAGCAACAGCAGTAGTATGAGCAGAAGCAGAAGTACTAACAGCAGCGGCGGCAGAAGCAGGAGCAGGAGCAGCAGTAGGAGCAGCAGCAGCAGCAGCAGCCGCAGTTATAGCAGCAACAGCAGTTGGAGTTGGAGCAGCAGCAGCAGAAGCTGGAGTAGAAGCAGCAGCAGCAGCAGCAGCAGCAGAAGTTGGAGCAGCAGAAGTAGTAGCAGCAGCAGCTGCTGGAGTTGGAGTAGTAGTGGTAGCAGTCGTGGTGGTGGTAGCCTCTTCTAATGAAGGAACATTTTGTACCGTGTGTAACTGTTGTAATACAAAGTATCAGTGTTGCTGTAGTGCAATGGGTAAACGAATCCGCCATTCAAGTTGAATGGAAATACCAGAGAAGTGATCGTGTATTGGTGATAAATGCATGAATCTGTGGCCACCATAAGCAGAATCTGCTTGTGGATTGACCTGATTCATTTGTCACAAGTCTCATACATGTTGGAATTTTATATACACTAATCTATATTTCATGTTAAACTATTTTTTATGTTCAAAATATATAAAATATGTTAGCGTTTCCAAAATTATCAAGGTAGCTATAGTCAGCAGATCCTAAGATATCTATAACTCTGGTTTGATACTTCAAGGCTAGCTATATGTATAAGCAATTTATTTAAGAGGTTCTATCAAGGTGCAAGATTCAAGTTTACACAACAGTTTAAAGTCAAGAGTCTACTGAAAATGTTAATAAATAAAATTAATCATAACATTGACCGATGAGATGGAGAACGGAGAAAGCACGAGGATGAGCAAGTTGAGCTTCAAGTTGTCCATTTGATTCTTCAAATATTCTACCTCTTATGTATATCTTTTTCAACGCTGCATTGATTGAATGGCGGATTCAATGTGTATATGATGATGATGATGAACCGAAACTTGATGATCAACCAATACCTGAAGCTCATTTTGACGTGTATAAGTTGAATGAAGACGAAGGTTGGAGGAAGGAAAATGATACTGGCGATCAAGTTCTATTTGTTAGGAGTTAATGAGGCTAAAGTGTTGCCTGCTTCTTCAGTTCCTGATTCCATCGAATGTTCCGTGTACTATGGAACCAGGTATGTTTATTACAAGGTTAAAGTGATAGTTAATTTAAAAGAACGGAAAACAGTGTTAATCTACCTGAGAGATGAGTTTGATGAGATGATATTAGCACCACCTATCTAGTTATTTCAAAATCGATCATGTTCAAAAACATTGATAACTTTATCTTGATATTAGCGAAATGTTATTATTAAGTGGGATTAATGGACAATACTATTTGCTCGTTTTAAGTCTGATGTATGGATGCGATAATCCTGTATAAATTTGAATTCATACATTGCCTACGGCTACATAAGAAAGAAGATGGTTCAACTATTTGCCGTATGAGTGAAAGTTTATATGTTGTTTGAAATTTTGAATACGAGTGGCTTCTTTATTCTTTATTATACAAACAAAACTGACATTGCATTTCATCCTACTTAATGATCAGATGTAAAGAACTTTCTAATTATTCAAATACCATTGTTTATTTCCTAATCATCCCTGCAAATCGTTCAACAAATCCTTATTAGTTACAAGTTGTTCAGCATTGCATGCAGCATGTCGCTTGAAAATAGTCTGAACTTTGCTGCTGTGAACGAGATTCTGTCCAATTTTTGATGCAATTTAATACACACATTTTAAATGTTTTGTATTAATTCAGAAGGTTATCCCTTGGTTATTGATTCAGATTTGAATTTTTCAAATCACATTATATTTTTGCTTTCAATATTTTGAATTTTAGTCATCTAACTTCTGGTACATGAACTATCACCTGTTTTGATTGTCTATTTTTTTTTATATATAGATCGTCTGTTGTATGGTTATTGTAATAACAAGTATCTTCTTTAAAATTCAAGATATTCTCCAAAGTAACATCAATGTCATCAAAGCGTTTGAAAATTTTGAACTCATCTATTGCCTTATGATTGTTGCATATGTAAGGGAGAGATGGCCTTTATACGATCAAACTTATGAGATTTGTGCAGTATGTAGACCATGCACATTCAATTCGAGGATTGTTATTTTGAAAATTAGAGATCAGATATGAAGTTATCTAGAGGGTACTGCTGCTATTTTCTAATTTTGATTAGGCTAAAAGATATAAACTTATCTTGCTGGAACAGAAGGGTGTTAGTGGAATTGAAGTAGTAACGGAGGCTGTTAATATTAAATTAATTAAATATATATATATATATATATATATATATATATATATATATATATATTTAATTAAAAGTGAACCGAGTTTTTATTTTTAAGTGTTGCATAGATCTTTCTAAGATGATCAGCTTGATATATAATTTTGGTGGATTTAAAATTATAGTATGTAAAATAGAGACGTTACAATGTTTGAATAGGACACAAAGCTATTTTTTGATCAAGTGGTTATATACAATTGAACCTGTCAAATTGCCTATGCCAGTAACGTTTAGAAACCCTAGCGGCAACCGTTATATCAGTCTCTCTTTCTTAATCCCGCTTTTCCTCTTAGTTACATTTTAATGGCGGATGATTTTCGCTAATTACAAATTGATTTAAAATTCAAAGTACCCAAACCAAAATAAAATATAAATCGTTGCGAAACTCTCGAGGAATGGAGTTGACGGGCGGTGTCAGTTTGTCGGAAAGGCGCTTGTGTCCACTAGAAATGAGCAAACTATTCATAGCCGTCGAATCTAGGGTTTTTGATTCAAAGGTAAAACGGCAGTTATAGGACAATCGGAAGGTACCACGTTGTTGAGGAGGCGAAGGGAAGTCGATCCATATGATTGGATAGGGTTACATGGTGCAATGAAGTTCAGAATTTGTGGTTTTTCGATCAAATTTAGCTTCGGCGGTGGGTTAAAATTTCAGCCTAGGTTGGCCTAGGGTGAGTCGTAGTTGTTAGTGGAGGTAAGGGAGTTTGCGATGATGCTGTGGCTGGGGTTGGAGTGGAATTTAGGGCGGACAGGCACCGTTCGAAATCGAAAAGGCAGAGGTGGATGTCGGTTGCATTGGTTGCAATAGTTGCGTGAATGCATGGTTGCTATATGCTAAAAAGTATTTGGATGTAGGAGAAGAAGTGGAAACAAAATTCCATGGGCTTGAACCCCAAAATGGGTACGTAGACAGTACTTTCTATGCAATGGCTCTCGATTCTCTTATGGTCGGAGTGTATAGAAATTAGCGCAGTTTGAATATAGTTGAAATCATTTCTTTTTTGTACATATTTGCAAAGTTGACAAACGAAAGATACCTTTAAAACTCATTTCACATAAATCATATCTATTCATCGCTTTAATGAAAAATCTTTATTAATACTCACAACTATTATAATGCATAATTTCTTTGAATAATTCCTTTTAATCTCAAAATCAAATTTCGTAAAATTAATTTTTTCTTCTTCTTATTTATAAACAAATATTTTGAAATCTTCACCCTCAATAATTTATCTATTATTGATTTTGACACAATTTTGGACAGATAGAACAATATCTTGTTTTCTTATATAATATTGGTTTAGTTTGTTAATGTAGACATTCTTATGAGATTTTAAGGTAGGCGTGTATACATTTTACAAGGTTAATGAATCGACTCCTCGGGTGCAACAAGGTGAGCAAATTTATATTGTAGGTTGTTTCTCAAAATAAACTCCATATATTTGTTTATGGTTTATGTTACCATCAATTTTCACTCAACATTGTCGAAACCAAGACGAATAGAAGAGAAGGATTTACAAGAAATAATAGCATCAATAAAGCCTTTCAAAGGAGTTGAAGGAATGCTACAGCCTAAAGTCAGATGTGTTACGAGCTTTCGAAGGGGTCAAAATGGGCGAAAGCTCCTTTTCGCTTCAGTGGCTTCCTTTCAAAACAGATGCTTCTGCCTATATGAAGACGTTTTGAATAAGTCGGGAATACCTTTCGAAGGAAACAAATTGCAGCCACTCACATGCGTGCCAAACCTTTCAAAGCTAAGGGTTCTACCATCATTCATATTCTACAGAAGGATATTTGTCAAAACAACCTCTTCAAAAGCATTAGTAAGCCTTTCGAATTGGACGAAACAATTCACAGCTACGAAAGTTTCTACATCAATCAGCAAGTATGTCGTCAAAAGCTACCTTCCGCTTCAAAACCTTCGATGTCTCAACTCCATCGAAGCTTCGAAGATCCACCTATCGACAGAGTCGAAAGCTCATGTTCTTTCTTACTCGCAATAACAAAGCAACACAAGGTGGAAATGCGCATCTACCCCTTTCGATGAAGACAAAAGCACTCAAATCCATTTAGATGCAATGTAGAAGAATGCCCAAACGTTGACGGCAATGAAAGGTCTCTAAGGTCGCCTTTCGACTAAGTCGAAAGCACTAAGTCGAAAGGTGCCTACCCGCACCAATAAATAAGAACCTAGGGGTCTGGTTTAGAGGATCCGAATACTTTCACTCCATTCTTGTAATTTCTTAAGTTTGTAAACCCTAATTTTGAAAAGAAATTAGGGGACTTGATCAACTTGTACAACATTAGCTTAATGAAAGCAAGATGATAATACTTTCTGAATATCCAATTGTTTTGAAACTCTTATTGGATTCAGTTATGATCTGTTTGTGTCGACTTAGTCGAAGGGTCATCATTTAAACTATTTGAAACCCTTAGCTTAACCAATACTCTTAAAGTCTTAGCTTCTAACCTCAAGATACCAAAAAGTCACCTTTCGAGTTAGTCGAAACCCTTAACTCAGCCTACCTCCTTGGATTTATAGGACAAAACCCAAACCATCGAAGAAATCCGCTTTCAACGAAGTTGAAACCTATCCATTTAAACCATATCCTTGAATCATTAGAGCCAACCTTTAGGACTTCACAACTGCTTCGAAAGGGGGATTTCAAAACGATAACAAAACCAACTAAGAAAGTTTGAAAGATTTCAAAGAAGAAGGGATACATGTGTTTCGATGGAGTCGAAAGGTTGAATACCGAGAAGTTTTTTTACTGTGACGACCTTTTTGAAAGGTAGATTAAAGGGACAAATAAGGTCTAACTTCCTCCACCTAACCAAAAGGGGGTTTTGAAGGAGAATCCTACACTTTAAACTCTACTTTGGGGTATTGACAAGTTTTCTTGTTAACATTTTGGCGCTAGAAGGAGGGCTCGAACCTCCGACTTTGTTGAACTTCCAACCTCACTTTCTTCTAACCCAATTCTATTCCAAGCTTCAAGCCTAACTACTTTAGACTTTTCATCATCATGTTTAACAAAATCAAAAGATCCAAACAAGATTCCTTAGAGCCACACTTAATTGGATTCTCCCCAAGAAAAACTAATGATTCCAAACTACATGAAGAGCAAATGTTACGATTGGAAGCTCTAAGGATCATGAAGAAGAAAAGGGCAGAATCATATGATCCAGAAAAGTGGAGTTTAAACCCTTTCCACATTGGTCCCATGCCTATCTTTACCTTAGGGAAAACAAAGGATACAAGTGATAACTTGTTCAACCAAGTGAGGAAAATAATTCAACTCTACACCAAAGGAACAATCTTTAAAGAAGGAATGATGGCTGATTACAATGCCTTTGCACATAAACGGCATCAAGCAACAAGTGGGACATTGCCAACACATGAACATTAAAGAGTTTTGAAAAGAAAGCTGGTCATTGAGGGTGAAGCTTCGGAACCAAGTAATAAAAAATCTTGAAACCATCCTCAAAAGACAAGCTTATTTGACAACATTAATCGCGAATGTTTATTTGGTAACCAAGGAAGAGCTCAATTATTGGTCATCATAGAAGAAAAAACCTAAATATGAAAGGAATCGAGAAGGATCCTATTGCCACTATCCCATGATGATGAATTGACATGAGACGAATCACTATAGGGCATTGGAAGAAATGCTGATTAGTTTCTTCAAAAAAGGAAAAGTCAATGAATTTGTAAAGAAATGTTAGTTGAATTCAATAAAGAGCTACTTTACTAAGAAAAATCTACATGGTTGGGAGTTGAATTCCCTTGCACTTGGACATTACCATAAATGGTTAAAGCCTTTGTCTGCGCCGAGTTGGCCAGCTCAAAGCGCCTCCTGGAGGAAGGTTAGAGTAAGCCTTTATCCATGCCACGCTATGGCCAGGTTAAAGTATCGACAAGCCCTTGACCACGCCACGCTATGGCCAGGTCAAGGCGCCTCCTAGAGGGAGGACAAAGTGAGCCCTTCGTCCTGCCACGCTATGGCCAGGCCAAGGCACCGAACAAGCCTTGATCGCACCACGCTATGGCCAGGTCAAGGCACCTCCTGGAGGGAGGATGGAGTAAGCGCTTGGGCCCGCCATGCTATGGCCTGGCCAAGGCACCGAACAAGCCTTTAGTCCCACCTATAAAGCCTAGATGGAGCACCTCCTATAGGGAGGTTGGGTAAGTCTTTGGGTCCTGCATGTGGATAAGTAAACCAACCGCACCATACAACAATGGACCAAGACGTCCAAGCCCGAGAAGCGGCATATAAAACAACGGACTAAGACATCCAAGCCTGAGAAGCAGTCTATCAAACAATGGACTAAGACGTCCGAGCCCGGGAAGCGGCAAATCAAGTGACACATGTCAAAAGAATCAATACCCAAATGACGGTGCAAGATCGAAGGCTTAAATGACAATCTATAGCCTCCGATTTATTCCCATGAAGTGAATTTCTGAACTTCATTTATTAATACCCGAATTTGGGTTTCGGGTCATTCATTATTCGAGACTTCACTTATTATTACCCGAGTCAGGATTTCTGGTCTTTACTAATAATCTATGGTCTTCACCATACCCGAATCTGGGTTTCAGGACTATTACCATTAATTCCTGGACGTCATCCATTAATACCCGGAACTGGGCTCTAGATTCCTATGGATTTCTGGTTATCATCCACTAATACCCGAATCTGGGTTTCAGATCTTTTAACTTTTAAATTTCACTCGTTAATGCCCGAATCTGGGTTCCAAAGCAATTGTTATTCGAGATCTATTTTACTAATGTCCAAATTAGGGTCACTAGACTTCCACTACAAACTTTCAAACAATAATTTCTGGACTTCAATTACATGATTATTATTGTCTTTCTGTTAGCTATCTCCAAAAGATAAATCTCTAAACTTCTATGATTAGATGTTTGGTATTCTGTCAATATGGTTGAAGTTGAATTCTTGGCTTTCTCTCTCATCATTTTCAAAGATTTTTTTCAGGACATTTAACCATATTTAATTATATAATCATTTACCATTTATTATCATATGATTACATAATGATTTGTTAACCTCTGATAATAATGTGGATAAACTACTATATAGATTTCCAGTTAACAATGAAGAATATTGTTTATGTTATACTTTTGAAGAAAAGGAGATCAAAAAGAAAGACTGAATGGATCAGCAAATATAAAAACCATAGACCAAGCTATCAGAAAGAAAATTCAGAAACAATATTATAGGAAAGGACTAAAGACCAGGTGATATTTACAAAATTTTCATAACTTACATAATTTATGAAATTATTTACAAGTATAAAGTACAAATATATATTTTTCACAAATCTTGAACAACTTTATTTAGATTCTCGGCAATTAAAGGATAAACAATGTGACAAATTGCAATACGAAGAACTTCCTTAAGCTTCTTCTCTTTTTTCCTTATCTTATCGGCGTCATCAATAGATTCGATATGGGTTTTTAGAGCATGATTAAAGGCTTTGTTTGCACATTTGAGATTTTTATTTTCCCTTTCTAAATCAGCAATACACTTCTGAAGAAGATACTTTTCGCGTTCAAGTTTCTGAATCTTAGCTGCATACTCATTTATGTACTATGAGTACTTTACTTTTTGTTGTTCATAAAAATATTTCATCATCTCAAATTTTGCCTTCCTACACCATTCACCTACTACCTTCTCCTCTAAGCCAGGAGGAGGATTAGTTATAGTAGGAAACTTTTAGAGGGCATGGGAAGTAGACCTTGTTGATTTTGCAATAGATGAAATAATGGGAGAAGCTGGTAAATCAATGTTTGAAATGTTATTCCCCATAACGAATTCTAATGATTCACACTGAGTTTGACTATCTTTTAACTTAATCTCCAAATCACTTATTTGCTGCAAAAGTTTAGACATCTTATGGTCAAAATCAATTGAAGGATTTGATTTAACTTGACGCTTTAGTTGAAAAATTGTTTCATCCTTAATTTTGATATCTGATTCAAGACTTGTAATCCAATCATTAAGTCCTCTAACAATCATCTTCTAAAGCAAAAATCTCCTAGGCCATTCTAGTGCTTCAGTGTTTTCTTGGAGACAAGTAGACAAAGGATCGTTAAGAAGCTTCCACTTTTCAATATCTGCTAACAACCTATCTCTAATACTGATAAAGCGAGATGCTGAATCTAATGAGAGCGGCGTTGTAGATACCTGTAACTACTATTTGCACAAACAAAAAGAAGATAAAGTCAAGACTCCAATAATAAAGGATTACAATTTAAGTAAAAATGAAACAAAAAGTACTATTGGACATTTGTTTCACACTTAAAGTTGAAAAACCGCGTTTCTAACTTTACTCAAGGAATTAGCTAAAAGAATGATTGTTGAGTCAAAAGTTGCATTAAGTCCTTCCGGTGTAATAATTGGAGGATATTTGCTATAGTCCCAATCCCCAGCAAAAGGACTGTCATGACCACATATTAATTTGTTATGATATGTTCGAATTTTGTTGAGAAGTTTTTCTTTTTCTTCACCAAGAAAATCGAAAAGAAGGCGAGGATGTTCCATGTAAATTTTTTGTAAATCTCTAAGAAAGCGGTATCTGGCTAATTTTGAAGACCTCAAAAGCGAAGCCTTTTCTAGATAATATCTTTTTAGTTTAACATATTTCCTTAGATAATCTCTAGAAACAAGGCTGCATGGGAGACATTTAATATGTGATAATGTAATGAAATTCAACTAAGATAAAAGGAAACAAGAACAGAAAAATTTACAAATCAATGTTATTACATAATTATAAATGTTCATCCGGTTCTTACAAAACTGATTTTTTGAATAACTTTGAAACTAATTTATCTTTGTAATGTTTGAGTTTCTCTGGAGGTAACTCTTGAGGAATTAATTGGACTCGAGGTAAGATCCAACAAGCACCTGGATTATGATCAGACCCAAATTCATCTAAATATCTCCTATGTAGATGCCTAAGTAGATCCCCGCTAAAATCGCCCAAGTAAGAGAAATCTACAATAGGGTGTATGCAATAAGCTTTGTATTAGAAACCTACTAGGATGTCCCTTTCTTTAATCTACTTCCATAATAGTGTTATTAATTCCCAATTCTTTTTTAACGGCTTGTTGTATTGAAGGCATGCTCTCTTCAGCCTAGGGGTAGCTTCTTGATCTTTATAAGACGTTAACACCTCGACACTCTTATTAAGCCTATGATACTTGTTAGAGAGTGCACCGTGTTCATTTAATTATTTATCTAACTCTCTATACAAGCTATTTATTTCATCTTGTTTTATCTTAAGCTTTGTTTTAAAAAGTTGAATAGATTTCTTCTTTATCTAAAATAGAAAGATGTCAACTATCATTATCTTGAAAGTGAAAGCCATTTAGACAAAGAGTCCCATACCTGAGAAATCAGAATTGTAGTTTGAGAGACCAGCTTTTTCTCTTTTTATTCTTCAATGTTGTTGTTCGCAGTCTCTTCCTGGACGTGAGAAGCCTTTAGGGGTTCGGTTGGGCTTGCTTCACGGGTACTTTGATCGGGGTTGATTTTTTTTGAAGCCCAAGTGTTGTCATCATCATCTTTTTCATGGACATCGGTGTGACCACCCCCGTCGCCACCTTAACCCTGGCCTCCATCTTCATTATCATCATTATCATCATCATCATCTTCATTATCACTGTCATCATCATTATTACCGCCTTCTTCCTCGGCGGCTTCATCTTTATCACCTTCATCTTCAGAATTGGAATCTACTTCAAGGGAAGGGACTTCGAAGGATAAGATTTTGGAGGCATCAATCTCCTCTCTTTAAGGAACTTCAACCCCCTACTCCATTTCTGTAATTTTGGCCATAAATCTATTGACAAGAACAGGGTCGAGTGAAGGAAAACTCAAGTTGGGCATTGTTATATGTTGTCGGCATAAGCAAGCATTAGGGCATCCTCATAAGAGTTAACAATGATGTAATTAAGGGAAGTATTCAAAAATTGTGACACATGTTGCTTAGCATCAGAGATAGTATTAACAACCAACTTTAGAGAATTTTTGTTTTTCTCCATCTTTTTCACGAGAGAAGATTGTTTGATCACCATTTGAGCTTTTTCATCTTCAACTTCCTTCAAAGCCATTTTCAAAGCCATATTTTCATCAACTGGAAGTTGATGTGTTTTTCTTTCCTCGGAAATAATAGACTCGGATTGAGCACGAGAGGCTCTCAATCTCTTTAGTTCCATCGTAGCTTCATTTTTACCAACAGACAAGGAGATGACTTGGTTGTTCAAGTTTGAAATTTCCTCTCGAAGCTTGGATGTTTCACCGGAAGATTTTAATTCATTTTCCTATAGAGAGAGCCAACTTTTGAAAATCTGAAAGGAAAAACATGGTGCAAGTCGACATTCGAAGAAAAACAATGATAAGAAGGACAAATAATGTGAACCCTACATGAAGTTGTTGTTCTATAAGGGACCGACAGTGACCTGCCGGGTCAGGAATGGAAGAAGGCAGGTGAATAGAAGCAAAGGATGAACAGTTCAAGATAGATTGAACTATCTTTTCAAAATCACTTGTAGGCATGGATGACGTAGGTCTAAAAGGGTCAAACTCCTGGGAAGGAGTTGAAGTTCCTAAGTCTTTTTGCATCTGCTCAATGACGTGAGGAGAGCAGGAAACGACGATGCGAGATAAGGGATCATCCTTTGAGGGGGGTTTTCTTAGGTCGATCAATAGAAGCTTCAACAACTAGACTCTCCAAAGTTTTACCCATATCAACAGTCTCTCCCTCTTCTAGTAGCGGAGAATCTAGAACTTCGACAATCTTGAGGGGTAGTCCCACCATGGCCACTTTACCCAATTTTCTTTTAGTAGCCATCTTTGATCTAGCAATGGCCTGAGTCAAAGAAGAGGCACGGGATGTAGAAGTTGGAAGAGTCGAATCACTTGTGATTGGTTCAACCTAAGGAGCAGCTGTTGAAGATTTAAAAAATTTCAAGTTAGTGAAGTAATTTAAAAAGTAACACAGCATCAAACTGCAAGTACTATGATTAAGCCTACCGGAGTGATCGGGGTAGATTAGAAACATTGGAGAGAAGTTCTTCGGATTACCCAAAGATAGGAAGCGTTTGCTCTGAGAAGTGTGTTGAACTAGGGGAGGTTGACCCATTAACCTTTGACCTACAGGTAGGATGGAATGCTTTTGAATGTTTGAGGGATTCAACAAAGTAAGCCTATTTCCAATGCTACTCGAAGTAGCAATCAATAGCTTGACAGTTCCCTTATCCTTGTTCATTTAGACCTTTAGTGAAAGGACCTGACAAAGAAGCATAGATTAGCAAAAGAAAGTAACTAAATAAAGATAAAGACTGTGATCAACTTACGTGGGGAGGAGAAGTCTCCACTGATATGGGGAAAGCATTTGACAAAGAAGAATTGCGTTTCCCAATCTCTGAATTTGTTTATCCCCTCAAAAATTAGCTTTTTGGGGGGATTGGCTGTAAAAATTTGATTGTTCAAGTTGCTTGGTTTAACTAATCGAACTAGATAGTTCAGAACTTCAATAGTTAGTGACGGAATCGCTGACTCCAAAGCCATAAGCTCCAGGGATAGAAGATATGTACATTTAGAGATAGCTGGATGAGAGCAATGCTCAGGTGGGTTAGGAATTTAGCCAAGAAATCCGAGAAGGGAGGGAAGCCACCGTTCTAAATATGGATAGCAATGTAGGTGAAATATCCTTCAAGAGGATTTTGAGTGGTATTGCTAATGTTTGGGGGAATGGCTTCTACCCCAGTGATGCCGAAGTCATTTAGAATATCGTTCATCTCATCTTGGAAGGATATTAAAGAATGTTTAGAAATTTCTTCAATATTCTTTAGAGAAGATTCCACCATCGGTACTGTATCTTTTTTTGGTTTCTGAGAAGTCTTTTTCACGCCTATGATCCTACCAGGTGAAATCATTTCAGTAAAAAGTTATAATTTGTTATATAATCAACATTTTTCAAGGATGTCAAAAAACTATTACAACAATTCAAATATCAACCAAAATATGAAATTTCATATCCTTGAAAAAATGTTAGAGTTAGTTTAGGAAAACAAAATTCATTGAGTTTTCAACAATGTCGAAAGGGAAAATGGAAGTGGACCTCCAACAAACACCCTTCAACAATGTCGAAAGCTCGAGGAAAACTTTATTATTGAAAGGAGTAGTTAAAGCCTGCACAACTAATTCAGTTATAAATATGCACTAACAACATTCAATAAACAAGACAAGTAAACCTTTCGATACTGTCAAAACCCATGAACCTTTTTTTACTAAGAGAATATGAATGCTGTCGAAACCATGTATGCCCATTGAGTCGAAAGGTTTGAATTTGAGTAATATTAATATAAATGAAAAGGCTTTGGGACATTTCAACAATATTTGTATAAAGTGATGGTCGAATCCCAATTAGTTACAAAGGGTGTCGAGAAAGTCAAAAGGGGTATATGGTTTCAAAAATATACCAACTACCAAACCTGATTTGGTACAGTAGGTTTCGATCAAGTCGAAAGGTTTGATTTGATTTTCCACTTAAACAAAGAATGTTTTCCTCAATCCAATTTATACAAAAAAAGAATCTCTAACTCCTCACATATCCTAAAATAAATTAGAAGTAGGTATGTACTAGAGATTTCAAAACCTATAAAATAAAAATTATGCTTTCGAAAGAATGTACTATGCAATCATTTAGTGAAGCACATCAGGCAACTTCTTCGAAAGGTATTAGAATATACTAAAGCTAATTTATGCTTTCGACGAGGTCTGCTTCATATTAACTACGTCAACACTTCTGATGAGATCAATTAAGAGATAGATGCTGGACTTCCTTTCAAATCCATCGAAAGAGGTTGAAGAAGCAAAATCAAAGTTAGCCTCCTTAACCCCTTTTGAAGGGGTAGAAAGGTAAATTGACAACGTCAAATGGAGATTCATACGGCTTAAACGTCTCTATGAAGTAACTGGAAAACTCTTTCTTCCCCAAATTCAATTTTAACCCAATACTTTAAAAAATTAAAAAAAATTAATTTAAGCGCGGATTTACAATCATTAATCGTAAAAACCCCTAAAATGTAATTTCGAACCATTAAAAAAAGACAAAAAAAAGATGTGGAAGGAAACCCAGGAATACTTTCATATGAACGGAAAACTTCAATTATGAAATTAAAACAACAATTCAAATTCAAATCAAATGAATTTTAAAATCAAAATTAACCGTGGAAAGTTATTTTAAAAAGCAAAATAACAAGAACTTACTTTGAATTCGAGCTTCTATTTGCTGGAAATAGGAATTATTTAAGAAAATTTAGAATTTTAATCCTTACTGGAAGTTTCTTTCAATTGTAGGTAAATGAAAGAGGGGAAGAAAGAAGCGCGATATCTAAGAAAAGTCAGTAGGAAGGACAGACCGTACGATAAGATTTATGTAAACGACTAAGATTTATCCTAGAATATGAAAAGGCAGAAAATCTCAATGCTTAAACAAGGAAGAGTATCGAAGCAGATGACTTGAAAAGTCAAAATCATCACTTCGCAAGGGGGGAGGCAAGTGTTACCACCGATTTTCACTTCAACCTTGTCGAAATCAAGATAAATAGAAGAGAAGGATTTACAAGAAATAATAGCATTAACAAAGCCTTTCGAAGGAGTCGAAGGGATGCTACAACCAAAAGACAGATGTGTTACGAGCTTTCAAAGGGGTCAAAAGGGGCAATAGCTCCTTTTTGCTTCAATTGCTTTCTTTCGAAACAGATGCTTCCACCTATATGAAGACGTTTTCAATAAGTCGGGAATTCCTTTCGAAGGCAATAAATTGTAGCCACTCTCATGTGTGCTAAACCTTTCGAAGCTAAGGATTCCGCCATCATTCGTATTCTACAAAAGGGTATTTATAGAAACAACCTCTTCGAAAGTATAAGTAACCCTTTCAAACTGGTCGAAACCATTCACAACTATGTAAGGTTCAGCATCAATCAGCAAGTATGTTGTCAAAAGCTACCTTCCGCTTTAAAACCTTCAACGTCTCAACTCCATTGAAGCTCCGAAGATCCACTTATCGATAGATTCGAAAGCTCATGTCCCTTCTTACTTGCACCAACAAAGTAACACAGGGTGGAAAGGCGCACCTACCCCTTTCGATGAAGACAAAAGCACTCAAGTCCATTCAGATGCAATGTAGAAGAATGCCCAAACGTTGATGGCAATGAAAGGTCTCCAAGGCGGCCTTTCGACCAAGTCAAAAGCACTAAGTCCAATGGTGCTAACCCGCACCTATAAATAAGTCCCTAGGGGTCTGGTTTAGGGGATCCGAATTCTTTCACTCCATTCTTGTATTTTCTTAAGTTTGTAAACCCTAATTTTGAAATCAAATTGGGAGACTTGATCAATTTGTACAACATTAGCGTAATGAAAAAAAGATTATAATACTTTTTGAATATGCAACTGCTTTGAAACTCTTATTGGATTCAATTATGATCTGTTTGTATCGACTTGGTCGAAGGGTGTATTTTTAAATGAGTCGACCATCACAACAGATTTTCTTAAAACTGTTTTTAAGAGAAAATGTTTACTCACCTTAATCGTTTAACAGAGAACAGGGAAGTAGCTTGAGATTTGAAATCTGGAATTGCTTTGGATAAATGAAACTGCTGTTTGATTTTGATCTGCTTGCATGTGATGGATGTTTATGTAAATTGTGTTACTTAGTAATAAGTATTGACTATATAAGTTGTTTACTTATAGTAAAGTACGAGTTACCCCGGGTTTTAAATAAGTTCTATAGATTGGAATTTCTTGTTAGATGGGTTTACTCACGCTGGTTTCCAGCCTGACCCGGGTGTTACTTTGTGGTAATGCTCGGGTCAGACCGAGTATTACAGATTTTCAGGTAAGGACGTTCTGGAGCTCAGGAGGCGAGCTGGATGGCAGGAACGTATAGAGTGTTTTCCGCTGTTCATATGAGATTGTGTATATATATATAGATTGTAGTCTGAGACATGTTAATTATAACTATCCAGTCTATTGTAATGATTGTAACTCTGATGAATTGTATGTAAAGCAACAATTACAGCTTTCTTTTATAAAATGCTATTATTTGTTATTATATTTAATCCGCTGCGAATGTGAGATGTTGTGTTCTCTGTTCTTCTTTCTTCTTTCTGTTTCTTTCTTCTATCTCTTTTCTTTTTCTTCTAACTATCTGGAAATTTCGGGTTCGAAATTTCCGGGTCGTTACATTTGGTATTTTTAAAACTCAGAACATTATAAATACCTATAATTATTTTTAGAAGGAAGATTACATGATTTCAAACAATTTATTTCACAAAATAATATCTAAGTATCGTTACTTAGTTCAAATGATCTAGATTACTCGATTTAAATTAACCAATACTCTTAATGTCTTAGCTTATAACATCAAGATACCAAAAAGTCACTTTTCAAATGAGTCGAAACCTTTAACTCAGCCTATCTCCTTGGATTTATATGACAAAACCCAAGCCATCAAAGAAATCAGCTTTTGACGAAGTAGAAACCTATCCATTTAAACCGTATCCTTGAATCATTAGAGACAACCTTTAGGACATCACAACTGCTTCGAAAGGGGATTTCAAAAGGATAAAAAAAACCAACTAAGCAAGTTTGAAATATTTAAAAGAAGAAAGGATACAGGAGATTTGACGGAGTCGAAAGGTTGAATACAGAGAAGTTTTTACTACGATGACCTATTCAAAAGGTAAATTAAAGGGACAAATAAGGTTCTAACTTCCTCCACCTAACCAAAAGGGGTTTTTGAAGGAGACTCCTACGGTTTAAACTCTACTTTGGGGTGTTGACAAGTTTTCTTGTTAACAATTTATATGGAGTAATCGTTACTTTCATGAGTCTTTTTGGTAGTCTTACACAGCATTTAAGAGGTAAATTTATTCCTTTTATTATTTGAAGTGCAAAGTAACTGTATATAATTATTAGGAAACATGTGTATTAGATCCTATTAAAGTAGTTGATTATTATTCTTGCTTCTTAAATATGCTAGAATCAAAACTAATAAAATGTAAAAAGACTAAAATGGATAGAAATTGGAAGTTCCTTTGCGTCGTTACCCATTTATAAGTTAATTTTATATGACATAGAGAACTATTAAGCGGTTAGGTCTACTGATAAAAGAATTTGTATAAAGGTTAGTTTCAAGTTACTACTTACTACAGATGTTTTAAGATTTATTCTTCTTTCAGTTACATGTTTTTATTTGTAAACCATTTCATAACTTGTATAAGTGCATATCAGTACGCTAATATACATTAAAAGAAATAAGTTGAGGAGACTAATTGTTAAACACCAAATGTAATCCTCAACCTCAAATATCATAGTTAATAAATAAAAAAATTTAGTAAATTATCAAAACATTATAGTAGACTTGTTCTAATTTAACTTTGATTATCCAAGCTAAAAGTAAATATTCAAAATTAAAATTAAGCTAATCCAATTAATAAAAGTGGAAATTAGGGAGGCATCCCTATCATACTTTCATATTGTAAAGCGGGTCCCTATCAAAGTTTCATTGTAAATCCGGTCCTTATTTTCTAGAAACAAAGAAAAATTATTGCTGAAATGTCAGTAACTTTTATAAATAAATGCTGATATTTCAGCAACTTTTCCTGTCAAAGTTTCATTGTAAATCCGGTCCCTATTTTCTAGAAACAAAGAAAAATTATTGTTGAAATGTCAGCAAATTTTATAAATAAGTGCTAATATTTCAGCAACTTTCATACACTGTGTTCACAGTGTACATAAATGTTGCTGAAATGTCAACAACTTTTATAAATAAGTGCTGATATTTCAGCAATTTTCATACACTATGTTCACAGTGTACAGAAAAATTATGAAAATGTCAGCAACTTTTACGAAAAGTTGCATCATGCTCTGCAATAATCGTGAATAAAAAACAGGGACCTAATTTACACTGAAATTTAGTGAAGGGCTATTCGTGTATTTTGAACCTTAATAAAGACCTGTGCCAAAAGCACCCTTAATAAAAATCATTTAATTAATGAGTTGATAGTTTAAATTATTAGATGAATAGGAGGAATTTTATTAGATAAAGATTCAATTAGAATAACCAATCTTAACTCAAAGCGTAGTTTAACACAAGCGAAATTTTCACCTATTTTATTTAAGCTCGGGTAAGAAGGCCAAAAGCCCATCTGGATCAGGTGTCGTCCATAGGGAAAATGGATGGTCGAGATTCAGGATGCACGAACTCGTGCCTAGCTAGGCACCTACAACGCAGCTGAAGAAGCAGCCGAAGCTTACGATGCAGTAGCAAGAGAAATAAATGGAGCCAAAGTCGATCTCAAGTTTCCAATTGAGGCGTCATCGGCTCAGAAGAAGCGTAAGCTTGAACCTGAATTTGAAGTTGAAATAGAAATCGAAGTTAGCTCAGCTTCAAACTCGGCTTACGAGGCTAGGCTCAAGGAGCAGATTTTTGGCTGTAAGCTTATATGTATTAACGATGATATTGGAAGGAGTTCATGAATTTCACTCTCTCTTGCACCCAAGAGATAATTCCACAGTAAATATATGAATTAGTGACACAATGGTAATTCAGAGTTCTATTCTTCGTTTCAATGTAATTTATAGTACATAAACGATGTATTTATTTTATAAGAGTGTTTATTGTCTATTCTAGCCCAGTATACATTGATCATATACATTTTCATATGGGTTATTTATATGGACAAGCTTGGATTGTATATTGTGTAATTGGTGTTCCGAGAAGTATTTATATATTTTATGAGGAACGTCTCTATATTTTGTTTGAGTAAATGAAATTTGGTTGTGTTTCATTATTGTATAATGAATTTTGTTTTTGTCTGTAAGAAGAGATGGTTTTTTTCAGTTTGATTATAATAAGATTAAATTTTTTATTTTTTATTTTAATGGTATTGGTGTTTATATGTTTGTATATGATTCAAGCACTTGTTGATTATGCTTGCATATATGTTAGAGGTAGTTAATCGTATATCATATTGAAAAAGCACGTCGTGGAGGCGTCGCTATTTTAGTAATTTCATTGTTACGCCAATTTTCTAATACACAACATTGCAACAATGTCACTAAATTCTAGCGATGCTATTGTGATGTCATTTTTTGGAAACACAACTGGCGTCGTAATTGTATTATTAAATTTTACCGAAACCATAGTAATGCCAATTTTATAATAACGTGGTAACGACAAACTATTTAGCGACGCCATAGTGACGCCAATTCTATAATACTATAGCGACGCCAAACTATTTCGTGACGTTCGATTTTTCAATCGACGCTTCTAGCGTCGCTTAAAACATTAGCGATGCCAAAAACCTATCACTAGACCACAGATCAATAGAAGTGTATATTCTCATTTTTATCAAAATGTTTACTAAACATCATTCCAAAATATTAATTTACTTTATCAGATAATATACACTTTCTTACCCAAAATGCTTTATATCATTCTCTAAAACATCATATGATACTCTCTTCAAAACTTAGCTTAAAAAGTTAAATACTTCTTTAAAATATATTTTTTAGCAAAGCTAGCCGGCTTTATAGTGGGCCGTACCACTATATATAAATAAAAAAACAGGTATTCTGCACATGCACAAAACAGCTAACATGGTTTTATAGTGGCCATACCAATGTAGATACAAAACACTAGACGTCCTCCTGAGAGGAGGAACCACTGTCGACGACATTAGAACAAGGACCCATAACATGGATAAACCTTGAGAAATGTGACGCGATATCCTGATAAAAAACTGCATATTCACGGGAATAAAAATATTTTCTATCCCAAGTGACATCCTCCAAAATAAGTATATTGTCATCCCCAACATCACCATCACAGGAAAGAACTAGACCATCGCCAATAACATGATAAAATAACCGCCACATCTCTCCATCTGCACCTACAAACATATAATAACAATCATACTTTGGACTATATTGCATCTCAGATTTCACATGAACCCAAACCTTCTCTCTGGAATTCCACTCAATCAAAGGAACAGAAGGGAGCGAAGGCTCAACAATAACATGAGAGAGAACAACAACATCATCAAAGTTACGATCTGGGGCTGAATGGATCTCAGTAGGAACATTAGCAGAAATAACTGGGTCAACCAAACTAGAGAGGCGAGACTTCGGAACCTAAATCCTAGCAGGGGGATGAGGTAGGGGGATCTTATCCATGATAGGGAGAGGAGGGTCACTCGATGGATCAGAAGGAGGGAGATGCTTGCATGAAAGCGCCACATGATCAAAGGAGTGACAAATCTCACAGATATCAGGTTTCCATCCATAGTGAACATCAATTACTACAGCATGACCATCAACAGGGCATACTCTGAGTTTGGAGGGAAGAGGCTTGGATGGGGTGATTTCAATCAGAGCTTTAGCATAAACAATCCCACCTCTAGCCACGATGTTTGAGTCAAAACACTTAACCTCTTCAACTAAACTTGCAATCCAATTCAGGTCAATCAACGATTGAAGAACAGAGGGGATATGAGAGAAGTGGGCCTATATAGGATTAGATAAAACCTGATCTATTGCACTATCAATTGACCTATTCCATGACGTAATAATAAGCGGTTTATCCAATAAAAGAAGGATCAGCCTCTAGCACACACTATCGTTCTTCCTCATTGGAAAACTTAAAGAAAAACATTGATTTATCAAATTGAACCTGGAGACCAGCATTTAGTTTCCAACGAGTCTTACAATGTTCTTGAACAATGTGGTACGGAGGATTCGAATCAAGGAAAAACCCAACAAGTTAGTCAGCCCAATAGTCCTCTCCAGCTTGAATGACCTCCGGAGGAAGGAACGAAACTCCATCGACCTCCATCGAATTAAAAGAACGAGGTACATAATTTCCTGTGTTGCAAGGCAACGACTTAAACAACGAAGACAATTTTGGAATCCGAGGGACAGTAGGCGAAGAACATGGTAGGGGAGAAACCCGATTAGATAGATGTTCAACATTGGGATTGAACTCAGCAGTATTTGGGATTGTAGGATTAAAATAGCTCACATCGGCATTCTCACAAAAATAAAGGGTGCATAAAGAAATGTGGTCAAGAACAACACCAGAGCCATCAAGGTTGCGACCATCAACATTCATGGTACTTGCATAAACATCGACATTCAAATCAACAGCAAATTCCAAACCATCGATCACGGCACAAGCACTTGCACTATCATTGACTAATCCAACATCATTTTCTGACCAATAAAGAGCAATAGCAGCCGAGGCAAGTAAAGAGGACATGCTATGCTTACCAGAGGCAGGGCAACTCAAGCCAGAAATCCGAGGAGCACGAAAATGTCAGTGAGCAAGGATGAGAGATAGTTCGCCAATGAAGTCATAACTATTTAACACTTTTCTCAAAATATTATCCATAACTTTTCAACCAGCTATTTAGTTCCACCAAAACACTATTTAACTCATCTCAAATCATTATTTCCTTTTTCAGAATATTTTTTATAACACTTCAAAAAACATTATATTCCTTCCAAAAATAATAATTCTTCAAAACGTTCTTCTTTTCAAAGTATCATGTATTACATTCCTCAAAATTATTACAGCACTCAACTTAAAAATTGTCATAATGTTGACTTTTAAATCTTTTTTAAATATTTACTTAGATATACTTTAAACAACTTGATTATTATAAAACCATTGCTTGCTAGTTATAAAACATCTTTATAATACCATATAGACACACACACCATATTTTTTTTAACTAAAACATACGCTTGCTTATATTAAAACATTTATAAATGCTCTTTATAGACACATTAAAATAATAAATCACTTTCAACAATTCAAACATCACTCATCAATCATCCATGCATATAAACAAGTAAGCATCCACTTTATATCCAAGTTAACACATTTTAATTAATTATTTTATAAATATACTATCAATTTATATGCAAAGAAATTCCCATTAACCCTTGAGGTTACTTCAATGCTGAAGACACGACATGGTTCTAATATTAGAATTTGAGTAGGTACTTATCTTCCAAGTGATAACTCTTACTTAAGGCTAATCCCAAACAAAGCATCAATCAATCAAATTATTCATGCAAAGGAATACAAATTTTTACCAATTAATCAGAATAAATAAACGACAAAGACGCATAGCGGAAAGCAATCCATCTACTTCCGCTATGCACTCTGATTTCTACAAGATCATACTTCTCCATTCAAAGCTACATAAAGGTTTATTATTCATCATCAAGGCTGACACTACTGGTCAGACAACTACTTCTAAACTTCACTGCCCTCATCAGCTGCTATGTATCTCATACAAAGAGCAACACTTAGAAGGTATAAGAGAACAAAAGTATTTAGTAAGAAAATAAAAATACTTCTCTTGATGATTATCCCAGTAATCATCGTATATCCATTTATCCATTACTATAGGGAAACTACCCAATGAGACATGGACTCTAAGTCTCATCTAAGGCCAAGATTCGTGTCTCTTACATAATATATTATACCAAACTTGGCTTTGATACCACTGTAACTCTGCTTGCGGTAAATTTTTATTTTAAATTCGTTCGACGGTTTTCTAATCCGATAGAAATTCCGTCGAAGAACAAGTTTTTGGCGCCGTTGCCGGGGAATTTGTTTTGATTTTATTTTCTATTCTTCGAATTATTTGTTGTTTGATTTTTGTGTGTGCTTGCATATATAAAAAAAATGATTTGCTGTGTGATTGAGTGATTTTTGTTTCTCTTTTGTTTTTGTTTTCTTGTTTCATTTTATATTGCATTTCTATTAAAAAAAATTTCACACAACTTCAATTGAAAAAAAATAAAAATTCAATTACATTTACATTCTTTTTCAATTTACATTTACAATTCACAAGTTTCAAGTGAAAAATCTTGTTGCAATACTCCCCACTGTTGCATGCAACTGTGTCCAACAAACTTCAACACACCACACAACAGAGACAAACCATCCACACCTCTGTCACATACAACTGCTTATGCTCATTTCCTCAGCCTCACATCACCTACCTGGTTGCCTACACAAGCACAGTGCCTTACCCCATACAACACTGCATCTCTCAAACAACAGTGAACTTCATTTCATAGCATACCATCCCTTACTTCTCTCATTTCCATCCCATACCACTTCAACTCAACTACTGTTCTCTGTTTACCACAGTGCACTAAAACTGTGCACCACCATTTCTGTGCAACTGTGCACATTTGCCACACTTTTCCTTCCTCTGCCTCAACTATTACATTTCTGTACAAGCAACTTCAATCACAATCATTCTTCATTCAATACAACACCCTACTTCTTCAATCCTTCTCCAACATTCATCTCTCACTTTTCCTCCCTAAAAAACAACCAGAATCCAACTGTAGCCTTCATCACCTCATACCTTCGACTTCCTCACTGACTTACTTCATATCACACTTCATAACACCTCAGCAACTTCATCACATAACTCACCAATCAGACTCACTACCTCCATCTACTCACTGCATCATCCACCATCCTAACACATTACCACTCACACCAAGAAACAATTCAATCCAAAAACCATCGAACAAAACAACATAACATTCGCATACCATTCACTTACCATATCATTCACAAAGATCCCAACAACCTCGCTCGAACACCAAAAACGTCATCTAATCGAACATCGCCTTACCTCGATACCACCTTCTCCAAATCACCTCGCCGAACCAGCAATTGTCTCAACCTCCAGCAACGATCGCATCGGCAAATTCAACTTCTTCCAGAACATTCACTGCCATCAACTTCTATCCACTTGAAACAGTGAAAATATAACAACATCCATCAAGGCAATCACCATTTTTTCTCCACTGTCAATCATCCACCACTGCCTATCGTACAAAACTGCCTCTGACCATCAAACACCACTGCGACTGCTTTTGCCTTCAACCACCACTGTATCGGTCATCAAAGTCACCCACAACACCACTACTGCAGTTCACCATACCATCTGCCTCACTTGCCATCAACAGCAATTACAAATTTGCATCACCTACGGTGCCATATAATCTCCTTTCAATCAATCTCCAAACAACTGCTACTGCCGAACTACCCACCTTCATACCATCAATCTCTTCCCACCACTGACAAACCTTCACGCAACTCCTTTACAGCCAAACAACTCCAGCCATCCTCTGTCAACATTTCCCAAACCAACGCAACTTCACCAAATACAATTCACTACCCCAAATCGCCCAATTCCCCACACTCCGACTAGAGACACACAGTGCCGAATTGCCTGCCTATACCTCCACCTCACCGCGACTTCGATAACTGACAGCAACCCAATCGAACCTACTGTGCCTTCACTTCCAAATCCGTTTGCCAAAACCACCCACACTTCATATATCTTCTTTCACTAACAATCCACCTTCGCAACCCACGCGACTCCCCATAGCCGTCGCCCAAAACCCACGCTGCAAACTCCACAACACCAAATCGCCTGAAACCCAACAACAATTCCATCACGAACAACCAATACCAGAATTGACCTCACCAACAACTGAAGCCTAATCAAACATCAAAAACAACACTGCCTTCTAACCCAATTCGCAACCAACTCGACTTTTTATTCAACCTTGAACCCAACTTCCTCCCATAACTGCAAACCGCCGCATACCAGCGCAGCACCAAAAATTCGCCTCCGCGAACTCATCTGATTTTTTTGGCAGCCGTATATATCGTTTTGTTTTTCTGATAGCTAAAAAAAGAGGTGTTAACCCTCTTTCGATTCGCGACCTAACGAGTTGGAAAATAAACGACTTAAGCTACAGGACCGACTTAATGGGTTACGACTTAAGAGCCTAACGACCTATTGGAACTTACGACCTACCGAGTTAAGGAAGTTCCGACCTAAGAGCTTAGCGATCTACGACCTATGAAGTAGCACGACCTAACAGCTTATAAAGGTTAGCAACCTAAAGACTTCTGGACGACCTAACGACTTAAGAGTTGCCGACCTAAAAGGTATACCGACCTAACTGCTGAAGGGAGCATACTGACTTAAAGGTCTGGACGACCTAAGAGGCTACCGACTTAAGAAGATAACAACTCAACGACCTAAGGAGTAACGGGTTAACTTTGTACCGACCTAAAAGCTCACCGACTTAAGGAAACGAAGGCAATGCTGCATCTTTTAGGTCGTTGCCAACTTACGACTTATACTAAGTCACGCACGACTTACTAACTCGTTCAGAAGAATCAGCTGCAACCAAAGTAAGCCAGACTCCTTATGTCGTCGCCGACTTACGTTCTACGACCTACCTTGGGTCGTAGCCAACCTATCACTTGGTGATGAAACTTCTGTTCAGAATTCGACTCCTATAAATAGACCACCACTTTCAACATGAAGAGGACTTTTGGCCGATCATTTCTTCAAGCGTCGTTACTCTGCCGAGTTCTCAACTCATTCAACAATTGAAGATCTTCAGATATTCGAGACACTACAACAAGCTTCGAGAGGAATTTCCTACATCCAACACGGATTCATCAAGTTTCGTCATCGAAGTTTGAGCTAGTAGTCGAGATTGTCTTTGCGATCAAACTATATTGTTTTCATAAGAGTATTGTATCGTCTTGTAATCAGATTCAGTAATAAAGAGATTCAAAGTGGACGTAGGCTCGATCTCAAGCCGAACCACTATAAACTGCTGTCTTTTACTACTTTTTCGCTATTTTACTGCTTACTTCTTGTTCCCGTCACACGGGTGGTGCTTTCACAATTCTACTACACACACCGGGTGTTAGCGTTCACTTTTCAGCGTTAACATTTTGGTGCTTTCATTGAGAACCCAACTCAGGCGATCATTCACCATTGCTTCACGGAAGTTTGTTGAAAGAATTTCCTTCAAAACCAGAAGCCTATCAGGTATAATGGCTCCTGGGAGAAAACGTAAGTCTGTCAGATCTGATGATGACCGTGATAATACTGCCACTTCTCTTTCTCCAAGTCAGGCAGCTCCGAGCGTCGGGGTGACGCGAGAGGAGTTAGATGCTGCTATGTCCGGACTGTACCAGCAAATTGAAACTCAGAATAATCTGATGATGGAAAAATTGAATGCTCTGCTCGGAGCTAATCAAAGACCAGTAAATAATGAAGAAAACTTTGCTGATGCTGCTCCAAACTCCGAAGGGAGAAATATTCCTCAGAACAGATCTGGTGCCACTGAAGGGGCACCTCCCCAAGCTGAAGGATCCAGGCCATTGCCAGCTCTCCCTAAACGTTTGCCCGGACAAACTTCTGAGAAAATGGCCGAAGCCTATTCTACAAAGTCGCTAAACAATGAGGAGTATCTCTCCGGTATGATTCGACAGATAATGAAAGAAAGCATGCAGAGAAACGAAGATGAGAATGATTGGGGATTCGCTCCGAGTAAAACTCCATTTACTGAAAGGATCCTAAAGGCTGAGTTTCCCAGAAAATTCGTTCCTCCTACCATTCCTCCTTATCGGGGAACGAGTGATCCAAATCAATTCCTGTACAAATATGATTGGCACATGACTGGCGCCAGAGCAACTGATGAGATCAAATGCCGATATTTCCCGGTATACTTGGAAGGAGTGGCGTTACTTTGGTTTACTAAGCTTCCTGTGCGATCTATTGAATAATTTTCTGATCTGACCCGAAAATTCAAGGAACAATTCAGATTGTATATTTCAAGAGCAAAGGATATAATGTCTCTCTCAAGTCTTGAACAAAATCCTGGAGAGCCCATCAAATCCTTCCTGAATCGATTTAATTTAGCCCTAGCAGAAGTTGATAACGCGGAACCACGAATGATCTTGACCTACTTAATGCGGGCTATTGACAAGTCAAGCGAGTTTGGAAAATGGTTAAAAATGAAGGAACCAAATTCGCTCAAAAAGTTCTACAAAAAGGCTGATGAGTTCATGCGCCTAGAGAATCTTTCCGCATTAGCTAAAGTTGTGACAACAGTGGTGGAAAATAATGCTACAGGTCAGAACAAGAAAGAATATGCAAATCAGAAAAGGGAGAGTAATGGTGGAAAGAAGCAGAAAGATCTTAAAAAGCCTCGCTTCCTCAAAACTTCGGATTTTACCCCTCTGACTGATACACCGGAGAATATTTTCATCGCCACTAAGGATGCTGTTGAATTTCCAAAACCACCGGCAGTTAAAGTTGGGAAAAATGCTGTTCAAAGCGGAAGATTTTGCAAATTCCATAACTAACCAGGCCATGATACCAACGAGTGTCGCCACTTGAAAAGCCTGATTGAAGAATTGTTAAGAGAGAATAAGTTGCAGCAGTACGTTAAGAGGAATAGAAAAGACCCGTCTTCATCTAACCAGGGGCAACTACCCCCAGCTCATTCATATGTTTCAGGAGAGAGGCCTGCTGAGAAGGAAAGACCTGTTATCAATGTGATCACAGCAGGACCTCATCCGGCTGGCAGGAGTTGGGGTGAGATGGAAAGGTATGCTAGAGCCTTGAAATATGCCCCAACTGAAGAAAGTGTCTTAATCTTGGAAGATGCTGCACCTCTAAAGCAGCATAAGACTTTTCATGATGATATTATGTTCAGAACCAGGGATTCTATTGATGTGGAAGCTCCTACTGAGGACCCTTTAGTTGTCTCTGTCGGTATTGGGCCGGCTATTGTCATAAGGTGCTGGTTGATAGTGGTGCCTCGTGCAACATACTCTTTAAAAAGACATTTGACCAAATGAAAATTCCAATGATAGACGTACAAGCTTCTTCACACAACATTGCCGGATTTACAGGAGAGCTGAAACAGCCAATTGGAACGGTGGAAATGTTTGTTGAAATGGGCGAAGGACATAAGAAGTTGGTTCGGAAGCAAACTTTTGTAATTGTTGATGGATTCTCCGCCTATAATGTTTCTTGGGTCGGCCTACTCTTGCTGCTTTCAGGGCCGTCCTCGCTCCGTGGTGTTTAACAATGAAATTTCCCACTGACAATGGGGTTGCTGTCATTAAAGGAGATCAAAACGCGGGGCGAGAATGTTATCTTGTAGAGCTCCGAGAGGCCAGAAAAAGAAAAATGGGGAAAGATGCGGCAGCTCCGCTCCGCATCAAGGAACCAACCCTATAGCAACTACGGAGTGGCCCTGTACTGGCGAACACAGCAATGCAAGGAAAGAAATGGATCCCAGGAAAGCCAGTACAGGGGAGAATAGAGTGGTACCCGTGGAAGTAACGGTACCAATATCTGTTGACTCGAAAGACCCGAACAAAGTACTCAATGTGGGTTCACAACTGAGCATAGCATTTCAAAACACGCTGATATCATTCTTAAAAGCCAATCTGGATGTGTTCGCTTGGTGTCATGCTGATATGTGTGGGATCTCCCCGGAAATTGCTATACATACTCTGAATATCGATCCAAAATTCACACCAGTGAAACAGAAAAGAAGAACCCAAGGCCCAGAAAGGTCGACAACACTAAAGGAAGAAGTCGATCGGCTCATGGAAAACGGCTTCATCAGAAACTCCACTTATCCAAATTGGGTTTCAAATCCAGTACTGGTTAAGAAGGCAAATGGAAAGTGGAGAGTATGCATTGATTTCTCAGACCTAAACAAAGCTTGCCCCAAAGATTGCTTCCCGCTGCCCAGAATCGATCAGTTGGTAGATGGAACAGCTGGGCATGAGTTGTTATCATTTATGGACGCTTACTCTAGGTACAATCAGATAATGATGCATGAGCCGGATCAGGAAGACACAAGCTTTATCACAGATGTGGGTCTCTACTGCTACAAAGTTATGCCTTCCGGATTGAAGAATGCTGGGGCAACCTACCAAAGGCTCGTCAATGCGATGTTCAAACCTCAGATTGGCAGAACCATGGAAGTTTATGTTGACGATATGTTGGTAAAGTCAAAGAAAGCTGTAGACCACATGGGTCATTTGGAGGAAATGTTTACAATTCTTCGAAAGTACGGAATGAAGCTCAATCCATTGAAATGTTCGTTCGGAGTAGAGTCAGGGAAATTCTTGGGTTTCATTGTGAGCGCTAGGGGCATCGAAGCCAATCCTTCTTAAATCATAGCTCTAAGGGAAGTCAAAGCCCCTAAAACAAAGAAAGAAATGCAAAGCCTCAATGGAAAAGTTGCTGCTCTGAGTCGTTTCATTTCCAAGGCCACAGACAAATGCATTCCCTTCTTTGACGCTCTAAAGAAAGGAAAGAAAAATTTTGAATGGACTCCCGAATGCCAGAATGCTTTCGATGAACTAATTCGTCATATGGAAACACCTCCGGTTCTTTCCAAGCCTACTGATGGTGAAGACCTTTTCATCTATTTAACAATTTCATCTCACGCCCTCAGTGCAGCACTTGTATGGGAAAATATGAAAGTACAGCGTCCAGTCTATTACATCAGTAAACGGTTCACTAGGGCAGAGATGAATTATTCGAAGATAGAAAAGCTCGCCTATTGTTTGCTAATTGCTTCCAGGAAATTGAGACCATACTTTCAAGCTCATCCTATCAAGGTTCTTACTGATCAACCTCTAAAGCAAGTCATGTTTCGTCCTGAAAATTCGGGTCGTCTTTTGGAATGGAACATTGAACTCAGCCAGTATGACATCACTTACCATCCCCGGAGAGCAATCAACGGACAGGCTTTAGCAGATTTTATCGCAAAATCTACTGACAAAGGTGATAGAGAGAATGAAATAACTGATGGCATTCCAATCCAGTGGAAGTTGTATGTTGATAGATCGAGAAATGATTACTGTTCTGGGGCAAGGGTTGTGCTCGAAACCCCTGAAGGACGATCGTTGTGTTATGCATTGAGACTGGAATTTCCTTCAACGAACAATGAAGCAGAGTATGAGGCTCTTATTGCTGGTTTAAAAATTGCCAAGGAACTAAGCATCAAAGTGTTACAGATCTTCAGCGATTCCCAGCTTATTGTTTGCCAGGTAAAGAAAGAGTTTCAAGCTAAAGGTGGAAATCTGCCCGCATACTTGTCAAAGGCATGTGAGCTTCTCGAAGATTTCGATCATTACATGATAAGTCATATTCCTCGGGTAGAAAACATGAAAGCAGATTCTCTGGCAAAGTACTCAAGTTCTGGAGAAGCTCAATTACTGGGATTAGTTCTTGTGGAAGTTCTGTCAGCTCCAAGCATTGATGAAATGGATGTTGATTGGATTATGGTTGCGTCTCAAGAGCATGAATCATGAATGACTCCAATCAAAGAATACCTACTCAATGGTTCCCTGCTAGAAAGTTCTAAGGAACGTCAAAAACTATTGAGGAAAGCATCAAGATATATAATTCAAGATGGCCGATTATACAGACGGGGATTTTCAATGCCACTGCTCCGATGTGTAACTAAGGAAGAAGCCAAGACAATTCTAACTGGGATACACGGAGGAGAATGTGGAGATCATTCAGCCGGTCAAACTTTAGCCAAGAAAGTTCTCCGATATGGGTATTTCTGGCCGGATATTAATCGAGACGCTGTTATTTACTCCAGAAAGTGCGACAAATGCCAAAGATTTGCAAAAATCCCAAAAGCGCCTTCCACCGAACTCACGCAAATGGGTAGCCCATGGCCGTTCGCCATTTGGGGAATAGACTTGATTGGACCTTTACTGATCGCTAAATCTGGAATCAAATATGCTATTGTTGCTGTTGATTATTTCATGAAATGGGCTGAAGCTGAACCCTTAGCCACTATTACCTCTAAAAAGATGATAAATTTCGTAACTAAAAATATCATTTGCAGGTATGGTGTGCCGCAGAAAATAATCACAGACAACGACACTCAGTTTGAAAGTGAAGAATTCCAAGACTTTTGCAAACGGTTCAGAATTCGAAAAAGCTTCTCAGTAGTGGCTCATCCGCAGGCAAACGGGCAAGTGGAAGCAGTAAACAAAATCATCAAGTCAACCATCAAAAAGCAACTAGAAAAAGCAAAAGGTGGTTGGGTTGATAAGCTTCCATTAGCACTATGGGCATACAGAACTACTCACAAAACTGCGACTGGGCACACTCCATTTTCACTGGCATACGGATCAGAAGCAATGATTCCAGTGGAAGTAGAAGTTCCTTCACACAGGAAAATTCATTTCAATGAAGCTGAAAACGAAAAGCTGCAACTTGAAGCACTTGATTTTCTTGATGAAAAAAGAGAAGAAGCTAGGCTCAGAGTTTCAGCTTATCAGCAAAGGATAGCCAGGCACTTCAACTCTAAAGTTCGCCAACGCAGCTCTGAGGTCGGAGACTTAGTTTTGAAAAGGATCGTGACAGCAACTGGTGTGTTTGGGCCAAACTGGGAAGGGCCATATGTCATAGGCAATAAACTTCTTGATGGCACTTTCAAACTCGTAACTGTCGAAGGAGATCCAATTCCAAGAGCCTGGAATAGCAACCACTTACGTCCTTATTTTACTTGAAAAAAGCTTTGCTCAAAATTGTAAAATAGTGATGAATGTATCAGTTGTATTGAAAGACATTGTAAATCAGTGTAAATGAATGAAAGCTATAAAGTGGATGTAGGCCCGATTCTTGGCCGAACCACTATAAATCTTGTGTTCTTTACTATTTCATAATGCCTGTTTCATTTCGATATGTAAATACTTTAAATATATTGCTAAAATGTCGATTCAAAATTGCAGGACATTAAAACAAGGCTTGCTCGTCACAAAGCCAAGCGACCTCTATAAATCACCTATTTAGCAAATACCAAACGACAAAAATTCCAAATTCAAATCCTATACAAGAAGAAATTCGCATAAAAAGTTGGCGACTCCACTGTGGCAAGCCTTCGTTAACTGGTTGTGATTGTCAATATGAACAGACATCCAATTAGGTACCCCGCATTTGTCCCGTGAAGTCGTTCGACAGTGAAGTCCACTTCTTCGGATAAGGCAATTTACTTGCAAAAGGAAAGAAGATGCGCTTGGAAACGATAATAAAAGATCGCTAATGAGCAGATGATAAGAGAGCATGGCCAAGCAAACAAAGAAGCAGCCAAAAGGAGGTATGCCTCTCAATAAAAGGGCCGGTAGAACCACCAAAGGGACACCTTCCTAAGCAGAAGGAACAGGGCCCTTGCTAACTGATCGTGATGCATCCGATCAGGCAGCTTGCGTCCATCCCGTGGATCTACTCGCCCCTGAGACGCAACTTTCCTGGCACACCAACCAACCGATGCTCCTTCCCAAAGGTCAACAAAGCCCTCTAACGAGGCACGCCAAAAAATGAAAGTGCTTCTCTCAATCAAAAAAGATTGGTGGAACCACTGGAGGGGCACCTTCCTAAGCTGAAGGAACAGGGCCCTTGTTAATTGATTGCGACCGTTTGTGCAAACGAACATCCAGTCAAACAACTTGCGTCCGCCCCGTGGATCCATCCAACCATGAGAAAGTAACTTCCAGGCAATCAAAAAGCCCTCTTCGAAGGCACAAGCCCTCTTCGGAGGCACAAGCCCTCTTTGAAGGCACCCACCCTCTACGGAGGCGAAAGCCCTCTCCCGAGGCACCACATGCCCTCTTCGGAGGCACACGCCCTCTTCGGAGGCGAAAGCCCTCTCCCGAGGCACCACAAGCCCTCTTCGGAGGCACAAGCCCTCTTCGGAGGCACAACTCTTTAAGAGGAGCCCTCTCCGGAGGCATGTCCCAAAATAGAATACTCAAACAAAAAAGCCTTCTCCGGAAGCACATTTCAACTCTCAAAGGAAGGTTAACTTATTCATCTCAAAAAGTTCTTCCTAAAAAGTTGAAATGCTACAAAAAGACCTCTTCGGAGGCACACTTCACTGTGTTCGAAATACCAAAAACAAGCCCTTTACTGGGGCATAAAATCAAAACCTTCTTCAGAAGCTCATTTTACTGCATAGAGAAATCCACCTTTTAACAAATAAAAGTGATCATCTCTGAAAGTTGGAGTGTTCTTCAAGAAAGAAAGAGAAAATAAAAATTTCTCCAAAGACGAGATATACTCTATTAAAAGCAGAATGATTCTTCCCTTAAAAGTGGAATAGTTATTCTCTGAAATAAGAGTATCAGTCTTGTAAAAGCTAGAAATGTTGCAATGCACTTGTGGTATGGGGGCAATACTATACAATTCAGTTATATTAATAAAAGTAACACACAAGCAACATACCACAAATTCATTGCAATACCACAAAAAATAGATGTGGAATAAATGTATTCTCAAACACAGACAAAAAGTTTGTACAAGTAAAAAGAATCGTTTATTCTACACTAAAAATGAGAAATAAATGCATTCTCACATACACAAGAATTTGTACAAGTAAAATAGCTATTTTATTCAATACTATGAATGAAAACTTTTTACATTGTGCAGATTACAAAAGAAGCAGGGACCAGTACCCGCACAATCTCCGGTCAGTATATCCAAAAAAAGAAAAACAAGAAGCATAAAGTCTAGCTTATCATTCCTTCTTCTGACCACCCTTGGAACTCTTTCCCAGCCTGATAATCAGTTTTGAAAGCCGTTGTGGATGAGTTGGGGAAGGAGGAGAAGGAGGGGCAGCTGGATCTTCTTCAATATTCTTCTCATCAGCCGAAGCTTTCTTCTTCTTCTTCTTCATCGCACGCTTCCCTTTCCTCTGGGAAGAAGACTCGCTTCCCGGACTAAGAAACTCAGAAAGTTTTGTATCATCATCATGAGTTTGCTCCGGGGTCTTTTCGCCTTCTTCAAGTCCTCCAATCTTTTGCTCTTGCGAAACAACTGGATCATCCAAGTCTTTGAGGGCTTCTATTTTCTCTTCTTGTGATCCTGGTTGAGAAGCAGAAAGAGGAGTAACTTGGGAAGGAGGAGGAACAACAGCCAGAGAAGGAGAAGTTGGTGCAGCTTTCGGAGCCTCCACTGTAGAAGAAAAGAAGTTAAAATCGGTATTCTTCGAAAAAAGTGAAGTTATTAGTTCGTCAAACTCGGTTAAATCGAATAGGTGATTGACTGGATCCGAGTTGACGCCAAAGTTACCTGGGGAAGTCGGTTTTGTAAAATTAATCTCGAATTTCTCAGCCTCAATATCTTCCAGGGCCTCGTCCTCAGTAGGAGTAGTCACAATTTCTGTGTCAACTTTAGCAGGAAGCGAAGAATGAGCACTGGAATCTATAATGTTGGCGTCAGCTGAAGTTGAAGTATGAACAGGGGCAGTTGAAGGAGCTTCCTCTTTCAGGTGTTCATCTCCTGTAGGCTCAGCTCGCGCTCTGGCAAGTTGCTCTTTTCCTTTAGCAAGGGCAGCACGAGTTCCATCGTCAAGATAGCGTGCCTCAAGCTCTGCCTCATCATAGCCGGCACCGCCCAACATATCAACTGCGGATTCCCACACCTCGGCCAGAGTAATCTCGTATTCAGGACCCAGAAAAGAGAGGCTCCCATGACCCAGAACGCTGTGCAAATAAAAGTCGAATAAGGTAGAGCTGACGTTAGCTTTCGTTGCTTCATGTGATTGCTCAGCCGCTTCTTTTTCAGCAACTGCTGCAACTCGACCAGCAACAGCCTCATAACGCTCTTTCTCAGCTTTAGCAAGTCGAGACTTTAGCAATTCAATTTCCACGTTCTGGGAGTCAACTGTTTCCCGCAACTGAGCGTTATTTTTGCGATATTCTTCAACAACGAACTGCTCAGCCGCAAATTTCATTTCAGCATCCCTCTGAGTAGCGTGCGCATCCCGCACTTGTTTTTGAAACACTTATTCTTTCTGAGATTGCGAAGCAAAAGAAGCGGCGAGATCTTCATTGAGTTTTTTAACCTCGGACTCAAGTCTCGCATTATCATCAGCAATGCTCGTCATCTCGGCATCATGCTGTTTGTAGATTTTGTCCCATTCCGTCTTGTCGTTTTCCATGGTCAGCATCGCTTCAAGATTCGCACGGTTGACTCTTTGCAGCTCATCGACAAGCTTTTGCCATCCGGACACCCTTTCAATATTAAGTTTGACGGCATCTAGGCTACGCAACATATCCGATTTATCGATCGGAACCAAATCAAGGTCAAAATGCACCCCTTTTAAGCACCAATTCGGAAATCGGCTTTGAAGAATAGGAGGGGGCGTCTTTGACCTGATACCGAGGTCTGCTGATGATCGACTGGATGTCAGATTTCTTTAAAGCAGGAGAGCCGGATGGAACATTAGAAGACATGGGAGCATCGGTCTTCTCAGAAATTGCGGATGCGTCACTAGGCTTGGACCGCTTGCTTGATTCGTCAACGATATGAGTCTTCCCCTTATCGTCATAAGACTTTCGCTTGTGAGAGTCGTCGCCTCTATAAGAAGAATCGTACCGTTCATCCCTCCTCCCATGCTGACGTTCATAGTCCCGCCTTTCTCGAGCTTTCCTGATAGCTCTTTCTTCGTCCGTTTCCCTTGGAGTATCGAGGTATTGTCTAAAGTCATAAGCTCCGCGACCTCCATAGCGCTGAAACTTGTCGTAATATGAGCCAGTGCGCCCCATCGGAGGATCTGAAAATGGAAAAGACATGAAGTTTAGAAATTTCCAGGAAAAAAAAAGATAAGTGCGTATAATTGCTGAGAAAATCCTAAGTGTGTGCGGCGTGCAAACTACATGCGTCAAACTACAAACCACGCTTTAATGTGGAAACGGAGACGGTTGGTGTAGAAGGTGTCAAAGCTTGTTTCAAAGAGGAAGTCGCTTCAACAACGGGAGAGATCGCTTTTGAGATATTATCTTTAAAAAGCTCCTGAGAAGTTATCATTATATCACTCAAATTATCGAAAACATCATCGCCGTGATGCCCAGCAAAACTCTCTTTTTCGACTTCCATGTCGGCCGTCTTCTCAGAAATGTGAGGATTTTCCTCCTCTTCGATAACTGGGGAAAGCATTGACTTGTTGGACGACCCCGCAACATCGATAGGAGTAGAACACTTTACTAGTGCGATGTCTGCAGTTGGCTCCTTTAGAGCCATCTCTTCCGTTGAAGCTGGGGCATCTGGTGTCTGTGTTGGAAAATTAGAAACTTCACGAGGCTGAGTAAAGCAGGAAGAGTGTAAAAGCCCGAATTGATGTAAAAATTCATCTGTTAATAGAAATTGGATACTCCTCTCCTCGACTGGCACCGCCATGAGCCTCTCAAAAGTTGCTTTGTGACCGGGATCTCTAGAAGGAGGAGGTAGTGCTGAAAAGAAAAGGGCAAAGTTAACACTTGACAACTCGGACTTCGGCAAGTTCGAAAAAACATAAGAAACAAAGACAAGCGATCTTACTTCCTACTCTCCAGATAGTGTAAAATCCCGAAGGACAGCGAACGTAGAAAAACTGGCTTAGAAAACTGTGAACACTGTTTGGGAGACCGATGATCAACTTACGGTTTCTAGCACTTCTCACAACTGTGATGGAAGGATGGTCTTTGTTTTTAGCGAAAGTGCACAAATAACAAATTTCGTCGAAGCTTGGAAGGCGATCGAGTGTCCTCCTAAAGAGCACGCATAACCCCGTTAAGATAACATATCCATTGGGATGCAGCTGGAAAGGGGATATGGTTAATCGTAGAAGAAGTGTTCGCAAGAAGTCATTAAAAGGAGGGATAGCTCCATTCTGGCACATTTGTCGGTTTACCGCAACAAAACCACAAGGAGGTCTATCAGCATTATCAGGCTTCCCGAGTAGTTGTGCGTCTGCTTCAGCAATTCCGAATTGAGTACACAACTGGTTAAAGGTTCTGTGGTTCAAAGTGGTCAAGACCCTCTCTGGAGGATCATTCAACGTAACAGCAACTGGAAAAGTCTCTTCAACTTGCTCTATTTCTTCTTGTTGAGAAGACATTCTACACAATCAACTGGATGTTCAAATGTGAAGGTGCACGTTTCCTAAAAAGTGTGAAGTGTTGTGCAAAACTAATGAAAAAAAAAAACATAACTGGAATTGAACTAGCTGACAATCAGTCGATTATAGGATTTCAGAACTTGTTAATGCTTAAGTGTAGTGTTAATGCAAACAAATCAGTTTCAGTTGACTATTACGATTTTGCTTTAATACTTCACTTGAATTGGTTATTGTATAACATTTCATTCATGCAGTTCATTTAATTTGATTTTTTTCTTTATCAACTAATCTGTCATTCGATGTGGGCAGTCAGTGGCAGTATATTCGTCTCGGTTTTCTGTAAATGTTATAACAGATAATTAGAATTATAGATAATCTGTGAAAGAATGCAACAAAGTTCAACAGTCCAGAGTTCAAAGTTCAGGCAATTCAAGTCTTGAAGTTCAAGACAGTGAAAAATATGTTTGAGTTCTAACTCGTTCATGACTTAGCATGGGTCGAAAATTCTTCAAGTTCTAGCCCGTCCCGGTCTAAATGATATGCTACGAGTCAGGCTGAGTCGTAACTCTTAAGTCGTAATACATATGAAGGCTTCAAGTCTGAACAGCACTATTTTCTCTAAGTCCAAGCTCGGCCGCGACTTATGGTCTATGCCGCAAACTAATTAGGTCGTAGGAAAGTTAGGTCGCAAGGGTTCTTGAACCGGATGAAGTGTTGAATCGTGGATATTTTAGATCGTGAATTTTTTGGGTCGTCTCCGATGGGATTTGAAGCTATCTCCTACTCGAGTCAAACCCTTATCTCCTTCTCCCGATTACCTTCCTCTCTATTGGGAAATTCAGTAATTCGTCAGCCGACTTGAGATCCATAAACCCAGTAACTTCGGACTATCCCCTATCAAAAACCCTAAGTCACGTCTTCTAATCGCATCTCACAACATCATCAAATCATCCCAAATCCATCGTGAAACCGGTACGCGGCAATGAATTCGAGGATCGCACTGACATCGCGGCTAAAGGAAGTCGAAAATCGGATGCGACACGACTTGTGATAAAACATAAAGTACAAACTCGAATTAAGGGCAACGAACACGGGATCCTCGATTCAATGATGATCACGTTTGGATATTAGTTGAATTCACTTACGCAGTGTAATGCTGATGATAACTGATGATCGAGTAGTGGGATTCGTCTTCGAGAGCTCAAGTATTCGTTAATGGCTAAGCAGAATAATAAAGCAGGTGGAGTGAAAGAGGAGCCGAATTAAGCTATTTATGCACTGAGGCAGTGAAATGTGAATCGCCACAAACAGCCAACGACTTATCTTAAGTCGTCTGCGACCTAAGAAGCTCATCAGAGAGTAAGTTAAGGAGCTCGAAGCATACGACCTACGACCTAGGTGCATACTTCGAGGGGCAAATGTTAACCCTCTTTCGATTCACGACCTAACGATTTGGAAAATAAACGACTTAAGCTACAGGACCGACTTAATGGGTTACGACTTAAGAGCCTAACGACCTATGGGAACTTACGACCTACCGAGTTAAGGAAGTTCCAACCTAAGAGCTTAGCGATCTACGACCTATGAAGTAGCACGACCTAACAGCTTATAAAGGTTAGCAACCTAAAGACTTCTGGACGACCTAACGACTTAAGAGTTGCCGACCTAAAAGGTATACCGACCTAACTGCTGAAGGGAGCATACTGACTTAAAGGTCTGGACGACCTAAGAGGCTACCGACTTAAGAAGATAACAGCTCAACGACCTAAGGAGTAACGGGTTAACTTTGTACCGACCTAAAAGCTCACCGACTTAAGGAAACGAAGGCAATGCTGCATCGTTTAGGTCGTTGCCGACTTACGACTTATACTAAGTCGCGCACGACTTACTAACTCGTTCAGAAGAATCAGCTGCAACCAAAGTAAGCCAGACTCCTTATGTCGTCGCCGACTTACGTTCTACGACCTACCTTGGGTCGTAGCCGACCTATCACTTGGTGATGAAACTTCTGTTCAGAATTCGACTCCTATAAATAGACCACCACTTTCAACATGAAGAGGACTTTTGGCCGATCATTTCTTCAAGCGTCGTTACTCTACCGAGCTCTCAACTCATTCAACAATTGAAGATCTTCAGATATTCGAGACACTACAACAAGCTTCGAGAGGAATTTCCTACATCCAACACGGATTCATCAAGTTTCGTCATCGAAGTTTGAGCTAGTAGTCGAGATTGTCTTTGTGATCAAACTGTATTGTTTTCATAAGAGTATTGTATCGTCTTGTAATCAGATTCAGTAATAAAGAGATTCAAAGTGGACGTAGGTTCGATCTCAAGCCGAACCACTATAAACTGCTGTCTTTTACTGCTTTTTCGCTATTTTACTGCTTACTTCTTGTTCCCGTCACACGGGTGGTGCTTTCACAATTCTACTACACACACCGGGTGTTAGCGTTCACTTTTCAGCGTTAACAAGAGGAAAGGAATTGCCTCTGGGAAATGAGAATAAGTAATTTAGGGGTATTAAGAGTGTTTGGGTTTACAAATTGATTTTAAGTTGGTTTTGGGTTTACAAATTTGTATTGGGTTTGAGTGTTTGGGTTAACAGATTTGTTTTAACTTCTTGGGTTTTATTGTGTGTGTTTTGTTTTGAGTGTTGGTAATAAAAAAAATTGTTTTGTTTTGTTTGTTTTCAAAAAAAAAGAGTTCGATTAATTTGTTTGGTTTAATCTGTTTTTGGTTTAATAGTGTTATATAAAAAAATTATTTTTTGTTTTGTTTTAGTTCGTTTTGTTTTAATTTGCTTTAAGTCCCATCTCGATTTTTTTTAAAAATTTTTTTATAGTAAAACTTCACTTTTACATTTTGTTTCCTTTTCAACAAAAAACTAAAAAAAACTAAAAAAAACCAAAAATTTCATCATAGTTGCATTGTTAATGCACGTTTAATTTCTGCTTTGCATTTCATCTTAGATTTTGATTAATAATAACGATTAGACATCGATAACTTTTAATTGTATATTGAGAAGTTGTCTTCTTTGAACAATTTAATTTCTTGGTGTCTAGGCTACGGCAGAGTAATAACCATTTATAAATATTATGGTGATTCGTAAATATTACAGTGGTTGTTCCTCTGAAGGTACTTAAACCTTCGGCTGCATTGCTACGGTGATTCGTGGTGCACCGATAACTCCTGCCCGTTACCTGGCTGAGAACTATCTTGTTGATTTAAGACAAAGTGTGATTATACAATTTTGGGTTAACCGAGGATAAATCATTTGTAATTAACTTTGCATTCATTTAATTGCATTAGCTCATGCATATTTAAAAAAAAATTCAAAATCCCAAACTAAAAAATTTTTGTAAATATTTCTTAACTTAGTTTTTTTTCCTTTTCCTTTGAAAATTTTCAAATCAAAATTTACTTAGTTTTTTTTAGAAAATCAAAATCCAAAAAAAAAATATAAAACCTTTTCAAAAACCAAAAAAAAATTGAAAAAACCAAAAAACAAAACAAAAATCAATTTCCCTTTAGAAAAATAAATTTTATTTGTAAATATTTTTCCTTTATAAAAAAAACCAAAAACATTCTTCAAAATGTCCGAATTTCCATATTCACTTGAATTTTACAATAGTTGTGAAAATCAATATAATCCATATGATTTCACTACAAATTCGTATGGATATTTTAACAACAACTATTGCTTAAATGATTCAAATTTTGAACCACAAAATTTTGAAAACGATGACCAACCCTCAAGTCTTGAAAAGAGCATTTCGTCTTTACTTGAAATCTCTACACAATAAAATCAAATGATAAATGATTTGTGTAATTCATATTTGGGCAATGATTCAAATCAAAGTTTTCAAAATAATCAAAATTTGAATTCACTTCAAAATTCAAACGATTTCGAGTATAACCCATGCCAATTCAATTTTGAACTCCAAAATGAATTTCAAAATCAAAACGAAAAATGTGATCCACTTTTCAAATAATTTTTGCAATGGGAATAATCTCGACTATGATGCAAGTGAAAATTTTTGTTCTCCACAAATCCAAATCGAAAATCCTCAAGCTAATAATTATAAATTGTATTTTGTTGAACAAATGAATGAAATTTACGATGATCACACGGATTCGTTGTTTGAAACTTATATGAAACAACGTGAACAACAAAACCAAATCCCAACGTGTGACGAGTTAAGAAATAATCCACCTTTTACCCAAATCGACGATTTTCAAATAACAACTTTTGAAATTGAAAATAATAATCTTAATGAAGTTGTTGAAAACACGATAATTGAGTTGGATTTCAATTCTTTTGAGGGTGTGGAACCAAATTTAAAATTCGATCTTCCTTTTCTCGATTTCAAAAATATGAATACAGCAACTTTGGATTTTGAACTTGAGATACGCAATGAAGTTGTTGATAATCCAACAAAGAAAGACGAATTTAATGAACACGGATTTTTTGGACTTTTCGATGACGAGTCGTTAAAATCTGAAGGGGACGATTTGAATCATCATTTTGATTTTGAAATCGATAATAAGCTTGAATTTGGTGATAATAAATTTGAATTTCAATCAATTATTCTATCAACCCCGAAAATCATCGAAAATAAAACAAGTCGTACGGTTTTCAATAAAACGACATTCGTTTTTCCAAATTAACATTCAACTTTGAAATCTTTTACGATTTGGTTTTTCGAGCTTGAACTGTGTCTCGTATACTTGACGAGACAAATGAATCGGTCTTTGGAAGACCGTTTCATTTACTTTTTGACGATATACTTTCTAATCTCGTGTAAATACCGTTAATTTTCATTTAAATAAAGGTTATGTTTATTATTTTTATTTTTCTCCTTCCACTTGGGTTGACTGTGGGGACACACTCAAAATCAAGTCTAGGGGGAGACTCATCTTCATTTTTAATTTTTCATGATTTATTTTTGCCTTTTCTTTTAAAAACTAAATTTTTAAAAAAAAAATTCCCAAAAACAATTTTTTTAAGCATTTTGATTTATTTTTAAAAAACACTATAGGATAAATATATAGCTTTGGTTTATTTAATTGAAATTTTTGAAATTTAATTTGTCTTAACTAAAATAAAAATGAAGTTTGATTACAAATAAAAATAGTTTAACTAGTATATAGGAAGATTCATACGTGATAATTATGAAATATATCCTAATTGAAAATCTTTGTTTTAAAAAGGGGTTGATTTAAAGTAAAGGATATAACATTTTTTTTGTCTTCTAAGTTAAATGCTGCTAAGATGATTTTGCGAAACTCTCTCTCTAAAAAAACAAAAAAAAATATTTCTTGTATGTATGTATATATTTTATTAATAAACACCTAGAGTCATGTGTTCACACTCGTGTGTTCACTTGCCATGCTCTGTACCCTTCTCACGTAAGCCCGAAAGGCAGTGCACAATCGGTATATCTAGCCTCAGTTTATCTGAGTTAGGTGTGTGTATATAAAAAAAATTCTTTTATTAATAACGCCTACAGTCAATAAGTGTTCACACTTGTGTGTTCACTCGCCATGCTCTGTATTCCCCTCACATAAGTCTGCAAGGCAGTGCACGGGTAATATATCTGGCCTTAGTTTACCTGAGTTAGGCATATGTAAATATTGTTAATATCAATAAAATTTTCAAACAAGAGAGAGTAAGCAAATGAAATCCAAGAACCATTTAAACTTATTTGATTTGATTTCTTATTGAAAAGAAATGAAAATACCACTTTGAAAATTTTTGATAATCAACTAAGGATCCATTTCAAATTACACTGTGTTATCAACCAAAACAACGAGTTAAACAATTGTCTATTTGTTATGATAACTTCATTTTTGTTGGAAATTTTGACAAGTAAATGACTTAAATTTTCAAGATAATAACCAAACCTATATTTAACTTGTTTGTGTTCATTTAAAAGTAAATCCTTCATTCGTAAATATTTTCAAAAACATGCATTCATCCCGTTGTAAATAAATCTTGCATTTTGTAAATATTTTCATCCTACATTTGGATTTTGTGGGTAGTATCCGCTGAAAACCCTCACGAGACAACACTCGTCCTACTGGGGACACCCAGAGGTTTAACGGCTTGTTGCATATGCTCAATGCAATCGTGCTCCCTACGAAAACGGATTTACCTTAGTTTTTTTCTTTATTCGAGGACGAATAAAAAGACAAGTGTGGGGGTATTTGATGTGCACATAAATGTGCATATTTTTACCACCATATTTAATCCAATTAATTCAAATAAATGATCATATTGGGTATTTTAACTTGTTTTAACCAAAATCCATATTAATTCCAAATTTTCAAATATTCATCTTCATCGAAGGGCAAAATAGTCATTCTTTGTGCATAAATTAACTTAAGAAAATTTAATTAGAAATTTCCATACTATTTTGTAGGAATTTGATTTCCATTACAAGTGGTTTCATGAAGAAGATATGCATGCACAAAAAGAACACAAAGAAATGAAGATGGAAATAATTCAATGTGAAGATCATGGAGGACCCCACCTACCCACCTACCTTAATGTACACATTAGAGGCTAATGCACATGCTTATGGAATTAATGGCTTCATGTACACTTAAATGATGATTAATGGATGCTAATGGTTACTTGGCCACCACACTTCCTAAGGGGTAGTTTGGGCATTCCCCAAATTATGGATTAGGGTTTCATGCTTGTATAAATAACCCATTATGTTCATGTAACCTCCTCTCCCTTAGTCTCTCTTAGTTTAGTTTAGGCTCAAAATAAAAGACAAGTTCTCTTTATCTTTTCATGGCTACTTAGCCATTTTCATTTCATGTAATTTTTCTTTTCCATTTTATGCAATTTTAAATACATGCTCTTTTCTTCTCTTGTTTATTTCCTTTCATGTTGTAGTGTAGATCTCTTTTCTTTTATGCAAGTAGATTAGTTTTTTTCTTTCATTTAGCTCTCCTTTTCTATTTGTTTTGTTATATGTTGCAAGTTACATTTGTTCATATGATAACAAAAATGAGAGCTTAACCCCTTCAATTTAGGGGTAATGAAGCCTCTAATCATGTAGCTTCAACATTTTGATAATTTTGATCTCTTTTGTGCTTAAAGGAATGTTGATGTGATTTATTGTTTCATGTTGAATTTGATAGTCTATGTTGTTCATAAAAAATAGGCTAAGCTTAAACAATCACAAGCAATAATTACCTCTTCATCTACATATGATGATGGTAATGAAGTGAATGTGAAATTAAAATTTGATGGCCTATATTTCTAAACAATAGTTAATAGGTCGTGCTTAAAATAGATTTCATTTTCAACTTTTTTGTTGTTTTCATGAGAGTTAGTAAGTGATTTAAGGGGTGTGTTATAGTTTGATGGCTTATGTTGAGCTAATTAATAGCACAAATAAGCCATTCTTATGATAAACACATCATTTAAACTCACTTATGACCAAAAAAGAGATCATAATTTCATTAATTGTTGAATTATATGATCTAGAGAGTGGATTTATCTCTAAATTGTCATTTAACTCTCATATTTTTATCTATTTTTCTTTTGCTAGTTTTTGTTAGTTTCTTACATTTTTAGCTAATCACACTTTCAACTTTGGTTAATTTGATTGAATAGAATTTTAAAATCATCAATTCCCTGCGAATCGACCCGTACTCGCCACGTACTTCAATAGCACGCTGTGCGCTTGCGGTATAAATTTAATTCAAAATTTATCGGCGGTTTTCTAATTGATAGAATTTCCGTCGTTAAACAAGTTTTTGATTTTGGTTTTTTCTAAATTTTTTTTGGATTTTTGAAATTTCAAAGAAAAAAGGATTTAAAAATTTCAAAGGAATTCGAGGTAACAACCTACCTATGCACCCATACCACCAAAGAGTATTATTGAGTAATACTATTGGGTAACATGGAGAATGAGGTGATAATGGGCTATCACATGTAAATATTTCCTTGGGCTAACACTGATATGTATTTCAAAATCATCTATAGCTCAACTTTACATAATCGGTATCGACACACAGTAATAAACATGAGCGTTTCCAGGATAGAACAACACATAATATATAATAGAAAATAGAAAACATAGATTCATCAACGTAGTGATAATATGCAATAGAAGAGAAAAATAAGTTCATGTAGGTCTACGAAAGAATCAGATTGCCCACCATAATTCAAATAAACAAACTATGTCCAATACATGCATTCTTTTAGCATCCCATATCTAGAGGCCTAAAGCTAAGCGCTACAGATGCTGCAGCCATCTATAGTATTAACTTTCGACGACTAAATACGGCTATGTTAATGGTATCCTAATATCAGAAGCACTTGAATATGAAACAAATCACAGATTTCAAAAAAAAAATTCCATTACATTTCAAAGCACATGTTCCATATTCAAATTACACAATCCCATAATGTTTCCCATGCACCAATCAAATATAATTATTGCAAAAATCTACCAAGAGCGACATATGATGATGCCCCCTTGGATGACCATAGTAACATACTATCATAACCGACATAATACACACAACGGAAATAAACAATAAAATAGAACAACAACTCCTAAATAGCTATCCATCAGCCTCATGCTCGCCTTCGGTAGCTTTATTCGTCATCCTCCAAAAAACCTAAAAACCTCAACCCTTAGCCTACTCAAATTAATTTTGAGCACCCGAGAGTTTAAGGGTAAAACGTAAACTTCGAGTCAGGCATAAAGCCTGGGGCGAATAATACCAGACATCTCGGTTATTTAATGTTAAGTGAGACCACGCCACTTAGCGGAATGGTTTCCCCTCACTAACATCTTTTTAAAACATATCTTTTGCAAATCTTTTCCTGTAATCAAAATTGGATAACATTGTAAGGCGTTATTATGTAAACATACATATCAAGTAATAAATGAACTAACTGTTCGAACACTATAGTTTTATTTGGCTAACTACTAACCTTTGGCTGACTCGAGCCTACCGGACAATATAACCAAAATAATCTAACACCTGTTAGACACTCCTCATCTAGATGGTCTGTCCTTAACTATCTATTAAATAATTCTCTTCTGGATAGTCTGTTCCTAACATAACATCTCCCAGGGTCATCTGATCCTAATGGTTTTGCAGGCTCACCAACAACCTATCCGTATACAAACATATATTCCCTTCTGTGTGTAATCATAATTTTAGTCTTACCTGTGACAGAGCCTAACACACTGGAATTTTGGACTAAATTAGCTGGGGCTATTAGCCAATGTATAGGGCGTGACCATATACCAGTCCCATCTGGTATTCTAATATCCGAGTCATTTCACTTAGGGAAACCTTCCCATATATTTTCCTTGAAAACCTTTTCAAAATGATTTAAAACCTTTAAATCAAACTCACAGAAGGAAAATACATATACTATATGCTTAACTCAAAATCACCATGCCATGTTATACGTATATACTTTACTCAAACCTTTGTAGATGAAAACATTTAAACCTTTGAAAGTACCACTTTCGAATACATTGAAACTACACCTTTCGAAACCATTGAAAGTACCTCTTTAAAAAACAAAGTAAAACTGTAACAACCCGCATATCTATCGATTTTATATTTAAATATTTTATTTAAATATTTTATCGTTAGTCGGATGTTAGTCCGAAAAGCTACTTTTTGCATACGGTCAAATTAGGACTCGAGACCACTTCCATTGAGTTCAAAATGACGTTTGCGATCTTTTTGAGTGTAAACTTCAATATGTTTGGAGATAGTGAAATTTTCGTCACTTTTTGGCTTAGGACTTTGGTTTGGGGCTGAACACACACTAACTCAGCCCAACCCCCTCTTCTCTTCATCACTTCATCAAATAACATTCAAGCTTCATCAAAAATGGTGGTGGGAAGTGGAAATTAAAACTCCAAACTTAAATTCTATTGCAAATCCGAGATTCAACATCAAATTCACGTGAAGAACATTGATTCAAGCTTGTTGGTGTTCTTGCTTTGCTCTCAAGTCTCATCTTCATCAATTTCGTGGAAAAGGTGAGATTTTTGATCTCACATCTTTTCTATAATTGTCATTGGACTGTTGGGAATGATTCCTCATCACTTTAGCATGTTTGTTTGTATTGGATTTGGATTGGATTGGCGAAAAACCCAAATTTTTAGTGTTTTTGGAGATTTCCTGAGCTTAGGTTGTTCTGCCTCCATAGGTCGCCCATAACTGTAGCTCGTTCGTGTTGAAAAGTCACGCAGTGTTAGGTCGTTCGCGAGTTAAGCCATAAGTCATAGGTCGTTCGCGAGTTAGGCCTTAGGTCGTTTCCGACCTATTATCACTCGGCAAACTTTTTGGTCGCCACTTTTAGGTCGCCACTTTTAAGTCGCCACTTTTAGGTCGCCACTTTTAAGTCGCCACTTTTAGGTCGCCACTTTTAAGTCGCCACTTTTAGGTCGCCACTTTTAGGTCGCGTGTCTTTAGGTCGTGTGCTTTTAGGTCGCTCGACTATGTTAAGTCGTAGGTCGTTGGACCTTAAGTCGCTCGCCTCCCTTAACTCCAGTTAGGTCATTCGACTCTGTTAAGTCGTAGGTCGTTGGACCTTAAGTCGCTCGCCTCCCGTAACTCCAGTTAGGTCGCTCAACTCTGTTAAGTCGTAGGTCGTTGGACCTTAAGTCACTCGCCTCCCTTAACTCCAGTTAGGTCGCTCGGCCATTGTGTTAGGTCGCGTGAACCCTTAGGTCATATGACGTACTTTTCCTTAGGTCGTATGAACTACTTTTCCTTAGGTCGCTTGACCAGCTTGGCTTCACTAGGTCGAACCCCGTACTCCCCTTCGTAGGGGATCTTATCTAAAAAACATTCATCAGAATTTCTACTATGATGGTTTTGGGATTGATTTCCTTGGATTTTGTTCACGTCTTCAAATGTGAATTTTTGTGATAGATTGTTTCAACAATCGTTTTACGACTTGTCACTTTAAAGATATATGAAGGTTTCAATACTAGTAGTAAATATCAAAAATCTTTCATCAAAGCGATTTCAACACTATTTTAAATATCAAAAGTTCGTTTTCTCAAACCGATTTCCAATCTACTAGTATATACAAGCCTTTACTTCACTCGGATGAGAAATCGACTTAAACGACTTAGTAAAACAAGTGGTATGAAACGCTTGCGTTCACTTCATCGGTTAGCTCTTGGACTTGTTCGATTGAACCCTTTTTATGACAATTTCCTAGTGAAGATCTACAGTTTGTTCGTAAATATTTAAGTTAAGCTAGTGGTTATGGGACATGAAGCTAAACTCATATATTTACTGGCTTAGTGTAATTGACACTTCCTTATGATCATGACGATCATTTTTTGTGATTTAGACTAGCGATTGAGCGATGTCTCTTTGTCTGCGAGGGAGACTATACCCCGTTTGTGTGATGTTTCGCCATCACATATGTAGGGTAGCACCCTACGGTCTTCGGGCCATTCCTGTGTGAAAATTTAATGGATAGCTTCCATGAGATAGCTTCTCGTCATGTGTTTTACGCGTAGGTGAGTTTTCATGCTCCCATTCATGTGTTAGGCCTCCCCCTTTTATGTGTTTTCTGGATTTCTTGTGATGATTTCTGGAATTTATGCTTCACCAATTTTCATGATTTTCATTGAAATGATATCAGTTTTTTTGCATTGGTGAATTTATGTGTTATTGACTTGTTATGAATACAAGTTTAGGGTATGATACCCTACTTTATCTTTGAGAAGATTCTTGTGATATTGATTGATCTTTTGTTGATTATCATTTACATACTTATAGTAGTATGCCGTTATGGTTGTTACATGTTCATGCCATATTATTTATCCTATACCTTATCATCTGATATTTATAGTTAAACTGATCTGTTTATTATTTTCTTATAAATAATACTCGGGTCAGACCAAGATGTTACATGTGCTTCTGCTTGACCTCCCTTCAGGATTATTCTGACTTTTGGCTAACTACTTAGATTAGTAGCTTTTGGTTGTACACATTTGAGATATAGACTCTATGTAGTGTACTTATTCTTTTGTATAGCACGTGATGCTATTCTTTTGTATTATCGTGGATCTTTCTGACCACTACTCTAATGTGCACTTTCATGTGTTATATATATATTTATTCATATCTTCTTCCGCCTTTGTGATATGGATGTCTGTGACTGATTTATATTATGATTACTTCTATGTTTGTTTCCGAAGATTATATATAGCCACCGTGTGATAGCTTTGTGTTTGTATCGGTATGTCGGATTTCCTCCTTAAAAGATATGCATTCTATTTTATCTGACATATCGGTGCTCGCACAAAGAAGTTACATGGATGGTCGCTTCTCCACAGCCTTATTCTCCGTGCTAATTGACAGCACTACATCGTAGTGTTCTTGGTTAGCGTGGGTATAGAGGTGGGGCGTCACAAAAACCCTTTATTTAACCTAGGCCAAAAGGCCAAAACCTTCCTTTCGAAACCATTCCTAGAAACCTTTTAAAACCATTGAAAAATCTTCCTTTCGAAAGCTTTAAAAACCTTAGACATCTTTCCCTTAAAACCTTTAAACATTGCCTTTCGAAACCTTTATAAAACATTTCCTTCGAACCCTTTCGAAACAATCAGAAAAACCTTCCCTTTCGAACCTTTTGAAACCATTGGGGAACCACTCCTTAGAAACCTTTCTTTAAAAACTTTCAAAAGCATCAAAACATTTATAAACACCAACACTCCAAAAGTTCTTGGGTTCAATTTAAAACATGTGGAAAAACACCTTTCGAAACCATTTAAACCATCTTCTTCGAAACCATTTGGGTTATACTTCAACAAAGCAAAAGGGTCATTAAAACTATTTAAGTCAAAAGCCTTTCTTTCGAAAACAATTCCTAAGTAAAGAAGTGATGGTGTCGAAACCACCCTTCCGAAAGCATTGCAGAAGTGACCAAGTTTACAAAAACAAAGTATGCCTTTCGAAAACACTGACTTCGAAAGGTAGAAAAGCGGCAGCTATGGGTTTCGACCCCTTCAAAAGAATTACTTAAACCAAAAGAGCGCAGTCAATTCGAAACCTTTCCTTTGAAAACATATGACCAGGTCGGAAGCCAACCAAATCGAAAGCACTTCCTTCGAAAGCAAAGCATGCGCTATTTCTTTTAAAACAAAGGCATGCTTCGACCCCATCGGAACCCAACGTTCCGATCTTGTACCTTCCGCCTCTATCCAACTTGCTACGTACCAAGTGTATTGATACCATGCTGATTGGTCTCGAAAGCAATGGTGGTGAAACGTCCAGGTCGGAACCCTTTGTGCCGAAAGGGGCGGAACATGCTAAATTCATGTAAAATTTGTTTTTAACTTAAAAGAGAAATACTTTTCAACTAACCTGCTATGTTTATCAAATTCTCATTGGTTGCTAAATTTCTTTTTCAAAAGTGCTGCCAAGATTTCAGAAATAAACCGTTTATTTGTTTTACAAAATACCCATTCTCCTTTTATAAATATATAAAACATTTAAGTCTCATACCTTAAATAATTTTATGTATTCATTAAAATACATAGGAAAATTCTACGAAAATTCTAGAAAATCATTTTCAATATGTTTTCTAACATATATAAATTTCAGACCCAAATAATTATTATTTAGCCGTAAATAATTTAAACCCCAAATATTATTTTCTTCACTATAAAATTAATATAAAATCCACATTAATTTAGAAAATTATGAAAATTGAAACCCATCTCAACTGAAACTTGATGATGAGATGATTCAATTTATATAATCGAATCAGCCAATTACATCATTCTAAGCATTCCGGTTTCAAAAGATCTCAGCATTTTCTTCTACAATTTAGTTTTCAAAAATCAAGCTTTCTGTCTTATAAACGGGTGAGTAAACATTTTAAATTAAAAACTTAAGTAGATAAATTTCTGTTGTATGTGAATATTTATTTGAGAATCCTAGACCCTATTATAATATAACTGGATTTCCTATCAATGTTTTGGTTATCATAAGGTAAAAACTTTTCCGTGTTTATGTGAGGGAAGTCTTACGAGATACCTTTTGTTTTCAAAGGTTTTTCAAAGTTAAGCAACTTTAACCGTTTACTCACACCAGACCCATGTCTGACCCGGAGTTTATTCTGTTTTCCTTAACTCTTGGGTACTCAAATTTTTACGAGTAGCCTAGGGATTCAGGTTAGCTTTGACGAATTCTGGAGGAGTTTTGGAGCAGGAGGCTTCAACGTGTAGATATATTATGTTTCCGCTGTGTTAGTAATTGTGTCTGTATTGTATTGATGTACTTGAAATGTATGATAGACAGGTGTTTATAACTGTCTAATTTGAGATGTATAAGTTGTGTAACTCTGATGTATATGATACTATGTAATATCTTATGTGATATATTATATTTCATTCATTCTGTTGTGAGATTCTGATATTGTTGAGTTTCTTCTTTTCCATCTTTTCTTCTTATATCCCTTTCTTTCTTAAATCATGATGCGTCATTCTGTGGAGAGAAAGGCGGGTCGTTTCATTTGGTATCAGAGCAATCATCAACATAGAAATTCACATCAGTAGAGCGAGTATTCCAGTGTCTATACCTGGGAAACTCGGGGATAAATTTTTAGGAAGCTTATCCAGATCTGTGTCCGGATAGCTAGAATTGTTTGTTTGGATGAAATTGTTTGTTTAGTTGTGTATGGCTGATATGTATGCTGGAATTTAATGAATGTAACAATTTCGGCTTCTAAAATATCATTTCTAATCTATATCTAAAATCGCAAGGCATTTGGATGTCATTTAATAGGGTTTTCATATCAAAACATTTCATAAAATCTATATGAACAAGCATAAATCATCAACAAGTACATATAAACATTTAATCAACCAAAACGTGGCATAATCATGCAAAATAACTTCGGATTATCCTTCAAACCGAAAACCATAAGAAAATGAGATGTAGTAATTTTTCACCTTAGCTTAAGACTAAGGATTTGAGATTTTAGTGGATTTTGATGTTGATTTAGCTTTTCCCTTTAGCTTTCTTCCTCTTGTTTTCTAAAATGGTGGCCGGCCTCTATCTTTTATTTTTGAAAATGAGAATGAATGAGAGAGTACATGGCTAAGGGTTTTAGGGTATTAGAATGCCTATTTTCCTATTTTACCCCTCTTATATTTCATTTTAGTTTGCCTTAGTTAATTCATTTTCTAAGGCACGGCTACTCCTAATTAAATCAAATCTCAATCCCCTAATCAACACATTATTTTATTTTATTTAGCGAATTAGATTTCCTAAATAATGTTACTAAAAATATGGGGTGTTATAGAATCCCCTCCTTAAAGAATTTCCTCCTCGAAATTACGATAAGTTGCACAACAAATCATTTATAAAGGTAAAACATACCATCAAACAACTTAGGATAAGCGTCTCTAATCCTGCTCTCAGTCTCCCAAGTACAGTCTCTCTCATCGTCGCTCCACTGGACTTTCACTAATCTGACTGTCTTGTTTCTAAGCCTCTTCTCATCTCTCACAACAATAGGAACCGGCTTTCTAACTATACTCAAGTCCGGCTCTACTACTAGATCCTTTAACACAGCAGCTGCTACAGTAGTCTTCGGGTCTCTAACACACTTTCTAAGATGAGAAACATGGAAAACATCGGGGACTCCTGCCAAAATTGCTCGGTAACTCTACTCTGTATGCATGTTTCCCGATCCTCTCAACAATAGGAAAAGGTCCAATGAACCTCGGTGCTAACTTTCCTGATCTTCCGAATCTAATCACTCCCTTCATTGGTGACACCTTAATAAAAACCTGATCTCCAACAAAGAACTCTAAGTCTTTCCTTCTTCTATCTGCATAACTTTTCTGCCTAAACTAAGCCTCCTTCATCCTAGCTCGTATCCACTCAATCTTTTCTGCAGCTTCTCTCACTAAATCTGGACCAAGAACCTACCTATCCCCGGTCCCTAACCGACAAACGGGAGATTTGAATAGCCTTCCATACAGAGCTTCAAATGGTGTCATCCTAATACTAGCCTGATAGCTATTGTTATACGAAAACTCGACTAAGTGCACATGGTCTTCCCATGGTCCCCCTAAATCTAACACACAAGCTCTTAACAAATCCTCCAAGACTTTGTTAACTCTTTCAATTTTCCCATCAGTCTATGGGTGGTACGCGGTACTCATCTTGGGCTTGGTTCCTAAAATCTAATATAGACTCTTCCAGAACTCGCTAGTGAACAAAGAATCTCTATCACTTACTATACTACTAGGAATTCCGTGAAGTCTAACCACATTCTTCATAAACAATTTCGCTAAAACAGGTGGCGTCCTAGTTGACTTAACTGGAATGAAATGGGCACTCTTGGTTAATCTATCCACTATGACCCATATACTTCCATTTCCTCTACTAGATCTTAGCAATCCATCAATAAAATCCATAGAAATAGAATCCCACTACCATACCGGAATATCCAATGGCTGAAGCAACCCACTTGGCCTCTAATGTTCAGCCTTTACCTGTTGGCAATTCAAGCACTGCTTTACCCATAAGCCAACAACCCTCTTCATTCCTTCCCAGAAGAAACTTCTCTTCTTATCTTGATACATCTTAGTTCCTCTTGGATGAATAGTGAACTTCGAACGATGGCATTCCTCCAAAACTTCTTTCCTTATATCTCCTACATTCGGAACACATAACCTCCCTTTCTTTCTCAACCACCCATTTTTGGTCAAGACTGAAATCCTTAAAGTAATCGCTCTCCATTCCATCTCTTAACTTCCTGGTCAGTTCAACAAACATTGGATCCTCCTCCTATTTAGAAGCAATCTTCTCAATCATTACTGGTCAGACTTCTAAACAAGATAATACAACAGCCTCTCCACTAGAACCAGCCTCAGATCTCCATTGAACTCTACAAGATGACAATGCTTCCAAATCTTTCCACTCAGCAATCATTGCCAATACTACATTCTAATGCATCCTGCTAAGTGCATCTGCTACCTTATTTCCTTTCCCTGGTGTGTACTCAATTCCAAAATCATAAGCAGCATTAAACTCTAACGATCTTTGCTGTCTCATTTTCAGCTTCTTTTGAGAGAAAAAAATACTTCAACGACATATGATCGGTATATAGCTCAAATCTCTCTCCTAAAAGGTAATGTCTCCACACCTTCAAAGCAAAAATCATTGCAACCAATTCCAAATCATGCGTTGGGTATCTAACATCATGCACTCTAAGCTGTCTAGAAGCATAAGCAATCACTTTACCTCTCTACATCAACACCGCTCCTAATCCAGTTCCACACGCATCAGTATAAACTACCAAATCCCGACTCCCTTCAGGAACAACCAACACAGGTGCATGGGTCAATAAGTGTTTCAAGCTCTAGAATGCTTCCTTCCACTTATCGGTCCACACAAACTTCACATCCTTTCACGTTAGCTTGGTCATTGGTGCTGCTATCCACGAAAAATCCTTTATAAACCTCCGATAATATCCAGCCAATCCAAGAACACTCTTTATCTCAATCACTGTCTCGGGTCTCATCCAATTATTCACTGCTTTACTCTTAGTCCGATCTATAGACAACCCTTTCATTGAGACTACAAGACCAAGAAACTTCACTTCCTTCTTCCAGAAATGGAACTTCTAAAACTTCGCCTTCAGCTGATGCTGCCTTAGCATCTCAAGAACAACTCTAAGATGAACTTCATGCTCCTTTTAATCCTTAGAGTATATCAGAATATCTTCTATGAAAACCAACAGGAACCTATCCAAGTGCTTTCGGAAAATCCGGCTCATCAAATCCAAAAAGAATGCAGGCGCATTAGTTAGTCCAAATGGCATAACTAACCATTCATACGATCCATATCTGGTTCTAAACGCTGTCAAAGGTATACATCCTCTGCTACTCTAAGCTAATGAAAACCTATTGCCAAATCCAACTGAGAAAATACCTTGGCTCCACTCAAATGATTGAATAAATCGTCAATTCTAGGCAATGGATATCGATTCTTTATCGTCCTCTCATTCAACTTACGATAATCGATACATAGCCTTAATGATCTGTCCGGCTTCTTAGCAAACACTACGGCTGCTCCCCACGGTTAACTACTCATTCTGATAAAACTCTTGCCTTCCAAATCCACCAACTGCACCTTCAACTCCCTCATCTCTTTAGGTGTCATCTTGCTTGGCGGTCTACTGACCGGTTCTGCTCCAAGCACCAAATCTATCCGAAACTCAATGGCTCGTTTCAGTGGCAATCCTACTACCAGCTCGAAGACATCGGCGAATTCTCTAACCATGAAAACTCGATTCAACTCTTCTTCCAACTCCACAACACCCAACAAAGCATTCACCTCACAACTAGGGTTTTCTACCGTATAAACTATCTGATCACTACAATTAGGGTTTCTAAGTGATATTTCCCTATCATAGCAAAATATCCTAGCATCATACTCACTTAAACAATCCATACCCAATATAATTCCAAACCCTACAAAGTCAAACACATGCGAACAATAAACAAAGGTATGACCTAACGAATCAAACTCTAATCGGTCACACTTCATCCCAAGTGTTGCATAACCTCCTATTGGATTTGCAACTCTTAAGGAAGTAACTAAATATGAGGGTTCTAAGTTAAGCTTATCTACCAAACATCGAGATATAAAAGAATGCGATGCACTAGTATCAAACAGAATGCTAACAGACATACTATGAATCTGAAGCGTACCACCCAACACTGCCTTTCCTTTCTCCTACACTATTGGCTTCGAAGTAGCAGACTCCAATGCATACACCTTGACCTTCCCATCCTTAGCGGACTCTTTGCATTGATTCTTATAATGGCCTATCTGATCATAGTTGAAGCATCTGATGTTCTTCTTCCCGATTACTTCTTCGTCTTCCTAATACGACACTCATTAGCGAAATGCCTTTCTTGTCACATTTAAAACAGACAACCTCAGACTTTCGTTTCTTCACTGCTCCTCCCTTATGAGCACCTTTCTTGTGAAATAACTTCGTCTTCTGATCTTGCCCAACCTGGACCTCCTTCTTCTTCTTTTTCTCCAAACAAGCAAACATCTCCTTATGTCTTAATGCCATTACCACTACCACATCGCAGGGATCTCTAATATGAGGTAATGTAGCCCTAGCCGACTCAGGCTTCAAACCTTTGATAAACTTCTCATTCCTCTTCATCACTGTATTAACAGTGGCATAACCATATTTAGCCAACTCTTTGAACCTACTAGCGTACTTTAAAATAGACATTTCTCCTTGCTCTAGCTCAGCAAACTTTCTGATCAAAACAGACTACGCCATCACCGACATGAACCTCTCCTAGAACCTCCTCTTAAACTCTTCCCATGTCATCGTCTCTTCATCCACTCTAGCTTTCACACTATTCCACCAAAATAAAGCTGCTCACTGATGTTGTCTTGAAGAAAGCCTCCTTTTCTGTTCATCATTGGGCCCCAAGTCAACAAATATCCTTCACAGTGCAGCAACAAGTTCTCAACTTCTATATTGTCTTCGGTTTCAATAAACGCCTTCCTTCCAAGCTTAGCATAATCTCGCTCAAATTAGCATAATGGTTGACCACCGTAGCTTCCTGAACTCCTCTCGTAGCATTTCCTCCAACAACTCCAGTGAAAGGGAGTGCGGATTAAGGATCTTAAGGCTAATTTAACACTAGAGAGGGGGTGAATAGTGTTTAATGGATTCTAAGACTTATATGGACTAATTTAAAAATTATGATATAAACAAATGCATAACTTAATCGAAGAACAATCACAGAATCAAACACAGATGGAGAAAGTAAATAAAAAGCAGTAAAAGGAAAGAACACACCGGATTTTATACTGGTTCAGAGTTACCCTACGTCCAGTCCTGCACCAAGGCAAACACCTCGTACAAATTTTTATTATACCAATGTCGAGATTACAATCCTCATTTCTAAAGGCCTTGAGATACCCTCCTGTCTTCGAGTCCGGGGCAAACTCTCTTGATTTACGGGACACAAGATCACCCAATTGATTTCCAGGCACAACCACACCTTATAGAGAGACTTGATAAACTTTTGATTAGAAATTGATCCTATAACTCTGAATAGCACTTTGATCTTCGAGAGAGGGCAGAGAATCAAAAAAGAATGAGATTCTTATTTGATTCACTTGAGAATTCGGCAGAATTTCAACATGATCTTAAAAATATGAAAATTTTAGAATATGGATTTGTGGAGAAGAAGGAGTGAAGAAAATAAGAAAATAGTTAGTTAAAAAATTCGTTTGTGGAGGCTATTTATAGACCAGTAACGGTCATAACCATTCATGAAGAGATTTAAACGAATAGACACTCTTTTTGAAAATTGGAACTTTTGAATTTAATGGCCACCATGTCGACATGGGGTATCCCATGATGTCGACATCCCTTAGTTAAAAACCAATGTAAATTTTGTTTTGAAAACAGTATTGAAAGGAAAACAAGATGAAATGATTCTGGAGTAAAATAAACTAATTTTCCTATGTTTTAAAATAAAGAAGAGTAGAAAAATATATTTTTAGAATGTATATATAAATTTGATTTTAAATCTTAAGTATATATATATTATAAAAGAATATTTAAAAATCAGAAGATAGTTCTTAAAACAAACGATGTTTAAAACAAGAGTTTATTTAAAAACAAAGAATATTTTAAGGCTAAAACATCTTTTTGAAAAGATAATTTTTAAGGCTAAAACATTTTGAAAAGCAGTTTTTAAAATCATTTTGAAAAACCATTTTGAAGCTGTTTTGCAAGCATCTTCCTGTAGAATATCTCATCACATCAGGACTCGAGAACTTGTACAAAACCAGGATGTTCGTGGGTTTGTAAGCCACTTGTCGTAGGTTTGTAAGCTACTTGTCGTGGGTTTGTAAGCCACTAAGAAGGTAGAAATGGGTTCCATCCCAAATGAAATTTGGAATGAAGATTTCCATGCTATTATTATGTTTTAACAAAACTAGACACTTATCTTGAAATCTTGATCTTGATACTCATGAGTCTTCAAACTTGATTTCTTTATTCTTGATCTTTATACTGTACAATCTTCAATAATCAGTACCCGCCTTATATATATCCTACATAATAACATTCATATATATCTAGAAAATAATGTTAGTATATAAGTTATAATAAAATAAGTTACAAAGGTTGTTGTCATCAAAACCACTATCTCCAGTTCCTAAAAATCTCCCCCTTTTTGATGATGACAACCTTATAAAATATACTTACCACTTCGATCATACCATAACTCCCCCTTACACCAACAACTCCCCCTTACTCCAAGCCTACTATTTTATATAACTTCTCCTCCTTTGTCATCAACAAAAATAACCTATAAACCTTGAACTTAGTAGAAAATGAGATAAACAAACATATGACATAAGAATAATAACTATGTATGAGTGAAATATAGCATCTTAAGTAGATTAGAATTCAATATTTTATACTCAAAGATTGTTTTTAGAAGAACATTAATTAAGATAACACTTATATACAAATTAACAAACCAATATACAATCAGGAAAGAGAAAAATGAAAAACACTTTACGAGGACCCTTAACTATTGGTGATTTATGGACCGAACAATTTGGATAGTGGAGACAAAAGTTTCCACGTTGTTCAACCAAGTTCCCATTAGCGTCAAAAAGGACCTCTCCAACGCAAATCACGCCATCGTCTTCGTCCATATGAACATCCGGATTCGGCAAAGGATGTTCTTCTTCTTGATCCTCTTGTGGTTCTTCTAGAGGCTCTTCTTCTTCAGAATCCATGGCTTGTGATGATTCTTCGATGACAATGGGATTGGCATGGTTATCCATAAGGAATTTTTGTAAATTCCTAAGGATTCTGCCTTGCCTATCTTGTTCTCTAGCCATTCGTAGTTGATTTACTTGAATTTCTATCATCATTTGAAGAAAATCTTTCATCTTCTCTTGTAATTTGATGACTCGTACGTGTGTGGAACGTTGAAAAGGGCCAGAATGAGGAGAAGTGGGTGAAGAAGGTTCATTATTAGAAGAGGAAGCCATTAATTTACTGTTTTAGAAGTTTATTACAGAGAATAGAATAGTGAAAAGGAGTAAAAGTCGAAATATATAAATATATAACCAAATAACTAATTTTAGAGGGAAATTTAAATTTGAAAATATCGGCATGTATGTCGACATGGGAGGATGGGTCATGTCGACATGCCCAGTTCAATTTTTGAGAAATTTTTATTTATATTAATTATTAACTATACTTGTATTATTTATAATTTATATTTCAGTTAATGAACATATACCTAATTCTCCTCTAAATTTAGTAAAGTTTTGTTCATTTAATGGTTTGGTTAATATATCCGCAATTTGTTTTTGGGTATTAATATATTCAAGAGTTATGACTTCTTTACTTATATTATCTCTAAGAAAATGATGTCTAATATCAATATGTTTTGTTCTAGCATGATGAGTTGGATTTTTAGATAGATTTATTGCACTAGTATTATCACAATAAATTAGTGATTTAGTTATAGTTAATCCAAAATCTTTTAAAGTTTGTTGCATATATATAAATTGAGAACAAGCCAAAGCAGCAGATATATATTCTACTTCAGTTGGTGACAAGGATATAGTGTTTTGCTTCTTACTAAACCAGGAAACCAAAGAATGTCCTAGAAAGTGACAAGTTCCACTTGTACTTTTTCGGTCTGATTTACAACCAGCGTATATTTTCTACATTACTCATTCTATTTAGTTGATTTCTTGTTTTAACTATAGATTCAATATTTCCTAGTATATTTTCTACAGGATGATCTTTTAATAGCCTAATTCTTTTATTAGGTTGAATGACTTCACAATTAGTTTCACTAGGTTCATTATTTAAAGTTACAAAATCTTCTTCATCTTCTATTTGTACAGTATCTTTAAAATTTTCATCAAAAGATACATGCATTGTTTCTTCAATAGTGTTAGTTCTTAAATTATAAACTCTAAATGCTTTACTTCTATTAGAATATCCGATAAAGATACCTTTGTCGGATTTAGGTTCAAATTTATCTAAATTATCTTTTGTATTAAGAATAAAACACTTACTACCAAAAACTTTAAAATATGCTACTATGGGTTTCTTATTTTAAAGTAATTCATATGGTGTTTTATTAGTTAATGGTCTAATTAAAATCCTATTTAATATATAACAAGCTGTAGCGACTGCTTCAGCCCAAAAGTTTATAGGTAAGTTACTATCAGAAAGCATTGTTCTAGCACACTCTTGAATCGTTTTATTCTTACGTTCTACCACTTCGTTTTGTTGTGGAGTTCTTGGAAAAGAGAAATTATGAGTAATTCCTTTTTGATTACAGAAATTTTCAAAATTTCCATTTTCAAATTCTCCACCGTGATCACTACGAATAGTTTTTATTTTTAAAGAAAATTGATTTTGAATTCTTTTAGCAAAATTCTTAAATAATTCAAAAGCATCACTTTTAAGTTCAAGAAAAATTGTCCAAGTATAGAATAATCATCTACAATTACAAGAACATATTTATTGTGATTAATTGATTGAACTTGAGATGGACCAAATAAATCTAAATGAAGTAATTCTAGAGGTTTAGATGTAGAAATCATATCTTTTAACTTAAATGAACTTTTCTTAAGTTTTCCTAATTGGCAAGCATCACATATACTATCTACTTTAAAGTTTAACTTGGGAAGACCTCTAACTAAGTCACGTTTTGATAACCTAGATAACAGTTTGAAATTTAAATGACCAAATCTTTTATGCCAAATCTAAGGGTCACTTGTATTAACCAAAAGACATAAGTTATCATTTGAAACTTTCATACTAAGGATGTAAATGTTTTTCTTCCTAATTCCTTCAAAGATAATATTTGATTTATTATCTTCGATGTGACACTTATCTTTTCCAATTTTAATTTTAAAATCTTTATCACATAGTTGACTTATACTAAGCAGATTATGTTTTAAATTCCTAACTATCAAAACATCAGAAATAAGAGGAGTTTTAGAATTACCGACATTGCCGATGCCAATCACATATCCTTTTGAGTTATCTCCAAAGTTTACCAATCCACCATCTTGATATATAATGTCATTGAGTATCTCGGGATTTCCAGTCATATGCCTTGAACAGCCACTATCAAGTATCCATTTATCTTTTTCAATTTGCACAGTTTGTCCATGTTTGCACCAAAATTGGTCAAAAACCCCAAATATCGTGAAAGCACCAGTGTATGAACACAAATCAGTAGTATAAAATCACAAATCATAGATCGAAGTAATGTAGAGGATAAAAAATGAAGAATAATAAACTTTAAACAGAAAGAAGCAGACAGAGACACAGGATTTATAGTGGTTCGGCTATCTCTGGCTTACGTCCACTCCAAAAGTTAATCTTTTATTGACTTTCCTTGCTGGTTACAATTGATTACAGCAAATTATAATGATAGAATTTGAGTACAACAACATCTATGGAGTGCAAAGTTGAATCGGATAGAGTCTGGACGTTGAGAAGCCAAAGATCCTCTTTCTGTAGACTTTGTGGTGCTATTTATAGGCACTCCATGCAAATTTCTCGCTCAAACTTCGGGAGACTCCCTCTGGCACGTGAGGGGGCCCACCCGATCGATCCCATGAAGTTTTGACTTGATCCGTGATCGATACGAATGCATTTCGTATCAATCAAGATTTTGTCCGATGGAGTCGAAACTTGGTGTTAACATTCCTTAGCTTGTACATAAGCGCTTGTGAAAATTTCATGGCATTTGGACCTGTGGATCTCGAGATATGATCAATACGAAATGTAGCTTCCTCAACGTCGTTTGGTCTGCATCGATCAATTCATATCGATACCTGTTCGTATCGATGCCCTCCACGTGTGTGCAGGTGACGTGGCCTGGTCCTCAGGGTGTGATCCATTTTCCACGCCGCGTTGAACGCCTCTTCCTCTGATTCATGCACATTTCCAGTTTGCATCCATTTTCTCGCATTGGTCACGTTCGTGTCCTTCAATCCGTGTTCACTACTTCGTATCGATCATGTGACCTGATCGATACAAATTTGCATCGAGTCGAACAGCATCGAGTCGAACAGTATTGAGTCGAACAACATCGAGTGTAACAGCATCGAGTTGAACAGCCTCGAGTCGAATAGCATTGTACCCTTCTCCCTGATCGATACGAATGCCTTGTTCGTATCCATGGGTATCGATACGAAATGCATGGATACGAACAGTATCGATACCAAACCTGTTTCTCCCAATATTGATCCATCCATATCTCGAGCATACGAACTCCGATTGGCCTGAAATTTGAAACGTAGCCTCTCCTAGCCTTGATCATCATTCCCTATCGATTCTGTCTCGATTGGAGCTCGGTCAAATTTTGACGACGTCGATCACAACCTTGTTTCCAATCGATTTCCTATCCAGATATCCATCCTTTCTAGCTAATTTGTTGATATTCCAGCCTTGACCAAAGGGTGGGATAACATTTTCCCCCCAAAACATGCCTTGTGATAAGAAGGGGTGTTTTGAATAGTTCAGAATCCGATATCTAAAGTCCATAGCCATATCATCCAAGTGCATCGTTCTTGACTGCTCCGAGTCGATGTCTGATTACAAATCCAATATCCAAAGCTTTAGCTAATTCCCTATCCTTCCGAACTCGATAGTCGAGTTCTAATCCATCCTCATCCAATAACCAATAACCGAATCCAGGACCTCTCCGGGTCGATATCCAAATCTGTAACCTCTCCGGGTTCTTGCCAAGCGCAATCCACACCCGACGACCGTGGTCCAGTGTCCCTGAACGTTAAGTAATCGCCATGGCTTAAGTCCTAAGCCGGATTCTGGTCGCTCCGGACCCTTATCGAGCATAGTCCATACTCGACGACCTAAAATATTAACCGATGATATAGGGCCCAAGTCCTAGGCCGAATCCTGGTCGCTCCGGACCCTTGTCGAGCATAGTCCATACTCGAAGACCTAAAATATTAACCGATGATATAGGGCCCAAGTCCTAGGCTGAATCTTGGTCGCTCCCGACCCTTGCCGAGCATAGTCCATACTCGACGACCTGAATAAGCCAATTCGCCACGTTCGGATGAAGAGTCTTACCCCTTGCCAGGCATAATCCATACCCGACGACCATTCACCAAAAACCAGATGAAAACCCAATCAAAATCCAATCCAAAATCCAAATCAAATCGGAAAACCAAAAATCCACATCTGAAATCAAAACCAATATCCAAACATGAAAACAATCATCCAAATGAAAGTCCATACCAGAAAACAAACAACATCGGGAGATCAAACCAAACTCCAAAACCAAGTCAAAAAAACAAATATCCAAACCAAAAGAAAAAGCAGATTTCGCAAACCATAGCATCGCGGTATATCATCATTCAGAGCATGCCTAGGGGCCATCTCCGTCCCCGTACATGAGTAAATGATTTGGCCATTTGTCAGCAGTTCGCTACTTATTTCATATCATTCATGTCAATTGATAACCAATCGACCATCATTCCTGGGCCTCGCGCCATCGTTGTTTGAGGTGGACGGTGGTTGCTCCTACTCCACCGCCGCATTCCGGGCCCCGACATATTGTCACAACTGTCCATTCCTTACATGCTCCTCAATTATGTCCTTCAGATGCCTACAACTATTGGTATCGTGTCCGTCTAAATCGTGAAAAAGACAGTGCATCCCTGATGCCCTTTCACGTTCCGAGGGTTCTCTCCTAGATGGCCTTCGGTAGGGAAGGCGATTCCGAGTCTCCATGAATATCCATTCCAATGTCTCGTTTAATCCTGTGTAAGTGGAAAACTTTGGTTCCCTCCAACGCTTCCTAGCTTTTCCTGATTCGTCATCCAGCTTTCTTTTTGCTTTATCTTTATCTTTATCCGAGCCTCCGCTGGATGGCCCACCATCCTAAGCTGCGTTCACCTCCTTTAACTTCATATTTGAATATGCATCTTCCTTGCCAAAGGAATCTCTCAGCTTCGTCAAAGAATTCCCCGAGATTCAGTGGTGGGTCCCGTATTAGAGATACTTTGAAATCTGAATCCTCTCTGACTCCTGATACTGCTGCCATTAAAACCATCGATGGATCCGGCCGACCCACCGAAGCAACTGCTGCATTGAACCGAGTTAAGAAAGCTCTGAGCAATTCATCTATCCTTTGCTTTACTGACGTTAGCGTCATCCGTTCTTCGGCCTTTTGATATGAACTCGAAATTGCTTCAGAAACCTGTCCACCAATTTTGTCCATGTCCTGATAGATCCTTCCTCCAGCTGTCTGAACCACATCGCAGCTATATCCGTTAAGTATAGAGGGAAACATCTGGCCATCACTTCCTCCAATGCCCCCAGAACTTCCATATGTCTTGTATATCTCATCAAGTGATCAGTCGGATCAGCTTTTCCATTGTATACTTCTAGCGTGGGTCGCTTGAATTCTGGTGGATTCCGAGCCATTCTGATGTCACGAGTAAACAGACTCATGTTTACTCCTTCCAGATATCTGTTCGTCAAACCTCCGCGCATAGTTCGTCTGATAATCTCAGCCAATCCAGCATTGTCCGCCAAAGGTTGCCCCCCGAGTCCCCGAGGGAATTCTGGTACGTACTCTTCATCACGCGCTCTTGCATTGCCGCCAGCATCTTGTTGGGTGGTGTCAACTGGAATTCCTCCATGAATTGGTCCATCGTTGTCGGGTGGTGTGCCCCCGTGTCCGGATCCATCCAGATTTATGGTCGTGTGCTGGTCCTGGGTTCTGCCTTGTTGAGCTGCTCTATTCGATCGCCTGTTTGGTCCTTCCGCTCCGGCTCCATGGATCTGAACCCCTAAAGCTCCAGCTGCTCCTGCTTGTCCGAACTGTCTAAGGAGGTTCTGCATCATTTCTCCCTGGCTTTTAAGAAACTCTTCGTGCATCGTTCCCATAATCATTTCCATTTCGTCTCGGGTGATGAAAGATGAAGTCTGGTTGGCCCCTGATGAAGCCTCCTGGCTTCCTTCATGCTGACTTCTCTCGGCTCTTTGTCTTCTACTTGATTGCCTTGTCATAGCTCTTAATCTGAATCCTTAAGCCTTCATATCTGAACTACAAATTTGGTATAGCGGGCGCTAGTTGCTTCTCAGCGAAAGCACCAAAGTGTTTGCACCAAAATTGGTCACAAACCCCAAATATCGTGAAAGCACCAGTGCATGAACACAAATCAGCAGTATATAATCACAAATCACAGATCTAAGTAATGTAGAGGATAAAAATGAAGAATAATAAACTTAAAACGGAAAGAAGCAGACAGAGACACAGGTTTATAGTGGTTCGGCTATCTCTGGCCTACGTCCACTCCAAAAGTTAATCTTTTATTTACTTTCCTTGCTGGTTACAATTGATTGCAGCAGATTATAATGATAGAATTTGAGTACAACAGCAACTATGGAGTGCGAAGTTGAATTGGACAGAGTCTGGACGTTGAGAAGCAAAAGATCCTCTTTCTATAGACTTTGTGGTGCTACTTATAGGTGCTCCATGCAAATATCTCGCTCAAACTTCGGGAGACTACTTTTGGCACATGAGGGGGCCCAGTGATCGATCCCATGAAGTTTCGACTCGATCCGTGATCGATAAGAATGCATTTCGTATCGATCAAGATTTTGTCCGATGGAGTCGAAACTTGGTGTGAACATTCTTTAGCTTGTACGTAAGCTCCTGTGAAAATTTCATGGCATTTAGACCTGTGAATCTCGAGATATGATCGATACGAAATGTTGCTTCCTCAACGTCGTCTGGTCTGCATCGATCAATTCGTATCGATACCTATTCGTATCGATGCCCTCCACGTGCGGCTGGTGACGTGGCCTTATCCTCAGGGTGTGATCGATTTTCCACGCCGCGTTGAACGCCTCTTCCTCCGATTCACACACATTTCCAGTTCACATCCATTTGCTCGCATTGGTCACGTTCGTGTCCTTCAATCCATGTCCACTACTTCGTATCGATCATGTGACCTGGTCGATACAAATTTGCATCGAGTCGAACAGCATCGAGTCGAACAGTATTGAGTCGAACAACATCGAGTCTAACAGCATCGAGCCGAACAGCCTTGAGTCGAATAGCATCGAGTCGAACAACATCGTACCCTTCTCCCTGATCGATACGAGCGCCTTGTTCGTATCCATGGGTATCGATACGAAATGCATGGATACGAACAATATCGATACCAAACCTGTTTCTCCCAACATTGATCCATCCATATCTCGAGCATACGAACTCCGATTGGCCTGAAATTTGAAACATAGCCTCTCCTAGCCTTGATCATCAATCCCTATCGATTCTGTCTCGATTGGAGCTCGGTCAAATTTTGACAACGTCGATCACAACCTTGTTTCCAATCGATTTCCTATCCTGATATCCATCCCTTTCCATCTAATTTGTTGATATTCCAGCCTTGACCAAAGGGTGGGATAACAGTCCGTTGGTTGTTGATTCTTCAAAAGCCATGTAACATGTCTATTCCTGCATAACAAACCAATTCAGTAGATAACTTGATTTTTCATAAAAACTATATGCAGACTTATGATACTTTGATGAAATGCATAAATTCAAACTAGTATTAACAAAATTTCCTAAAAATGCCATTTTTAACTTTTCAAGTTTCAAATAATGAAAACTATGAAAACCTATGCTCTGATACCAATTGAAAGGGAGTGCGGATTAAGGATCTCAAGGCTAATTTAACACTAAAGAGGGGGTGAATAGTGTTTAATGGACTCTAAGACTTATATGGACTAATTTAAAAATTATGATATAAACAAATGTAGAATTTAATCATAGAACAATCATAGAATCAAACACAGACGTAGAAAGTAAATAAAAAGCAGTAAAAGGAAAGAACACACCGGATTTTATACTGGTTCGGAGTTACCCTATGTCCATTCCTACACCAAGGCAAACACCTCGTACAGATTTTTATTATACCAATGTCTAGATTACAATCCTCAATTTCTAAAGGCCTTAAGGTACCCTCCTGTCTTCGAGTTCGGGGCAAACTCTCTTGATTTACGGGACACAAGATCACCCAATTGATTTCTAGGCACAACCACACCTTATAGAGAGACTCGATAAACTTTTGATTACAAATTGATCCTATAACTCTGAATAACACTTTGATCTTCGAGAGAGTGCAGAGAATCAAACAAGAATAAAATTATAATTTGATTCACTTGTGAATTCGGCAGAATTTCGGCACGATCTTAAAAATATGAAAATTTTAGAATATGGATTTGTGGAGAAGAAGGAGTGAAGAAAATAAGAAAATAGTTAGTTAAAAATTTCGTTTGTGAAGGCTATTTAAAAACCAGTAACGGTCATAACCATTCGTGAAGATATTTAAAAGAATAGACACTTCTTTTGAAAATTGAAACTTATGAATTTAACGACCACCATGTCGACATGGGGTATCCCATGATGTCGACATCCCTTAGTTAAAATCAATGTAAAATTTGTTTTGAAAATGGTATAGAAAGGAAAACAAGATGAAATGATTCTGGGGTAAAATAAACTAATTTTCCTATGTTTTAAAATAAAGAAGAGTAGAAAAATATATTTTTAGAATGTATATATAAATTTGATTTTAAATCTTAAGTGTGTGTGTGTGTGTGTATATATATATATGTTATAAAAGAATATTTAAAAATCAGAAGATAGATCTAAAAACAAACGAAGTTTAAAACAAGAGTTTATTTAAAAACAAAGAATATTTTAAGGCTAAAACATCTTTTTGAAAATCATTTGAAAAGATAATTTTTAAGGCTAAAACATCTTTTTGAAAATCATTTGAAAAGATAATTTTTAAGGCTAAAACATTTTGAAAAGCAATTTTGAAAATCATTTTGAAGTAGTTTTGCAAGCTTCTTCCTGTAGAATATCTCATCACATCAGGACTCGAGAACTTGTACAAAACCAGGATGTTCGTTGGTTTGTAAGCCACTTGTCGTAGGTTTGTAAGCTACTTATCGTGGGTTCGTAAGCCACTAAGAAGGTAGAAATGGATTCCATCTCAAATGAAATTTGGAATGAAGATTTCCATGCTATTATGAAGTTTTAACAAAACTAGACACTTATCTTGAAATCTTGATCTTGATACTCATGAGTCTTCAAACGTGATTTCTTCATTCTTGATCTTTATACTGTACAATCTTCAATAATCAGTACCTGCGTTATATATATCCTGCATAATAAAATTCATATATATCTAGACAATAGTGTTAGTATATAAGTTATAATAAAATAAGTTACAAAGGTTGTTGTCATCAAAACCACTATCTCCTGTTCCTAACATCCAGCAGCAATTCCAGCTTGCATCATATTCATGAAAAATTGATACATAGCTTCCATATCAACTTGTAGGACTCGCACCAACATTCTCATCTTGAGCCTGACCTTGATTCCTCCTCATATTTGGTCGGGTGTTTCCATTTATGGTGGTGCTGTCACCTCCTAGGTTAACTCTGCCTCTTCTAGCATACATATCTGTATTCAAGCCTCGTGAGATAGAGAAGAATAGCCTAAGAGAGATAGGAGAATAGAGCTATAGTGTATACATATATATAGCAAATACAAGTACGTTACTATAGCGTTATCCAATACCCCGATCTTATCTCTAATTCCCTAGGATTATGTTTTCAAAAATCATTTTTAGTTAAAAGTTTTCATAAACCTATGCTCTGATACCAAGTTGTAACATCCTCTATCTAGAGGCCTAAAGCAAAGCGCTTAAGATGATGCAGTCATCAATAGTATTAACTTTTGGTGACTAAATACAACTATGTTAATGGTATCCATAATATCGGAAGCACTTGAATATGAAACAAATCACAGATTTCAAAACAACATTTTCCATTACATTTGAAAGCACATGTTCCACTTTCAAATTAAACGATCCCATAACGTTTCCCAAGCAATAATCAAATATAAATATTACAAAAATATGCCAAGAATGACATATAATGATGCCCCCTTGAATGACCAGAGTAACATACTATCATAACTAACATAATACACAGTGGAAATAAACAACAAAATAGAACATCAACTCCTAAATAGCTATCTGCCAGCCTCCTACTCGCCTTTGGTAGCTTTATTCGTCATCCTACTAAAAACCTAAAAACCTCAACCCTCAGCCTACTCAAATCAATTTTGAGCACCCGAGAGTTTAAAGGGAAAACATAAACTTCGAGTCAGACATAAATCCTAGTGCGAATAATACCATACATAAAGCCTAGTGCGAATAATACCATGCATCTCGGTTATTTAATGTTAAGTGAGACCAGCCGCTTAGTGGAACGAGTTTCCCCTCACTAACATCCTTTTAAAACACATCTTTTGCAAAACTGGTTAAAAGTGTAAAGCATTATTATGTAAACATACATAACAGGTAATAAATGAACTATCTGTTCGAACACTATAGTTTTGTTTGGCTAACTACTAACCTTTGGCTGACTCAGGCCTACCAGACAATATAATCAAAATAATCTGACAACTGTTAGACACTCGTCATTTGGACGGTCTGTCCTTAACTATCTGTTAAATACTTCTCTTCTGGACGGTTTGTCCGTAACTTAACATCTCTTAGGGTCACCTGATCCTAATGGTTTTGCAGGCTCACCAAAAACCTATTTGTATACAAACATATATTCCCTTCTGTGTGTAATCCTAATTTTAATCTTACTTGTGACAAAGCCCTACACACTAGAATTTTAGTCTAAAATAGCTAATGTATAGGGCGCGACCCTATAGCAGTCCCATCTGTATTCTAATATCTGAGTCATTTCACTTAGGGAAACCTTCCCATAAATTTTTCTTGAAAACCTTTTCAAAATGATTTAAAACCTTTAAATCAAACTCCACAAGGAATATACATATACTCTATGCTTCACTCAAAATCACCTTGCCATGTTATATATATATACACTTTACTCAAACCATTGTGTATGAAAACATTTATACCTTTGAAAGTACTCCTTTCGAATCCATTGAAAGTACCCCTTTGGAAACCATTGAAAGTACCTCTTTCAAAATCAAGTAAAACCCTTCATTTAACCTAGGCCGAAAGGCCAAAACCTTCTTTTCGAAACCATTGAAAAACCTTTCTTTCGAAAGATTTAAAAACCTTAGACATCTTTCTCTAAAAACCTTTAAACATTGCCTTTCGAAACCGTTGGAAAGCCTTTCCTTCTAACCCTTTCGAAAAAATATGAAAAACCTTTCCTTTCAAACCTTTTGAAACCATTGAGGAACCACCCCTTAGAAACCTTTTTTTAAAACCTTTCGAAAGCATCAAAACCTTTTTAAACGCCAACCTTTTAAATGCACTTTGGTTCAATTTAAAACGTGTGGAAAAACATCTTTCGAAACCATTTAAACCATCTTCTTCGAAACCATTTGGGGTATATTTCAATAGAGCAAAAGAGCCATTAAAACCATTTAAGTTGAAAGCCTTTCTTTCGAAAACAATTCCTAAGTAAAGAAGTGATGGTGTCGAAACCACCCTTCCGAAAGCATTGGAGAAGTTGGCAAGTTTATAAAAACAAAGTATACCTTTCGAAAACATTGACTTCGAAAGGTAGAAAAGCGCAGCTAGGGGTTTCGACCCCTTCCAAAGCATTACTTAAAAAAAGAGCGCAATCGATTCGAAACCTTTCCTTTGAAAACATATGACCAGGTCGAAAGCCAACCCAATCGAAAGCACTTCCTTCGAAAGCAAAGCAGGCAGTATTTCTTTTAAAACAAAGGCATGCTTCGACCCCATCGGAACGCAACGTTCCAATCATGCACCTTCCGCCTCTATCCAATTCGCTACGTACCAAGTGTATTGATACCATGCGGATTGGTCTCGAAAGCAATGGTGGTGAAACGTCTAGGTCGGAACCCCTTGTGCCGAAAGGGGCGGAACATGCTAAAATCATGTCAAATTTGTTTTAACTTAAAAGAGAAATACTTTTCAACTAACCTGCAATGTTTATCAAATTCTCATTGGTTGCTAAATTTCTTTTTCAAAAGTGCTGCCAAGATTTCAGAAATAAACAGTTTATTTATTTTACAAAATACCCCTTCTCCTTTTATAAATATATAAAACATTTAAGTCTCATACCTTAAATAATTTTATGTATTCATTAAAACACATAGGAAAATTCTACAAAAATTCCAAAAAATCATTTTCAATATTTTTTCTAACATATATAAATTTCAGACCCAAATAATTAATTATTTAGCCGTAAATAATTTAAACCCTAAATATCATTTTCTTCACTATAAAATTAATATAAAATTCACATTAACTAAGAAAATTATGAAAATTGACACCCATCTCTAAAATATTATTTCTGATCTATATCTAAAATTGCAAGGCATTTGGATGTCAGTTAATAGAGTTTTCATATCAAAACATATCATAAAATCTATTTAAACAAGCATAAATCATCAACAAGTATATATAAACGTTTAATCATTCAAAACATGGCCGAATCATGCAAAATAAGTTCGGATTATCCTTAAAACCGAAAACCATAAGAAAATGAGGTGTAGTAATTATTCACCTTAGCTTAGGATTAAGGATTTGAGATTTGAGTGAATTTTGATGTTGATTTAGCTTTCCCCTTTAGCTTTCTTCCTCTTATTCTTTAAAATGGTGGATGGCTTACAAGTTTTAGTTTTGCAAATGAGAATGATTAAGAGAATACATGACAAAGGGGTTTAGGTTATTACAATGGCTAATTTCCTATTTTACCCCTCCTCTATTTCATTATAGTTTATCTTAGTTCATTCATTTTCTAAGGCGCGCTACTCCTAATTAAATCAAATCTCAATCCCCTAATTAACACATTATTTTATATAATTTACGTAATTAAATTTTGTAAATAATGTTACTAAAAATATAGGGTGTTACAATTTTATTAAACATAAATACATAAGAGGCCACATCAAAATAATGGAACTAATCGAGAACTATACTAACCTCTGATAATACCTAACAACCATAAGTTGGTCACATTGTCCTTAAAACTAAAATGTATAGGACTAACTTGCGTATTATATAAATAACACATAAGTTAAACTCTGCCTAGAATGTGGGTATTAGTATATCATAATAAATGGCATGGTATAATAATGTGTACCGTAAGTAGCATATAAATATCTCAAAGCTATCAACTTATATTATTAACAATGCACATATATTATCATTCAAATAAATAAAAAAATCTATAATCTTATCATAAAGCTCATAATCAAAATGGTTATACAACTAGACATCCTTACATTGGAACACTCATCCAATCATATCAACACATAAGTATCATTAAGTACCTCATGGCATGCACTCGGCAATGCCAAGATTATCTCTCAGATAATCATAAACTAGACATATCTAGAGTCTGTTATACATAACACATATGAATATACACAAAAAAACATCCCAACTAACCGTACATAAAACACAAACATGGAATACACTTGGAAGTCAAGGTCATCTCCAAGATAACCATATAAAAGATAAGTATGGAGTATAACTTCTTGCTTTCAGCATCCATGCTATCCTTAATAGTCATATAATAGATGTGAACGAGGTGACATTACTTCATGGACACCATTCCATAAACAATTCGAATAATCCATAATCACATAACTTATCATCTATATTATCAACCTCATAGTTAACCAGCTTCACTCTCAGCCTCATGAATAATCATATAGGCACTCTGCCTCTCGATAATCTAATAAACCCTCAATCTTATAGATATTCCACCAGACACTCGATCATGTAAGTAATAATGTGGCTCTCAGCCTTATAAATATATTTTGGCATCAATGAAATAAGTTGAGCTGTTCGGCTCTGGGTCGCATATTCAATAATCTCATAAGGCGAACAAGTAAGTGTCTATAGCATCTCATTAATAACCATATTGGAGACTAACAGCTCATAACCTTCTCCAGAGGCCTTCCACACATGCTCTTTGGGCTATTCCTATAGTCTTTAGTTGTCCAGATGATCATCGAGTCCGAATATCCATTAGGTGCAGGTCCTCTCTATGTAATGGTTAGGAATCTACAAGTGCCTCCAAATGATAACTGACCGTTGACCTATGTGAATAGGGCCATTGGCTCTTAGCCATATACATTGAAAAATTATGTCATGGATATAGGGCGCGACCCTACAATCCGGCCCTTAGGATGGATATCAGCCTGATCTGGTTTACTCCTCACCAAAATAGTATAATTACACTGTAACACCCTGTAAAATTAATAAGAAAATAGACTACTTATAAGACTAAAATGGAAATTATATAAATGTTAGAATCTAGCCACAAAAGTTGTGCCATTGCATTTGAGGCGATTTTTTGATCAATTTTTATATATAACGTTATGTAATCGGAGGTCAAACGAAAAATTTATGCACATTTGAAGTATTCAAAGTTAATATAATTCAAATGAAATTCAAATTCAAATAAATAATTAATGCTAAAATATGAAATTTAAAAAATTAACCGTAATTAGAAACTTGGGGATTAAGTAAACATTAAAATAAATGTAAATGCTAAAGTTAATTAAGGAATTAAATAAAATGACAAACAAAAAAAGTAAAACGTTCCCAAAAAAGGCAACCGATCGACCGCCTACCTAGGGTTGGTCGACCGTCTAAGTAGGAGCGGCTATACAATGGTTGCGTCTTAGGTTTTCTTAAGTTAAGAACGACTCGGATTTTTTTATTTTAAATCGACTTAAATCCAAAGATTCTGGTGCTTTCTAACCACTATAAGTAAGAGGCTAGCCCCTTCACTTTTTTTCACAAATTATTTGGGAACGTAAGTGGAGCTCTGTTAGTCTCTTTCTTTAATATGATTCAGGAATTTCTTAATATTTTCAAGTAAGGAATTATAGGTGTTTATTATTTAATTTCTAATTCTATTATCCTCCAATCCCTGAAATTATTAATCTAATACATATAAATCTACTTATTGTATATTTCAAAAGAAAGGGATCCGAAAAGATATTAAAAGCGGGCACAAACAAATCCAAGAGGAAGAGTTGGGAATCTTTTGTGAGCAGAAATCTTAGTTTTTCTCATTTTAGTAATTATAATGTATAACTTGGATTTGATATACGTCTTAGGAAATTTTGTTCACAAAAACATCAAACTAAAACCCCATAGTTCCCCCAAAGAAAAATATCAATTCTTATGTTGGAATCTCAAATATTCTATATTAAAATAGTAGGATTTATGCAGTTGTTGCAATTTTAATATTTTATATTTCTCGCTTTCTCTTTGGAACCGATTAAGGGGTGATAGAGGTAGGGTATGCCCTGGGGGAAATTACGTAATTTTTTACATATATCTTGTTAGTCGCTATGCACAGGATCAAAGATGGCCAATAGTTGTAAACAATGTAAATGCAGCGAAAATAAAATAGTTGATAACACGATCGATTTTATACCGGTTCGGACCTCCCGTCCTATACCCAGTCCTGAAGCACCCCTTCGCTATTTCATTTAACCAAATAACCCTCGCTTCCCCCAAAGCAATAGGCTAATACAAAAGTATTTCTTTGACAATCTTGTGTTCCAAATAACACGGACTTTGACTAATAGTACAAATCTTCCTATGGTCTCCTTTGAGTTTGTGAATGTGAATGCTTTGAGTTGTAGGAAGTGGTTTAACCAAAATGATATTTTGGTTATGATAGATTGAGAATATTTAAGTAAGAGCTGCACAAATATGTAAATAAAGAATAATAAGAAATCAAGAGAATAGTTCGTAGTTAATCTCAACCTTTATAGTATTTATAGGTTTAAAGAGATGCAGATGAGGAGTTGTTACCGTTAGATAAAATCTATTCGATTTAATGGCTATAACCTTTGAAGAAGAGAAACATCCATTCAGAATATAGCCGTTGCTAGAAAACAGACATCAGTGGATTTTCCACAAACGTCTGTGGCTTCATGAAGGAATTTCCCAAGCCATTTCACAAACGTGTATGGATTTTCCACAAATGTCTGTGGTTGGCATTTTCAGATTATAAATGTTTTTAATGTCAATTTTTGTGCATATGAATTCGTGTGTGCATTTATACTCAAGGAGACATTACAATGTTTATCTAAGACTCTTAATATACTAGTATAACCTTACTAATCATAGCTTGGTCCATAAATCTTTGTTTATCTTCGTGTCCTGATATCTTTGAGCATGACGATCTCTTGTAGTGTATAGCTGTAATTATGATATGATATATAATATATGTAATTGTATAGTTTTTTCATTGAAACCATAGAATGGAGGTTCTAACATTCTCTCCCTTTTGGATGATGACAACTATACAATCGTTTAGTCATGTAAAATAACACACCTAATTTAATCTTCCCCTATGTATATGCATATACTTCTCCCCCTTTATCAATATTGAAAATAAAATAAGAGAAAGCTTAAATATATAGTCATGGTGAATGAGATAAATAACATAATTGTTTAACGAATTGATTATATGCTCCCTCTATCAACATGCCCAATTTTCTCCCCCTTTGTCAAGGTTGAAAATATGTAACTATTAGCCAATTGTCAAAAAATGTTTAACAAAATGTACATAATTTTGGCTAATGTTAGGTACAAAAATGATTTAAACAGTATTAAGCATAGTTGTACATTTCTTATGATATTTACTGCCTTCAAAAAATAATTTTATTTTCCACGAAATGATTTTCACACAATGTTTATAGCATCTTTGAAATCAACGTTGTTAGCCATAAAATCTACTTAAGAGTAGAAGTATAAAAGAAGGTTAATGAGAGTACTAGGTTTCGTTGAAGTTATAGGCATGGGTTTCGACAAAGGTCATAAGAATATGTTTTGCACACATTAAGGAGGTTTTAAAGGAGTCGGAGGCACCAGCTGCCCTTACCAACAATAAACAGTCGGAGACTACCCTTCCGCCACTTTCAACCTTTCGACTGATAAATAAGCAAAGACAGATTCAGAATCCCTTTCGAAGGCAATGGATGATAATCTTCCACTTATGTGCTAAAGCTTTTGGAACCAAAGGTTTCTCCTACATAACAACCTTTTCGAAAGCATATCCATGCCTTTCGAACTGGTTGAGGCCAATGACATCAGGAGAAGGTTCCATGTCGATCAATAGAAAAGCATTTGGAAACTACCAACAATGTCGGAACCATCAGAGCTTCAATGTCTTTTAAGCCCCTATGAAAAGCCTTCGACGGAGTCGAAAGGCTCTCATCATTACTTCCGATGACAACAAGGCAACATGAAGAGAAAGGTGCATTTGAAGACCTTCCGACAACATCGAAAGCAATTCTGAAGAAAGCGGAGAAAAGGAATACTAAAGACTTAAAAAAGGCGAAAGGTGTATAAAAGAGCCTTTCGACTTAGTCGAATGGTCTGGAGAAAAATGAAGAAAGCACATGGGTGAGTCAAAGGATACGAAAGAGATGCCCTTTGACAGCGTCGAAGGCAGAGGAGGCCTTTCGACCAAGTCAAAAGGCATGAGGCAGCATATAAAAAGAGGTGTTTCGACCGAGTTAAAGGCATGACCATGAAAGGGAGGTCGGCCTGCATCTATAAATAAGACCTAAGGGGTCCAGTTTTGGGGACCGAATTTTGGAATCCCAAATTCATTCGTTTTACTCCAACTTCTTAGGTGCAATTTTATCTTCGAGAAACCCTAAATCAAATTGGGGATAAAGCTCTCTTAATTGTAACTCTTTTTGGATTATTAATAAAAGAGAGATGGTTGGTTCATTAAGGATTTTGATGACGAGGAAGATCATTTAGATCATTAGCTAGTCTAGTGATCCATTGCACATGATTCTAACCTATTCTCTTAACTTCTTTTTGTCTATGCAATGCATAGGATTGACTTGGGTAAACATAGTCGAAACACATCATCATCGAAACCGCCATAAGGCAATGAAAATAAAAATGGCGATAAGGTTTCGACATTGATGATGGGGTTTCGACATTGGTGAATCTATGAAACTGGGAGATATCCAGGTCGATCTTATATAGGAAAAAAAGTGGAGCTTAGACAGTTACAGACTGAACCTATTTCGTAAGAATAGAATCCCTCTCGACCTGGTCGAAAGGGGGGTTCCGTAGGGATCCCAGTTTATAATTGGCTAACAATCAATCAGAGATGAATTCATTTGAAAGGGGTTTATCCCTAGTTACATCTGCAACCCTTTCGAAGGGGTTCCTCAACAAAAATAGCAAAATCACTTGAGTCGAGAGCAGCCATGACATATAAATAAAACATGCGTTTCTTTCGACATTGTCGAAAGGGCTAGAACAAGCCTTCCGACATGATCAAAAGGAATAAGAAGCCAAAATGGATAGTTGCTTCCAACCCATTCAAAGGAAAGGTTTCGAATGTGATGCTAATTACTTAGCCTTCATTTTCGAGCTAACTCCTTAAACCCATTTGACTAAGTCAACCTGGTTGAAAGGTAGGTTTCGAAGGAAGAGGTCTTCTCAACAATCTGATTTCGTTTGAACTCAGTCACGTTCCATATAGCTTTGGGAATGTTGACCAGTTTTCTTGTTAACATTTTTGGCGCTAGAAGGAGGGCCCGAACCTCCGACCTTGTCACTATATTGTAGACTAATTTTGGTTCATTTGACTTGCGTAGGAAAAATGAGATCTAAACAATTAAGCGGAAATGAGGAAGGTGTTATCCACACCACCACTCTTGAGGAGAACATAGCTCCGTCCTTTAATCTGGAAGGGGCTGTTCAAGGACAACCTTCATCACCAGCTCAAGAAGATGAGAATCTACAAAGATCAAACATTTGGTGCAGCAGCTACAAGAGATGCAAGAGCTGCTCAAGATGGCACTATCTCAGAAATCTTGAAAGACACCAAAGCCAACTAAGGGGGATGGGGTAGTCTTGCCCAGGAGGAATTTAAAAGCTAACACCAATGAATACAAAAGAAAAATAGACTTAAAATCATCCAAGAAGAAGGAGCTTCCTCAGTCAAAAGCTAACTATCAAGGGAGAGTTCATGATAAGTCGCTTGAACAATCCGGATGCTCAACGTCAAAAGAGTATTGTCCGGACCAGAAAAATTATTGTAATGTTGAGGCTTATCTAAAAGATGCAGTTGAAAAGGTGATAAAGGATGTATGAACACGAAAGGGAAGAGGACAATGGATGAAAAAGCTAATGATAATGAAAGAGTGCCGCCCTTCATCGATGAGATCATGGCTACAGTCATCCCGCTTCATGTAAAAATCCCGACAATGAAATACCATGGAGTTACAGACCTGGACAATCATTTAATGGCTTTCGGTAGCCAAATGGATTTGTACAATGCATCTGGAGCTGTCAGATGCTGATTATTCCTAGTCACTCTCCAAGGAGCTGCAGCAAAGTGGTACAGGCAGTATCGAGAGAAAACCATTTATTCATAGAAGCAGTTCTCTTCTGAATTCTCCACCCAGTTCTGCATTTGCAAAGATCCCATTATAGACTATACAGTCTTGGCCAACATAAAGCAAAGACATGGGGAATCCTTGGGAGATTATCAGAGGAGATTCAACGTTGAAGTCAAAGCCAAAGACATGTATAATCGAGACAAGCTTATTGCAGTTCATTCCGGCTTGATAGAAAACACCCCCTTTTGGAAGCAGCTCTTCATCAACGGATGTAATGATTTACTAGGCTTTCATTTCCAGGCCGACAAGTTCATTCGGATGGGTGAGCTATACTATGCTAAGAGGAATGCTATTCCCAAAAAAGAAGGGGGAAATTTTTCCTAGACCGAGGACAACAAGATGGGAGAGCCCGTTGCTAACGCAGTCGCTTTAAACAAGCCACTGCCTTATGTTTATACTATGGCCAAGGTAAGAGAAAAATTTTTGACCTCCTATAAAGCCAAGAATAAACGCGAACAAAGAAAGGGAGGAGATTATTGTGCTTATCACATGGTGAATAGCCACAAAACCGACGAGTGCAGGTGTAACGTCCCCTATGTAGAGGCCCAAAGCTAAGCACTACAAATGCTGCATTCATCCAAAGTATTAACTTCCGGTGACTAAATATAGCTATGTTAATGGTATCTATAATATCAGAAGCATTCGAATATGAAACAAAGCAAATATTTCAAAACAACATTTTTTTCCATTACATTTCAAAATAGATGTTTCATATTTAAATTACATAACCACAATCGTTTCCCACGCGATGATAAAATATACTTATTACAAAATACGCCAAGAGCGACATATGAAGATGCCCCCTTAGATGATCATAGTCATATAGTCATAATTGACCCAATACATACACAGCGGAAATAAACACAAAACAAAGAATGGCAACTCCTAAATAGCTATCTGTTAGTCTCCTACTCTCCTCCGGTAGCTTTATTCGTCATCCTACTAAACCTGAAAGAACCTCAACCCCCAACCTACTCAAATCAATTTTGAGCACACGAGATAAGGGGAAAACATAAATTTCGAGTCAGATATAAAGCCCGGTGTAAATAATACTATACATCCCGTTTATTAATGTTACGTGAGACCACACCGCTTAGCGGAATGGGTTTCACCTCACTAACATCCTTAAAACTTATCTTTTGCAAACATTTATCCTGCAACCAAAACTGGTTAAAACCGTAAAGCATCATTGTACTATGTAAACATACATATCAGGTAACAAATGGACCATCTGTCCGATTACTATAGTTTTGTTTGGCTTACAATTAACCTTTGGCTGACTCGGGCCTACCAGACAAAATACCATAATTTATCTAACATCTGTTAGACACACCTCTTCTAGATGGTCTGTCCTTAACTATCTGTTGAATACTTCTCTTCTGGATGGTCTGTCCCTAACTTAACATTTCAAGGGTCACCTGATCCTAATGATTTTGCAGGCTCACCAATAACCTATCTATATACACATATATATTCCCTTTTGTGTGTAATCATAATTTTAGTCTTACCTATGACAAAGCCTTACACATTGGAATTTTGGACTAAATTAGCTGAGGCCAATAGCTAATGTATAGGGCATGACCCTATACCAGTCCCATCTAGTATCCTAATACCTGAGTCATTTTCTGTTAAGGATAACTACCTTTAAATTTTCCTTGAAAAACTCTTTCAAATTTGATTTAAATCTTTAAATCATACAAACACAAGGAAAATACATATTCTTCATGCTTTACTCAAAATCACCATGCCATGTTATATATATATATATATATCACTCAACCCCTTGTTGATGAAAACCTTTACCCCTTTTGAAACCATTAAACCTTGTCTTTCGAAAACATTGGAAAATCCTTCCCTTTCTTTTCATCGAAAGCTTCGAAATAATAGACATTCCTCTTTAAAACCTTTAAACATTGCCTTTCGAAAACATTGGAATAACCCTTCCTTTATTTTCATCGAAAGCTTCGAAAATAAAGAAAAACCTTTCCCTTTTGACCCCTTCGAAACTTTAAGGAACCACCCCTTCGAAACCATTCATTAAGACCCTTTCGAAAACATTGAAATACTAGACCTTTCAAAAACATTGGGTTCAATTTAAAACATGTGAAAACCTTTCGAAACCATTCAAAGTTTACTACTTCGAAACCTTTAAAAACCATCTCAGTCGAAACCTTTTGAATTATGCCTTCAAGTAGAGCAAAAGGATAAGAAGCCCATTAAAGTCGAAAGCACTTCTTTCGAAATCATTAAAACCATCTCTTTCGAAACCATTTGGGTTATACTTCCATTTTTAGAAAGAGTGTCTTTAAAACATTTAAGTCAAAAGCAGCTGTTTCGAAACCATTTCCAAAGTAAAGAAGCGAAAGTTGGTGTTGAAAGCAATTAAATAGTTTTAAAGCCTGAAATAAACAGTTCTTTTCACCTAACCTGCTTTATGTGTAAAATTTTGATTGGTTGCCTCTTTTCTTTACCATTAAAAAGTGCTGCACATTTCAGAGCTAATTATTTAATTTAAATCATTTGCAAAATACCCCCTCTCCTTAATTAAATATATAAAACATTTAAGTCTCATACCTTAAATTATTTTATATATTCATGAAAACATTTAGGAAAATTCTATAAAAATCAGAAAATCCTTTACATTATGTTTTCTAACATAAATAAATTTCGGACCCAAATAATTATTTTTTGTTCCAATAAATAATTTATAACCCAATAAATCATTTCCCTTACTAGAAAATTAATATAAAATCCACCATAATTCAGAAAATTATGAAAAGTGAAACCCATCTCTAAAATATATTTTCGATCTACATTCAAATTTGCAAGGCATTTGGATGTCATTTAATAGAGTTTTCATATCAAATATATCATAAAAACTAGTATGAATATGCATAAAACAACAACAAGCATATATATAAACTTTCAATCTTTCAAAACATGGAATAATCATGCAAAATCATTTACCCTTAAATCCAAAAACTATAAGAAAAATGCGATGTAGTAACCATTCACCTTAGCTATGTGATTAAAGATATGAGATTTGATGTTAAACAAATTGATTCACTTCTTCTTCTTGAAATCCTAGCTTTTATCTTCTCTTGAGATTGAAAATGGTGGCTGACCTTATGGTGTTTTTGCTTGAAAAAATGGAATGAACGTGTGTTTGTTTCCCTAAGAGTTTAGGGTATAAGCTCATCCTATTTCCCATTTTGCCCTTCCTTATTTCCTAACATATCTTATTCATGTTATCTCATTTTAAATTACACATTAACAAGGCACGGCTACCCTTAATTTTAATCAAATCTCAATCTATTAATCATCTTACATTATTTTGTTTTATTTAGCCAATTAAATATTCTAAATAATGTTACTAATAATATGGGTTGTTACAATCTCCCCTCCTTAAAGAATTTCGTCCTCGAAAATACGATAAGGAACACATTAAACAATCAAAGGTAAAACATACCATCAAAACAAATCAGGATAAGCGTCTTTAATCCTGCTCTTAGTCTCCCAAGTACAGTCTCTAACATCGTCAGTCCACTAGACTTTCACTAATCTGACTGTCTTGTTCATCAACTCCTTCTCATCTCTCTTGACTATTCAGATAGGCTTCCTAATTATAGTCATATCTGGTTCCACTACTAAGTCCTCTAAAACAGTCGGTGCTAGTGTTTAGATCCCTAACACATTTCCTTAGATGAGATATATGAAAACATTGTGGATTCCCGCCAAATTACTGGGTAACTCTACTCTATACGCGAGTTCTCCGATCCTCTCTAAAATAAGGAACGGTACTTCGAACCGTGGTGCTAACTTCTATGTCTTTTCGAACCTGATAACACCTTTCATCGGCGATACTTTGACGAAAACATGATCTCCACCCGAGAACTCTAAATAATTTCATCTTTTATCTGCACAGGTTTTCTGTCTAGACCGAGCTTCCTTCATTCTTGCCCTTATCAGCTCAATCTTTTCTGCTGCTTCTTTTACCAAATCAGGACCAAGAATCAATCTATCCCCGGTCTCTAACCAACATGCAGGGGATTTGCATGGTCCTCCATACAAAGCCTCAAACGGTGCCATTTCTATACTAGTCTGATAACTATTGTTATACAAAAACTCGACCAGGTGTAGGTGGTCTTCCCACGATCCCCCAAAGTCCAATACACAAGCTCGTAACAAGTCCTCCAAGATCTTGTTAATTCTTTCCGTCTGCCCATCAGTTTGTGGATGGTAAGCGGTACTCATCTTGAGCTTGGTTCCTAAATTTTCTTGAAGACTCTTCCAGAGCTCACTAGTAAACAAAGAATCTCTATCGCTAACAATACTACTAGGAATTCCATGCAGTCTAACCACATTCTTCATAAATAACTTAGCCAATATAGGTGTCGTCCTGTTTGCCTTAACCGGAATGAAATGGGCGCTCTTAGTCAATCTGTCTACTACAACCCATATACTTTCATTCCCTCTATTAGATCTTGGAAATCCATCTATAAAATCCATAGAAATGGAATCCCACTTCCATACTGGAATGTCGAATGATTGAAGCAATCCACTTGGCTTTTGATGCTCGGCATTTACCTGCTGACAGTTCAGGCACTGTTTCACCCATAAGCCAACATCCCTCTTCATGCCTTCCCAGAAGAAACTTCTCTTCATATCTTAATACATCTTCATTCCACCTGGACGGATAGTGAACTTTGAACAATGGCATTCCCCCAAAATCTCTTTCCTTATGTCTCCCACATTTGGAACACATATCTTCCTTTCTTTCTCAACCATCCATTTTGGTCAAGACGGAAATTCTTTAAGTCATTGCTCTCCGTTCCTTCCCTTAACTTTTTAATCCATTCAGCCAGAACTGGATCCTCCTCGTGTTTAGAAGCTATCTTCTCGATCATTACCGGTCGGACTTCTACACAAGAAAATCTAGCAGATCCTTCGCTAGACTCAGCCTTGGATCTTCACAGTACTCTACAAGCTGGCAATGCTTCTATGTCTTTCCATTCTACTACGATAGCTAATACTGCATTCTGATGCTTCCTACTAAGCGCATTTGCTACCTTATTTCCTTTTTTGGGTGTGTACTCTATTCCAAAATCATATGCAGCTAGAAACTCCAACCATCTTTGCTATATCATGTTCAACTCCTTCTGAGAGAACAAGTACTTCAACAACTTATGATCTGTATAAAGCTCAAACCTCTCTCCCAATAGGTAATGCATCCATACCTTCAGCACAAATACAAATGCATCTAATTCCAAGTCATGCGTGAGATACCTAACCTTCTGCGGCCTAAGCTGTCTAGAAGCATAGGCAATCACTTTACCCCTTTACATTAGTACAACTCCCAATCATGTTCCGCCCGCATCAGTATAAAGAACAAAACCTTGATTCCCCTTAGGAACCACTAACACGTGTGCATGGGTCAACAAGTGCTTCAAGCTCTGAAATGTTTCCTCACACTTGTAACGACCCCGAATTTTATATAAATTTAGAATGATAATTTATTGATTTTTTAATTAAAATTTGTAAAATTGATCGATTAAAGTGATGCGAGTTTCCCCGAATTAAAACAAATTTTGTATAAATCATTTAAATTAAAAATAATATATATAGTAATAGACTACAAAATAATAAAAGAAAAATAAAATAAAGTAAAAATAGAAGTTTACTCGTATTATAAAATAACGAGACAAGGCAAAATAAAATCTAATAGCATTATAAAGTAATAAAATAAAATACGTGTTTAAATTTCAAAACATTCTCTTATACTATGTATTAATACATAAGGAGTAGAATGAAATATGAAGTGTGAGAGAAGACAACAACTATACATGTACACTTGCCAAATGAAGAAACAAAAATAAATGGAAAAGCTTGCAAAAGAAGACACATGAATATCTTCATACCTGTACAAACGAGATAAAGAAAAAAAAAAGATAAGTATGGTACAAACTAATTTATGCTAGCACACAAGAAATATACATCAGCCGAGTAAAGTAGATATGCTAGGCAAAAGAAAGATGAAATATCTTTGTCCAAAGAGGTTAAGTATAGACATAAAGTACGCAAACATTAAATGCTTTCACAGCTCAAAGTATTTTTGGTCGATTCGAAAATATACAAATGTGCTTTCAGCCTCCATAAGCAAGGACATCTCTGGTATATTGTACAAGATAATGTAATGATCTTGTTGAATAAAATATATCACCTGTATATTCTTCCTATATATCAATCTTCCTTCTCAGTTCGTTAACCTGAGAAGAAAAAGGCAAACTAGAAACCATTGTTTGAAAACCAAACAAAAAAAAACAACAATACAAAAATCAAAGCCAGAGGATTTAAAGAAGAAGAATTTCAACTTGAAGTGTTCAAGCCTGGTTCAACATCATCCCTCTGTTCTTCTTTTTCTTCTCTGAAAATAAGGTGAGCAACCCTCTTAACCCTGATTTTTATCTGGATGTTTGGATTCGTATGAGAAGCTACGTTGTGAATATATTTGAATGTTGTGCCTGCGTGTATGTGTATATAAGTGGGTGATTGGGTTTATAACTGATGACAGGTATGAATATATCCTGTTCAAACTTACAGGCTGCAAATAAAAAAAACTAATACTCCTCTCTCTGATCTATTATAGGCTTCAAGATTTAAACAAACTTTGTTCATACAATCAGAATCTAACTTTTAAAAATTGTTTTAAGTTAAATTTGAAGATAACTTTTACTGGAAGAAGAAATATGCAGTAAAACTCAAATTAATGTCAAAATTTAGGTATCATAAATTTTTGATTTACTTATATGGCATGATTTACTTTAGGAAATCATGATTTTTAAAAGAGAAACCACGATTTTTAAATTAGTAAATTATGAAAACTCGCTGGTTGAACTTAAATTGGGTTTTAACGAAATTATGATGCTCAGAGGGTTTTTAGATCTCGAGATTGAAGTTGAAGCTCGCTGGAAGATTGAAGACCATCAGAAAAATATTCGATAATTTTATAATGTGTTGTGGATGGCGAACGAGGTTGATTTTGGATTTAAACCTAGTTTTAGGTGAGTTCGCTATTTCGATGTGTTCGCCATCTCTGGTTGACCGAGCATCTCGTGGCTTTGGGAGAGGATGGAGGAAGTGTTGACGCGTGAGTGGCCGGAATTTTAGGTTGTCTGGTGATCGGTTTGTGGCGAACGACGCCGTTCCAGGTTTTGGGGTGGTTGTTCATTTCTTGTTCCAGTTTTGATCGAAGTACTCGATTTTGATTTGGGTCGAGATAGGCGGAGCTGGGTGGTCAAATTGAAGGTAGAGCTCGTTGGTGACTTGCCGGAAGGAACGTCGATGGTCGGAAGCCAGTTGGGTGAACGTGCACGTGCACGTGGATTCTGATATGTCTGGGGTGTAGCTTGAATGGAGGAAGGAGAAGAAGAAGAAGGCTCGGGTTCGTCTCGAAGAATTCGCGAAATTGACTCGGGGAAATAAATGATACGAGAACTCGAGGTTGGTCTCGGGGTAATTGATGTTTGGCTCGGGTTATTGAAGTACAGTGGGTTTCAGAAATTTAAAATAAATAGTAACAAAATTTAAAAGCAATGGAAATTTAAATCGAGATTTCAAGATATATTAACTATGTTTTAGAAGCCAAACTAATTTTAAACAAGTTTTAAGTCAAGTTTTCAAAGATCTGATTTTCAAATTAAATAATTTGATTTAAAATTGTTTTGGGTTTTGAATAAGTATATTGGGATATTTATGATATAAAAAAAATTCTTAAGTGTTTTCAAATAGAAATTGATGATGTGATTAAATAAGTGATTAAGATAAATGGGTTATCTTAAGATTAAAGGATCATTAATTTGAAATTTATCAATAAATACCTAATTAAAAGTTAATTGAGTATTAATTAAGGATTGATTAATTTGTTGAGAGTTAATTAATTAATAATGAGTAATTTAAGGATAATTACTTAATGATAGTGATTAAAGAATAATTAATCAATTTTGATGATTAAAGGGAAATCAATTACTTAAAGATAATTATTTGATTAAGAGTAATTAATTAATAAATGAAGGTGATTAAGGGATGATAATTAATTGAGGAATAATTAATCAAAGTAATTAATTAAAGATAATTAATTAAATGGTGAGTTAAATAATTAAAGGTTAATTATTTAATAATTAAAGGTTGATGAATTATAATTAAAAGTTAATCAATTTATTATTAATGGTTAATTAATAAATGATTAAAGAATAATTAATCAAAATGATCTGTAATTTATTAATGTTAATTAAACCAGGATTAGTGTCTAATCTAATTTAATTTAATCAGGTAAATAAATTGACCTTACTTATGGATGATTGGATTTGACTAAATGATTGAATTACTTGATATTCCCTGATATGTGATGCCCTGTGATATACCCTGATTTATGTTGTGATCTGTAATTTACTTATCTGTGATATATATCTGTGATCTGTGAATGAGCGATAAGCGTTATAGTTTATATCGCTTATCAACTATATCCTGTATTTTGATCTGTGATGATTCATCGTGTTGCACTATTGTGTTAAAACCCCTGGACCACACTTTTACACACACATATATGGATTTCACGTGGAAATCGGTTAAGTCACAGATAATTTAAATTTGATATTTTTGAAATTGAAATTTTAATTTCAATTGATTTTGAAATTAGAAATTTGGGTTTTTAAGTGAAAAGCTTTTGAAATGGAATTTCAAAGATAAAAGTTATTTTGAATAACTTAAATCGAGTTTTGAAAATTTAAATAATTTGATTTAAATTTGAATTCAAGTTTGAAATTGAATCCTATGATTTGAAATTACGGTTAAAAATGTTATAAATGTGTTCATATGAATTTAAACCATTTTAAAAGTATTGTTTGAAAATTTGAATTTAAACCAAGGATTTCAACTCGTATGAATGAATCAGATTTCCAAATTGAAAACTGTTGTTTTCAAATGATAAAAGCTTTCGTATATATAAGAAATGAAATTCCAATTTAAAGGAATTTCAAGTATGAATTGAAAGATGGTTTTCCAAGTTATAAATGAATTCTTTTTGAAAACTATGAATTGAATCTGTTTATTTTTAACAGATTTAGAATGATGTTTTGTTTAAACCATTCGAAATGAAATTGTTTTGAAAGCTATAAGTTGAATCTTTATTTTAAAGATTTAACGAGTTAATCCAATTGGAACGGAAATTGTTTTGAAACCTATAAATGGATTTTTGTTGAAACCGGGTGAACTTTGTGAAATAAATCTTTTTGTTTAAAAGATTTGAAATGATAATTGGTTTAAACCATTTGAAAGAAGTTGAATTATTAAGTTGTGACTTAATTGAAATCCTATTATCCATCTGTTTTTAAACATCGCGCTCATTATTCGGGTTAGCCGGGAAAAGACATTTGTGTCATATAACCCATTCCGAATAGTGATACGTCGTATATGGATAGCATTTGAAGACCGGTGTTGAAGACCGGATATTTTTCGAAAATGAAAGGACAACCTGTCGAATGTCTCTGCACTGAGTCACGCCGGTATAGAGATTTATATCACTCTTTTGTGACAGGAAGTCCGGACGTGATTGAAAGTTATCCGGAATTGCAAGGGCTTCGTGAGAAGTGCCTTCGGTTCTGTTCGAACCCGGAACAGACTTATATGGATACATGTCTGACATTACACTTTGAGATATAAAGCCGATTTCTTTCAAATACATTTCTGTTTGGTGGCGGAGAATTTATTCTCTTAGCTTAACACCCTTCTCTGAGACGTACGAGCTCAGAGGTTATGTAGTTGAAATTTATCAGCGATATATCCCAATTTGGTAATGTGGCATGCTGAGTGTTGTTGTGTGATGATCAGTGTTTGATCATTTGTGATATGATCATTTGTTTGATCATTTATCTTTGTGATCATAGGTTGATCATCTGTTGACCCAAAGCGTGGCTTTTTGAAAAAGCGTAGCTTTGTGGACGAGACTTCGTCGAGCCTCACAACCCGGTAATGGTCGAAACAGGAATTGTGCGGCAAGGTTTTCAGGGGTAGCTCCCCTAGGGTATGACCATTCCTTCTGGAAAAGGGTAGTATCATGGTATGGAGCCCAGATACTTACTCATGTGGACACACTTTATTTATAACGTGTGATGTTGGATTAGAGGTACCTCGGTTAAAGGTCCCAAAGGACCGGGGGTGGCATATCTGAGGTTTCTTTTATCCCTTGGGAAAAGGGGTTGCCGGCCTTGTTTGGCAGAGAACAGTTGGTTCTCGGAACGTCCCGCCAGAGGCGTTTCTTTCGTGGAATAGGAAGTTCCTTAGCCTGACCATTTGTTGGAAATCCAAACAAAACAATACGAGCCCTGTACGGTTTTAGTTGTATTACCTGCTATGGAATGTGGCGGTAACCTGCAATTGAACATAGTAGCTATAGTAGGCATAAGTGCGGAATGCCTATGCTGGCTAAGATTGATATTCTATTTTCGAAATGTTTTTCTGCACTATGCACTAGTAATAATATCAAATGATTTGATTTTGCGTAGTAAGCATCTTTGACTATCATAAGAAGAAATCTCCTCCAATTCTGCGTTTGCATTGTGTGTGTGGTGGGAGGTCTTATGGTAGTTTCATTTTCCAAAAGCATTTCGAATTGACTTTAAATTCTCTTGCTATTTGTTTTAAAGATAAACTGTTTTGTTGCTCACACCAGTCCCATGACTGATCCGGAGTTTATTGTTCCCTTCCTAAACTCTGGGTGCTCATAATTTTCTACACGAGCAGTCTAGAGTTGGGTTTTTCAGATATTCAGGTTTAGTAGATTTTCTGGAGTTGGTTCAGTCTTTGGATCAGACTGCACTTGCTTATCTTTGTGCCTCGTTATTGGGAGTTCGAGCTATTTCTGGATCGTGCTTTGGAGATGAAGATTATCCGCTGCTGATGTTATCTATTTTTTTTCTTTCCGCTGAAATTTATTGTATCATATCTCTGATGTATATAGATATTCATTGTATCATCATTGTATCTGGATATTGTATCAGATGTTGTATATCTATATTCTTTTTATTCCGCTGTGATATTTACTTAACTGTGTTATAAGCTGCGGCGACTCGGATTTGAACGCTCGAATCTACGACATTCGAGTACGATGTAAAGTATGGATGTCGATTTTCGAACGAGAAAATCTGGGACGTTACAAATGGTATCAGAGCTAAGGTTGAACTTTAGCTCAGGAGTGTAACACATTAAGTAGCTCATTAGAGATAGGGTGAAGTATATCCTAGAATGAGTAATCTCTCAGATATCCGTCTGTATGCCTCAGTAAATTCTCTTGCTATCCACTGATAGTAAGTATGAGTGAAAGAAGAGGATGAGATAGGGGACAGGAGAATACCACTATAAATGGTCAATACCCTGAAACAATGGAAGCAATCATTTTGTTTATCAATTTCTTTTGTTCAACATCTTTTCTCAATTCTTTGATAATTTCTGGTAGATCCAGGAATAAATTCGATATATAAAAATGGGACGTAAACTCCAGATAGGCCAAATTGTTTGTTTGGATGTATTGATTGCTTTGATTGTTATGGTTGATAGGTATACTTTAGTTTTAAACTAAAATTCTGAAATTGTATCCATATATCTGTCTATTCTTTTGGGTCCCAGTATATTCTACGAAAGGTTAGTTATCCTTTCGAACTGACCGATGCCACTCCACATTTCGTAGATCTGAATAACCCGAGTATCTTGTGAAGTTTTAAACAGATTCGTTCTTGTATCTATTCTTGATATTCGGATTTGGTAAGCCAAATGCAGAATAGATATTCAGTTGAATTGATGAAATATTCTTCATCTATCTTTTTGCCTCCTTGGTAATTTCGAGGACGAAATTCTTTTAAGGGGGGAAGTCTGTAACGACCCCGAATTTTATATAAATTTAGAATGATAATTTATTGATTTTTGAATTAAAATTTGTAAAATTGATCGATTAAAGTGATGCGAGTTTCCCCGAATTAAAATAAATTTTGTATAAATCATTTAAATTTAAAAATAATATATATAGTAATAGACTACAAAATAATAAAAGAAAAATAAAATAAAGTAAAAATAGAAGTTTACTCGTATTATAAAATAACGAGACAAGGCAAAATAAAATCTAATAGCATTATAAAGTAATAAAATAAAATACGTGTTTAAATTTCAAAACATTCTCTTATACTATGTATTAATACATAAGGAGTAGAATGAAATATGAAGTGTGAGAGAAGACAGCAACTATACATGTACACTTGCCAAATGAAGAAACAAAAATAAATGGAAAAGCTTGCAAAAGAAGACACCTGAATATCTTCATACCTGTACAAACGAGATAAAGAAAAAAAAAAGATAAGTATGGTACAAACTAATTTATGCTAGCACACAAGAAATATACATCAGCCGAGTAAAGTAGATATGCTAGGCAAAAGAAAGATGAAATATCTTTGTCCAAAGAGGTTAAGTATAGACATAAAGTACGCAAACATTAAATGCTTTCACAGCTCAAAGTATTTTTGGTCGATTCGAAAATATACAAATGTGCTTTCAGCCTCCATAAGCAAGGACATCTCTGGTATATTGTACAAGATAATGTAATGATCTTGTTGAATAAAATATATCACCTGTATATTCTTCCTATATATCAATCTTCCTTCTCAGTTCGTTAACCTGAGAAGAAAAAGGCAAACTAGAAACCATTGTTTGAAAACCAAACAAAAAAAACAACAATACAAAAATCAAAGCCAGAGGATTTAAAGAAGAAGAATTTCAACTTGAAGTGTTCAAGCCTGGTTCAACATCATCCCTCTGTTCTTCTTTTTCTTCTCTGAAAATAAGGTGAGCAACCCTCTTAACCCTGATTTTTATCTGGATGTTTGGATTCGTATGAGAAGCTACGTTGTGAATATATTTGAATGTTGTGCCTGCGTGTATGTGTATATAAGTGGGTGATTGGGTTTATAACTGATGACAGGTATGAATATATCCTGTTCAAACTTACAGGCTGCAAATAAAAAAAAAACTAATACTCCTCTCTCTGATCTATTATAGGCTTCAAGATTTAAACAAACTTTGTTCATACAATCAGAATCTAACTTTTAAAAATTGTTTTAAGTTAAATTTGAAGATAACTTTTACTGGAAGAAGAAATATGCAGTAAAACTCAAATTAATGTCAAAATTTAGGTATCATAAATTTTTGATTTACTTATATGGCATGATTTACTTTAGGAAATCATGATTTTTAAAAGAGAAACCACGATTTTTAAATTAGTAAATTATGAAAACTCGCTGGTTGAACTTAAATTGGGTTTTAACGAAATTATGATGCTCAGAGGGTTTTTAGATCTCGAGATTGAAGTTGAAGCTCGCTGGAAGATTGAAGACCATCAGAAAAATATTCGATAATTTTATAATGTGTTGTGGATGGCGAACGAGGTTGATTTTGGATTTAAACTTAGTTTTAGGTGAGTTCGCTATTTCGATGTGTTCGACATCTCTGGTTGACCGAGCATCTCGTGGCTTTGGGAGAGGATGGAGGAAGTGTTGACGCGTGAGTGGCCGGAATTTTAGGTTGTCTGGTGATCGGTTTGTGGCGAACGACGTCGTTCCAGGTTTTGGGGTGGTTGTTCATTTCTTGTTCCAGTTTTGATCGAAGTACTCGATTTTGGTTTGGGTCGAGATAGGCGGAGCTGGGTGGTCGAATTGAAGGTAGAGCTCGTTGGTGACTTGCCGGAAGGAACGTCGATGGTCGGAAGCCAGTTGGGTGAACGTGCACGTGCACGTGGATTCTGATATGTCTGGGGTGTAGCTTGAATGGAGGAAGGAGAAGAAGAAGAAGGCTCGGGTTCGTCTCGAAGAATTCGCGAAATTGACTCGAGGAAATAAATGATACGAGAACTCGAGGTTGGTCTCGGGGTAATTGATGTTTGGCTCGGGTTATTTGAAGTACAGTGGGTTTCAGAAATTTAAAATAAATAGTAACAAAATTTAAAAGCAATGGAAATTTAAATCGAGATTTCAAGATATATTAACTATGTTTTAGAAGCCAAACTAATTTTAAACAAGTTTTAAGTCAAGTTTTCAAAGATCTGATTTTCAAATTAAATAATTTGATTTAAAATTGTTTTGGGTTTTGAATAAGTATATTGGGATATTTATGATATAAAAAAAAATTCTTAAGTGTTTTCAAATAGAAATTGATGATGTGATTAAATAAGTGATTAAGATAAATGGGTTATCTTAAGATTAAAGGATCATTAATTTGAAATTTATCAATAAATACCTAATTAAAAGTTAATTGAGTATTAATTAAGGATTGATTAATTTGTTGAGAGTTAATTAATTAATAATGAGTAATTTAAGAATAATTACTTAATGATAGTGATTAAAGAATAATTAATCAATTTTGATGATTAAAGGGAAATCAATTACTTAAAGATAATTATTTGATTAAGAGTAATTAATTAATAAATGAAGGTGATTAAGGGATGATAATTAATTGAGGAATAATTAATCAAAGTAATTAATTAAAGATAATTAATTAAATGGTGAGTTAAATAATTAAAGGTTAATTATTTAATAATTAAAGGTTGATGAATTATAATTAAAAGTTAATCAATTTATTATTAATGGTTAATTAATAAATGATTAAAGAATAATTAATCAAAATGATCTGTAATTTATTAATGTTAATTAAACCAGGATTAGTGTCTAAGCTAATTTAATTTAATCAGGTAAATAAATTGACCTTACTTATGGATGATTGGATTTGACTAAATGATTGAATTACTTGATATTCCCTGATATGTGATGCCCTGTGATATACCCTGATTTATGTTGTGATCTGTAATTTACTTATCTGTGATATATATCTGTGATCTGTGAATGAGCGATAAGCGTTATAGTTTATATCGCTTATCAACTATAACCTGTATTTTGATCTGTGATGATTCATCGTGTTGCACTATTGTGTTAAAACCCCTGGACCACACTTTTACACACACATATATGGATTTCACGTGGAAATCGGTTAAGTCACAGATAATTTAAATTTGATATTTTTGAAATTGAAATTTTAATTTCAATTGATTTTGAAATTAGAAATTTGGGTTTTTAAGTGAAAAGCTTTTGAAATGGAATTTCAAAGATAAAAGTTATTTTGAATAACTTAAATCGAGTTTTGAAAATTTAAATAATTTGATTTAAATTTGAATTCAAGTTTGAAATTGAATCCTATGATTTGAAATTACGGTTAAAAATGTTATAAATGTGTTCATATGAATTTAAACCATTTTAAAAGTATTGTTTGAAAATTTGAATTTAAACCAAGGATTTCAACTCGTATGAATGAATCAGATTTCCAAATTGAAAACTGTTGTTTTCAAATGATAAAAGCTTTCGTATATATAAGAAATGAAATTCCAATTTAAAGGAATTTCAAGTATGAATTGAAAGATGGTTTTCCAAGTTATAAATGAATTCTTTTTGAAAACTATGAATTGAATCTGTTTATTTTTAACAGATTTAGAATGATGTTTTGTTTAAACCATTCGAAATGAAATTGTTTTGAAAGCTATAAGTTGAATCTTTATTTTAAAGATTTAACGAGTTAATCCAATTGGAACGGAAATTGTTTTGAAACCTATAAATGGATTTTTGTTGAAACCGGGTGAACTTTGTGAAATAAATCTTTTTGTTTAAAAGATTTGAAATGATAATTGGTTTAAACCATTTGAAAGAAGTTGAATTATTAAGTTGTGACTTAATTGAAATCCTATTATCCATCTGTTTTTAAACATCGCGCTCATTATTCGGGTTAGCCGGGAAAAGACATTTGTGTCATATAACCCATTCCGAATAGTGATACGTCGTATATGGATAGCATTTGAAGACCGGTGTTGAAGACCGGATATTTTTCGAAAATGAAAGGACAACCTGTCGAATGTCTCTGCACTGAGTCGCGCCGGTATAGAGATTTATATCACTCTTTTGTGACACGAAGTCCGGACGTGATTGAAAGTTATCCGGAATTGCAAGGGCTTCGTGAGAAGTGCCTTCGGTTCTGTTCGAACCCGGAACAGACTTATATGGATACATGTCTGACATTACACTTTGAGATATAAAGCCGATTTCTTTCAAATACATTTCTGTTTGGTGGCGGAGAATTTATTCTCTTAGCTTAACACCCTTCTCTGAGACGTACGAGCTCAGAGGTTATGTAGTTGAAATTTATCAGCGATATATCCCAATTTGGTAATGTGGCATGCTGAGTGTTGCTGTGTGATGATCAGTGTTTGATCATTTGTGATATGATCATTTGTTTGATCATTTATCTTTGTGATCATAGGTTGATCATCTGTTGACCCAAAGCGTGGCTTTTTGAAAAAGCGTAGCTTTGTGGACGAGACTTCGTCGAGCCTCACAACCCGGTAATGGTCGAAACAGGAATTGTGCGGCAAGGTTTTCAGGGGTAGCTCCCCTAGGGTATGACCATTCCTTCTGGAAAAGGGTAGTATCATGGTATGGAGCCCAGATACTTACTCATGTGGACACACTTTATTTATGACGTGTGATGTTGGATTAGAGGTACCTCGGTTAAAGGTCCCAAAGGACCGGGGGTGGCATATCTGAGGTTTCTTTTATCCCTTGGGAAAAGGGGTTGCCGGCCTTGTTTGGCAGAGAACAGTTGGTTCTCGGAACGTCCCGCCAGAGGCGTTTCTTTCGTGGAATAGGAAGTTCCTTAGCCTGACCATTTGTTGGAAATCCAAACAAAACAATACGAGCCCTGTACGGTTTTAGTTGTATTACCTGCTATGGAATGTGGCGGTAACCTGCTATTGAACATAGTAGCTATAGTAGGCATAAGTGCGGAATGCCTATGCTGGCTAAGATTGATATTCTATTTTCGAAATGTTTTTCTGCACTATGCACTAGTAATAATATCAAATGATTTGATTTTGCGTAGTAAGCATCTTTGACTATCATAAGAAGAAATCTCCTCCAATTCTGCGTTTGCATTGTGTGTGTGGTGGGAGGTCTTATGGTAGTTTCATTTTCCAAAAGCATTTCGAATTGACTTTAAATTCTCTTGCTATTTGTTTTAAAGATAAACTGTTTTGTTGCTCACACCAGTCCCATGACTGATCCGGAGTTTATTGTTCCCTTCCTAAACTCTGGGTGCTCATAATTTTCTACACGAGCAGTCTAGAGTTGGGTTTTTCAGATATTCAGGTTTAGTAGATTTTCTGGAGTTGGTTCAGTCTTTGGATCAGACTGCACTTGCTTATCTTTGTGCCTCGTTATTGGGAGTTCGAGCTATTTCTGGATCGTGCTTTGGAGATGAAGATTATCCGCTGCTGATGTTATCTATTTTTTTTCTTTCCGCTGAAATTTATTGTATCATATCTCTGATGTATATAGATATTCATTGTATCATCATTGTATCTGGATATTGTATCAGATGTTGTATATCTATATTCTTTTTATTCCGCTGTGATATTTACTTAACTGTGTTATAAGCTTCGGCGACTCGGATTTGAACGCTCGAATCTACGACATTCGAGTACGATGTAAAGTATGGATGTCGATTTTCGAATGAGAAAATCTGGGACGTTACAACACTTGTCGGTCCATACAAACTTTACATCCTTTCATGTTAGCTTAGTCATCGACGCTGAAATCCGCGAGAAATCCTTTATAAACCTCCGATAATATCCCGCTAATCCAAGGAAAATTCTTATCTTAGTTGTTGTTTCTGCCCTCTTCCAATTATTAACGGCTTCGATCTTTCCTGAATCAACTGATAATCCTTTCTTCGAAACCACGTGACCAAGAAACTTCACTTCCTTTTTCCAAAAATGGCACTTCGAAAACTTTGCCTTTAGCTGATGCTACCTCAGCGTCTCTAGCATAATCCTAAGATGAACCTCATGCTCTTTCTCCTTCTTAGAGTATATTAGAATATCATCTTTAAACCAACACGAATCTATCCAAGTGCGGTTGGAAGATTTGATTCATCAAATCTACAAAGAATGCCGGTGCATTACACTACAAGAAAATAATCTATCAATAGCAAAGGGCAATTGCACTACGATGTGTCTTGCTATTGTTAGCTATTTAGCCGTCATTTGATTAAAAGTATAACTCCTGTTCGCGCTATTATTATAAAAATAAAAAGTTGGCGGTACATTTTTGCTCTCCCTCCATCTTATTCCTTTTCCCATGAACCCCTCTTTTCACCCTTCACTTCCAAAACCCTTAAATTACGAGCGCACATATTCAATTTACAATCCATAAACTTTGCTGAATTTTGATGCCACCTTTTTTCTCTCATCCAGCTTGCTGAAGCTCCGATTTCTCAATCGACGCCCTCTCTGTTATTTCTCGATGACCAACTTCAACTGCTTTTAGGTATATTTTTTAATTTCTGCATTTTTTTATCGATCATTGAGTGTTTCCTTTTCTGTAAGGAGGTGAATTGTCATTTTTGTTGTAAGGAGATGAATCTAACATATTAAGTGGTTTAATGTTGTAAGTAGTTGTTATAGATTAGCATTTTAATTCGCCAACCTCATTTGTATATCTATTAGGTTCAATATAATTGATTTGTATAACCAAAAGCAACTAGTTTACTAAGTCTTATTGAGTCAATTGCAAAATTTCGGTGACAACTTTGGTTTAGATAATGACAGTGCTCTAGCTAATTGATTTATTACCATGTCTCCAATTGAACAGTTTAATTGTTTAATTGTATGTTGCATCAGTTCCCATTTATCTTGCATGTTATATGATATTTTATTATAGTTTTAATTCATTATTCCTATTTTATGAAGTTATAGATGCTCCAGGTTGTTTGACATTGGTGGCAACCTATTAGTTTGTTTAACTATGATGTTATTAATGCTCTAGATTGTTTGACAGTGCTCCAGTTTGTTTGACTATGGTGTCAGAGTGTCACTAAATATTTGTGATTTAGCCCTTAAAGGTGGTCAGGAAAGTGCTCTAGGAACATAGATTATGAATGGATATGAAAATCCCAATAATTTTATTTCATTACAAACCATGTACGCATGTTTTTCATTCTCATATATTAACTTGATCACGCACAAGCAAAATTGAGTACTCAAGTGGAAACAAGTGTTTTTGTTGGCCTACTTGTACTACCCTCCTATTTAGAGTATTCTATGATCGAGACTCGATATGCTTCATTCTTACTAGATTAGCAATTAACATACAAAATTATTACTTGATTGAATTGCATCATTACCTTTGTGATCGTTGTAGCTAACATGTCTATATACATTACTTTTGAAATTTGGTACATAACATAGATTATTATCTACTTTGTTCTGCAGTTTTAGAGATTTTACCATGCTATGATTTAGTATTCATTCTCAAGATCAAGAATACCGAGTCTTAGAAATTAGTGTCATGTCTACATAAGTAGATTGAATAGGCAGATACAATGTTAATTAGAAATATCATCGCCAATAAGCACCTTGTGAAGTTTGTTACTTTATTCTGATTGTTACGTACTTATGCTGAGGTGAAGACAATAATGAAATTGAAAATAACTTAGTAATTTATTAGAATGAGCGATGAAACAAATTTAAATTGGATAAATTAGGATGAGTGTTGAATTAATTGTTTGGATAGGCCCATAGGCTTGCAATATTGACCAGCTCATAATTTCATATCCTTTGTCATAATATACTTGTATCTAGAGGGACAGATGGAGACGGTCACAATATAGATTGGACACAATTTAAAAGAAAATTTAGAAGTAACCTAAAAAAGAAGTTTGAAAATGGGTAAACCTTCCTTTTACATGATGATGTGTCTCATGCATTATTTGTTGGTCGCCTTAAAAACTTGATGTTTGAATAGATTTAAGGGTCACAATACTTACCTATTCATATGCATTATTAAAATATAGTTCTCTCTAGGTGGACTGGTAGTGACAGTCACAACGTAGTTGGAGCACCATTTATAAGGAAATTTAGTAGTAATGAGAAAATTAAGTTTTAAAATGGGTGAATCTAATTAATTAGAGTTGCATGAAGTCACACACAATAATATGTACTCACGCATTATTTGTTGTTTACATCCTTATGATTTCACTCTTACTCTTGACCAGCCTAAATCATTTTACAGGCGTGGCTCCATTTTGCACATTGCTGGCAGGTACCTTTCAACATCACTTATCTGCACCCTCCTATACACTCTTGAGTCTTGGCCAGTATATCCTGCTTTTTGCCTCATTTGTTTCACTGCATATCTGATCATTGGCACATACATTCTTCACTGACTATCCTTAGTTGCATGCAACACTCTCGTGGTACCCTTGTGTTACCATAATTTGGATTGATTGGGGAATGACATAATTTGGTGTGATAGGGACAAATTAGTTCCCACCTTTTTCGCTTTTCGCAGGTAGAAAACTTTAACTGTTTACTAGACGAGAAAATAAATAGAATCTTATTGTAAACGTTTAGATCAGTATATGCTTTTACAACTTAAACTATCCATGAAACCCATCAATTTAGGAGATTCATGTCATCCACTGTATAATTTTCCATGAACCGGGGTCAAAATTTATTCTGTGGATGGCTAGCATGCATGGTTTTAATAATTTAGTCCCTCGTCAAATATTTCGCTTAACAATTTCTAGAATTAGTTGTATATATTCTAGTATCATTAGACATATGACTCATCTCATCTCTTTTTCTTGATTATTAATAGCATGTTTAAGCTTTACTTAAATTATTCTTAATTATTCATGAACCCCGAATAGTGAGTGTATCACGATAAACATTTTAATTTTGCTCAAATATTTGTAAGAATTTATTCATTAAGATAGTGATCCCACTTGCTAATTTTGTTGCATTTATTATGCAGGTACAGTGGCTTTGCTATCGCCAAATCTCTTCAACTGTACCAGGAGAATGAAGAGCATATTGCAGGTACGACACAAAGAAAAACAGATTTTTTTTAAATACTAGTTAATTAAGTTTTATAAGAATTAACTAAATTTATAAAATGATGTAATGCGCTTAATCAAACCATAGTAGAAATTTAGTCATCCATACTTCATACACTTAATCAAACCACGGTAGAAATAATGATATATAAAAAGGAGAGGAATAAAATACTAGATGATGCGAGATAAAAGAGTTTTATTGTAATTATCCTACAAATACTTCAATAAGAAAATTAAGCTTATTAATTAATGATGAAGTTATTTAAAAGGAAAAAATGATGAACTTCCTTTAATAGGATACTGTACTTTTAGTGTTCATGGGAGGGTGGGGAATTTTTTTTTAGAATTCATGTGGAGGAAGAGGAAAAAAACATGAGTGAGGAGAAAACAAATATTTGCTAAATTATATATGTTGTTTGGAGAATTATTGGAACTTATCTGCAAACTTATTTTAACATATTATATATCCTAGTGCACTAACAGATAGAAGAATTGTTGTTGTTGTTGTTGTTATGAATTTATACGCAATAAAAAGATACTTCTACATTAACATTTTCTAGTCACAATTGGCCTTTTAAATTGTCAATTATCACAACATGCCCTACACACATGCTCCAACTATTAATACAATAGTCTGCCCTCTCATTCCTCAATTATATGCTTCATCTAATCATCTATTTGCAAAAAGTTTTTCCAAAGGAACCCTCATCCAATATAAATACTTAAACCACGTTAGTCCACGAACACATCAATAATCACCTTTTGTCTACTCATTTTTTTCATTTGCTTGTCTAATCATCTATTTGCAACATACTTAAACCACGTCAGGGACAATTTTTGCATAATAGTGATACTACTATGCTTACAGTAAGTCCCAAACCAAAAGAAGTTGTTTGAAATCTTGGACCGTAAACAGCAAGAACAGCAAGGGTATACAGTTGCTGTTTACGTAAAATCAGCGCATAGAATGATTTAGCCGTTAATTTTGAGTATTTTCTTTGTTTGTCGCACATATTTTCTTCCATATTTCAGTATTCATGATAATTTATGTTTATTTTTTATGACTAATAGACGTATGTGCTTTTTGACAGGTGGTGTATGATGCTCTGGGTTTACGCTATGGTGGAAGGCATAAAAAAATATGTTGCCGCACTCATTCTCCTTCAAATGAATTTTGTGTCGATGTTCTTACATCTTTACTTTTACTATGTATCGTTTTGGTTAGCTATGGTTGTATGGACTGTTACTTATATTATGTATTGTTTTGGTTAGCTATGATTGTATGAATTGTTACTAATATTTATATGCTTAATATTGTGCATGAAATGTTTTTATTCATATATATTTATTTATGCTTAATTGTTAAAACTGTGTGAAATACCGTATATTACATCCTTTTTATATTAATGCTAGGAAAAAAAATTGTCATGGCTATACATATTATAGCATTATGCTAGTGCAATAAAAATATTCTGAAACGATTAAACAGTTTTCATGGCAAGTAAATAATGCTATGAAAGACTAAAGTAAACATTCTATAGCGTTTTTACAGCATTTATAGTTGCTATAATAATCAGGCAATGATATTTCTACAGCATTTATAATTGCTATAATAATCGGGTAATGATATATCTACAGCGTTTACAATTGCTATAAATGGCAAATAAATGACGTCATAAATATTTGCATCATAAACCATAACTTTGCATAAAAGTTCTATAGCAAGCACCAAAACGCTATAGAAAGGTACTTGTATGTCATGAATCGTCCATTTAATAGCAATTCAGAAACGCTATAAGTAACGTCATTTATAGCATGTTTTTTATAGCGGTTATGAGGTTTCTTTTATAGATCCCTGACATATTACAACTTGTTGATATACAGCGTTTATAAAAACGCCATCGTATCCTTTTACAGCGTTTTTTAAACGCTATAAAAAGGTATTTTTCTTGTAGTTTTAGTGAGTATGAATGGTATAACTAACCATTCATCCGACCCATATCTCGTCCCGAATGCCGTCAAAGGTATACTTTCTTCCACTACTCTAAGCTGATGAAACCCTGTTGCCAAATCTAATCGAGATAATATCTTGGCCCCACTCAACTTCTTGAACAAATAATCAATCCTTGGCAGTGGATACCGATTCTTTATCGTCTTCTCATTCAGCTTACGATAATCGATACATAGCCTTAATGATCCGTCTGGCTTCTTAGCAAATACAGTGGCTGCACCCAAGGTGAACTACTCGGCCTAATAAAACTCTTTCCTTCCAAATCTACCAACTGAGCTTTTAACTCCCTCATCTCTGTTGGTTTCATTCTATTTGGCGGCCTACACACCGGTTCTGCACCAGGCACTAAAGCAATTCAAAACTCAATGGTTCATTTCTACGGTAATCCAACTACAGGTTCAAACACATCTACGAATTCTCTAACTGCGAAAATGCGATTTAACTCATCCTCCAATTCCTTAACACCCAACAAGGCATTCTCCTCACAACCGTGGTTTTATATGATATAAACTATCTGATCATTACAATTTGGGTAGAGAAGTGATATTTTCCTATCTAGGCAAAATATACTAGCATCATAATTACATAACCAATCCATACCCAATATAATTCCAAACCCAACAAAATCAAATACATGCACACTACAAAAAAAGGTGTAACCTAGCAGGTCAAACTCTAAGTGGTCACACTTCATCCTAAGCGTCGCATATCGTCCTATTGGATTTGCAACCCTTAAGGAAGTAACTAAATATATGGGTTCTAAGTTAAGTTTATCTACCAAACATTAAGATATAAAAGAGTGTGATGCACCGGTATCAAACAAAATGCTAACAGACATATCGCAGATCTAAAGCGTACCTCCAAATACTTCTTTTCCCTTCTCCTGCGCTGGCGGCTTTGACGTAGCAGGCTCCAATGCAAACATTTGGCATTTATCCCATTTTGCTGGCTTTTTACACTGGTTCTTGTAGTGCCCAATTTGATCACAGTTAAAGCAATTGATCCCTTTCTTTTCAGCAACCTTCTTTGCTTTGCCTGTCCGGCACTCATGAGCATAATGGCCTTTCTTATCACACTTATAACAGACCACTTCAGACTTTCCTTTCTTTGCCGCACCTCCTTTCTGAGCATTATTTTTGGGGAAATTTTTTCTCTTTTGTCATTGTCCTACCTGGACCTCTTTCTCCTTCTTCTTCTCCAAGCAAGCTAACATCTCCTCATGTTTGAATGCCATTTTCACTACCACATCACACGGGTCTCTGATGTGTGGTAAAGTAGCCCTAGCCAACTTCGGCTTCAAACCTCTAATGAACTTTTCATTTCTCTTCAACAATGTGTCAACTGTTGCATACCCATACCAGGATAACTCTTCGAATCTACTAGCGTATTCCAGAACTGACATTTCTCCTTGTTCCAGCATAGCAAACTTCTTGACCAAGACAGACTGCGCCATTACTAACATGAGCCTTTCTTGAAACCTCCTCCTGAACTCCGCCAACGTCATGGTCTCTTTATCTACACCAGCAATTGCATTATTCCACCAAAATAAAGCAGCTCCATGAAGTTTTCTTAAAGAAAGTCTCCTTTTCTACTCATCATTTAGCCCCAGGTCCGCAAAAATCCTCTCGTAATGTAGCAGCTAGTTTTCTACTTCAATAGCATCCTCTGTTCCGATAAACAGTTTTCCTCCAAGCCTAGTATTGTCTCTGCTCAAGTTAGCAAACTTATTGACTATTGGAGCTTCTTGAACTCCTCCTCCAGCAGCATTACCTCCAACAACTCCAACTGCGATTCCAGCTTGCATCATGTTTACGAAAAACTGATACATGGCTCCTATGTCCACTTGGGGAACCCCAACACCAACGTTTTCATCTTGAGCTTGACTGGACCTCTTCTAGCATTTGGTTGGGCATTTCCATTTGTGGTGGTGCTTTCTCCTCTAAGATTAACCCTGCCTCTTCTTCCATCCATATCTATATTCAAACCTCATGAGATACAGAAGAATAGGCTAACAAAGATAGGAGTCTAAAGATATAGTAATATATATATAGCAGATACAAGTACGTTACTACAGCGTTATCCCATACTCTGATCCTATCTCTAATTCCTAGGATTATGTTTTAAAAAATCATTTTTTAGCTAAAGTATTTTATAAACCATGCTCTAATACCAAGCTGTAACATCCCTATCAAGAGGCCCAAAGCTAAACTCTACAGATGCTGCAGTCATCCATAGTATTAACTTTCGACGACTAAATATGGTTATGTTAGTGGTATCTATAATATCATAAGCATTCGAATATGAAACAAAGCCCAGGTTTCAAAACAACATTTTTTTCATTACATTTCAAAACAGATGTTTCATATTCAAATAACATAATCCCAAACGTTTCCCAAGCGATGATAAAATATACTTGTTACAAATACACCAAGAGCGACATATGAAGATGCCCCCTTGGAAGATCATAGTCATGTAGTCATAATTGACCCAATACATACACAACGGAAATAAACGCAAAACAAAGAATGACAACTCCTAAATAGCTTTTTGTTAGCCTCTTGCTCTCTTCGGGTAGCTTTATTCGTCATCTTACTAAACCTGAAAGAACCTCAACCCTCAGCTTACTCAAATCAATTTTGAGCACCCGAGAGTTTAAGAGGAAAAACATAAACTTCGAGTCAGACATAAAGCCTGGTGCGAATAATACTATACATCCCGGTTATTAATGTTAAGTGAGACCATGCCGCTTAGCGGAACAAGTTTTCCCTCACTAACATCCTTTAAAACATATCTTTCGCGAGCCTTTATCTTAAAACAAAAACTGGTTAAAACTGTAAAGCATTATTACATTATGTAAACATACATATCAGGTAACAAATGGACTATCTGTCCAATTACTATAGTTTTGTTTGGCTTACTATTAACCTTTGGCTGACTCGGGCCTACCAGACAAAATAACATAATTTATCTAACATGTGTTAGACACACCTCTTCTGGACGGTCTGTCCTTAACTATCTGTTGAATACTTCTCTTCTGGACAGTCTGTCCCTAACTTAACATCTTCAAGGGTTACCTGATCCTAATGATTTTGCAGGCTCACCAATAACCTATATGTAAAAAACATATATTCCCTTCCACGTGTAATCATAATTTTAGTCTTACCTGTGAGAAAGCCCTACACACTAGAATTTTGGACTAAATTAGCTAGGGTCAATAGCTATTGTATAGGGCGCGACCTTATACCAGTCCCATATGGTATTCTAATATCTGAGTCATTTTCTCTTATGGATAACTTTCCTTAAATTTTCCTTGAAAAACTCTTTCAAATTTGATTTAAATCTTTAAATCATACTTAACAAGAAAAATACATATTCTCTATGTTTTACTCAAAATCACCATGCCATGTTATATATATATATATATTACTCAACCCCTTGTTGATGAAAACCTTTACCCATTTCGAAACCATTAAACCTTGTCTTTTGAAAACATGGGAAAATCCTTCCCTTTCTTTTCATCGAAAGGTTTGAAATAATCCCTCTTTAAAACCTTTAAACATTGCCTTGCGAAAACATTGGAATAACCCTTCCTTTCTTTTCATCGAAAGCTTCGAAATAAAGAAAAACCTTCCCTTTTGACCCCTTCGAAACCCTGGGGAACCACCCCTTCGAAACCATTCATTAAAACCCTTTCAAAAACATTGAAATAATAGACCTTTCGAAAACATTGGGTTCAATTTAAAACATGTGGAAACCTTCCGAAACCATTCAAAGTTTACTACTTCAAAACCTTTGAAAACCATCTCAGTCGAAACCTTTTGAATTATGCCTTCAAGTGGAGAAAAAGGATAAGAAGCCCATTGAAGTCGAAAGCACTTCTTTCGAAATCATTGAAACTATCTCTTTCGAAACCATTTGGGTTATACTTCCATTTTTAGAAAAAGGGTCTTTAAAACATTTAAGTCGAAAGCATCTGTTTTGAAACCATTTCCTAAGTAAAGAAGCGATGGTGTCGAAACCATCCTTTTGAAAGCATTGGAGAAGTGGCCTAGTTTTAAAAGCAAAGAATTCCCTTTGAAAGCATTGCAGTCGAAAGGTAGAAAGCGACAGCTAAAAAGGCTTCGATTTTGTCGAAAGCAAATATTTAAAACTAAAGTGCAACCCATTTGAAACCATCTCTTTTAAATCCATTGACCCAGTCGAAAGCCAACTGAGTCGAAAGCTATTTAGTCGAAAGCAAGCAGGCGCATTTTAATCTAAAAAGAAACAAAGTGACGTTTCGACACCTTAAGAGCTTATGGTTTCGACCTCATATCTTTCGCCTTCTATCCAGTTCGCTACGTACTAATTTCTTAATACTAGGCGCATTGGTTTCAATGGAGATGGAGGTGGAGGGACTTGGTCGAAAGCCAACTGATTCGAAAGCAGGTGTCGAAAACAATGAAACGGTTTTAAAGCCTGAAATAAATAGTTCTTTCCACCTAACCTCCTTTACGTGTAAAATTTTTATTGGTTGCCTCTTTTCTTTACAATTAAAAAGTGCTGCACATTTCCGAGCTAATTATTTAATTTAAATCATTTGCAAAATACACCTTCTCCTTAATTAAAATACATAAAACATTTAAGTTCCACACCTTAAATAATTTTATATATTCATCAAAACACTTAGGAAAATTCTATAAAAATTTCAGAAAATCCTTTTCATTATGTTTCTAGCATAAATAAATTTCGGACCAAAATAATTATTTATCTTGCCGTAAATAATTTATAACCCAATAAATTATTTTCCTCGCTAGAATATTAATATAAAATCCACCATAATTCAGAAAATTATGAATATTGAAACCCATCTCTAAAATATCATTTCTGATCTACATTCAAATTTGCAAGGCATTTGGATGTCATTTAATAGAGTTTTCATATCAAACATATCATAAAATCTTATATGAATATGCATAAAACATCAACAAGCATGTATGTAAACTTTTAATCATTCAAAACATGGCATAATTATGCAAAATCATTTCAGTTTACCTTTAAATCTGAAAACTATAAGAAAAATGGGATGCATTAATCATTCAACTTCGAAAGATATGACATTTGATGTTGAACAAATTGATTCACTTCTTCTTCTTCTTGAAATCCTAGATTTTATCTTCTCTTCAGATTGAAAATGGTGGCCAGCCTTAGGATGTTTTCGCTTGAATAAATGGAATGAATGTGTGTTTGTTTCCCTAAGGGTTTAAGGTATAAGCTCATCCTATTTCCCATTTTTCCCTTCCTTATTTCCTAACATATCTTATTCATGTTATCTCATTTTCAATTACACATTAACAAGGCACAGCTACCCTTAATTTTAATCAAATCTCAATCTATTAATCATCTTACATTATTTTATTTAATTTAGCCAATTAAATATTTTAAGTAATGTTACTAAAAATATGGGGTGTTACAGCAGGGTTCTAGCTGGAATCATCTAAAAGCTGATCCATGAGGGACATTTGACGGAATTTATTTGGGATTAGTAGAGAGCTTAACGGATAGAGGATGGTCCACAGAAAAACCCTGGCAATACTATAAATATAATAGAAGATGAAGACCCCCCTGAGTTTGAGCCCACCTATAAACATAATTGATGTAATGCACGGAGGGCCGCACCCGGCGGCGAACACTAAAGTGGTCCGAAACAGATACATCAAGGAAGCTTAAGAAGGTGTCTTTTTAGTCCAAGAGCCCTCATCGAAGAATCCACGACTCAGTGTTCAAATGTCAAACCTTGTTGTCACTCCTCAAGAAATGAAAATGGGGGTTCACCATCCGCATAATGATTCTTTGATGATTACTGCTCAGATTGGATTATCCATCGTCTCCAAAATTCTAGTTGACATAAGCAGTGCAGTCAATGTAATCTTCAAGCATGCCTTCGACTAAATGAATATCCCCAAAGACAAATTAGAGGCCGGAATGGACCCCACCTTTGGAATCAATAATAAAGGGTAGACTCCGGTGGCGCAAGTGAAGCTGCTCGTGAAAATGGGAGTGCCTCCAACTGGCAGAACCTTTGAGGCTATTTCTGTAGTTATCAACCAACCCTCTTACTACAACGCCTACTTTGGCAGGCCAGCTCTTGACGAAATAGATGCCTTCGTCTCCCCGAAATATCTCATGGTAAAATTCTTGACAAAAAGAGGATGGGGCACTGTCCGAGGGGAGCACTTCAGCTCTAGAGAAATGTATTTTGCTACTCTAGACAAATATAAAAGGGAGTATTCCGCTTACTTTGATTCTTCTACTATTTTACAGCATTCGGATGATGGATTTTCACATCCAACATTCGAAGCAAAGATTAAAATTAATATATCTAAGAAACGTATATATGAAAGGTATATTCCTTCTGGGGGAAAGAGTAACAGAGTTGATGCAAACTCAGCTTAAGAAAGCACAATTGTCATAGAATTTGACTATCGAGGGGAAACATAAAGGATTAAATCTATAAAGGACCTTGAGGAAGCATACCGAGATTCAGATGATGCAAAATTGGTCAAGGTGGGAAAAGATTTGAATGGTGACTTGAAGAAGGATTAATCCAATTCCTTAAAGCCAACAAGGATGTATTTGCCTGGTCACATTCTTATATGGTGGGGATTTATCCAACGGTCATGTGTCATGCACTCAACATCAATCCAGAAGCAACCCCCATTAAGCAGAAAAAGAGACAGTTAGATAAGGTACAATAAGATGCTTTGAAAGAGGAAGTTAACAGACTCCTTGAGAATGGATTTATCCGGGAAATATTGTAACAACCCGCATATTTTACGATTGTATATTTAAATGTTTTATTTAAATATAACATCGTTAATCGGATTAAAGTCCGAAATGTTACTTTTTATAAACAGTCGAATTAGGACTCGAGACCACTTCCATTGAGTCCAAAATGGCATTTACAACTTTATTGAGTATAAACATCGATATGTTTGGAGTTGAGTAGAATTTGCTATTTTTCTACTTGGGCTTTGGGTTTGGGTTTCAGCCCACTAACCCATCATAATACACTAACTCCAACCCCACTCCTCTTCATTCATTCTCATTTCCTAATATATTCAAGCTAAAGTAAAAATGGGGAAGGGAATTGGAAATTAGAAATTCAAAACCCTAGTTTGATTTGGAAACACAAGTTCTTGCTCCAAAATCAAAGAGAAGCTTAGGTAAGCATCCTCTTCATCTTCTCCATCTCTATCTCTCTTCAATTTCAGAAATTCCTAAACCCTAACTTAGGAAATATTTTCTTATTAGCTTAGATTGGAGCTTCTAGAGGTGTATTGAAGAGGAATTGGGCTTTCCTTTGTTCTAAAGCTTCTCATTCGTGTTTTTGAGTTTTAAAGGTGAGTTCTTTAACTCACATCTACGTCTATATCTTTCTTTGTTGTTAGGTATGAATTCCTAACATTTGTGCATGATCATTTGCTTTTGATTTGAATTGATTTGGTGAATTTTCCAAATTTTGGTGTTTTGGTCCAATTTTATGAAAATCCTACTATGGATATTTGGACATTGATATTCGGGGTGTATCGAAGAGCCTTTAAGGCTGGGTTGTTGCTTGGCATAAATCCTTAGTCGTCGTTGCTTGTCCGATCGCTTCTGATACGTTTTGGCCACTTTGGCCTAGGCAAATTATTGCCCAGACCAGGTGACCAGACGTCTGGTGATAAGTCCAGATGTCTGGTTTGGACCTGGAGAAAAAATATATGCACGCAGAATCAAAAAAAAAGATAGAGACTAATTCCAGACGTCTGATTTTTTGGTTCAGACGTCTTGATGATTTTCAAACGTCCGGATTGCCGAACCAGACGTTTGGAAGGTTTTTCTGGAATTTCCAGAACCTAAATCCAAACGTCTGGATTGACCACCAGACGTCTAAAACTGTGTATTTTTGCCTGTTTAGGCTTTTCTTGATTGAATTTCCATTGTTTATCGATTTTAGTTGCTCCGATTAGTTGTTATCACTTTTATCGACCTTGATGACATCTTTTTCGGGATTTTTGGGAATATCCATTTTGATGGATTTGGTATCGATTTCTTTGGATTTAATTCACGTTTTCTTATGTGAATCTTTGGTGATTGATTGTTTCTACAATCATTTTTGTGATTTGTCACTTCTAAATACAAAGGTTTCTATACTAGTAGTAAATACTCAAACTCTTTCATCAAAACGATTTCGACACTATTTTAAATATAAAGCTCTCTTTTAAAACCGTTTTCCAATCTATTAGTATATACAAACCTTTACCTCATTCGTATGAGAAATCTAATTAAACGGCTTAGTAAAACAAGTGGTATGAAATGCTTGCATTTACTTCGTCGGTTAATTCTTGGACTTGTTCGATTGAATTCTTGTGACAACTTTCGAGTGGAGATCTACAATTTGTTCATAAATATTTAAGTTAAGCCAGTGTTTATGGGACATGAAGCTAAACTCATTTATTTACTAGCTTAGTGTAATCGACACTTCTTGATGATCGATGATGATCATTTTATGGTTTAGACTAGCGATTTGCGATGTCTCTTTGTCCGCGTGGGGGACTGTACCCCGTTCTGTTGAGCTTTGTCTCATTTTTTATAGGCTAGCGACCTATGGTTTTATGGAGTTCGGTTCATCGGGTGTTCGCTGTACTACGTCGTTGTTCCGTATTATTTGAGTTTGGTACATCAAGCGTTCGCTGTACTACATCGATAATCCGGATTATTTGTGTTCAGGTTCATCGGGCGTTCGCTGTACTACGTCGTTGTGCCTGATTATTTGAGTTTGGTTCATCGGGCATGACGCTGTACTACGTCGATGTTTTGGATTATTTGAGTTTCTGGTCCCTCGGGCGTTCGTTGTACTACGTCGTGGCACCGGCTCTATGGTTAGTGACTATGGGTTAGCGACCCGTTTGTGATGCATGTGTTGGTCAGTTTTCATGTTCCCGTATGTGATAGGTCCCCCTTTGTGATTTCTGGATTTCTAGTTGATGATTTCTAGAATTTGTGTTTCACCAATTTTCGTGGATTGGAATTGATATGTTTTGTCAATATTTGTGTTTTGGTGAATAATTTTAAGAATATGACATTCTTTTTGGTGCTTTGAGATTCTTGAGATATTGTATGATTTTTGTTGTTATTTGATGTATACTTGACACAGTATGGCATTTTTGTTATCATACATTTTTGGTCATATCTCTTATCCTATCTCATTTTATCTGATATTTATAGCTAGACTGATCCGTTTATTATTTTCTTCTTAAAATAATACTCGGGTCAGACCGAGATATTTTAGGTACTTCTACTTGACTACCTATCAGGGTTCGTCACCTGACTTTTGGCTAACTACTTTAGCTTAGTAGTTTTTGTTGTTATACATTCGAGATATAGACTTCTTGATGTATAATTATTCTTTTGTCTAGCACTTGTATCTATTATTTTGTGATGTAGTGGATCTTCTATGACCACTATTTTGATGTACACTTTTATGTGATATATTCATATCTATTTCTGCCTTTGTGATATGAATATCTACGACTGATTTGTGTTATGTTTATTTCCATATTTGTTTCCGAAGGCCACTTAGCCACTGTGTAGTAGCTTTGAGTTTGTATTTGATATATCAGATTTCCTCTTGAAACGAAATGTAAGTTATATTATCTGACATATCAGTACTCACACAAGCAATTACATAGATGGTTGCTACTCAACAGCCTTATTCTTCGTGCTAGTGTCCTTGGCTAGTGTGAGTATAGAGGTGGGGCGTCACAAATATACTACCCAAAGTGGTTAGCCAATCCAGTTCTGGTAAAGAAATCAAATGGTAAGTGGAAGACTTGCATTGACTACATGGACTTGAACAAAGCATGTCTAAAAGATTGTTTCTCGTTGCCGCGAATTGATTAGCTAGTGGATGCAACAAGCGGGCATAAGATGTTGTCACTTATGGATGCCTATTCAGGGTACAATCAAATACCGATGTTCAAACCAGATGAAGAGCACACTAGCTTCATAACTGAGTGGGGGATTTATTGTTACAAGGCAATGCCATTTGGGTTAAAAAATGCAGGGGCAACATATCAAAGATTGGTCAACAGAATGTTTAAGGAGAAAATTGGATGGAACATGGAAGTTTATGTGGAAGATATGCTGGTAAAGTCTGGAAAACCCGAGAATCATCGTAAAGATTTGGAAGAGATGTTCAGGGAATTGCAGAAATATCAAATGAAACTGAATCCACAAAAGTGTTCTTTTGGAGTCCATTCTGGAATGTTTTTAGGCTACCTTGTAAGTTCCCAAGGGATCGAAGTTAGTCCAGATCAAATTCAAGCCATTAAGGACATAGCCAAACCTAAAACCAGCAAGGAGGTGATGAGTTGAAATGGAAAGGTGGCTGCCCTAAGTAGATTCATTGCTAAACCTACCGATATGTGTATACCCTTCATTGATGTAATCAAGAAGAAGAAGAACTTTGAATGGGGGGGAGATTGCAAGAAAGCCTTTCAGGAACTAAAAAGCCAACTGGAAAAGCCACCGATACTTTCTGGTCCCGAGAATGGGGAAACTTTATACCTATATATGGCAGTCTCAGAGCACGCTGTCAGTTCAGTATTGATTAGAGAAGGCAGTGAGGCACAACTTCCAGTATATTATGTGAGCAGTTGGTTGAAGGATGCAGAAGTTCGATACCTAATGATTGAAAAGTTAGCCTATTGCTTTATTCTCACAACTCGAAAGCTTAAAGCAAATTTTTAAGCACATCCAATCAGGGCATTGACCAATTTCCCACTTAAGCAAGTCTTTAGTAAACCAGAAACTTTTGAAAGATTGGTAAAAGGGGGGATTGAGCTCAATCAATATGACATAGAATTTCAGCCACGAGCCACAACCAAGGGGCAAGCATTGGCAGACTTCATTAATGAATGCACTAACATTATTAAGGAGCAATCGGAAAAGGAAAAATATCAAAGACCCATGTGGCAATTATTCGTTGATGGCGCATCAAACGAACAGGAGGTCGGTGCAGGATATGAAATCGTAACAACGGATGGACACCGTGTTAACAAGATTTTTATTAACACCCCAAAGTAATGTTAATGGAAACGGATAACCTTTTGTACGAGTGGCGAGAGTGTGTCCCTTAGGAATCGCCTTCCAATTTGGCTTATTTATTTAATATTTCTTGAATCAGACCTTTCGACATCGTCGAAAGGTGTGGATTCTGGATTAAGTGGCCTTTCGATATTGATGAGCTAGTGTGAATAATCCTTCGAAAACCTTCCTTTCGATCATTTTAAATTATCTAAGTAGATTTAAATTATCTAAGTAGATTTAAATTATCTAAGTAGTCTCAAACCGCTTGGACAATTTTAAAACTTTATTTCCGTTTTCGTGTTTAAATTATCTAAGTAGATTTCTTTGTTTAATTTTCAAATGCATTTTAAATTCATAAATAATCAAAGATTTGAGCTAAAATGTTTTCACCTGGCAGGATGATGAGTTCTCTTAAGAAGGCTGAAGCCACTTCTAAGAACTCTGCCATTATATCTCAAGATGAAGTCACTTCCATCCTTAGGGATTTTTGCATTACTGGAGTTGAAGTCTGATGTGTACGTAAATGTGCATATTTTTACCATAATATTTAATCTATTTAAATTAAATAAATGATCATATTGGGCATTTTAACTTGTTTAAACCAAAATTCAAATTATTTTCAAATTGTTAGATATTCATCTTCATATAGAGGCAAAATGGTCATTTCTGTGCATTTATTAAATTGTAAAAATTTACTTCGAATTTTCTATGTTGTTTTGTAGGAAATTTAGTGAATTTTACAAGTGGTTTCATGATGATATATGCATGCACAAGAGTGAAGAGAACAAATAAAGATGGAAATAATCCAAAGTGAAGATCTTGGAGGACCGCACTTACCCACCTACCTTAATGTACACTTAGGAGCTAATGCACATGCTAAAAGGCCACTAAATCTTCATGTACACTTATTGGATGATTAGTGGATGTTAATGGTTACTTGGCCACCACACTTCCTAAGGGGTAGTTTGGGCATTCCCTAAAAATATGAATTAGGGTTTCATACATGTATAAATACGCCTTATGTTTCATGTAACCCTCTTCCTTAGTCTCTCTTAGTTTTAGTTTAGGCTCAAAATAAAAAGACAAGCTCTTTTTCTCTTTTCATGGCTACTTAGCCATTTTGATTTCATGTACTTTTCTTTTTTTTATGCAATGTTAATTAGTGTTTTATTTTACTTAAATGCTCTCTTTCTTTCATGCTAGTAGTGTAGATTTTATTTTATGCAATTAGATTAGTTCTCTTTTCCATTAGCTTGCATTTTTCTTTTTCTTCTTGTTTATTCCATGTTGCAAGCTACATTTGTTGATTTGATAACAAATATGAGAGCCTAATCCCTTCAATTTAGGGGTAATGAAGCTCTCTAGTATGTAAATGCAACATTTTGATGTTATGCTCTCTTTTTGTGCTTCATGGAAAAATGATGTTTATATAATTTTGTGTTTAGTATTGAGTTTGATAGCTTATGTTGTTCAAAACAAGTAGGCTATGCTTAGTCATATGAATCACAAATTGCCTCTTCATCTATATATGATTATGGCAAAGAAGTAAATGTTTAAATCAAAATTTAATGGCCTATGTTTCTAAACAATAGTTAATAGGCCATGATTAAAATAGATTTTCATTTTCAACTATGTTGTCAGTTTCATGAGAATTAAAAGTGGTTTAAAGGCTGTGTTATAGTTTGATGGCTTATGTTGAGCTAATTAATAGCACAAATGAGCCATACTTATGATAAACACATCATTTAAATTCACTAATGACAAAAAAGAGAGATCATAATTTCATGTGTGTTGAACTATGTGATCTAGAGAGTGGATTTATCTCTATATTGTCTAAACACTCTCGTATTTTTATCAATTTTCTTTTGTTAGTTTTCTACATTTTTAGCTAATCAGATTTTCAATTTTGGTTAATTTAATTGAATAGAGAGTTAAAATCTAACAATTCCCTGTGAATCGACCCGTACTCACCACGTACTATGATAGTACGCCGTGCACTTGCGGTATAAATTTTATTATAAATTTTTCGACGATTTTCTAATTCGATAGAAATTCCGTGGTTAAATATGTTTTTGGCGCCGTTGCCGGGGAATTGCTTTGATTTTGATTTTCTATTCTTCGGATTAGTTTTGTTTGATTTTATTGTGTGAGTTTGCACAAAAAAAATTATGTGTTTGTGTGTGAATTTAGCTTGCATTTGTTTGTGTGATTGTTATTTTCTATTTGTTTTGCATTTGCATTGTATATATTTAAAAAGAAAAAATTTCACAAGTTCATTTCAAAAAGAAAATTTCTTTCATTACATTCACTGTTTTACAAGTTTCATTTTACTGTTTACATTTCATTTACTGTCACTGGACATACATTTTCTTTTACATATATTTTACAAACTTTGTTACATTCACTTTCACTCACTGCCTATCACCCCTACACTGCGCCCGTGCACAGTACAACCAACAGCCAACAGTCACTGCAGCTCCTTTCTCAATCAAACACCACTGCCACTGTCGCAACACGCCATAACTGACATCCACCTTCATCACTCAAACACCCCATTCAAGATTCAACTGACCATCTATCCATTCTTCTCCTTGCCAACTTCCCGACTCCACATTGCAGTTCAACCATTTCTGCTCCAACTTTTGCAACCATCACCATCGACCAAACCAAACTGTCACATACCTCCTTTGTTTTTGTGCACATCCCCTTCAAGCATACAAAATATACAGAAACAAGCAACTATACCCTCTGCATTCACATCACTCTCTACCTCTGTCTACAACCTTGTTGTCAACCTGATTTCAACCACACAATACAAACCGTCCTCCTTTAATATCTTCCCACAACTTCCCTATATCATCATCTTTTGCCTTTCAATCACACAACCTTCAAACCACAATCACTGCACACAATCACTGCAGTTCAAACACTGCTACATACACTCTGTGCACATATCACTGTGCACATCATCATACACTACATTCGACAGCCTTCATCATACACTACACTGCCATCAACTTTCAAACAACGATACAGCGACTACAAGCAACAGTACTCCTTCTCAACTATAACCCATATCAAACCCAAAAAAAAAAAAGAAAAAAAACCTGCCACAGCCTATTACCAAACATCACAACTCCAGTCAGACTCCCCCTACCCGTTACTGCTCATCATCACTACAGCAAACTGCCCCTGACCTCCACACTTCCAACCTGATTGCCTACAACATACCTCATCGCCTTTGCTTTCATCCCTCCCTTAATAACACTGCATCACTTACATCAACAACATCACCCCTTCATCATATACACTTGCTTCAAACTACATAACCTTCATCACGCCACATACTAAATTGCTGTCATCATTACCACAGCAACAAACATCACCTTGCAACTCAAGTTACATCCACTGACCTTACTGCTGTGCACTCACTCTCTTCCCCTGTCACAACCACTTGCCTTCCATCAACTACAATAGTCCTTCCAAACACACTTATCACCATAGCATCACTTCAAAATACCCCATCTACAAACACCTTCATTTCATCAACCTAAGTCACAACAGCTTCAATTTCATCTCAAATAACATTTCACCTTGTCAAGTATACTTCACCCTGTCAAGTATAGCAACCACAGCAATATACACTACCTCAACCACCATACTGAAGTGCACACTAAAAGCCATACTTTATACCACTGCCTCATACCTTTACAATCATTGCACATCCACTTCAGTTCAACTGCACGAAACCACTACCCCAAATCGCTTGAAACCCAACTGTCACGACATCACAAAACTCTGACCTCTTCTTACAAACCACCTCTTCTTGCCACCTACAACAATACTGTTGGAAACAATGGCTATCTTCGGCTGAGTCGTGGACAGGTCACTCTCTTGAAGACGTTTCGGTGATCTGCTCAATGGTGCAAGCAGTTCGTCTCAATCACCGCCGCCTCTAGGATAAAACAGCCTCTCGAAATTTTTTGTGGTATCGGTTCGTTTGCACGGACGAAGCGATTCTGGTTGCACTCAAAAAAACTTGTTGCTCGATTTTATTTTTTTGTGTAAAAAATGTTGTTCTTTTTATTTTCGTCTTCGTATCAATTAAGAAGACGGAAGAGCAAAAGAGCGTTACTGAATGGGGGGATACGTGGTCTTGAAAAACGGATCTGAGAAATACCGGGTCAAAAAAAAAAAAATAAACGTTGCGTAACGTTCTTCAATACGGGTTTCTTACCGTTCCAGCCCGGTCAGAAAACGGTAAATAAATTTGTACCAAAAATATAAGTATTACACCACTACAAGCCCGAACCCGAACCCGAGCCCGGCCCGGGTCGGGTCGAGTCGAGTCGAGTCGAGTCGGTCGGTCGCGCGCGCGCGCGCGTGTGTGGTGGTCAAGCATGGTCTCCCTCCTCACAAAAGAGCATCATTGGGTGCCCAAAGGGCCCAACTTAGCTTCAAAGAATCAAGTATAAATACTTGATTCTTTTGTATAATCCCACAATGTGGGACTATTCATATTCCCATAGGAGCCATTTCATACTTAGTCAAATTTTTAAGAATTCATTCATTTTAAAACCATTTCCAACAATCCCCCACTTGAATTTTTAAAACTTATTTCGAGCAATTTCTGAAAACCATAAGATTGTGCATAAACAAAGGTGTCTTTCGACTTGAACCTTTGCATAGTAGATAAGATTCAGTTTTTACTAGAGTGACACGTGGTCTTGAACTCTATTCCTGACATCAGACCACACACAATCTTTCTAGAGTGCAATCAAGTAAGCCCGTGCATTTATGGCCATGCACGTCTATCCCAGTTTAGTGAATGCTCTAGGAGTTTTGCCTAAAACTCCATAGGAAACGGCCAAATTTCCACATTCACACAGGTGAGTCTATCAAGAGTACTCCTGAAGGTAGGTACTCCACTCCAAATGGAATATAGATCTCATTAAGAGTTTCTATTAACTCAACCTCTAATCACTTCAGGAATATATGCTTCTATATATATGAAAAATAGCATATTCAACTCATATCACTACACAACTTGTTCTTACCCATTGAACCTAGTTCTTGGGATCTCCAGTCAGTAGGTCGGGTTACCATTGTGCGTGACTCAACAATCTAAGGGCAATAGTCCCATTTTTCTAGAAGTTGTAAAGACTTTCTCTCTGGCCAGTCCTTTCGTCAAAGGATCTGCCAAATTCTCCTCACTGCGTATGTGATCCACTCTAACAGCTCCTGAAGAGAGTAGCTCTCTAACAGTGCTGTGCTTACGACGTATCTGTCGTCTCTTACCGTTATAATAACGGTTCTGTACTTTTGCAATAGCCGCGGTACTATCGCAATGAATCAACACAGCTGGTATCGGTTTTTCCCATAAGGGAATCTCAGCTAGCAGATTTCTTAAATACTCTGCTTCTTCACTAGCTGTAGCTAGTGCTATCATCTCAGACTCCATAGTAGACTGAGCCAAAATAGTCTGTTTCTTGGATTTCCAAGAAACAGCTCCTCCAGCAATGCTAAATATATAGCCACTGGTTGCTTTTGAATCATCAGATAAAGTATTCCAGTCTGCGTCGGTGTAACCTTCAAGGACAGCTGGAAACTTTTCATAATGTAACCCTAGGTTCATGGTTCGTTTTAGGTATCTCATGACCCTCTCAATAGCATGCCAATGCTCTATACCAGGTCTACTAGTAAACCTGCATAATAATCCCACGACATAGGCAATGTCGGGTCTAGTACAATCAGTGGCATACCTAAGGCTGCCAATGATGCTCGCATAATCAGACTGTCTTACACCTTCACCAGTGTTCTTGAATAGCTTTACACTAGGATCATATGGTGTACATGCAGGTTTACAGTCAAAGTAATTGTATTTCTTTAAGATCTTCTCAATATAATGAGATTGATCCAAAGAAAGTCCCTTATTAGACCTGGTAATCTTAATACCAAGGATTACACTTGCTTCACCTAGATCTTTCATATCAAAATTGGCACTTAACAGAGATTTAACAGAGTTTATGGCATGCATGTTTGATCCAAAAATAAGTAGATCATCTACATACAAACATATTATAGTGCAAATGTCATTTTCAGATTTATAATAAATGCATTTGTCACTTTCATTAACTTTGAAACCATTTGAGATTATTAAGTTATCAAATTTTTCATGCCATTGTTTAGGTGCTTGTTTTAAACCATATAAAGATTTATCTAATTTGCAAACTTTATGTTCTTGACCATGAATTACAAAACCTTCCGGTTGGTCCATATAAATTTCCTCTTCTAATTCACCATTTAAAAAAGCAGTTTTAACATCCATTTGGTGTATAATTAAATTATGAATAGATGCTAATGAAATCAATACTCGAATGGATGTGATTCTAGTTACAGGTGAATAAGTATCAAAAAAGTCTACATTTTCTCTTTGCCTAAAACCTTTAGCTACCAAACGGGCTTTATATTTATCAACTGTGCCATCAGGTTTTAGTTTCTTTTTAAGTACCCATTTACAGCCTATAGACTTACAACCAGGTGGTAAATCTACTAAGTGCCAAGTCTTATTGGATTCCAAGGAATCCATCTCATCATTTATAGCCTCTTGCCAAAAATCGGCATCTAATGAAGATAAGGCTTCTTGGAGGTTTGTGGGATCCTCCTCTATAGTAAAAATGCAAAAGTCTGAGCCAAAGTCTTTATCAACTCTTGCTCTTTTACTTCTTCTAGGTTCAATTTCAGATGATTCATTAAGTTCTGTTCTAATAGGCACGGTGTTATTTGACGTGCCCCCACTATTCCTTAATTTAAAAGGAAACTTAGTTTCATAAAAATCAGCATCATTAGATTCTACTATATTATGTGTATTCAGGTTATAAAATCTATATGCTTTGCTGTTAACAGCATAGCCAATAAATACACATTCATATGCTCTACTAGCTAATTTTATTCTCTTAGGGTCAGGTATACGAACATATGCCAAACATCCCCAAGTTCTAAAGTAAGATACATTTGGTTTATAATTTCTTAAAATTTCAAAAGGTGAAATCTTACTTTTTGATTTAGGGATTCTATTCAATACATAGCATACAGTCAATAAAATATCCCCCCACCAATGTTTTGCTGCACCAGAATTTAATAAAATAGCTACAACTAATTCGGTAAAGGTCCTATTTTTTCTTTCAGCTTTACCGTTCATTTCAGGTGAATAAGGTGCAGTTCTCTCATGAATTATACCATGCAATTTATAAAAATCAAGAAAAGGACTAGACTCATATTCAGTTCCTCTATCACTACGAAGTCTCTTAATTTTCTTATTAGATTGATTCTCGAGTTCAGTTTTAAATAATTTGAACATATCAAATGCATCACTTTTATTTTTCATAAGATATACATAAGTGAAATCAGAGCCATCATCAATGAAGGTGATAAAGTAACGGTGTCCGTGTCTAGTCAAAGTGCCATCAAGTTCACATATGTCAGAATGAATTAAATCTAAAGGTTCAGAGTTTCTATCAACTGATTTATGGGGTTTCTTAGTGATTTTTGCTTGACTACAAAATTCACACTTATCAAATTCAGATTGTGACATTTTAGGAATCAAATCTAAGATGCTCATATTATGAATAATGCGCTTGTTAACATGACATAATCGAGAGTGCCAGATATTAAAATCACATAACATATAAGCAGAACTGGTTACTTTATTAGATTCAACATTCAGTTTAAACATACCCTCACAAGCATAACCCTTCCCTACAAACATCCCCTTATAAGTCAAAGTGTACAAATCAGCCCCAATAACTTGAGTAAAACCAGCCTTATTAAGGAGAAAACCAGAAACCAAATTCTTTCTCATCTCTGGAGTATGCATTACATCTTTCAAAATAACTGTCTTTCCAGAGGTAAACTTTATTTCCACATTTCCAATGCCAGCAACTGTAGTGGTGTGAGAATCTCCCAGTAGCACTTTCTGATCATCAGCAGCCGTGTATGTGCTAAACATAGCACGATCATAGCAGACATGGCGGGATGCACCAGTATCTACCCACCAACCCTCTGATCCACCAACTAGGTGAATCTCAGAAATCATAGCCGTAAGAGGCTCCTCAGTCAGGTTAGCCTGCGGTGCAGGGCCTGGTCTGTTCCTACACTTGCGTGCCATATGACCTGGTTTTCCACAGTTGTAACACAGAAACAACTGTCCAGAATCATTCTTTTGGGTCGGTTTTTGCTGTGCCTTTTGGTTCCCTTGCGGGTTCCAATTCTGTTTGTTGCGGTTGCGGTTCTGATTCTTAAAGTTTTTCGGATTCGGTTTCAGAACCGCAGGCTTGGACCTTTTAGTGTTGTTGTTTGTGACAACAAGCACTTCCTCTTTTTGGTCCTGCTTACGAGCCTCCTCCTCAATACGGAGACGAGTAATCAAGCTCTCTAAGGAAAATTCCTTAGTCTTGTGCCTAAGCACATTCTTAAAATCTTTCCAACCTGGGGGCAATTTATCAATAATAACAGCAATCTGAAACTGTTCATCCAAAGTCATACCTTCGGAGATGATCTCATGAGCAATTTTCTGTAGCTCATGAGATTGCATCTCTACTGACCTGTCATCTGTCATCTGGTATTTGAGGTAGCGGCTGACTGCATACTTCTTTGCTCCAGCCTCCTCAGTGTCATACTTCTTTTGTAGCGCTTCCCAGATCTCCTTGGCTGACTTGTCAGAGTTGTAGTAGTCGTACAGGTCATCACTGAGGCCGTTGAGTATGTAGTTTCGGCACATGTAATCTTGTTCTGTCCAGGTGTGCAACTCCTTTGATTTTTCTGTCCAGGCTCGCATCTGATCAGTGTCTGCTTCGTCTGGTCTATCGGGTAAGTGCGGTTTGTCGGTTGTTAGCACAGCCACCACTTTTCTGGTTGTTAGGAAGAACTCCATCTTCTGTCTCCAGCGTTTGAAGTGGAGGCCCTCGAATCTGAATGGGGCAGCAGAGATCATGGGGACCTGGAAGAACGAAGCGGGAGCAGTAGGATCTAGATCTGCAGCAGAAGCCATTGATGTCGGCACGTCTTCAAATTGTTGGAAACAATGGCTATCTTCGGCTGAGTCGTGGACAGGTCACTCTCTTGAAGACGTTTCGGTGATCTGCTCAATGGTGCAAGCAGTTCGTCTCAATCACCGCCGCCTCTAGGATAAAACAGCCTCTCGAAATTTTTTGTGGTATCGGTTCGTTTGCACGGACGAAGCGATTCTGGTTGCACTCAAAAAAACTTGTTGCTCGATTTTATTTTTTTGTGTAAAAAATGTTGTTCTTTTTATTTTCGTCTTCGTATCAATTAAGAAGACGGAAGAGCAAAAGAGCGTTACTGAATGGGGGGATACGTGGTCTTGAAAAACGGATCTGAGAAATACCGGGTCAAAAAAAAAAAAAAAACGTTGCGTAACGTTCTTCAATACGGGTTTCTTACCGTTCCAGCCCGGTCAGAAAACGGTAAATAAATTTGTACCAAAAATATAAGTATTACACCACTACAAGCCCGAACCCGAACCCGAGCCCGGCCCGGGTCGGGTCGAGTCGGTCGGTCGCGCGCGTGTGTGGTGGTCAAGCATGGTCTCCCTCCTCACAAAAGAGCATCATTGGGTGCCCAAAGGGCCCAACTTAGCTTCAAAGAATCAAGTATAAATACTTGATTCTTTTGTATAATCCCACAATGTGGGACTATTCATATTCCCATAGGAGCCATTTCATACTTAGTCAAATTTTTAAGAATTCATTCATTTTAAAACCATTTCCAACAACAATACTCTTCGACCTCAAGCTTCATCACTGACCAAACTGCCTTATTTGCTGCATACTTCCCATCCAACCTCACCGCAGCAGTAAACTTCGACAACACCACCAAAATCCAATCGTCACCAACCACAAATCAAATTCCCCTCAGATCTTCAGCCTTACAAACTTTACAACTTCTCTGACCACTTACTACTTATACCCAATAACCACCTGCTACTTCTCCAAGAAACATCAACCCTGTCTTCCCGTACAGTGCACAAACTAACCCAATCTCGTTTCCTGAACTTCACTCTGTCACTACTCAAACATCACCGTGCTGTTTCAACAACCCACAACCCAATCACAGTCGTAATCATTTCGCACCCGAACATCACCTCCTCGATCAATTGAGAATTTGTGGATTTTTAAATTTGGTTGCGAATTCGATTTGTTTGGAAATTTTTGGTTTAGTTTAATCGAATGGTTTAGGTGAGTTGTTTGCGAATTTAATTTGTTTTGGGGAATGTCAATTTGTGTTTTGGAGAGTGTTCGTCTGTGTGTTTTTATTTTGGGTTAGTATTGGATTTGTAATTGGGCCGGGTGAAAATTCTTTTTTTTATTACATTTTTTTTATTTTTTGCATTGTTTTTTTAGTTCATTTTTCTTATTATCCTTTCATCTCTTAAAAAAAATTGCTTTGTTTAGGGTTTTGTTTTCTTTAAAAAAAGAGAAAAAAAAAGAATTTATTCTCATTTCATTCGGTGTTTAAAAAAAACAAAAAAAAATTGTTCTCAATTGTTTTAGTTTCATTTGTTTTGATTTTCATTTGTTTTAGTTTTTCTAATTAAAAAAAAGTATATATATCTTATTTTTTTATTTCAGGTTGCCAAAGCAGATAAAGGAAGGAGCCGCTTGCCAAAAATAATTGCTTCGCTTTGCTTGCCCAAAAAAACTGCTTGCTTGCTTACAATTTTTTTTTCTACTTTTAACCCCTATCTATTGTTTTTATTTATCTGCATTATTGGTTGTTTGCATTTGCATTGATATATATAAAAAAAATTCAAAATAAAAATCCATTTATAATTGCATTGTTAATACACGTTTAATTTCAGTTTTGCATTTCATCTTAGATTTTGATTAATAATAATGGTTAGACATCGATAATACTTAATTGTATATTGACAAATTGTCTTCTTTGTACAATTTAATTTCTTGGTGCCTAGGCCGCGGTAGAGTAATAACTATTTATAAATATTACGGTGATTCGTAAATATTATAGTGGTTGTTCCTCTAAAGGTACTTAAACCTTCGGCTGCATTGCTACGGTGATTCGTAGTGCACCGATAACTCCTGCCCGTTACTTGGCTGAGAACTATCTTGTTGAATTAAGACAAAGTGTAATTATACAATTTTGGGTTAACTTAGGATAAATCATTTGTAATCAAACCCTTGCATCATTTAGTTGCATTAGTTCATGCATATCTAAAAAAAAGAAATTTCAAAATCCAAAACTAATTTTTATTTTTAAATATTCCTTAACTTTTATTTCCTTTCTTTTGAATTTTTTTAATCAAAAAAAAATCCAAAAAAAAAATTTACTACGTTTTTTTAGAGAATCAAAAATCCAAAAAAAAATTATAAAATCTTTAAAAAAAAAATTTGAAAAATAAAAAACAATACAAAAATCAATTTTCCATTTTTAAAAATAAATTTTATTTGTAAATATTTTTTTCTTTCTTTATTAAAAAAAACCCAAAAACATTATTGAAAATGTCCGAATTTCCATATTCACATGAATTCTACGATAGTTGTGAAAATCAATATAATCCATATAATTTCACACAAAATTCTTATAGATATTTCAACAACAATTATTATTTAAACGATTCGAATTTTGAACCATAAAATTTTCAAAATGATGGTCAACCTTCAAATCTTGAAAATAACATTTCATCTTTACTTGAACTCTCTACATAACAAAATCAATGTATAAATGATTTGTGTAATTCATATCAGTGTAATAACTCGAGTCAAGGATTTTAAAATTTGAATTCAATTCAAATTTCAAAGGATTTTGATTATAACCCATGCCAATTCAATTTCGAACACCAAAATGAAAATGGAAACAACTTTTCAAACGAATTTGGCAATGGGAATAATCTTAACCACGTTACGATTGAAAATCTTTGTTCTCAACAATTTCAAAGTGAAAATCTTTATGCTAATAACTATAAATTGGATTTTGTTGAGCAAATGAACGAAATTCATAATGATCACAGAGATTCATGTTTGAATTTTATATGAAACAACGTGAAAAACAAAATCAAATCCCAACATGTGATGAGTCAAATGATAACCCATCTTTTACCTAAATCAACGATTTTCAAACAACAACTTTTGAAACTGAAAATGATGATCTTAATGAAGTTGTTGAAAACACGGTAACTGAGTTGGATTTCAATTCTTTTGAGGGTGAGAAACTCGATTTAAAGTTCGATCTTCCTTTTCCCGATTTTGAAATTTTGAACACAACAACTTTGGATTTTGCACTTGACACATGTAATAAAGTTGTTGATAATTCAATAAAGGAAGACGAATTCAATGAACACGATTTCTTTGGGCTTTTCGAAAACGAGTTGTCGAATTCTGAAGGGGAAGATTTAAATCACCATTTGATTTTGAAATCAACAATTTTGAAGAAGTTTTCAATGATAGGCTTGAATTTAAAATTGGTGAAAATAAACTTGAATTTCAACCAATTGTTTTATCAACCCCAAAAATCATCCAAAATAAAACAACTCGTACGATTTTTAATAAAACGACATTCGTTTTTCCAAATCAACATTCAACTTCGAAATCTTTTACGATTTGGTTTTCCGAGCTTAAGCTGTTGCTCGTATACTTGATGAGACAAATTGTTCGGTTTTTGGAAGACCGTTTCATTTATTTTTTGACGATATACTTTCTGATCTTGTGTAAATACCGTTAATTTTCATTTAAATAAAGGTCATGTTTTTATTTTAATTTTTCTCCTTCCACTTGGGTTGACTGTGAGGACATAGTCAAAATCAAGTGTGGGGGGAGACTCATCTTCTTTTTGATTTTTCATGATTAATTTTTCAATTTTTTTCCTCCAAAACTCAAATATATATATATATAAATTTAAAAAAAAAATTAAGCATTTTGATTTATTTTTAAAGAAACATTATAAGATAAATATATGGTTCTGGTTTATTAAATTAAAATTTATTTGTCTTAACAAAAATAAAAATAAAGTTTGATTATAAATAACGATGGTTTAACTAGTATATAGGAAGATTCATACGTGTTGATTATGAAATACATCCTAATTGAAAATCTTTGTTTTAAAGTGGTAAATTTAAAGTAAAGGATATAACAATTTTATCTTCTAAGTTAAATGGTGCTAGAATGATTTTGCATAACTCTCTCTTTCTAATATATATATATATATATATATAAATTTTTTTGTATATATGTATATATTTTTAACACCTAGAGTCATGTGTTCACACTCGTGTGTTCACTCGCCATGCTCTGTACCCTTCTCACGTAAGCCCGAAAGGCAGTGCATGATCGGTATATTTGGCCTCGGTTTATCTAAGTTACGTGTATGTATATAAAAATTCATTTTAATAACGCCTATAGTCGATAAGTGTTCACACTTGTGTGTTCACTCGCCACGCTCTGTATTCCCCTCACATCAGTCCGCAAGGCAGTGCATGGGTAATATATCTGGCCTCAGTTTACCTGAGTTAGGCATATGTAAATATTGTTAATGTCAATGAAATTTTCAAGTAAGAGAGAATAAGCAATTGAAATCCAAGCACCATTTTAACTTGTTTGATTTAACTTGTTATTGAAAAGAAATGAGAATACCACTTTGACAAACTTTGATAATCAACTAAGGATCCATTTCATAATTACATTGTGTTATCAACCGAAATAACTAGCCAAACTATAGTCTATCTGTTATGATAACTTAATTTTTGTTGGAAATTTTGATGAGTAAATGACTTAAATTTTCAAGATATTGACCAAAACTTATATTTAACTTATTTGTCTATTTAAAAGTAAATCTTTCATTTGTAAATATTTTCAAAAACTCGCATTCATCTCTTTGTAAATAAATCTTGCATTTTATAAATATTTTCATCCTGCATTCGGATTTTGTGGGTAGTATCCGCTGAAAACCCTCACGAGACAACACTCGTCCTACTGGGGACACCCAGAGGTTTAATGGCTTGTTGCATATGCTCAATGCAATCGTGCTCCCTACGAAAACGGATTTATCTTAGTTTTTAGTTTATTCGAGGACGAATAAAAAGATAAGCGTAGGGGTATTTGATGTGCACGTAAATGTGCATATTTTTACCACCATATTTAATCTATTTAAATTAAATAAATGATCATATTGGGTATTTTAACTTGTTTAAACCAAAATTCAAATTATTTTCAAATTGCCACATATTCATCTTCATATAGGGGTAAAATGGTCATTTTTGTGCATTTATTAGATTGTAAAAATTTACTTGGAATTTTCTATGTTGTTTTGTAGGAAATTTAGTGAATTTTACAAGTGGTTTCATGATGATATATGCATACACAAGAGTGAAGAGAACAAATGAAGATGGAAATAATTCAAAGTGAAGATCATGGAGGACCCCACTTACCCACCTACCTTAATGTACACTTAGGAGCTAATGCACATGCTAAAAGGCCATTAAATCTTCATGCACACTCATTGGATGATTAGTGGATGCTAATAGTTACTTGGCCATCACACTTCCTAAGGGGTAGTTTGGGCATTCCCCAAAAATATGAATTAGGGTTTCACACATGTATAAATACCCCTTATGTTTCATGTAACCCTCTTCCTTAGTCTCTCTTAGTTTTAGTTTAGGCTCAAAATAAAAAGACAAGCTCTCTTTCTATTTTCATGGATACTTAGCCATTTTCATTTCATGTACTTTTTTTTAATGCAATGTTAATTAGTGTTTTATTTTACTTACTTGCTCTCTTTCTTTCGTGCTAGTAGTATAGATTTCATTTTATGCAATTAGATTAGTTCTCTTTTCCATTAGCTTGCAATTTTCTTTTTCTTCTTGTTTATTCAATGTTGCAAGCTACATTTGTTGATTTGATAACAAATATGAGAGCCTAATCCCTTCAATTTAGGGGTAATGAAGCTCTCTAGTATGTAGATGCAACATTTTGATGTTATGCTCTCCTTTTGTGCTTCATGGAAAAATGATGTTTATATAATTTTGTGTTTAGTATTGAGTTTGATAGCTTATGTTGTACAAAACAAATAGGCTATGCTTAGTCATATGAATCAAAAATTGCCTCTTCATCTATATATGATTATGGCAAAGAAGTGAATGTTTAAATCAAAATTTGATGGCCTATGTTTCTAAATAATAGTTAATAGGCCATGATTAAAATAGGTTTTCATTTTCAACTATGTTGTCAGTTTCATGAGAATTAAAAGTGGTTTAAAGGCTGTGTTATAGTTTGATGGCTTATGTTGAGCTAACTAATAGCACAAATGAGTCATACTTATGATAAACACATCATTTAAATTCACTAATGACAAAAAAAAAGATCATAATTTCATGTGTGTTGAACTATGTGATCTAGAGAGTGGATTTATCTCTATATTGTCTAAACACTCTCGTATTTTTATCAATTTTCTTTTGTTAGTTTTCTACATTTTTAGCTAATCACATTTTCAATTTTGGTTAACTTGATTGAATAGAGAGTTAAAATCTAACAATTTCCCGCGGATCGACCCGTATTCGCCACTACGATGGTACGCCGTGCGCTTGCGGTATAAATTTTATTATAAATTTTACGACAATTTTCTAATTCGATAGAAATTCCGTGGTTTAATAAAGTCATCCCTCCTAAGGAAACTAATATTATAGACAACTATCCTAAAGGGTATTTTGCTTACTCTGCCATTCATATATGGCATGGTGGATTCCTACCTTTCCCGGAGTTTTTATCTTCATATATTTCTTATGTTGGAATTGCTCCATTCCAACTATCTCCCAATGTCTACACCCATCTCCCGTCTTTAGAGATGTTGGCACTGGAATCTGGCCTCCCTTCTCTCAATGCTAAATTGCTGCATTTCTTAACCATATTAGCAAGGCTGAGCAACCTCGGTATCAAATATGCAGAGTCAACCCCTTCAAGAAACTAATTTCAGATGGGGTCAACAAATTCAGGGACTGAGAGAATCAGTTCTTCTTTGTCAAGTGTTTTACTAACATTCGCGAGACTTTTTCCTCTCCCCGTTAGTTTTGTGTTGTCTTTTCCTTACTTTATGTTTTTCGTTAACTAATCTCTTCCGTTTCAGGTGTCTCTTCCAAGAAGCTTAATGAGGTACACATGAGGACAGTTGATTCTCTGGTCGCGGATTCAAAACAAATCGGGAGCAGATTGACGCTTCTAACCCCTTCAAACTTAAGAAAACACTCACAGCTGCCAACGGGCCAGAGGATTTTAGGAACTCCTCCTTCTATCCTGCACACTTCACGTGGCAAGCGCTTTCTTTCCTTGGGGGATGCTGAACACTTCTCCCCTATGTCTGTGAAGACCCAAAAATTATTGAGATAAGAATAATTTAAATAAAGTCAGAAAAAGGAGAATTTTCAAGGATGAAAGAAATAATACAGCCTGAAAATAAATAGTGAGAATAAGTTAAAAATATAATGAAGGGAATAGTTGTTTTCAGTAAAACAAAAATGAAAATGGTAATTAAATATATGAATACATTTGTACATCAAGAGAAAATAAATAGCTTGAAGCATTAACAAGGAATCAATTCATAAAAGGATATACATGTATACATTACAGTTTAGCATAAAGAAAATAAACAATGCAAGAAAGTCACATGAGAATAAGGTGTGTGTATGAAACATGCAAATAGCATGCAAATCAGAAAAGAAAAGAAAAGTTAAAGCAACTGAAAATACCCGAATTGGAAATCAGAAAGAAAATGGCATTTCTAGCCATGACATCATATGTAAAATTCTCTCAACTGTATGGGGATAAGATGGGTTTTTCACTCTACTAAAACCCTAAACAATGTTTTAAAAATTAAAGGGGAAGCAGCAGTCTCACTGCAGAAAAACAGAAAATATTAAGAAAAGAAAGGAGAGCAATCCAAAGCCATTGTTCAAGTTAAAGAATTCTCAGGGAAAAGAGGCAGGAAGGTGAGTGATTAATCAATCTATGAGGCTTAAGGCATTAAGACCCAAGTTAAGGGCAGCCATATTATTTTATAAAAACCATATCATGTTTGTGCTTGATTTATTTTTCAGTATAAATGAATGCTGAAAATGGTAGGTGTTTTGATAAATCTTTGGTTGATGCTTTGGTTTGCTTTGTTTGATTGTTTGATAAGAAAAAATACCATGATCACTGATATAGATCCAGCACCTTAAAACACCAGTTTATAAATATGGTTAGTAAGACAAATACATTTTTATTGTGAAGTAGGGTATTACTGAAAAATGAACTAGGCAGTGTGAATAAAGGAGGTTCATGCTCATGTCTGGATTGTTTTAAACTTAAGGTGAACAATGCAATAAATCATTTATGTGCTGATTTGTTCAGATCTTAAGCTAAAATGTTTTATGGGTTTTTCTCAAAAACCTTACCCTATGTTCACAGTAGAATCGAGTATAAGAATTTCTATATGATTTTACAGGATTTGTTTAAGTGATCATGATATTCCTGAATATAGAAGATATGCAGTGTTAAAACAAATTTTGAATAAAACAACTGGAAAATGAGATGTGGTATTCTTTTCATGAATGTTTACTATGGTTAGCTGAAATTCCTGAGTGAGTTAACCCTCTCTGATTTAAAAAAAAAAAAAGAAGAAAAGAATATAGCAGCATTTCAAGAGTTAATAAATTTTTCTGAAAGAAAATGAGAATGGTCTCTAGATTATAAAAACTAATCTAGGAGTAAAGCCTTGATCTATCCATCATAAGGGGGATGATGGGTATGTGCATGACTTGTTTAAGTCCTATAGGCCTTTGTGCAAGGGTTAACAGAATTGAGTCCCTTGCAATGCACACATGGTGTTCAATGGCAAAGAGTTAAGACCAAATTAAATTTTTAAATTGAGATTGAGAGCTGAGCTATGGAAATTAAAATGAGTTAATTCCATAGGAGTATGTGTACATGTATACTGTATTGGATGGATGAATGGATGCTTGTGTGCATATGTGCTAGTAGGGGCTTATACATGTTCATATACCCAGTTTACATTATGAATCCAAATAAGCATCAAGCACATAAATTCTCTGCACAATAATTTAAATGTCAAGTTATTATATTTTGATTTCACTCATACCAGAATTTTATTCTGACCCTATTTGTTGCCTTGCAATAATTGGGGTGTCTCATTTTTATGGAGGCAGTCCAAAATATTGCTGCAGGAAAAGATGTATAAGTGGCTTGCTTGCATGGATATTTGAAGATCTTCATGAATTAAGGAAAAATAAATGCTTAAGGAAGTAGCAGTATAATCTGTAATAGATAATCTAGGCAAACTTCCTTTTATTTTGTGTATTCTCAGCAATGATGCTTATTTTGTTCACTTGAAAAGAACATGTAAAAACTTAAGTATTCTGTGGGGTTTGTGAGTTACTGATTTAAGCAACTTATTTATATGATTTCTGGTGGAAAAGTGATGAAGGAAGTATGCCATATAATATGATATGTGGACATACATCCCTTGGCAAGGTTTAAGTGATTTTAAATTATAAAGATAAGGCTGTTATTGAAAAGTATACTATGAATTTTGTTAAGTGGATAGGTTGAATCTGGTCCTGGCTAACCAGTAAGGCTTGACCATGACTTATAATTGATATAGGTCCATGCAAGGCTGGAAGGCATAGCCTGTAATCTGGTTTTGGGCATTTGATTTTTCCCCAGCAAAAACTTGTATTGCTTGGTGTAATAAGCTCATATGTATGCTAGATACTTGTAGGCATCACTGCAAATTAGACTTATCTAATTCTTGTTATCTGGATACTTAATTCAAATCTGGTAATATTGAGTCATAGTCAAAACCAGTAGTAATTTGTAGAGGCATGTGGTCTTGTTTGTAATGAACATCTCCACCATTCAATAGAATAATGACCACTAACATTTGTTATCTTTCCTAGAAAATCATCAGTTGATTTCATTATAAGTTCACCGGGAAGTCTTGCATTTTGTCAGGTCATTTTGCCTTTAGACACACTGTCTGCACACATGTTCTTAGTCTCCATTTAGCATGATAGTTTGAGTTAGCACTCTAGTCTGACTGTATTGTTTTCCTCTGCTTAGCCTTTAAATCAGTTTGTAATTTCAAGGTTCACCTGATTATTGCAACTTAATAAATTAAAGCATGGGTATTTCATCTGATATAAAAATTGTTTGAAGTTGAAATGAGTAACACAAGCTAAACTAATAAGCATGGGTTAGGTTGAACACTTTTTTTTACTTAATATAGAACAATAAGTATCATATTACAAAATCCCAAGATTAAATGGTATGGCTTATAGATTCAAGGATCAATTAATAGGTGAGATAGGATAAGAAAATAAGAGAACTAGTGGTATCCAATCCTAAGGTTAATCAGGCTTGAGTTCTAAAAAAAAAAAATGAAAAACAAAAATTGTGTTTGAACCGACCAGCATAGCACTCGAACTCGTGACCTTGTATGTATAAGTTAGGCGCGTTTCCATTACGCCTAGATGTTGCTTGTGTTTCCTTAGGATCCACTTTATTTTATACTGATTTTGACACTATTCAGAACTTAACACAAACATCTATATTAAAAGCTTGTTTACTACTGATTATTTCTTGGTCACTTCTTAGTTAGTATAAACAGACTAATGTGTTTGTTCCCAGTGGATTGTTTGAAAAAATAATAATAATATAATATATAGGAATGGCTATGTGACACCAAATCTCTTAAATATGAGAAATAAGGTAGGAATGAGTTGCTTTGCTATTTTAATCACTCTGATAAGCAAAGAACCATTTATATATCTTCACATATATAAATGATAGGATTTATTTTAAATACTGATATATTTATATTAGTAAAATTCAGGATCTTGGGAAGAATTAAATTAAGGATAGTGATCCATTGACATGTATATATATGTATATACAGTGGAAAAAAAAAATTCACTAAAAATAAATCATAAAGAAGTGGGTCACTTCAGTTGGTATCAGAGCTATGTTGTTAAAACATAGCATAAATATATAGTAATGATAGAAATAAATATTCCCAGTAGAAATAAATTGCAGAAAATAATTGAATTAGAAATATGACTAATTAGCTATGCAATTGAATAGTGAATCATGGTAGGAAGACCACCAAGTCATGGAGCAGGACCCTCCAATGCAACACCAATGGTCAATTTGCAAGATTTGGTGAGGGCATTTAGAGAAGGAGCAGTGCATAGAGAAGAAAATCCTCATGAGGAATTATCTAAGCTATTGAAGACATTTTCAAATTTAGGAGGCAAGGATTTTGAAGGCACTGAGGGAATTATGGGAGTGCAGACATGGTTGAGAACTTTGGATAGGATATTTGCAGATATGCAAATAAATGATCAAAGGAAGAGGCAAATTGCTTCCAGAAGACTCAAGGGAGCAGCACTTGATTGGTGGGAGGTCATTATCACAGGGAGGCCAGAAAATGAGATAACATGGGATCAATTCAAGGAGATGCTTGAGGCAAGATTTGTCCCAGCAACAGCCAAGGCAACACTGCTGGAGGAATTTATAAGGCTGAGGCAAGGGCCAATGAGTGTAACTGAATACACACAAAAATTTGAGAGCTTATCCAAGTATGGAACCATGCTCATAGGGAATGAAGAATTAAAGAATTCCAGATTTATTCAAGGACTTAATGCTAATTTAAGTAGAGCAATGCTACCCTACAAAGACAAAACCTTTGATCAAGTCATAGATCTTACTCTCTCTTTTGAACAACATGATAATGCCAGAGAAAAATTCAGGAGCATGAGCGCTAACAACAACAATAAAAAAGGGAAAAATAGAACTCACCCTTATGATAAGAGAAATTCAAATCAGAAGGTTGAAGGAGCAACCAGTGGAGAAGTCAAGAAGAAGATTATTTGCTACAATTGTGGTAAAGAAGGACACATGAGTAATAGGTGTCAGGCAGCTAAGAAAACCCCATTCAGTTGCTACAACTGTGGGAAAGAGGGTCATATTAAAAAGAATTGCCCAGAATTCAAAAAGGGAGCAAAGGTAGGAGCACTTGAGGGAAAAGCAACTGCAGTGGGAAGTTCTGGACAATTGGAAGGTATACTTCTAATTAAAGATCACCCCATCTCAGTTATATATGACACTGGAGCAACACATTCACTAATATCCCAAGACATAGTGAATAAATTAACTCTCACATGCTATTTAGTTGATAATCCCTTGTCTATTCAAAGTCCCCTGGGTAGCTCTTGTTTGCTAGGATTGAAATGTTTGGGAGTAGAATTAAACATAGGAGGAAATGTGTTTAAATCTGATTTGTTTGTATTAAAATACCCTGGAATAGGAATTATTTTAGGGGTAGATTGGTTGAGCAAATTCAAAGCAATTTTGAATTTGGAAAATTTTACTATTTCTCTGAAAACAGAAAATGGTAAAAATATTATAGTCATGAGTGAAATTGCTAAAATCAATTACCTTAACCAAATATGTAGCATGACTGAGAAAGAATTAACACTTGAAGACATAAAAATTATAAATGAATACCCAGATGTCTTTGGTGAAGTCATAGGTGTTCCAGAAAATAGGCAAGTAGAATTTCAAATAAGGCTAATCCCAGGAGCAAGCCCAATCATCAAGAAGCCTACTAGGATGGGTCCTAAAGAATTAGTGGAATTGAAACATCAGTTGGAAGAACTGGAGCAGAAAGGCTTCATAAGGCCTAGTAGTTCAAACTGGGGTTCTCCAGTTGTATTTGTGAAAAAGCATGATGGTACTTTGAGAATGTGCATAGATTATAGGGAATTAAACAAAGTCACCATTAAAAATAAATATCCACTTCCCAGAATTGATGATTTGTTTGATCAATTAAATGGAGCAAGGATTTTCTCAAGGCTAGACTTAGCCTCTGGATTTCACCAAATGAAGGTTGAAGAGGAAAGTATTAAATACACAGCATTCAACACAAGGTATGGGCTATATGAATATTTAGTAATGCCTTTTGGATTGACAAATGCACCATCATATTTTGTAGATTTAATGAATAGAACATTTAGAGATTTTCTAGATAAATTTGTGGTTGTCTTTATTGATGACATATTAGTGTATTCAAAATCAGAAGAAGAACATGCAAAACACTTGCATCTGGTTTTGTCTAGACTGAGGGCACATGATTTAAAAGCCAAATTCTCTAAGTGCACATTTTGGCAGAAGGAAGTAAAATTTTTGGGGCACATAGTATCACAACAAGGGGTTAGTGTAGACCCAAATAAGGTGATGGCAGTGCAATCTTGGAGCAGACCCAAATCAGTAACTGAGGTGAGGTCATTTTTGGGAATGGCAGGCTATTATAGGAGATTTATAAAAGATTTTGCAAGGATAGCTATCCCGTTGACCAAGCTAACTAAAAAGGAGCAACCCTATGTGTGGACAGAGAAGTGTGAACAAGCTTTCATATCACTAAAGAAGGCACTGGTAGAAGCTCCAGTTTTACAAGTGCCAGAAGGCAATGAAGAATTAGTAGTTTACACAGATGCTAGTGGATCTGGATTGGGGGCAGTGCTTATGCAACATGGTAGAGTCATAGCTTATGCATCAAGGCAACTCAAGCCAAATGAAACTAGGTATGCTACACATGACTTAGAACTAGCTGTTGTGGTGTATGCATTGAAACTATGGAGACATTATTTATTGGGTGCTAAGTTTGAATTGTTTACTGATCACAAGTCACTTAAATATTTGTTTTCCCAAAAAGACTTGAACATGAGGCAACATAGGTGGGTAGAATTTCTAGCTGCCTATGATCTTGATATATTGTATACCCCTGGAAAAGCTAATAAAGTAGCAGATGCATTAAGTAGACATCAAGCTAAATTGGCAAGCTTAATGATGGCAGAGTTCAAGGATTTGACAATTCTTAGTGAGGTGGAAGTGAAAGAAGAAACTAGTGTATCAGATAAGACACACAGTAAGATGATTGAATATGGTAAATTAAGCCTCATATCCTTAAATTCAACACTGGTTGATAAAATAGGACAAATGCAGAATCAAGATATAAATTTGAAGGAGAAAAAGAACATGATATCCCAAGGCATGACAGTGGAAAACTATGAGGTAGATGGTAAAGGATACTTAAGGAAAAAGGGGAAACTCTGCATACCAAATGTAGAGGAACTAAAGCAAGAAGTTATGGATGAGCATCACAAAACAAAGTATACTATCCATCCTGGTGGTACAAAAATGTACCATGATCTCAAGAGAAATTATTGGTGGCCAGGAATGAAAGGGGCAGTAGCAAAATATGTGGCAAATTGCTTAACATGCCAACAAGTAAAGGCAGACTATCAAAGACCCTCAGGCCTATTGCAACCTTTGGAAGTGCCTACCTGGAAATGGGAGAGTATATCAATGGATTTTGTGGATGGTTTGCCAAGAACAAGAAGGGGAAATGATAGTATTTGGGTAGTGGTTGATAGACTCACAAAAACAGCACACTTCATCCCAATAAGTTCAAACAGAAATGCTCACAAGCTAGCTCAATTGTTTGTAAAGGAGATAGTAAGATTGCATGGCATCCCCAAGACTATCATTAGTGATAGAGATACTTTGTTTACTTCAAGGTTTTGGAGTAGCTTTCAAGAAGCTATGGGGACAGAATTAAGCTTAAGCACATCCTACCATCCACAAACTGATGGGCAAACTGAGATTGTTAATAAAGTTTTAGAGGATTTGTTGAGAGCATGCATACTTGATTTTGGAGGCAACTGGGAAGATCATATTTATTTAGCTGAGTTTGCTTATAATAATAGCTACCAGTCCACTATAGGAATGGCTCCATTTGAGGCTTTATATGGGAAGCCTTGTTTATCTCCTGCATGTTGGATGGAGGCTGGTGAAAGGGTGTTGCTTGGACCAGACCAGGTAAAAGAAACTTCTGCAAGAATTGAATTAGTGAGGCAAAGAATGAGAGTGGCTCAAGAGAGACAGAAAGCTTATGCAGATAAAAAGAGAAGGCCAGTAGAGTTTGAGGTGGGAGACTATGTGTTTCTCAAAGTTTCACCAATGAGGAAAATATTGAGATTTGGAAAAGCAGGGAAACTGTCACCAAGGTATGTAGGACCATATGAAATTGTTCAAAGAATAGGGACTTTAGCTTATAGGTTGAAGTTACCAGAGGAATTGAGCAAAATACATGATGTATTTCATGTATCTCAATTAAGAAAGTGGGTGCATGATAAGAAAACTATTCTTGAATCCCCTACACATGTTGAAATTCAAGAAAACCTGGTTTATACAAAGGAACCAGTGGGCATAGTGGCTAGAGAAGAGAGGAAATTAAGAAACAAAATAATTAAATTGGTAAAAATTCAGTGGAGTCTGGATGAGAATGATTGTACATGGGAGGCTGAAGATAGAATGAGGGATAAATATCCTAATCTATTTTCTGCTTAAAAGGTATGTTTAAAACTATGATGAAACCTTAAAAAAAAATTTTTTGTGTGTTTGATTGATTTAAAATGAATGAGTTTCTGAAAATTCATTCAATTGAAATTATGCTTTGTATACATTTGGATGGAAATGTATGAGAGAACAATTGTGGGACACAATTCCTTTTAGGAGGAGAGTATGTGAAGACCCAAAAATTATTGAGATAAGAATAATTTAAATAAAGTCAGAAAAAGGAGAATTTTCAAGGAAGAAAGAAATAATACAGCCTGAAAATAAATAGTGAGAATAAGTTAAAAATATAATGAAGGGAATAGTTGTTTTCAGTAAAACAAAAATGAAAATGGTAATTAAATATATGAATACATTTGTACATCAAGAGAAAATAAATAGCTTGAAGCATTAACAAGGAATCAATTCATAAAAGGATATACATGTATACATTACAGTTTAGCATAAAGAAAATAAACAATGCAAGAAAGTCACATGAGAATAAGGTGTGTGTATGAAACATGCAAATAGCATGCAAATCAGAAAAGAAAAGAAAAGTTAAAGCAACTGAAAATACCCGAATTGGAAATCAGAAAGAAAATGGCATTTCTAGCCATGACATCATATGTAAAATTCTCTCAACTGTATGGGGATAAGATGGGTTTTTCACTCTACTAAAACCCTAAACAATGTTTTAAAAATTAAAGGGGAAGCAGCAGTCTCACTGCAGAAAAACAGAAAATATTAAGAAAAGAAAGGAGAGCAATCCAAAGCCATTGTTCAAGTTAAAGAATTCTCAGGGAAAAGAGGCAGGAAGGTGAGTGATTAATCAATCTATGAGGCTTAAGGCATTAAGACCCAAGTTAAGGGCAGCCATATTATTTTATAAAAACCATATCATGTTTGTGCTTGATTTATTTTTCAGTATAAATGAATGCTGAAAATGGTAGGTGTTTTGATAAATCTTTGGTTGATGCTTTGGTTTGCTTTGTTTGATTGTTTGATAAGAAAAAATACCATGATCACTGATATAGATCCAGCACCTTAAAACACCAGTTTATAAATATGGTTAGTAAGACAAATACATTTTTATTGTGAAGTAGGGTATTACTGAAAAATGAACTAGGCAGTGTGAATAAAGGAGGTTCATGCTCATGTCTGGATTGTTTTAAACTTAAGGTGAACAATGCAATAAATCATTTATGTGCTGATTTGTTCAGATCTTAAGCTAAAATGTTTTATGGGTTTTTCTCAAAAACCTTACCCTATGTTCACAGTAGAATCGAGTATAAGAATTTCTATATGATTTTACAGGATTTGTTTAAGTGATCATGATATTCCTGAATATAGAAGATATGCAGTGTTAAAACAAATTTTGAATAAAACAACTGGAAAATGAGATGTGGTATTCTTTTCATGAATGTTTACTATGGTTAGCTGAAATTCCTGAGTGAGTTAACCCTCTCTGATTTAAAAAAAAAAGAAGAAAAGAATATAGCAGCATTTCAAGAGTTAATAAATTTTTCTGAAAGAAAATGAGAATGGTCTCTAGATTATAAAAACTAATCTAGGAGTAAAGCCTTGATCTATCCATCATAAGGGGGATGATGGGTATGTGCATGACTTGTTTAAGTCCTATAGGCCTTTGTGCAAGGGTTAACAGAATTGAGTCCCTTGCAATGCACACATGGTGTTCAATGGCAAAGAGTTAAGACCAAATTAAATTTTTAAATTGAGATTGAGAGCTGAGCTATGGAAATTAAAATGAGTTAATTCCATAGGAGTATGTGTACATGTATACTGTATTGGATGGATGAATGGATGCTTGTGTGCATATGTGCTAGTAGGGGCTTATACATGTTCATATACCCAGTTTACATTATGAATCCAAATAAGCATCAAGCACATAAATTCTCTGCACAATAATTTAAATGTCAAGTTATTATATTTTGATTTCACTCATACCAGAATTTTATTCTGACCCTATTTGTTGCCTTGCAATAATTGGGGTGTCTCATTTTTATGGAGGCAGTCCAAAATATTGCTGCAGGAAAAGATGTATAAGTGGCTTGCTTGCATGGATATTTGAAGATCTTCATGAATTAAGGAAAAATAAATGCTTAAGGAAGTAGCAGTATAATCTGTAATAGATAATCTAGGCAAACTTCCTTTTATTTTGTGTATTCTCAGCAATGATGCTTATTTTGTTCACTTGAAAAGAACATGTAAAAACTTAAGTATTCTGTGGGGTTTGTGAGTTACTGATTTAAGCAACTTATTTATATGATTTCTGGTGGAAAAGTGATGAAGGAAGTATGCCATATAATATGATATGTGGACATACATCCCTTGGCAAGGTTTAAGTGATTTTAAATTATAAAGATAAGGCTGTTATTGAAAAGTATACTATGAATTTTGTTAAGTGGATAGGTTGAATCTGGTCCTGGCTAACCAGTAAGGCTTGACCATGACTTATAATTGATATAGGTCCATGCAAGGCTGGAAGGCATAGCCTGTAATCTGGTTTTGGGCATTTGATTTTTCCCCAGCAAAAACTTGTATTGCTTGGTGTAATAAGCTCATATGTATGCTAGATACTTGTAGGCATCACTGCAAATTAGACTTATCTAATTCTTGTTATCTGGATACTTAATTCAAATCTGGTAATATTGAGTCATAGTCAAAACCAGTAGTAATTTGTAGAGGCATGTGGTCTTGTTTGTAATGAGCATCTCCACCATTCAATAGAATAATGACCACTAACATTTGTTATCTTTCCTAGAAAATCATCAGTTGATTTCATTATAAGTTCACCGGGAAGTCTTGCATTTTGTCAGGTCATTTTGCCTTTAGACACACTGTCTGCACACATGTTCTTAGTCTCCATTTAGCATGATAGTTTGAGTTAGCACTCTAGTCTGACTGTATTGTTTTCCTCTGCTTAGCCTTTAAATCAGTTTGTAATTTCAAGGTTCACCTGATTATTGCAACTTAATAAATTAAAGCATGGGTATTTCATCTGATATAAAAATTGTTTGAAGTTGAAATGAGTAACACAAGCTAAACTAATAAGCATGGGTTAGGTTGAACACTTTTTTTTACTTAATATAGAACAATAAGTATCATATTACAAAATCCCAGGATTAAATGGTATGGCTTATAGATTCAGGGATCAATTAATAGGTGAGATAGGATAAGAAAATAAGAGAACTAGTGGTATCCAATCCTAAGGTTAATCAGGCTTGAGTTCTAAAAAAAAAATGAAAAACAAAAATTGTGTTTGAACCGACCAGCATAGCACTCGAACTCGTGACCTTGTATGTATAAGTTAGGCGCGTTTCCATTACGCCTAGATGTTGCTTGTGTTTCCTTAGGATCCACTTTATTTTATACTGATTTTGACACTATTCAGAACTTAACACAAACATCTATATTAAAAGCTTGTTTACTACTGATTATTTCTTGATCACTTCTTAGTTAGTATAAACAGACTAATGTGTTTGTTCCCAGTGGATTGTTTGAAAAAAAAATAATAATATAATATATAGGAATGGCTATGTGACACCAAATCTCTTAAATATGAGAAATAAGGTAGGAATGAGTTGCTTTGCTATTTTAATCACTCTGATAAGCAAAGAACCATTTATATATCTTCACATATATAAATGATAGGATTTATTTTAAATACTGATATATTTATATTAGTAAAATTCAGGATCTTGGGAAGAATTAAATTAAGGATAGTGATCCATTGACATGTATATATATGTATATACAGTGGAAAAAAAAAATTCACTAAAAATAAATCATAAAGAAGTGGGTCACTTCAATGTCACCCATCTGTGTTGACCCTTCAGGTTTATTATTAGTTTAGTATTTTATTCTCTGTCCCTGGCATTTTCTGAATCATTTTGAATGACTTTACATTTGCTTGAATTTTATCCCGCTTCGTCTCAAGTCATAGTGTCTTCTGGCGGCGTTGCCCCTCCTCCGTCAACTTCTGGGTTGACATCTATCATGGCAGCCTTTGCAAAATCTAAGACAACTTTTAAAAGAAAGCCGATGGAGTCTCCTGAAGGCGTACCCCTGGGGAAAAGAGCTAAAATTATTGATGTGGAGGAAGAGTTGGAGCGCCAATCTCCTGACCAAGTCTCAAAGAGCCTTATTATCAAAGCCCCCAAGGATAAACCAGAGCCAACTCTGCCTATTCCTGATCCCTAATCATGCATTTCAATTTCCGATTCTCCAGCTACACTTGAGCAGATGCAGCTGGCCTTATTGACGACTCCTTTCGAAAAACAAATTTCCCTAGAGTCATCACCCTCTGCTCCTCCATCTTCTAATTTTGAAGAACTTGTCAAGCTCATCCTCCATTTTGAATCCTTCACTTCTTTTTCTCTGCCCTCATTCACTTTGGACTTAGCAGGGAATTATCATGCCCTAATGGAGCAACAACTCTTAGTAAGCTCTTGCTCAATTAACTTTATCATCATTAGATTTCTCTAATCGCTAACTTGTGCTATACTTCTTGTTCTAGATTTCTAGGAGATGGATAGCTTTAAATGAACACGTCTCAAAGTCTTCAACCGAATCTTCCAGGCTATAGAAGGAAAATTCTGAGCTTAAAGATCAAGTATCTTCCTTGACTACTGCCCAATATGACACTTCTTCAGAGTTGGAGTGAGTAATGGCTTCCCTTGCCAGGGTCGAGGCTGATTTGGAAGCAGAGAGGACGGCCCATCAACTTACTACTGATGAGAAACTCACCCTGGAGCTAACTCTGAAAGATTCGGAAGATGAAAAAGCTTGCCTGGATACCAAAAATACTTCCTTGAAAGATAAATTCAAAAGGACCAGAGCTTCGCTCAAACTAGCTATTCGTACCCTTTCTGACGCCAAGCGGTAAGTATCTCAATTTGTCGACGTTACCCTTGGGACCATGATGCTAAAGAATTATGAAGATGCTCTCATGCTCGCATTACCGACAACTACAACGATTGACCTAACTTTGGCTTTCCTTTACTTGATCCCGCCTTAGCCGAAAGATTAATGGGCAAAATCAACCAACTGAAGCGGGGCATTGAACCCGAGGGTGAGGAAGAAGTTAATGCAGCTGATATCCTCTCTTTTGATATCCCCTCCTTTGAAATCGAATTTGATTCTGAGGAGGAGGTTGACACTTATGATGCTGAAGAGGAAAAGGATGATGATGGTGATGAGGGCAGTGATAATGATAATGATGACGACAACAATTATGATGACCTCTTCGGAGGCCAAGGCTTGGGTGGAGACAAAGAGGGGGCTTCTAGAGCTTCAGAAAATGACGGTGGTGATCAAGCCGAATTTCTTGAGAAAGAGCCATCCCCTCAAAAAGATATTCCATCCGCTTTTCCCGGGCCTTCTGCTACTCCAGAAGGTGAGCCTGCTCCTGCCCAAACTAAGAATCCAAAAGAGAAAGAGCAGGCCCCCAAGGCTTCTGTTCCAATTTCCTAGTTATGGAATTCCCTGTTTCAACATCTTTCTCTTCAAAGATAATAATTAGTTTAAAATCATTCATTTTAGATATAGAGGAAGTCTCATTTTCCCTAAAAAACAAAACTTGAAAGGAAACAAGCAGAAATTAACAAGTTATATAGGGAGTCAAACAGGCAGATAATGGAGAATAACACTCTCTCTGAAAAGTACCACAGTTTTGACCGGAGTGCCTCTGTCCTTGCATCCTTTAAAAATCAGAGAGCTGCCCCGTTATTAAAGAGAGCGCATCTCATATACGACGCTCTCTTAAAGGAGAATCGGGAGTTGCTTACTTTATTTTTGATGATGATCGAAGAGAGGGATATTTTAGTAAATTTCTTGTATAAAGCTTACTGTAGACATTCAATTATAGATTTTCCGTACTTAGGTGAGTTCAACGGGGGTTTACTTAGACTCTTCCATAAAAGACATTTAGATGAATTCAGATCTGACCCGCAGCCCCGAGCTTGTTGGAATTTACAGCGAGTCAGACCAATTCCTTAAACCCTTCCCACTGAAAAACTTAAGTACTATAAAGATAAATTTGTTTCGTAGTTCTTCTCTAGATTTATTTTGTATGAACCAGATGAATAATTATAATATGTAACAGTTAATTGATACATAAATATATATGTTTTAGCTCTGCTTTCTTTATGCTTAGCTTCATTTTTCTATGCTATTTCAGAATGACAGTTCTTTTGGTCGACTCGTCCCTAGAGACCACTTAAGCCAATATGTTAAATTGAGAAGGTTTTACTCTGAAAATGCATCAATTTTAAAGACTTCAAAATTAGCAAGATATTGCTTTCTTCGGGATTTGCAAAAATTGTACTTAGAATACCCTTGCCTTCGTTTTGATTTCCTCTGTAGTAAGAAGGAAGCATTCCTTAAAGAGATCAAAACATTTCACTCTAGATTAATTTGCGGTCACGATAGTCCCCCAGCCGGGAAATGGGACTATAGCCAATGCCCCCCCAGTAATAATCCATGAAGGAGTTAGTATGCTCTTTTATTCGACAGTTTTGCTTTCAGCTAACTCTCTAGCTAAAGTTAGGAAAGTAGTTTCTAAACTTTAAATGTAATCCAGTTGCATGTTTTATCTTTTTACATTGTTGTTGCTTTAGTTGTAATCCATTGCCATAATAATAAAGATACCATTTATCTCTATCTTGATTCTAATTCCATTTCTTTTGTTTAAATAGGAGCTATAGTTATCTTCGACTAGTCTTTCTCAAAAATTATTCTCATGCGTCGATGCTATCAGAGAGAGACTATTGACAGCAAGCGGAGGAATCGTCCGGTCCCTCAAGCAACCCCTCCAACTGTCAAGCCTACTAGGTCAAAGCTTCTCGCGGCCGAAAAATTCCCTACTATGCTTGATCCTCCCCCGGGCTTAGACGAGAATGCCGTGGGCAACTGGCGTATGAGATTAAAATTCGATATAGCGAAATATTTTGATTAGCAGCAGAAAGTGAAGTACTACCAGACTATTAATGAGTACGCTGCTAAGAACCAAAAGCTACAGCGCGACAACTACTTGCTTGTCAAGCGCATCGCAGAGTTGGAAAGAGATAATAAAACAGTTAAGGCTGCAAACAGAGCTTTTAATCGTGCCCTAAAGACCAACATTGATGCGATTGACAAAGAGAACAACATAAGAAGAAACGAAAAGAAGCTTAAGGTAGTTCTCTATGCCGTAATTCATCACGTTGTAGATCCTTCAGTTGTAGAATATCTTGGTAAAGCCGCTCGAGATTTGTAATTTATTTTGTAAATAATTCTATAGTCATGTAAAGAATTTCATAACTTATGTAAACCGCATTAATTTTGTTAATATTACCTAATTTGTAATCCTTTTCTGCAATGTTACTTCTGAAATGTCTTTGAATTGCTCACTCATTGATTTCTGGACTTGTTGAATCTTTTGATATTCCTTGTTGTTTTGATTTCCCTAAAAATCATATAGCAAACAATATTTCTAATTGTTAGCTTGAAATCGACATATTTGTCTATGTATGTCATTTGCTTAGATTAACAAATCATTCTGTTAATTGTATGACAAATAGCTTATACTAAATGTCAAAATCTCATCTTTAACCTTGATGAGAGATGATCAAGAATATAACTCCTTCCACTTGGGTGGAAAGTTTGAAATTTGCTAATAGAAAATTCCACTTTATCAAAGGAGTATAAATTAAAGAACCCGACTCAGAAATTAGTGTTTGAAACTTTGAAGTAGTGACTCTTTGACCCATTCTTCAACATTAATGGGATGTAAAAAAGTTAGAAATCCAAAGTTTCCATTCAGAAACTCTTAACAACGATCTCTATGATGATATTCTTTGGCCCAAATTCGGGCATTTGGGATGAATAGAAATCCAATGATTTTGCACCCAGATTAGGGTTTACATAATCATCAGTCTTGATACCCAGATTCGGGTATAATTAGTCAATGATTGATAAAGACCCGAAGCCCATATTCGGGCGTTAGATGATGGAATTCATATATGAAAGAATCGAAATCCTCATTCGGGTATTAATAGCTGATGTTTAGAAATGGAAGTTCCGAAACCCAGATTTGGGTAATAATAAGCAAAGTTCTATCCTACTCCTTTGCTCCTGTCTTCTTTGACATATATAAACCCTTCAGGTTTTGAATATATATAGAATTAATATGATTGGCTGCCTCTTGAGCTAGGACATCTTGCACCATGATCGGATATGCTTTTTCTCGAGCTTGAACATCTTAGTTCATGATTTGACGAGCCACTTCTCGGGTTTGGATGTCTTATTCCATTATTTGATGAGCCTCTTCTTGGGCTTGGACGTCTTAGTCCATTGTTGTTCGGTGCTCTTGATTAGCTCATCTTAGAGGCAGGAACCAAGGACTTACTCGACCTCCCTCCAGGAGGCGCCCTGCCCTGGCCCTTTTGCGATGTGGACAGGGGCTAGTTCAGTGTTTTACCATGGCCATCTTATGGTGCGGATAAAGGCGTACTCTGTCCTACCTATAGGAGGTGCCTTATCCTGGCCATAGCTTGGCACGAATAAGGGCTTGTTCGGTGCTTTAACCTGGCCATCTTATGGCGCGGATAAAGGCCAATTGCATTCTCCCTCCAGGAGGTGCCTTAACCTGACCAGAGGCGCGACCAAGGGCTTGTCCGATGCTTTAACCTGGCCATTTTATAGTGCGGCTAAAGGCTTACACGCCCTCCCTCCAGGAGGTGCTCTGCCCTCACCATCTCGGCACGGACAAAGGCTTCTCTACCATCTTTAGTATACTACTATCTTAGATAGTATCCAAATATAAGGAGCATTTCACTCCCAACCATGTAGATTTTCTCTTTATAGAAAGTTGCTCTTTATTGACTTTATCTCAAATTCTTTTTACAAGCTCATGGATTTTTCCTTGACGAAAAAAGTTTATGATCATTCCCTTTAGGGCTCTGCAGTGGTTGGTTTCATGACCATTCATCATATGATAATGGCAGTAGGATCCTCCTAAATTCCTTTCATGTTTTGGCTTCTTTTTCTGTGATGGCCAATAGTTGAGCTCATCCTTTGTAAGCAAGTAGACGTTCTCAATTGATGTCGTTAAGTTGCATTCCTTGGGAAGTCTAGACTTGAAGCTTGATTCTTGCGAATGGCTTCTTGACTTTTTGTTCCTTGGCTCTATGTTCCCATGCCCCTTAATTGCTTTTCTTTTTAGCAGTTTTTGTACATCATGTGTAGGAAGTTCTCTCTTTACAATTGGTTGTTGCCATTTATTTGCAAAGGTGTTGTAATCAGCCATTATTTCTTTCTCAAATATTGTGCCTTTGGAATAATGTTGAATGGTTCTTCCCATTTGATTAAAGACATTGTCACTTCCATTTTCTCTTTTCCAAGTGCAAAGATAGGGGTAGGACCAACATGAAAAGGATTTAGACTCCATTTCTCTGGATCATAAGATTTTGCTTTCTTCTTGTTTATAATTATTAGGGCTTCAAGCTTAGCCTTTGTTCTTCATCTTGATTGGAATTCTTGATGATTACTTGGAGGAACCTTGTTAAATGTGGTTCAAAGGCCCCTTGTTCCGTTCTTTTAATTCTTATAGCCATGATTCACCAATGCAGATAAACTTGAAGTGGAATCGACTTAAGTAGGGTTAGAGAATAGTGGTGCTAGGGGTTAATCCAAGTCGGAGGTTCGAGCCCTCCTTCTAGCGCCAAAAATGTTAACAAGATTTTTGTTAACACTCCAAAGTAATGTTAATGGACATGGATAATGTTTTGTATGAGTGGTGAGAGTGTATCCCTTAGGAATCGCTTTCCAATTTGGCTTATTTATTTAATATTTCCTGAATCAGACCTTTCGACGTCGTCGAAAGGTATGGATTCTGGGTTAAGTGGCCTTTCAATATTGATGAGCTAGTGTGAATAATCCTTCAAAAACCTTCCTTTCAATTAGATTGAAATTCCTAGAGTTAATTCTTTTTAGGTAGGTTTCGACCTTGTCGGAAGCTTGAGTGTAGGTTTCCTTTAGGTTTAGGTAAGTCTTATTCTCTAGTGAACTTGGAATGGGCTTCAACCTTCTCGAAAGCATTGGGAATGACTTTCTTTTGATTGAATCTATTAGCCCAAGTTTTAGTATTTGTAGAACAGGTTTTGACCTTGTCGAAAGCTTTAGTCCATGAAGTTGATGGCTTCAGAAGGTTACATAAAATATTAGGTTCAATAGAGTTGTCGACCTTGTTGGTAGGTACATTTTGATAGGGTTAAACCTGAAATACAAAGGTTAATCCAAAAGCTTAAGTAAACAGTAACGAGATCAGTAATGCTTAAGACTTCCCTTTTTCCATGTAAAGAAATTTTATTTCATTAAATCCCCAAATGATCACCCAATTAGGGTTGCAATGATTTGTTACAGAAAATACAAGTTTAGAATGAGAGAAAATCGGATTCCCTAAACGTGACCCCTTGGGTCTTATTTATAGATGCCGGCGGCCTCCCTTCCGCGTTCTTGCTTTCGATAATGTTGGAAAGTCCCCCTTTAATATGCTGTTGTGAACCTTTCGACCTGGTCGAAAGCTATGCTTCCATTCGACGTTGTCGAAAAGTGTTCCTTTGTATGCTATTTGAAGCTTTTGACCTAGTCGAAAGCTACTCCTCCCTTCGACGCTGTCGAAAGGTGCTTTATCATATCATGTTTGAACCTTTCGACCTGGTAAGAAGCTACACCCTTTCGATGTTGTCGAAAGCAATGTTTCACTTCCATGTTGTCGAAGGCTATGCTTCCTTTTAGTGTTGTCGAAGGCTATGCTTCCCTTTAATGTTGTCGAAGGCTATGCTTCCTTTCGATGTTGCCGAAAGGTGTCCTTGTTCTTTTGTCATGCTCTAGCAATTCCTTCATTCTCTCTTATACTTTCGACCTGGTCGAAGCCATACCTCCTTTCGACGTTGTCGAAAGTCTTTTATCATTCATTCCCATTTGCTGGATTCTGAGTGTTGCTTTCTTCATAGCTCCTTTCGACATTGTCGAAAGGTGTCCTGGATGGATCTTTATCTCCTTGTTGCTTGGGGAAGTGAGTTTGAGGCCTTCGACATAGTCGATAGGTTGACTTCTTTGGTTTTGAAGTGATTCAACTATCATTGGTTTCGATCGATTCGAAAGGCGTACTATAACTGTCTAAGGGTTTGCTAATTCCTGCTTCGACTTCTTCATCTTTTTTGAAAGGTTTTGAAGTAGTTGAACTTTGAAGGCAGCATCCCTTCGAATCCTTCCAAAGGTTTGGTCTGAACTCTTCTTTTCTTGTTCTTTGTTTAAGGTCCTTTCAACTTAGTCGAAAGGTGGATCTTTTTGGTGTAACACACCATTTGCATTATGCCATGAAATTAGGATTCCCCGCAACGAACAATGTGGCAAAATATGAATCCATGGTAGCTGGATTAACCTTGGCTTTAGAACTCAAGATTCCATGAATTTAGATCTTTAGTGATTCTCAGCTTATGGAAAACCAAGTAAAATAGATATATCAAATGAAGGACTCCAAGCTATCTTTATATGTGAAGAAGATACTAAGAATGCTTTCTTTGTTCGAAGACTTTTCAATACACCAAGTCCCAAGAGCGGAAAATTCATAAGCGGATTCGCTAGCAAAACTAGCCAGCTCATGAGGAGCCCCGGAGACACGAATTGTTATAGTGGGATATCGGGAAATTCCAAGTATTGGAGAGGAAGTGTTTGAACCAGGAAAGGAACTATTAGTCATGACGTGGTTTCAAACAAAGTTACAAAGGGAAGAGAGAAGAGAAAATGATAGAGAAATATCAAATGAAAGGGTTGACCAATCAAATTCAAGCGACATGTATGAAGATACCTAGATGTCACCCATCATTAAATATCTCATTAAAGGAATACTCCCATCTGACAAGGGAGAAGAATAAAAGATCAAGAGACAAGCCCCAACCTTCACACTGATGATGGAATCCTCTATAAGAAAGGATATGCCCTTCCTTATCTAAGATGCGTAAGCCTAAATGATGGGATAAAATTGATGGCTGAAGCACATGAGGGATTCTGCGGGGTTCACTCGAACGGAACAAAGTTGGTGAAGAAAATAACGAGGCAAGGATTTTATTGGCCTCGTATGGTAAGCCAAGCCATCGAGTATGTGAGAAGATGCGAAAAATTTCAAAAATACTAAAATCTTCCCAGATTATCCCCAAGTCAGTTGACTCAAATTGCAAGTCCATGGCCCTTTGACTTATGGGGATAGACATAATCAGCCCATTGCCAATCTCAAAAGTAGGAGCAGTGTAAAACATTATCTCCATAGACTATTTCACTAAATGGATTAAAGCGGAACCGCTTCCAAAGATTACTTCTGGGAAGGTACTCAGATTCGTTATCAAAATCATAACCAGATTTGGAATTCCCCAGAAGATAATTTCTAACAATGGACACAATTGGAGAGTGAAGAGTTCTCTCGCTTTTGCCACAAGAATGAAATAATCAAAATCTTTTCATCCGTCGCACATCCAAAAGAAAATGGAGCAGTTAAGGCTGCAAACAGAACCACAAAGACAATTCTGAAAAAACGATTAAATAAAGCAAAAGGAAATTAGGTGGAAGAACTACCACTTGTGTTATGGACTTATCGAAATCTACCAAAACAGCGACGCGACATACTCCCTACTCTTTGACATATGAGTGTGAAGCGATGTTACAAATTGAGATTAAAATACCTTCACACCGAATAATCGCTTATGCCTTTGATATGAATCAAGAACTAAAAGGAGAAACCCTAGATTTGATACATGAACTGAGAGATGAAGCAGTGGTAAGAACTACGGAGTATCAAAGAAGAATTTCAAGATACTATAACTCAAAAGTGAGAACGCGATCACTTCGCAAAGGAGAACTAGTACTTTGAAGAGTGATGGCAAATACCAGAAACCACTACGCCATAAATGGCCTTCTGCAACATTTTTGCAAGGTGTTGCCAGGTAAAATGTTGCGATAGCTATACAATTTTGGTCCTACTGCAACGTTGAATTTTTGATGTTGCCTTAGCCATAAAAATGTGTTGCTCTAGCTAAACAAGTGTAATTGATGCAACATTTTTTTATAGTGTTGCTATAGCAGACCTTTGCATATCTTTCGCACCGATCCGCGCCAATCTACCAAGGCAAATCCTACGTTGGAGAACATGACACCTCAGCAATCCGAACACCACTCCTTGATCTTTTAGAGCCGCGAAGAAAAAAAGTCCCTGCAAATAACTTTTTATTTTCATTCTTCTCTGTCTTCTTACAAAGTTTCAAGCGATTTCGGTTCGATTAGGGCTTCGATTTGGGGGTTCAAGCTTTGTTCAGTGATTTCGCTTCGATTTGGGGGTTCAAGCATTGTTCACATCACTTTAGGGCTTCAATTTTGATTTTGAGGTATAACACTCTCTCCCATCACTTTAGGGTTTCGATTTAAACTACTTATAAATTCTTAATTCGGCCGGAATTAACAATTCGACTTGTCTAGGTTTCCTCTTGTTGGACACACACACAAATTTTATCTTTTTATGTTAAAATACTCATATTCATAATTGTAGTGATGGACAGCGAAAACATTTGGATAGAACTTCCAAAGTTTAGTGAAGGATATATTAGCGGGATAAGAGCCTTTATACAAAACGGTTTTTCTAAATTCGCCGTAGGCGATGAAATGACGTGCCCATGCAAGAATTGTAAAAATAGCAAGTGGCGTCATCCAGATATAATTTATGATCATCTCATCTGCAATGGTCCATCTCCATTGTATGTGAAATGGATTTGTGAGGTTTCTCACCCAAATTTTGGAAGCAGTGATAAAGATATAGACTGTGATGCTGGTGATTTTGGAGATAATCTAGGTGAAATGTTGCACCGTACTCGTGGAAATATGCAGAACTGTGAAGATGAGAATTCTGATGCACCAAATGCCGATGCTAAAAGATTTTATCGCCTTGTCGAAGATGGAAAGCAGCCATTTTATCCTGGCTGTTCAAAATTTTCGAGATTAAGTTTTATCATCAGGCTTTATTCTTTAAAATGTGTACATGGAATTACAGAGTCTGCAGTTGGGGATATACTAGAGTTGATGAGAGAGGCTTTTCCACAGGCCCACATACCTTTATCTTTTAGAGCCGCGAAGAAAATCATTAAAGATTTAGGTCTTGATTACAAAAAAATACACGCATGTCCAAACGATTGCATGCTCTATTGGGCAGAAAATGAAGATAAAGATGTCTGTAACTCTTGTGGTATTTCGAGGTGGGAAGAGGAAAAGAAAGGCACCCGTGACAATGATCCAGAGAAGTTGATTCACAAAGTCCCGGCAAAAGTGATGCGTTACTTTCCGCTAAAACCAAGGCTGCAAAGGCTGTTTATATGCAAGGAGTATTCACAACTTATGAGATGGCATTCTGTGGGCCGAAAAAAAGACGGAAAACTTAGACATCCAGCTGATAGCGAGACTTGGAAGGCGATGGATGCTATGTATCCTGATTTTTCATCAGAAAATAGAAATATCAGATTGGGTGTAGCCTCTGATGGATTCAATCCTTTTCGTACAATGAGTACAACTTACAGTACATGGCCAATTGTATTAGTTAACTACAACCTTCCACCTTGGTTGTGCATGAAGCCCGAAAATCTAATTCTTTCAACACTCATCTCCGGTCCAGAGTCTCCAAAGAATAAAATTGATGTATATATGCAGCCTCTAATTGAAGAGTTGAAAGAATTATGGGATCTAGGCATAGAAACTTATGATGCTTTTACTGATCAAAAATTCATGTTACGTGCAAGTGTGTTGTGGACCATTAGCGATTTTCCGGGGTATGCAATGTTATCCGGTTGGAGCACAAAGGGTAAATTGGGTTGTCCTGTATGCCATTATGAGACTTCTTCAATGTACTTGAAACATAGTAAAAAAATGTGCTACATGAATCATAGAAAATTTCTGGATCCGAAACACAAGTGGAGGTTTGATAAGAGGAGGTTCAATGGTGAAGTTGAAATAGGACAGATTCCGGGAAATTTATCAGGAACAGACATTGAAGAACTGTTGCGTGACTTTGAAAATAATTTTGGGAAGAAAAAGGATTCCCCTTTCAAAAAGAAGTCAATATTTTTCAATTTACCGTATTGGAGCCACAATTTATTGCGACATAACCTTGATGTTATGCATATAGAGAAAAACATATGCGACAACATACTCGGTACTTTGCTAAATATTAGTGACAAGTCAAAAGACCATTTGAATGCTCGTTTTGATTTACAGGAAATGGGCATCAGGAAGGTCATGCATCCCGTTTTATCAAATGACGGCAAACACTTTGAAATTAGGGCTTCCATATTTGACATGACGAATAAAGAAAAAGAAATATTTTGCTCAGTACTGGAGAATGTTAAATTGCCATACGGTTGTGCAGCCAATATCAGTCGGTATGTTCACACGAAGGAAAGGAAAATCTCAGGGTACAAGACGCATGATGCTCATTTTCTACTTCACTACTTGTTGCAATTTGCTGTGAAAAAAACACTGAAGCCTGAGGTTGCATTGCCTCTGATAAGATTTGGTGCATTCTTAAGAGGTCTTTGGAGCAAAGTAATTGATTTGGAAGATGTGAAGAGGCAACAACAAGAAATTGTCGAAATTCTTTGCCAATTTGAAATGATATTTCCACCGGCTTTCTTTGACATAATGGTTCACTTGACGGTTCACTTGTGCAAGGAAGTTGAATACGGTGGACCTGTGCACGTTCGATGTATGTTTCCGATTGAGCGTTATCTAGCTAAACTCAAATCTTATGTGCGCAACAGATCTAAACCGGAGGGTTCCATCGCCGAAGGTTACTTGGCAGAAGAATGCTTGACATTCTGCTCAAGATTCTTAAGCGATGGTGATGCAGTACCTAAATTTGAAAGTTGTCCACAAAATATGGAATATGCTATTGGTACAAGAGGAAATAAAGACGGAAAAGCTATTCATCTAAAAGAATCTGAGTGGATGGCATGTCATCGGTACATTCTATTCAATTGTGGTAACGAGGAAATAGATAATTTAAAAGAGTAAGTTTTTATGTTCTAATTTATTCTAGCAAGTACTAAAGAATTAGAATATTTCTTTATTGATATTAATACCATCATAATTATTATAGGGAACATCGAGCTTTAATTGATGGTCATGCAATATCGAGAAGATATAAAAGAGAGAGAGCACATACTGAAGAATTCTGGAAATGGCTGAAGGATGAGGTTGGGAAGAAAGAGGACATTTCGAAAGAGCTAGAAGTGCTTGCAATGGGCCCTAATCGGACAGCTAGGAAATTTAGTGGATATGTTATTAATGGATACAGATTCCATACAAAATATAGAGATGCTAAGTGTAAAACACAGAATAGTGGTGTATTCTTGACTGCCTTGACCACTAGCTTTGCAAGTTCAAAAGATCAAAATCCATTGGTTGGTAATGTTAGTTACTACGGAGCAATTGAAGAAATACTAGAAATTGATTATTGGGGAGAAATTTCAGTGGTTTTATTTAAGTGTTGCTGGTACCAAGAAGAGAAAGATTTGTATGGGATGACTCGAGTTAATTTTAATAGATTGTGCCAGAAATCTGATCCATATGTTATGTCTTCACAAGTACAACAAGTATTTTATATACAAGATCCAACTGATACGGCACTTTATAACGTTGTCAAGAAATTGCCGAGGGACTGGTGTGATGTCGAAAATGAAAATGGAAATGAAGATGATCCAGTTTTACATGATATTCAATGTGGTAATGGAATAGGAAATCAAGTTAGTGATGTTAGGTGGTATAGAGATGACGTCCCGGCAACACAAATCCTCATTCCGCCTAGCATAGAGGAAACTTCCTCTTGATTTCTATGTAGCAATATCAAGTGACTTCTATTTATGTATTAGTTCTTAATTAAGGGACGACTTCTGTATCTATTGATTTTCATAATTAATTTACTACTTTTTAATTACTTGACTGCTTGTAAGTTATTCTGATTTTATGTGTTCCCTTGTTGTTTCTAGTGCTTTATATACCTGCATACACATATGTACTTAATATACCTACCCATTTTATTATTTCATATCTTGCTTCCAATGTAAACTCACCATTCTGTATCCATTTTGTATAGGATGGGGGAACTCATGCAGCTCACATTTCATCACAAGGGTGCATTTCAGAAGGCACAATATGTTGGTGGAACCGATACTGTGGTAAAGAGGGTTGATCCTGACTACTTCTCGTACACAGTGCTCATGGAGTTTGTGAAGGATGAACTTCAATACACCGAAATAGGAGGAATTTATATGAGAAATGGTGAGAAGGGTGGGTGGAAGTTAGTGACGAATGATGCGGACCTCTCCGAATTAGTCAAAGGAGTTAACACTGGTGGCAACTTGGATTTTTATATCGACAACGTTGTCGATACTGCAATTGAGCCATTGAAGCAAATGCAGCCGCATGTAATCATGCGGCCAAGGCAGAATCTGGTTACAGGTATATATAAATGGATAGTTAATATCATTTACAGATTGTGATATTTTGATATAGCAAAAAAAAAATTTATTGTGATATTTTGATTATAACATTTAAAGATTATGATTATAATATCATTGTATTGTTGCAGCTACAAAACCAGTGAAACGACAGTACGTGACGGCTCATCAACTAAAACAGAACCAAAAAAACAAGAAGTTAGCTGAAGTCAATAGTCCTCGGAAGTCAGCACGGCTGAATAGCAATGCAACTGTGAATCTAAAGTTAGGTGAGGTGAACAGTCCTCGGCAGTCGACACGGCTGATTAATCCAGAACCCAACGATGCAACCGTGAATCTAAAGTTAGCTGAGGTGAAAAGTCCTCGGAAGTCGGCACGGCTGAATAATCCAGAACCCAGCAATGCAACCGAGAATCTAAAGTTAGCTGATCAAGTAAATCCTCAGAAGATGACACAGAAAAAAAAACCAAAAATCAGCGATTCAACAGTGAATCTGAACTCATCAAGTGTTAAGAGGAAGTTGGAATCACGTTTACCAACATCGGAAGAAGAAGATATGGATGAAAATGGCATGCAGGTTTGAAGAATTCTTATTATGATGATCTTATTGTAATTTGAATATTTTGTACCACTCTTGCAGCATACTTACTATGATGTTCCTGTTTATTATATACTTGCAGGATGTTCATCTACCACCTCCACCACCTCCAAATGAGTATTCTACACCTCCACTATCTCTACAAGATTATGAAGTACAGAGAGCTGCTAAGTTGATGGTGAACCTAAAAGATTATGAAGTACATAGAGTTGTTAATGTGATGAGGAACAACGAAGTTCTTGCTTCTCTAGGTGTGCCTACAATTTCAGCTGAACTGAGAAATGTAAACCAAAAAAAAGTTAAAGGAAAAGAAAAGATGCAAGAGGATGTGGATAGTGATCAGGAATATAATCCGGACCATGAGGAGCATAGTGAAAATGATACTTTACAAAGTCCAAGAAAGGTGTGTGATAGCTACATATCTTATTTTTTCTGCTTATGAAGATAATAACTATAAAATCCAATCTTATTTCCTACTTATATATACAATTTAGAGAACTAAAAAAGTTGAGAAGCCCAAGCCTGTTAGTGGACCACAAACTCGTTCAGCTAGTGGTATCGCAAAGGAAAAGGAAAAGTTGAGAAGCACAAGCCCAAGCCCAAGCCTGGTAGTAAGTTCAACTGAGAAGGATGCTGAAGGAAAAGGAACAATGGCTGATTATTTGGCTCTGCGGGAACGACAAAAGAAAAATGCTGCAAAAGCTAGTGCAAGTGGTATGGCAAATAAGTATGTTGCGGAGAATGTCTTGCCAGACATTGAAAATGAAGAAGTTGAAGCAGGTACTGAATTGATGTGATAATAATATTTAATATTACAGTAGGATTAATATTTAAGTACCGAATTTACATTATGATTTATGTTATTATTTGACGGGACTTTTCATTTTAATTAAAGGTAAAGTTCCTAAAAGACTCAGAGGTCACACAAAGATGTTTAATGTTCATAAAAGGGCGAATGACAAAAGAGTTGTAATTATGATGAACCAGTGGTTCCAACCTATTTCAGATGATGACAAAGTAATATCTGAACTGAGCAACTTTTTAGGAACATTGAAAAGGTCCGTGCCACTTACGTATAAATCTTGGTCGGATGTTCCTGAAAAGTTGAAGAAATCTCTATGGGATTATGTTAAGGTAATCTATTATTAACTATAATGTTGCTGAATTTTACTTTAATAAGTAATATTGATCTATTAACTATAATGTAGCTGAATTTTGATTTATTTATTCTTTTTTATATTTGATTTATATTTAAGCAACGGTATATTATTCCGGATGAATGTGAAAACTGGGTGTTGAAGTCTATTCGTGACTGTTGGAGGGGGTACAAGAGTCGCATAAAAACTGCTCATTATAAAGCTTATAAGACTGATGAGGAGAGGCTAGAAAACAAGCCGGACAACATCCCAGTGGAGGATTTTAAAGTGCTCTTGAGGTATTGGGCAGATGATGAGATTCAGGTATACGTACATATTATTTATTTCGCAAGATAAACGAGTACTTTTTTTTGTGAGATAAACGAGTACTTTGTTTTTTGTGTATTTTTTAGCAAAAAGCACTGAAAAATTCTGATAGTCGTAAGTCGTATCAAGACACACACACCGCTGGTCCAAAGTCGTTCGCCCAGCTTCGTCATAATATGGTATGTGATACATTACATTTTTGACTGAAGAGAGTGTATGCTAAACTATCTATTGAACTTGTATCAGGAGACACCATCCGATGCAGCACTTTTTCTTAAAAGTCGTAAGAGAACAGATGGGCGTGAGTACGTGTCTAATCCTCAAGTAATGAAGTACAAACTTGTAAGTAATAATTCTGTTTTGTAATAATTTTGTTCTGTTTTGCACATGCTGCACATTGTTTATGTCTTGCTCATGTGCATGTATGCTCATGTCCTTGAAACTGTCCTTGAAACACTTGTTGAACCAGAGTTTCGCAAACGTACTAATGGCATAGATGTTTGCTTTGGAAATTGTAATTGAGTATATTGTGAGATTAAGAATTTTGAACCCTCAGCCATTTTTTCCCTTTTCTAGTCGAATGAAGAGGACTTGCTTTTGCGTTTGGCTAGAAATGACACAAAAACTGGAAACGAAGAAATGAATTTGGTTAAAGGGATTACTAACTTGGTTTATATAAAAATATATGTCTATAGTAATACACATATGTGCATAAATAAAATGAATGGCCGTTTGAAGCCTCAGAATCCAGATGACGAAGCCATAGCTGGCTGTCGACGGAATTGTTTTCCAGTTTTTACTAGTATATATGTTACAAATTGTTTTCTAATTACATGCACATAAACAAATTGTTTTCCAAAATGTGGCTTTCTCTGCATTTGCTGTACACAATCCATATATAAGCATTTGCTGCATTCTCTGCATTTACTGTAGGGTAATTTTTATGTGGTTTTATTTTGTAGGAATTAGTTCAAAAGGCAATGGCCGGTGGAGAAGGAGGAAATACTGTCGAAACAGTAATTTCGAATGGAAAATCACAGGGTCGTCCTTTTCTTATAGGGAGGCGTGCAAAGTGTGCAAAACAATCAACCGAGGCTCTAACAAATGCTTACGTACATGACTTAAGGCAAAGGCTTGTCGAAGAAATTGAAGCACAGCTAGAATCCAAGGTAAATCAGAAGGTACAAGAGAATTTGGCTAGGGTGCTTAAGAAATTAGGTGATGCCAACCCAGAGATGAACATCAATGTAGAAGATCTAACTTCCGCAATCATGTCCAGTGAGACTGATAATCTGACTGGAGGCACCAGCTCTTAAGTCTCATTTATGAATTGTTATGTGTACTGGATATTTTGGGGTAGCTTTGTAGTATTTTGGGGTAGCTTTGTAGTATTTTGGGGTAACTGACATGAATTGTGATGTGTACTGCTGTATGAATTGTTATTTGTACTGTGTATTATGCTGTGTATTATGCAAGTGTTTTATGTGATATTGTACTGTGTATTATGCAAGTGTTCTATGTGATATTGTACTGTTCTATGAGCTCTTAGTGTCTCTTCAGTATAGTGTTGCAGTAGCTTCAGTATAGTGTTGCAGTAGCTTCAGAATAGTGTTGTAGTAGGCTTCTGAATAGTGTTGCAGTAGCTTCATAATAGTGTTGCCACCGGGTTATAAATGTTGCTTAAAATAATGTTGCAATAGTCATTCAAGGTGTTGCTATAGGGATGGACCCAGTTGGGTCGTGGGACCCACATTGTGGGCCCCACAATATGCGGGCCCCACAACTTCAGAAATTTAATACCCTATAGCAACATTTTTGGAATGTTGCTACAGATACCTATGGGTGTTGCCATAGACCCAAATAGGGTTCTATTGCAACAATATTACTTATGTTGCCTTAGATAGTCAAAATGTTGCCTTTGAGGTCTAAGGCAACGGCAAAAATTGCATCACCCTAAAAGTGTTGCCATAGACCTATGGCAACATTTTTCGGTCCTGAGCCAACATTTTTTTTGTGTTGCAGAAGGCCATTTATGGCGTAGTGAACCCTGGAAACGGACCCTTGAGGCCGAATTGGAAAGGACCATTAATCATTTGCAAAGTAATCCCCCTAGGAGCTTACAAGTTATGCCGACCCGACGGCAATATAGTTCCGAGAACATGGAATGTCGAACATTTGAGACCATATTTTCCAAAAATGAATGAATAAAGAATCTCTTTCTTCAAAAAGAAAATCTACTTGGTTGGGAGCGAAATACTCCTTATATTTTGATGATACTAACTAAGATGGTAGCCTTCCTAAGATTGTAGAAAGCCTCCGTGTGGGCCAAGATAGCTAGGGTAGAGCACCTCCTGGAGGAAGGGTGGAGTAAGCCTTTAATCGCGTCATAAGGTGGCCAAGTTAAAGCATCAGACAAGCCCTTGGTCGTGCCTCTGGTCAGGTTAAGACACATCCTAGTGGGAGGACGGAGTAAACCTTTATCCGCGCCATAAGATGGCCAAGGAAAAGCACCGAACAAGCCTCTGTACGTGCCACCCTATGGCTAGGGTAGAGCGCCTCCTGGAGGGAGGTGAGAGTAAGCCTTTATCCGCACCATAAGATGGCCAAGGTAAAGCACCCGACAAGCCCTTCACCGCGTCTCTGGCCAGGTCAAGGTGCCTCCTAGAGGGAGGTCGGAGAAGTCCTTGGTTCCAGCCTCTAAGATGAGCTAACCAAGAGCACCGGGCAGCAATGGACTAAGATGTCCAAGCCCAAGAAGAGGCTCATTCAATAATGGACTAAGGTGTTCAAGCCCAAGAAGAGGCTCATTCAATAATGGACTAATATGTCTAAGCCCAAGAAGAGGCTCATACAATAATGGACTAAGATATCCAATCCCAAGAGAAGGCTCTTCAAATAATGAAGTAAGATATCCAACCTCGAGAAGCGGTATATCTCCAATGGACTAAGACGCCCAAGCCCGAGAGGCAATTAATCAAATCCCAAGTAAATACAAGACCTGATGGGTTCATACATGTCAAAGAGGACAAAATCTAAGGAGTAGGGCCGAACTCCATCAATTAAATACCCGAATCTGGGTTTTGGGTTTCTCATTTCAGGATTTCATCTATTAATACCAAAATCTGGGTTTCGGCTCATTATCAATCACTTATAATCTTTATTATACCCAAATATGGGTTTCGAGACTTTTGTTTCTAGACTTCATTAATACCCAAATCTAGGTCTCGGGTCTTTATCAATCACTAATTATCTTTATCATACCCGAATTTGGGTTTCGGGATTATTACTTGATGCTCTAATCTGGGCCTGCTATTTCTAAAGGCAACTACCAAGGACTTCTGGCTATCCAACATGTAACGACCCAGAATTTCTGTCATTTGAAATTCAGATATTTAATTGATTTTAAATATTAACAAGTAAGATTTGTAAGTCGAATAAATTATATTTCGAATTTAGAGATTTAATTGGATAATTAAATCAATAATTTAATATTTGAAATTCCAGAAATAATTGGAAATTGGGTTTAATGTAATTAAAAATGATTTATAAAGTTATATTAAATCATATTGGAGTTATAATGATGTTTGTAAACTTTTAAAATTGAATTAAAAGTTAAATTATGATAATTGATTATTTTAATATTTAATTGACGACTAAAAATAGTCATTTTTGAAACAGTCTCGGATTTCGACGAAACTAGTTTCATCAGATCCGTAATGTTAAATTATTGTAAGATTTCAAATTTCGTGTCGATCGGATTTACGGTTTGTCCAGGGCAAGCCAAAACGCATAGAAGTTATTTTGAAACGATTTAATTTAAATTTGATCGTTTAGTTCCGTAACTCGCACATATGTTAAAATTAGCTCCCGAAACACGTTCCATTGTGTCCGGAACGCAGGTTAAACCCTAGAAACGTCAGCCGACACGCTTTGTTTGGAGTTCGGAAAATCTCGGATGAATAGTGCGTTGAAAAATTTATATAAAGGGACCTCAACACTTCCATTTTGCAAACCCTAATCAAAACTAAGCCTTATTCGCCAGTTTTAAATTTCAATGGCCATGTACATCCGATCTTCTTCCTCAATTCTCTCTCGATCCGTCGACTTTCAGCAGAAACGTTCAACTACAATGTTGTGGATCAAGACGAGAGCTTCAAATCCATAAGGGTAGGTCGACGAATCATCGACCATAGAGGGAGGAAATCACTCGCGTTCGTGCTGCCTGCACCCACGTATTTCGAAGCATATACACAGCCGAGTTACATGCCGTTCAGGGTGGTTGCGCTACTCGAGATTGTCGTTCGTATGGCACTATTTGATCGATGTCTCGATCATCATAGAGGGTCGCGAAAATTTGATGAAGAGGGCGGCAATGGGTTCATCTTCGTGCGTATGACCTGGGGAAGAAGAGAATCACGCACGGCTATGATCTGGAGTTGAAGATCAACGGCCTGGATGAGTTGTAGGGTTTAAAATTAAAATGTGAAATTGATTTATATATTAATTCGTACGACTTCTAAATTGCATAACTTTTTGATGCGAGGTCCGTTTCGCACGAAACGACTTGCGTCGGGTTCGTATTGACGAGCACCATGCAATGGAGCTAGTTTGGAGTCGATTGGAGCCAGCGATAATTTCGGGGAAAATTAAACGCGTGTTTAATTTTATTCGAAATAAAACACTACAACTATTTTGGAAGCAAGGTGAGAACTTCTCACTCAATCGAATTTGTTTCGATTTAAATTTTAAATAGTTAGATTTAAAATTGCTTGATTGTGTGAATTGGATGATGATTGTCATGAGATGTATTGAAATAGACCCTATATGCCGCATAATAGCGGAGGTTATTATATTAAAAACATATACCGCGATATTTTATCGTGAAGTGGAATTGGTATTATATATGTATTTGGAGTTGATTTCCCGCATTATATAGCGGATGAGACCCTATTGCGCCGCATAATAGCGGATAGTATTTTATAAATCCCATATACCGCGATATTCCACCTCGAGTGGAATTGGTATGGTGCTAACATCTGTGAATGTAGGGAAACAGGTTGGAGGGATCCAACTGGATTCCTCAAACATTTGAATTTATTTCAATGTTGTGTGTTGATTATTGATAATCTCCGTGTGATTATATTTGTGAATTGGAATTGTTGAAGGCTATAATTTAGCCGAATATACTTTTGGTATCGTTGGATACCAGAAATAAATAAAATTGGATTTTCGAAATTCAAGTTGAAAATTTATCGAAAAATTTATTTTTGAGAATTGGATAAATTAAAAAGGAGTTTTAAAAAGATAAAAGTCTTATTTTTGAACTATATTGAATTAAATTTCAAATTTTGGGAAAAAGGGCTTAGTAAAGGGATTTTTAATAATATTATTTATAAGTTGAAGAATTTATTTTCAATTTTGGATTTTTAAATAGATTTGAAGAGATAAAGAAATTTATTTTAAAAAAGGAAATAATTTGGAAATTCGTTGAAAATTTGATTTGGAGTTTTGAAATAAGTTTGAAAATCAATTTGAAATTAATTGATTATTAGTTTACCATAACCAGCAAAAATTTATACGTAGAAATTTATCTGACTTTAAATTAATCAGATAATAAAATTAATCCAACTTATGGATGTTTGGATTATATTGGATGTTGAATTGTTTGATATCTCTGATATGTGATGCTTTGTGATATATCCTGATTTGTGTTGTGATCTGTAATCTGTTTATTTGTGATATATATATATATATATATCTGTGATCTGTGAATGAAAGATAAGCGTTATAGTTATACCGCTTATCAATTATATTGTTATATTTGATCTGTGATGGTTGAATGTTGTTGCACTATTGTGTTAAACCCTTCGACTACACAATACACACACAAATGTGGATTTCATGTGGAAAACAGTTAAGTCACAGATTTTTAACAATTCTAAAGATGGAATTTTTGAGTCAAAAATAGTTTTGGAATTGGAATAGAAAGTTTTTTTGAAAATGAAATTCAAAAATAAGAGTTATTTTAAATAACTTAATAAAATTGAAATTTGAATAATTTGATTTAAAATTTGAATTCAATATTTTGAAATTGAATTCAATAATTTGGGAATTTTGGTTTAAAAGATTATGCAAGTATAAAAGGTGTTTATATGGATTTTTTACCATTTAAAATATGGTTTTGGAAATTTAAATTTAAATCCAAGATTTGTACTTGGATGGCTTTAACCTGTGTAATTGTAACCAGTTTTTCCCAAAACGAAAACTATCTGTTTTCAAATAATAATAGCTTTCATAAAGTGAAAAGATTTCCAATTTGTATCGAAACATTTCAAGTTGAAATGAAATTGTGAATAGTTTGGAAAAACTATGAATTAACCTTTGTGAAGATGATTAAGCTTTATCTTGAAATCAAAGAAGATTTTAAAAGGTGTATCTTTTATATTATAAAAGACTTGAATTGTGAATAGTTTTGAAAGCTATAAATTAAATCTTGATTTAAAGATTTAATGGGTTAATCCAATTGAAATGGGAAATGATTTGGGAATCTGTAAATGAATCTTTGTGAAAATGGGTGAACTTTTTGATGTAAATCTTTTTGTTTAAAGATTTAAAATGGTAATTTGTTTAAAGATTTAAAATGGTAATTTGTTTAAACCATTTAAAGGAAAGGATTTGGGTAATAAGTTGTGACTTAATTGAAATCCCTATATCCATATGTTTTAAATATTGTGCTCACTATTCGGTTTAGTCGGGAAAGGACCTTTGTGTCATATAACCCATTCTGAATAAGTGATATGACGATATGGATAACATTTGAAGACCGGTGGTGAAGACCGGGTATTTGTGAAAACGATAGGATGACCTATCGATTGTCTTTGCACCGTTAGCTACGGTATAGAGATTTCCTTTGTGATGGGAAGTTCAATCGGGATTGTGAATACCCGGATTGCAAGGGCATCTTCGGAAGTGCCTTCGGTTCTATTCGAACCCGGAACAGACTTGTATGGTTGTATGTCTGACACTACACTTTGAGATATAAAGCTGATTTCTTTCAAATACATTTTTGTTGGTGGTGGAGAATTTATTCTCTTAGCTTAACACCGTTCTCTGAGACGTACGAGCTCAGAGGTTATGTAGTTGACGGTTATCGGCGATATATTCTCAATTTGGTAATGTGGCATGCTGAGTGTTGTTGTGTGATGATTATTTATTGATCATTTGTTGATCAAAGCGTGGCTTTGTGAAAAAGCATAGTTTTGTGGACGAGACCTCTTCGGACCTCACAACCCGGAAATGGTCGAAACAGGAATGATGCGGCAAGGTTATGAGGATCGCTCCCTTTAGGGTATGTCATTTCCTTTTGGAAAAGGGTGGTATCAGGTATGGAGCCCTGGTATTTAACCTATGTGGTTACTCCAATCTCATTTACTGTGTGATTGTTTTTTTGTTGAGGCACCTCGGATAAAGGTCCCAAAGGACCGGGGGGTGGCATATTCGTGTAGTAGTTACCTAGTGTAAGAGGTAACCCGGCCTTGTGTTGGCATAGACCTAGTTAGGTTCTCGGGACGTCCATCCAGAGGCGTACCCATGTGGCAGTAGGAAGTTCCTTAGCCTGACCATTTGTTGGAAATCCAATTCCCAATACGAACCTTGTACGGTTTTAGTTGTAGAACCTGCCATTTACTTGTGGTGGTCACCACTGTTTAGATGGTAGCTATAGTAGGCATAGTTCGGAATGTCTATGCTGGCTAAGATTAATATTATACTTTCGAAATGTTTTTCTGCACTATGCACTAATAATAATATCAAATCCAATGATTTTGCGTAGTAAGCATGTTTGACTATCATAAGAAGAAATCTCCTCCAATTCTGCGTTTGCATTGTGTGTGTGGCGGGAGGTCTTATGGTAGTTTCATTTTCCAAAAAGCAATGCGGATGTCTTTTACTTCCTTTGTTGTTGTTTTAAAGATAATAACTGTTTTAAGTTCTCACACCAGTCCCATGACTGACCTTGCTTAGCTTAGTGCAACGTGATAGGTGGTTCTCGCTTCGCAGTTTGGTGGCGAACGGGAGACTCTTACCCCTACATGTCCCTGAGTGGGAGGGGTTGGTTAGCCGTAAGGTGTGACAGTCGAAAGGCTGGCCGTAAAAGCAAGGACAGGGTACCAGTGTAATCCACGGTGGGTCTGGGATGGTTGCAAAGTCTACCGGTCCCCACTGTTCTCGCAATCGTTACATTTGGTATCGGAGCATATGGTTAAGCGATAACCTTGGCTCTGTTGGGTGTTACTCATTAGAGATAGAGTCAGTAGTACTCTAGAATGAGTGTGCGTGTAATAATAGATATGAGCGCGTATTTGTTAGTGAATATGAAATTGTTTTGCATTGTGTTGACTTATCAGTTGATTGTTTATAAATTCTGGTCGGTGCAGTCTAGCTAACTGTGTCGATAAGGGTTTCTAAACTAATAAACAAGATGAACCGACACAGTATCATTTTAAATTGGGTAAATGAAATAATTTTACCTTGATTATATTTTACATATAAAGGAAATAATTCTTTCAGAATTATTAAAGTGTATATAAAATTGAATTGTTTGGTTGTTGAAAATGTAAGAATATATATAAGTCAATAAAAGTTGTTTAAATAATCTAAATAAAAGCAACAATTGTATAAGTATAGAATTATAATTAATATGATTTGCAATTGTGAAATAGTCTTATATACAAAAAGTGAAACTATATGAATATATTTATAATTATGAGTTGTAAATAAAAAAATGAATTTGAACTATGAATTTGAAAATTTTGAATCATGTTTATTTCGGAAGTTATTTTTCAAAATTAAAAGTTAAATAGTGAAATTATATGAGAAAAGGATTTATAAATGTGATTTATAAATAAAAGGAAATTTTTAAAGAATATTAAGCACTGAATTCATTACTGTCACTGGGAAATAATAAGGGTGATGACTATAGCATCATCGGTATCATTTTTGAGTTTCTGTGTGATGGATTTGCTACCATAGTAAATGAGAAATTGAAGTTTTCTTGTGATAAATAAAATTAAAATTAAAATCCAAATTGAAATTGATGAATATAAGTGAAACGAGTTTTAGACTTATAATATGAAATAAAGATTTTAGCTTTGGTAAAATTAAAGAATTTGAGTTAGCATGGTAAATATATGATGTGAATTTAACTAAAGGAAGGTTAAATAAATTGAATTGGATTAGATAAGTGATTGTAATATGAATTTGGAAGATTAAATAAATAAGTTGTATAACTTATAAAATGAGTGAATGTAAGCAAAACCAATTGTAAAAGAAATGGTTAAACAAGTTTTGTTAAGCAAAATAAAATTTGATTTTGATTAAGTAATGAATTTGACTTTAAGGAAAAGTTAAATGAAATTGAATTTAAAATAAATTAGAAATGGGCTTAAGTTGTATAAGTGAAGTGAGTTGAAATGGAATATAACTTAAGTAATGATGAATGAATTTGATTTTGATATCGAAGTAAAATAATAAAGTGAATTAAATGGATGTGAACTTGAGTTATATAAAGGAGATTCAACCTTATTTGTAAAATGAATTAGCAATTGAATTAATGAATGGATTGAATGTTAATCAATCGAATGTGAATAAATTGATATGGAATAATGGATGTAAGTATTAATTCATTAAAAGCTAATAAATTGGAATTTGAATGAATCGAATGGAAGTCAACTTAATATTAAACCAATTGGAATTAAAAGTGTTGAACCAAATTGAATGTAAATTTAATAATTTGGTTATGTTGGTTATGATTTGATTGTTAGATGGTTGTTAGTTGATTGTATATAATTCATTAAGTGTTAATGAAATTGAATTGATAAAAATTGAAAGCTATGTAATTGAATCCAAATTAAAAGTGAACCAACTTAAATTTAAATTAGTGAATGTAAACTAATTGAAAATGAATAATTGAACTTCGTTGTATATGAATTGGTTGTAAACAATTACAAGTGTTGTCGAAATTATATAAGTTGTTTATAAACCTTGTTTAGTATGCATTTCTTTTAATATGCATGTGTTGTAGTTGTTTAAAAAGAGTAAATTGTTAATAACTTTATATATGTGGCACTTACATATTTAAACTGAGTAAGTACAGGTACCGGGGCTGCCGTTCGGCTGGTTGGGTCGCGCTAAAATGCTTAATAAATAACTGCTTTGCTTAAAAATGCTAAAAAGGTACGCCTACGCAATAAAAATAGGAAAAATGAACTTTTTTTCTGTTTTCCGACCGTGTGGGTCGATGTATATATATTTATATCTATTGTGAAATTGTAAAAGCTCCTCCGTACAGAGGAGACTCTGCCAAAATTTTCCATAAATTTTGGGAGTTAGAAAAATTTTGAAAATTGGAAAATTTTTGTTAATGAAAAGTCAAATTTCTAAATTGTAATGAAAATATAGGAATTGAACTAGAAAATTGAAACCATTGTTTTGGTTGAAGTTAAAGGTTTTGGAAAGGGTGAATATAAAATTTTCACTAAGTGGATTTTTGAAAAGTTAATGAATTTGGGGCATTTTTCTTACTTGGCAATTTCGAGGACGAAATTATTTTAAGGGGGGAAGATTGTAACAACCCAGAATTTCTGTCATTTGAAATTCAGATATTTAATTGATTTTAAATATTAACAAGTAAGATTTGTAAGTCGAATAAATTATATTTCGAATATAGAGATTTAATTGGATAATTAAATCGATAATTTAATATTTGAAATTCCAGAAATAATTGGAAATTGGGTTTAATGTAATTAAAAATGATTTATAAAGTTATATTAAATCATATTGGAGTTATAATGATGTTTGTAAACTTTTAAAATTGAATTAAAAGTTAAATTGTGATAATTGATAATTTTAATATTTAATTGACGACTAAAAATAGTCATTTTTCAAAAAGTCTCGGATTTCGACGAAACCAGTTTCATCGGATCCGTAATGTTAAATTTTTGTAAGATTTCAAATTTCGTGTCGATTGGATTTACGGTTTGTCCGGGGCAAGCCAAAACGCATAGAAGTTATTTTGAATCGATTTAATTTAAATTTGATCGTTTAATTCCGTAACTCGCACATATGATCAAATTAGCTCCCGAAACACGTTCCATTGTGTCCGGAACACGGGTTAAACCCTAGAAACGTCAGCCGACATGTTTCGTTTGAAGTTCGGAAAATCTCGGATGAATAGTGCGTTGAAAAATTTCTATAAAGGGACCTCAACACTTCCATTTTGCAAACCCTAATCAAAACTAAGCCCTAGTCGCCAGTTTTAAATTTCAATGGCCATGGAAATCCGATCTTCTTCCTCAATTCTCTCTCGATCCATCGACTTTCAGCAGAAACGTTCAACTACAATGTTGTGCATCTAGACGAGAGCTTCAAATCCATACGGGTAGGTCGACGAATCATCGACCATAGAAGGAGGAAATCACTCGCGTTCGTGCTGCCTTCACCCACGTTTTTCGAAGCATATACACAGTCGAGCTCCATGCCGTTCAGGGTGGTTGCGCTACTCGAGATGGCCGTTCGTATGGCACTATCTGATCGATGTCTCGATCATCATAGAGGGTCGCGAAAATTTGATGAAGACGGCGGCAATGGGTTCATCTTCGTGCGTATGACCTGGGGAAGAAGAGAATCATGCACGGCTATGATCTGGAGTTGAAGATCAACGGCCTGGATGAGTTGTAGGGTTTAAAATTAAAATGTGAAATTGATTTATATATTAATTCGTACGACTTCTAAATTGCATAACTTTTTGATGCGAGGTCCGTTTCGCACGAAACGACTTGCGTCAGGTTCGTATTGATGAGCACCATGCAATGGAGCTGTTTTGGAGTCGATTGGAGCCAGCGATAATTTCGGGGAAAATTAAACGCGTGTTTAATTTTATTCGAAATAAAACACTACAACTATTTTGGAAGCAAGGTGAGAACTTCTCACTCAATCGAATTTGTTTCGATTTAAATTTTAAATAGTTAGGTTTAAAATTGCTTGATTGTGTGAATTGGATGATGATTGTCATGAGATGTATTGAAATAGACCCTGTACGCCGCATAATAGCGGAGGTTATTATATTAAAAACAAATACCGCGATATTCCACCGTGAAGTGGAATTGGTATTATATATGTATTTGGAGTTGATTTTCTGCATTATATAGCGGATGAGACCCTATTGCGACGCATAATAGCGGATAGTATTTTATAAATCCCATATACTGCGATATTCCACCTCGAGTGGAATTGGTATGGTGCTAACATCTGTGGATGCAGGGAAACAGGTTGGAGGGATCCAACAGGATTCCTCAAACATTTGAATTTATTTCAATATTGTGTGTTGATTATTGATAATCTCCGTGTGATTATATTTGTGAATTGGAATTGTTGAAGGCTATAATTTAGCCGAATATATTTTTGGTATCGTTGGATACCAGAAATAAATAAAATTGGATTTTCGAAATTCAAGTTGAAAATTTATCGAAAAATTTATTTTTGAGAATTGGATAAATTTAAAGGGAGTTTTAAAAATATAAAAGTCTTATTTTTGAACTATATTGAATTAAATTTCAAATTTTGGGAAAAAGGGCTTAGTAAAGGGATTTTTAATAATATTATTTATATGTTGAAGAATTTATTTAAAATTTTGGATTTTTAAATAGATTTGAAGAGATAAAGAAATTTATTTTAAAAAAGGAAATAATTTGGAAATTCGTTGAAAATTTGATTTGGTGTTTTGAAATAAGTTTGAAAATCAATTTGAAATTAATTGATTATTAATTTACCATAACTAGCAAAAATTAATACGTAGAAATTTATCTGACTTTAAATTAATCATATAATAAAATTAATCCTACTTATGGATTTTGGATTATATTGGATGTTGAATTGTTTGATATCTCTGATATATGATGCTTTGTGATATATCCTAATTTGTGTTGTGATCTGTAATCTGTTTCTCAGTGATATATATATATATATATATATATATATATCTATGATCTGTGAATGAAAGATAAGCGATACCGCTTATCAATTATATTGTTATATTTGATCTGTGATGGTTGAATGTTGTTGCACTATTGTGTTAAACCCTTCGACTACATAATACACACACAAATGTGGATTTCACGTGGAAATCGGTTAAGTCATGGATTTTTAACAATTCTAAAGATGGAATTTTTGAGTCAAAAATAGTTTTGGAATTGGAATTGAAAGTTTTTTTTGAAAATGAGATTCAAAAATAAGAGTTATTTTAAATAACTTAATAAAATTGAAATTTGAATAATTTGATTTAATATTTGAATTCAATATTTTGAAATTGAATTCAATAATTTGGGAATTTTGGTTTAAAAGATTATGCAAGTATAAAAGGTGTTTATATGGATTTTTTACCATTTAAAATATGGTTTTGGAAATTTAAATTTAAATCCAAGATTTGTACTTGGATGGCTTTAACCTGTGTAATTGTAACCAGTTTTTCCCAAAACGAAAACTATCTGTTTTCAAATAATAATAGCTTTCATAAAGTGAAAAGATTTCCAATTTGTATCGAAACATTTGAAGTTGAAATGAAATTGTGAATAGTTTGGACAAACTATGAATTAACCTTTGTGAAGATGATTAAGCTTTATCTTGAAATCAAAGAAGATTTTAAAAGGTGTATCTTTTATATTATAAAAGACTTGAATTGTGAATAGTTTTGAAAGCTATAAGTTAAATCTTGATTTAAAGATTTAATGGGTTAATCCAATTGAAATGGGAAATTATTTGGGAATCTGTGAATGAATCTTTGTGAAATTGGGTGAACTTTGTGAAGTAAATCTTTTTGTTTAAAGATTTAAAATGGTAATTTGTTTAAACCATTTAAAGGAAAGGATTTGGGTAATAAGTTGTGACTTAATTGAAATCCCTATATCCATATGTTTTAAATATTGTGCTCACTATTCGGTTTAGCCGGGAAAGGACCTTTGTGTCATATAACCCATTCCGAATAAGTGATATGACGATATGGATAACATTTGAAGACCGGTGGTGAAGACCGGGTATTTGTGAAAACGATAGGATGACCTATCGATTGTCTCTGCACCGTTAGCTACGGTATAGAGATTTCCTTTGTGATGGGAAGTTCGATCGGGATTGTGAATACCCGGATTGCAAGGGCTTCTTCGGAAGTGCCTTCGGTTCTGTTTGAACCCGGAACAGACTTTTATGGTTGTATGTTTGACACTACACTTTGAGATATAAAGCTGATTTTTTCAAATACATTTCTGTTGGTGGCGGAGAATTTATTCTCTTAGCTTAACACCCTACTCTGAGACGTACGAGCTCAGAGGTTATGTAGTTGAAGGTTATCAGTGATATATTCCCAATTTGGTAATGTGGCATGCTGAGTGTTGCTGTGTGATGATTATTTATTGATCATTTGTTGATTAAAGCGTGGCTTTGTGAAAAAGCGTAGCTTTGTGGACGAGACCTCTTCGGACCTCACAACCCGGAAATGGTCGAAACAGGAATGATGCGGAAAGGTTATGAGGGTCGCTCCCTTTAGGGTATGTCATTTCCTTCTGGAAAAGGGTGGTATCAGGTATGGAGCCCTGGTATTTAACCTATGTGGTTACTCCAATCTCATTTACTGTGTGATTGTTGTTTTGTTGAGGCGCCTCAGATAAAGGTCCCAAAGGAACGGGGGGTGGCATATTCGTGTAGTAGTTACCTAGTGTAAGAGGTAACCCGGCCTTGTGTTGGCAGAGATCCGGTTAGGTTCTCGGGACGTCCATCCAGAGGCGTACCCATGTGGCAGTAGGAAGTTCCTTAGCCTGACCATTTGTTGGAAATCCAATTCCCAATACGAACCTTGTACGGTTTTAGTTGTAGAACCTGCCATTTACTTGTGGTGGTCACCACTGTTTAGATGGTAGCTATAGTAGGCATAGTTCGGAATGTCTATGCTGGCTAAGATTAATATTATACTTTCGAAATGTTTTTCTACACTATGCACTAATAATAATATCAAATCCAATGATTTTGCGTAGTAAGCATGTTTGACTATCATAAGAAGAAATCTCCTCCAATTCTGCATTTGCATTGTGTGTGTGGCGGGAGGTCTTATGGTAGTTTCATTTTCCAAAAAGCATTGCGGATGTCTTTTACTTCCTTTGTAGTTATTTTAAAGATAATAACTGTTTTAAGTTCTCACACCAGTCCCATGACTGACCTGGAGTTTATTGTTCCTTTCCTAAACTCTGGGTGCCCATAATTTTCCACACGGGCAGCTTAGAGTCAGGTTATCAGGTCATTCTGGATTTCAGGAGGCTTTGGAGCTCAGTGGCGAGCTGGATGGCGAGGCGTATCACTTGTATATGATATTATTTTTTCCGCTAAAAAAAATTCATTTGTAAGGACAAGTTCATATAACTGTCCATTGATGTATTGTGTGTATATTGACTCTGATGATGTAATATATAAACTGATATAGTTCTTTGATTTAAAGATTATTCATTTATCTATTATAAGTTGTTCCGCTGCGATATGTGAGATTCTGATATTGTTTCTGTTGTTTCTTCTTTCTTTCTTTCTGTCTTCTTCTACCTCTTCTTTTTAACCATAACAATTCGGTTTTCCGGCATTCGATTGCTCGGCAGTTGATACAGTGGACGTATTAATGTCGATTTTCGGAAGTCGAAAATTCAGAATCGTTACACAACATATGCCCTAATCTGGGCCGAAGACTACATTTATGATAAACAATTGCTGTGGATTTCTACTCATCCATCAGATGCCCTAATTTGGGCCAGAGATTCTTCTTACAAAGATAATTGTTAATAATTTCAAATTATCCAATATATGCCCTAACCTGGACTCTGGATTTTTTGGCATGCAGACAATTATTACGGATTTCTGGTTAATCCACCAAAAGTACCTGAATCTGGGTTTAGAAATTCCACTTGGAGGACTATTTTTGGACATTGCTATCTGGATTCTTAATATCTCATTATTAACTTATGAACTTCACAAGTTAATATCCTAATTTGGGTTAAATCTCATTACTTCCTAATCTCTATCGAGTCCCAAACCTAGGGTGTGAAGTAGTAGAGTTGAAGTTACTCCAGGCAACCAGAAATTTCAAACTGGTCTTCTTAATATCTGAATTAGAGTTAATGTTTCATGATTCTAAATGAGCCTCACCAACATCTGAATGAAGACTTCAGGATCATTCAGATCCCGGGGAAAATTTCCAAATAAATATTAAAGTGGATGGATCACAAAGACCTAATTTCAGATAACAACTTATAGCCACCATTTATAGCTATTGGCTATTTCCTACAAAGAATTCGTAGGTGACACTTATTATATGCATTATTGGCTATGGATTATAGTCCTTATATCATTTGAATTAGAATTATGATCAACTAACTGACTAGATATAGAAGCGTTAATATGCTGATTTATCATGAATCATACACATAAATATGATAATTAGCTAACAAATTGAAAATATCATTTACTTTGAATTTTGCAGGAAAATAAAGTTACAAAGAGCGATAAGTTATGAAATTTTTGTCCTAAAGAACAAAAGCTTCTTTCATACAAGGGAGGAGGGGGGCAAAATGTTAGCCATAAAATCTACTTAAGAGCAGAAATATGAAAGAAGGTTAATGAGAGTATTAGGTTTCGTTGAAGTTACAAGCATGGGTTTCGACAAAGGTCATAAGAAGACGCTTCACAGTCATTAAGGAGGTTTCGAAGGAATCGGAGGCACCGGCTGCCCTTACCAGCAATAAATAGTGTGAAGGCATTCGATTCAGATGGAAACAGGACTACCCTTCTGCTACTTTCGACCTATCGACACAGATAAATAAGCAAAGATAGCTTCAAAATCCCTTTCGAGGCAATGGATGAAAATATCCCACTTACGCGTCAAACCTTTCAGAACCAAAGATTTCGCCTACAAAACAACCCTTTCCAAAGCATATCCAAGCCTTTTGAACTGGTTGAGGCCAATAACATCAGGTGAAGGTTTCGCGTCGATCAACAAATAAGCATTTGGAAGCTACCAACAATGTTGGAACCATTAGAGATTTAATATCATTGAAGCTTCTAAGAAAAGCCTTCAATAGAGTCGAAAGGCTCCCATCATTACTTCCGATGACAACAAGGCAACATGAAGACAAAGGCGCATTTGAAGACCTTCCGACAACATCGAAAGCAGTTCTGGACAAAGCGGAGAAAAGGAATACTAAAGACTTAACAAAGGTGAAAGGTTGATAAAAGACCCTTTCGACTTAGTCGAAAGGTCTGGAGAAAAATGATAAAAGCACATGGGTGAGTCAAAGGATACGAAAGAGAGGCCTTTTGATGTGCACGTAAATGTGCATATTTTTACCACCATATTTAATCTAATTAAATTAAATAAATGATCATATCAGGTATTTTAACATTTTTAAACCCAAATTCATATTATTCTCAAATCGTCATGTATTCGTCTTCATATAGGGGCAAAATGACCATTTTTGTGCATATACTAAATGAAAATTGACTTGGAAATTTCTACATTATTTTGTAGGAAATTGGCTTCAAATGAAAGAGGGTTTCATGAAAAATATGCATGCACAAATGAATACAAAGAAATGAAGATGGAAATAATTCAAACTCTTGACAATGGAGGACCCCACCTATCCATCTATCTTAATGTACAAATTAGGGGCTAATGCACATGCTAATAGAGTTTAAAAGCTTCATGCACACTTAAGTGATAATTATTTGATTCTAATGATTACTTAGCCTTCACACTTCCAAAGAGGGTATTTTGGGCATTCCCCAAAAAAGTGGATTAGAGTTTCATACATGTATAAATACCCCTTATGCTTTATGTAACCTCTCTTCCTCTTAGTTAGTTTTAGCATAGATTAAAAATAAAACAAAGCTCTCTTTCTTTTCATGGCTACTTAGCCATTTCTTTTATGCAATTTTCTTTTTTCTAATGCAATGTTAATTAGTATTCTCTTTTATTTACATGCTCTTTTCCTTTCTTGTTAGTAGTTAGTTTATTTTTTATGCAAGTAGATTAGTATTTACTTCTTTTTACTTAGCTTTTCTTTTCATTTTTCTCTCTTTTTCCTCTTCTTTTTGTTCAATGTTGCAAGCTACATTTGTTGATTTGATAACAAATATGAGAGGCTATGTCCCTTCAATTTAGGGGTAATGAAGCTCTCTAATTATGTAGCTTCAACATAACTTGTTAATTTTGATCTCTTTTATGCTTAAATGAATGTTGATGTGATTTATTGTTTCATGTTGAATTTGATAGTCTATGTTGTTCATAACAAATAAGCTATGCTTTAAAAATCACAAACAATAATTACCTCTTCATCTACATATAATGATGATAATGAAGTGAATGTTGAAATCAAAATTTGATGGTTCATATTTCTAATTAATAGTTAATAGGCCATACTAAAAATAGATTTCATTTTCAACTTGTTGTCATTTTTCATGAGAGTTAAAAAGTAGTTTAAATGGTGTGTTATAGTTTGATGGCTTATGTTGAGCTAGTTAATAGCACAAATAGGCCATACTTATGATAAACACATCAATTAAACTTACTAATGACCAAAAAAGAGAGATCATAATTTCATGTTTTGTTGAACTATGTGATCTAGAGAGTGGATTTATCTCTAAATTGCCTTTCTACTCTCGTATTTTTTATCACTTTCTTTTTGTTAGTTTTCTTACATTTTTAGCTTAACATCATCAAATCTTTGGTTAAATTTGATTCAATAGAAAATTTTAAAATCTAACAATTCTCTGCGGATCGATCCGTACTCGCCACGTACTAGAATTTTACGCCGTGCACTGGCGGTTAATTTTAATTTAAATTCGCTCGGCGGATTTGTAAACCGATAGAATTCTCGTCGACGAACAAGTTTTCGATGCCGTTGCCGAAGAATTTGTTTTGATTTTATTTTCTAATCTTCGAATTATTTTCTTTTAATTATATTGTGTGTTGAGCGCATTTAAAAAAAATTGTTGTGTGTGTTTGATTTGTGCTTGCATTTGTTTGTGTCTTTGTAGTTTTTCATTTTGCATTTGCATTTCTATTTCTATTAAAAAAAAAGCATACAAAATTTCAAAACAAAAACAAAAATATTTTATTTCCTATTCATTTTCTTTACAATTTGCATTTCTTTTGACAATTTTTACATTCCACTGTCTACAGCCTGCAACTCACCCCGCCCCATTACTGCACAGTCCTCTTTCACCGTATCTCTACTCTGTTGCATGTCCTTACTCCAATGCCTTTCATATAATCTCACCTCATCCCACAGACAAAAATTCGTCTTCACGTTCCAAATAAACCACTTGCAAACTTCACATACCTCATCTTTCTCATAACTTCATTATACCACTTGCATCACCACTGTCAGCTTACTCCTCACCCACACTGCTCAACCATCCACCTTCAAAAACTTCAATCCTAAGGGCATCTTCAGGGCTGAATATTCAGCCCGCTGAATATTCAGCCCTGAATCCGGGTTGGGCACCCAATGACCAGGCGCCCATTTAATGGACGCCTGATTTCCAGACACCCATTAAATGGGTGTCTGAGCCAGGCTCCCATTAAATGAGAGCCTGATTTGGGCGTCCATTTAATGGGTGCCAGAAGCCTGGCGCCCATTAAATGGGCGCCAGGGCTTGGGCGCCCATTAAATGGGCGCCCAAGTCCAGTTCAGGATCCTGAATTGGATCCTGAACATTACCCTTAATATTACGGTTGAATTGAACAATTGGGGAGTTTTTTTCTTCAAATTCAGGATACACGTATACCACTGGAGATGCCCTAATAACATAACCAACTACTCCTTATTCCCAATCTCCTCACCACCAAACACAGCCAACAGCCTAACTATCCTTCACTGCATAGTTCAAGCATCCCCTTCCCACCTGCTTCTACCTAACATCACCTTCATTTCCCTTCCTATAGCACATACAAACCTTCCCCTTTAATACATTTTGCTGCCAACAAAATCACTGCAACATACACAGCCTCAACTGCATACCCTTCTTCCACCCCGCTACCATACACTCATACCCATCACCACCCTGAAACAGACATCTACTCTACAACAAAAACCATCTCCTATCATCAAACTTCAAAACAGAGCCAACTTCCTGCCTTGACATCAACTGTCGTGCCACCAGCAACTACCATCGACTACCTGACCACCCACTCATCCAGCCACTGCATATTACCAAAACAGTGCACACAGTACCCATCTACCACTAACATACAACATCACATTGAACACCATATCACCTCCTCTTTCCCATAGTTCAACTGCAGCAAACCACCGCTTAATACCCGCTTCACTCTGCTTCACCAGCTTCACGGTTTCAAAGCCTGTACATCTCATTCTACAAGCTACTGCAACCATTCTCCAGTTTCAAACTACACTCTTCTGCCTTTCACACTTTTGACAATCAATCTCGTCCTCAAAAACACTGCCACTTCATATAAAACTTCAGTGCATTTCCATCAGCCACTTCATACAAAAGAAATTCATGCAAAACAAACAATCACTGTCCATTGTTTCAACTCCACCAAGATACACTCAACCACCACCTCCTCTTCCACTATCATACTACTCATCATACAAGTCCACCACTTTATGCCTTTCAATCAACTGCCTCGCCTCTTCAACATCACATTCAACATTCATCTGAACCACCTGAACCTCCGAACTCACCTGAACTAGAAAATGCAACCCATCTTCTCACCATTCCATTCACAGACTTCACACTTCAGAACACAATTTCCAACCCATCAACTTCGAATCCTCCCACTGGCCAATCGCTTGAACCATGACTTTCACGATATCAAGCATCCTCCCTAACCTTCCACGACTTCGGCATCCTCCCACTCGCCAGTCACCTAAACATACGAATTCGATTTCGCGAGTTGCTTTTGCTTTCGATTTCTGCAAATTGAGTAATCCCGGTTAAGCAAGTTTTTTTATCGCGAGTTGCTTGAGTTCAATCGCTAGTTGCTGTTGCTTTCGATTTCCGCAATTTCAATTTCTGTAAGTTGCTTGAGTTTTTTTATTTCTGATGGTCGACTTGTTTTGTGTTAAGAAGGGCGTGATTTTAATTTCTGATGGTCAACTTATTTTGCTTCATATGGCTTGAGTGATCAGATTAAATTGTTTTTGGATTGTACTTTTTTGTAGGCTGTGTGTGTTAAGTGTTTGGTTTTAAATGTTTATCTTTGTGTTCATTTAATTATATATATATATATATATATATATATATATATATATATATATATATATTTCAAAAAAAAAAAAGAACTGGGGTTGTTTTCAAGTGTTTTTGTTTAATTTGTTTCTTTTTTTTAGTTTCTTCTTTAATATTTATAAAAAAAAAATATAAAAAAAAACTGTATATATATATATATCTTGTTTTTGATTTTTAGGTTGTAGGGAATAAAAGGAAGAATTGCTTGCTAAAACTGCTCCGCTTGCTTGCTTATAATAAAAAATAGGCGCATCAAAATAATTCGCTAATAATTCTACGTGTTTTGGTATCGTGCTTTCATCTATATTTTTAATCTGAATTGTTGGTTGTTTACATCAAAAAAATAAAAAATAAAAATTTCAAAAACAAAAACAAAAATCCATTCGTAGTTGCATTGTTAATACACGTTTAATTTCAGTTTTGATTTTGAATAATAATAACGGTTAGACATCGATAACGCTTAATTGTATATTGACAAGTTGTCTTCTTTGAACAATTTAATTTCTTGGTGTTTAGGCTACGGCAGAGCAATAACCATTTATAAATATTACGGTGATTCGTAAATATTATAGTGGTTGTTTCTCTGAAGGTACTTAAACCTTCGGCTGCATTGCTACGGTGATTCGTGGTGCACCGATAAATCCTACCCGTTACCTGGCCGAGAACTATCGTTTTGATTTAAGACAACGTGTGATTATACAATTTTGGGTTAGAAGCTACTTAGGATAAATCATTTGTAATTAAAACCTTGCATTCATTTAGTTGCATTAGTTCATGCATATTTAAAAAATAATAATTTCAAAATCCAAAACTAAAAAAATTGTAAATATTCCTTAAACTTTTGTTTTTCTAAAATCCTTTCTTTTGAATTTTTTTTAATCGAAAACAAACATCCAAAAAGAAATATTACTTAGTTTTTTTAGAAAAGCAAAAATAAAAAACCTTTCAAAAACCAAAAAAAAATTTGAAAATCCAAAAACAAAACAAAAATCAAATTTTCTTTTTTAAAATAAATTCTTCGTGAATACTTTTCCTTTATAAAAATCCAAAAAAAAAATTCAAAAAAAAACCAAAAACTTTCTTGAAAATGTTCGAATTTCCATATGCACATGAATTTTGCGATAGTTGTGAAAATCAATATAATCCATATAATTTCACTCAAAATTCATATGGATGTTTTAATAATGACTATTGTACAAACTATTCGAATTTTGCACCACAAGATTTTCAAAATAATGGTCAACCCTCAACTCTTGAAAGGTGTATTGAAAAAGTTGAATCTTTACTTGAACAACAAATTCAATTTATTGATTTGTGTAAATCATATCTGTGCAAAAATTCAAGTCAATGTTTTCAAAATAATCAAAATTTGAATTCACTTTCATATTCAAATGATTTTGATTATAACCCATGCCAATTCACCTTCAAACTCCAAAATGAATTTCAAAATCATAACGGAAATGTGAATCACTTTTCAAATGATTTTGGCAATAGGAATAATTTCAATTTTTGTGCAATTGACAATTTTTGCTCTCAACAAATTCAAATTGAAAATTCTCAAATTAATAATCATGAATTTGAATTAGTTGAGCAAATGGAAAAAGATCACACAGATTTGTTGATTAAAACATTGGAAAAAATTCGTGAGCAACAAAAGCAAATCGCAACTTGTGAAGAGTCAAATGATAATCCATCTTCTACTGAAATTGACAATTTTCAAATAACAACTTTTGAAATTGTAAACGATAATCTTAATGACGTTGTTGAAAGTACGGTAATTTATTTGGATTTCAATTCCCTTAAGAGAGAGAAACTCGATTTAAATTTCAATCTTCCTTTTTTCGATTTTGAAAATTTGAATACAACAACGTTGAATTTTGAAAATGATATACGCAATGAAGTTGTTGATAATCCAATAAAGGAAGATGAATTTAACGAACACAATTTCTTTGGACTTTTCAAAGACGAGTTGTTGAAATCCGAAGGGAAAGATTTAAATCACCATTTTGATTTTGAAATCGATAATTCTGAAGAAGTTTTCAATGATAAGCTTGAATTTCAATTTGGTGAAAATAAACTTGAACTTCAACAATCGTTTTATCTACCCCAAAAATTATTGAAAACAAAAAAACTCGTACGATTTTTAATAAAACAACATTCGTTTTTTCAAATCAACATTCAACTTTGAAATCTTTTATGGTTTAGTTTTTCGAGCTTAAGCTGTGTCTCGCATACTTGACATGACAAATGAATCGGTCTTTGGAAGACCGTTTCATTTACTTTTTGACAATATAATTTTTGAACTCTTTGTAAATAATTATCTTTTCGTTTCATGTAAATATAGGTCATCTTTTTATTTTTGTTTTATATTCTCCTTTCACTTGGGTTGACTGTGGGGACACAGTCAAAATCAAGTGCGGGGGGAGTCTCATCATTTTCATTTTCAATTTTTACATTCATTTCAAAAACTGAAGAAAAAACTAAAAAAAATTAAGAAAAAAAACAAAAAAAAATCTCAAATTTTTTTTAAAGCATTTTGATTTATTTTTAAAGAAGCACTATAGGATAAGTATAAGATTTTGGTTATTAAATTGAAATTTTTGAAAATTTATTTGTCTTAACAATAATAAAAATAAATTTTTATTACAAATAACGATGATTTAACTAGTATATAGGTAGGTTCATGGTGATAATTATGACGTATATCCTAATTGAAAATCTTTGTTTAAAAAAGTGGTGAATTTAAAGGATATAACATTTTTTTGTCTTGTAAGGTAAATGGTGCTAAGATGATTTTGTAAAACTCTCTTTTAAAAAAACAAAAAAAAACAATATATTTGTATATATGTATATAATTTTTATTAACACCTATAGTCACGTGTTCACGCTCATGTGTTCACTCGCCATGCTCTGTACCCTTCTCACGTAAGCCCGAAAGGCAGTGCATGATCGATATATCTGGCCTCAGTTTATCTGAGTTTGGTGTGTGTATATAAAAAAATTCTTTTATTAATAACGCCTACAGTCGATAAGTGTTCACACTTGTGTGTTCACTTGCCACGCTCTGTATTCCCCTCACATAAGTCCGAAATATTATAAATATCAATAAAATTTTCAAAAAAATAGAGAGTAAGCAAATGAAATCCAAGCACAATTTTAACTTGTTTGATTTGACTTGTTATTGAAAATAAATGAAAAACCACTTTGATAAACTTTGATAATCAACTAAGGATCCATTTCAAAGTTACACCGTGTTATCAACCGAAACAACGAGTTAAACTACAGTCTATTTGTTATGATAACTTGATTTTTGTTGGATGTTTTGACGAGTAATTGACTTAAATTTTCATGACATTGACCAAAATCTATCTTTAACTTATTTGTGTCGATTTAAAAGTAAATCCTTCATTTGTAAACATTTTCAAAAACTTACATTCATCTCTTTGTAAATAAATGTTGCATTTTGTAAATATATTCATATCGCATTTGGATTTTGTGGGTAGTATTCGCTGAAAACCCTCACGAGACAACACTCATCCTACTGGGGACACCCAGAGGTTTAACGGCTTGTTGCATACCCTCAATGCAATGGTGCTCCCTACGAAAATGGATTTATCTTAGTTTTTTTCTTTTATTCGAGGACGAATAAAAAGATAAGTGTGGGGGTATTTGATATGCATGTAAATGTGCATATTTTTCACAATATTTAATCTAATTAAATTAAATAAATGATCATATCGGGTATTTTAACATGTTTAAACCAAAATTGATATTATTCTCAAATCGTCATATATTCATCTTCATATATGGACAAAATGATCATTTTTGTGCATATATTAATTTATGAAAATTGACTTGGAAATTTCTACATTATTTTATAGAAAATTGGCTTCAAATGTAAGAGGGTTCCATGAAAAATATGCATGCACAAATCAATACTAAGGAATGAAGATGGAAATAATTCAAACTCATGATAATGGAGGACCCCACCTATCCACCTATCTTAATGTACAAATTAGATGCTAATGCACATGCTAATAGAGTTTAAAGCTATATGCACACTTAAGTGATGATTAATTGATGCTAATGATTACTTGGCCTCCATACTTCCTAAGAGGGTATTTTGGGCATTCCCCAAAAATGTGGATTAGGGTTTCATACATTTATAAATAGCCCTTATGCTTTATGTAACCTCTCTTCCTCTTAGTTAGTTTTAGCATAGATTAAAAATAAAACAAAGCTCCCTTTCTTTTCATGGCTACTTATCCATTTCTTTTATGCAATTTTCCTATTTTTATGCAATGTTAATTAGTATTCTCTTTTATTTACATGCTCTTTTCCTTTCTTGTTAGTAGTTAGTTTATTGTTCATGCATACTTAGCTTTTCTTTTCATTTTGCTCTCTTTTCCCTCTTCTTTTTATTCAATGTTGCAAGCTACATTTGTTGATTTGATAACAAATGTGAGAGGCTAAACCCCTTCAATTTAGGGGTAATGAAGCTCTCTAATTATGTAGCTTCAACATAACTTGTTAATTTTGATCTCTTTTTTGCTTAAATGAATGTTGATGTGATATATTGTTTCATGTTGAATTTGATAGTCTATGTTGTTCATAAAAAATAGGCTATGCTTAAACAATCACAAACAGTAATTACCTCTTCATTTACATATGATGATGGTAATGAAGTGAATGTTAAAATCAAAATTTGATGGTCTATATTTCTAATTAATAGTTAATAGGCCATACTTAAAATAGATTTCATTTTCAACTTGTTGTCATTTTTCATGAGAGTTAAAAAGTAGTTTAAATGGTGTGTTATAGTTTGATGGCTTATATTGAGTTAATTAATAGCAAAAATAGGCCATACTTATGATAAGAACATGAATTAAACTTACTAATGACAAAAAAAAAGAGATCATAATTTCATGTTTTGTTGAACTATGTGATCTAGATAGTGGATTTATCTCTAAATTATCTTACTACTCTTGTATTTTTATCACTTTCTTTTTGTTAGTTTTCTTACATTTTTAGCTTAACCTCATCAAATCTTTGGTTAATTTGATTGAGTAGAAAATTTTAAAATCTAACAATTCCTAGCAGATCGACCCGTACTTGCCACGTACTAGAATTGTATGCCGTGCGCTTGTGGTTAATTTAAATTTAAATTCGCTTGGCGGATTTCTAAACCGATAGAATTCCCGTCGACGAACACCTTTCGACAGCGTCAAAGGCAGACGAGGCCTTTCGACCAAGTCGAAAGGCATGAGGCAGCATATAAAAAGAGGCCTTTCGACCGAGTCAAAGGAATGAGCGCAAAAGCGGGGCCGACCTGCATCTATAAATAAGACACAAAGGGTCCAGTTTTGGGGACTGAATTTTGGAATCCCAAATTCATTTCTTTTACTCCAACTTCTTAGCTACAATTACATCATCAAGAAACCCTAAATCCAATTGGGGATAAATCTCTCTTAAATGTAACTAATTTTGGATTATTAATAAAAGAGAGATGGCTGGTTCATTAAGGATTTTGATCGCGAGGAAGATCATTTAGATCATTAGCTAGTCTAATGATCCATTGCACATGATTCTAACTTATTCTCATAACTTCTTTTTGTCTATGCAATGCATAGGATCATCTTCGATATACATAGTCAAACACATCATCATAAGGCAATAAAAATAAGAATGGTGATAAGGTTTCAACATTGGTGATGGGGTTTCGACATTGGTGAATCTACGAAACTGGGGGATATCCAAGTTGATCTTATACAGGAAAAACAAAGTGGATCATAGACAATTATAAACTGAAACTGTTTCGAAAGAATATAATCCCTCTCGACCTGGTCGAAAGGGGGTTCCGAAGGGGTCCCAGTTTATAATTGGCTAACGATCAATTAGAGAGGAATTAATTTGAAAGGGGTTTATCCTAGTTATATCTGCAACCGTTTCGAAGGGGTTCCTCAACAAAATTAGCGAAACCACTTGATTCGAGAGCAGTTATGACATATAAATAAAACATGTGTTCCTTTCGACATTGTCAAATGGGCCAGAACAAGCCTTCCGACATGATTAAAAGAAATAAGAAGCCAAAATGGATAGTTGCTTCCGACCCATTTAGAGGAAAGGTTTTGAATGTGACGCTGATTACTTAGCCTTCATTTTCGAGCTAACTCCTTAAACCCTTTCGACTAAATTAACCTGGTCGAAAAGTAGGTTTCGAAGGAAGAGGTCTTCTCAACATCAGTCACCTTCTATATATCTTTAGGATTAAAAAGTTTTCTTGTTAACAAACATATTACATAAAAAGAGTACCAAATTTATAATTTTCAAAAAATTCCTTTTTTATACTCTAATAAAAATACCTACCCCAAACTATTTATAAATAAATGAGTTAGATATACCGAATCTGCTGCAGTTCCATTATCTATAAATGCTCGTTCTCCATCGTATTTATGGAACATTTTTTATTCGGAATCCATCTCATCCTTTTATCTTTCTTGGGTACCTGCAAAAAAGTAAATTCTATATTTAGTACCCACTTCCTATGTTAGGGTCCATGGGTTAGGTCAAAGGTAACCATATCCAAGAGGATTTAGTGGAACCTTTAAAAATATATTTTTAATTATTAATTACTATACCAAAATAATCATCAACGTATTTTTCTCTGTTTTTCCAATTAACAGAAACACAAATCTTAGATAATTTTTATTCATACCTTCCATTAATGATTTTGTACTTTTAGGGATATTATAATTATTATTGGTCATAGGAGTGCTTGAATTTCTATAAAAATTGGATTTAGACTTTACTTGAAATCTAGTGCTAGCACTAACATTTTTACTATACATGAAAGTGTATCTAGAGCTATCTCTACGATCAGTTTTATTTTATCCTAAACCACTTTTATTATTCAAAGTTCTAGAAGTTGATAAAATTGAATTTAAGTTATTTTGACCTTTGTTAAATTTTGCACCTTTTTCATTAAACTCATCAAGTTTAATTTTATAGTCACACTTTTTTTTAAAAGACTCATTGCTATTCCTTAAAGTATCAATTTCTTTAACAAATTCAAAATTCTCATCTTTTAAAGCGTAGTTCTCTTTTACAAGAGACGAAATTTGAGTAATTGAATCGTTTAAAGAAATTTTCAATTACTTAAGTTAGCAACTTCAAAATCTTTTTCATTTAAAAAGCCATCGAGTATAAAAACATTATTTTTCAATTTAGAATTTTCATTTTTTAAACTCTGTTTTTCATTTTTTTAGTTTTGTAATCTTGATTTCATAAGATTTCATTTTTTCTAACATGATCAAAATTAAGTTTTGATACTTTGTCAAAATTATCACATAATTTATCGTAATTACTAGATAATTGATCATATGGATCACAAAGTACCTTATTGTAGTTTGTAGGCGCTTCAGCAATAGTGTTGCTAATTTTCTTGCTGACAGTGTCTCAGCAGGATCTTGTTCTGTCCATTGTTCATGGATGCTGTTACGATTAGTAGAACGCCAAGCTCTAGTACCATTTGTTAGTGGCTATACACATGATCAAAGATGGCCAATAGTCGTAAAAAATGTAAATGCAATGAAAAAAAAAGTAGATAACACGGTTGATTTTATACTAGTTCGGACATTTCGTCCTACGTACAGCCTGGAAGCTCTACTTCGGTACTTCCTTTAACCAAATAATCCTTGCTTTGCCCGGAGGAATATGCTAATACAAAATTATTGTATTCCAAATAACACAGATTTTGACTAATAGTACAAATCTTCCTATGATCTCCTTTGATTATGTGAATGTGGATGCTTTGAGTTGTGGGAAGTGGTTTAACCAAAATGACATTTTGGTTATGATATATTGAGAATATGTAAGCAAGAGTTGCACAAATATGTAAATAAAGAATAATAAGAAATCAAGTGAAATATATAAGCAAGATTTGCACAAATTTGTAAATAAAGAATAATAAGAAATCAAGAGAATAGTTCATAGTTAATCTCAATCTTTATAGTATATTTATAGGTTTAAAGAGATGTAGATAAGGAGTTGTTACTGTTAGATAAAGTCTATTCGATTTAGTGGCTGCAACCTTTGAAGAAGTAGAGAAACATCTATTTAGAATATAGCCGTTGCCAAACGACAGATGTGACGACCCGGATTTCTGAGCTATCAGATATTGGATAATTAACTGTTGAAATATTATTTTACAAGTCAAATAGATTAATTTTCTGATGTTAAAGATACTGGAATCTAGATATTAATTAAAAAACTATATTGAATATTGAAATATTAAATTCCACCACCTAAATTAAGATTTAATGTCCATAAATATATATAGGTAAATACATGCAAGCTTTATGATATATATATATATATATATATATATAAGCATATACATATATGAGTATATGTAGGCTCATACGAAATAATTTACATGAAAGTTTGCATAAATGTGGATATATACACATATAAGGACAAAGTACACATAAGTGAAATATAGGGAGAATATTGTATAAAATGTATAAACATATATATGATAAATAAGGATATTTATATGTATGCAATGCAATAAAACAAAATATAATATGTATACATATGTACGGGTTATGTATATACATATAAATGGATATGTGTAAACAAAAAAGGGGAACAACATTTAATTCAAAGCTTACAAAACCTTAAATCAATCAATTCAAGCATATAATATATCATATCAGCCCCAAAACTTCAAATCAACTTTTATTTGATCAAATCAAATTTTCGTGTGCTCAAATCGAAATAAACAAAAGGGAAATAAAATAAGAATGTAAAGTATATAGCCTGTGTAAATGCCTAGCTTCTTCTGCACACTTCTATTCTATGTATATATACATATGACCCTCACTGTCTTGTTCCCATTTCATTGCATTCGAACAAGGTAAGAAATGAAAAATATATATATAAACTACCATTACAAAACTTAAAGAAAATACAAGGCATTCAAGAAAACAGGAAGCAACAACAAAGCAAGCAGAATAGTTTAGAGAAAAAAAGAAAAGGAAACAGAGTGTTCATCCTGGGTCTACAGGTGAGTAAAGAAAATCTGTAATACTGGAAGTATACGTATAGGCTTGTGCATGGAGATTTAAATGCTGTTTGAAGCATATACCTGCGTGTAGATATTTGATAGGTTATAACCAGGAGAAGTACCCAGGCCTGTCACTATTGTTCTTACATTACTCTGTATATGCAAAGAAATGCCATTTTTGACTTCAAAAATCCCTACCACACACTCTAATTTGTTTTAGATTATGATGTTTAAAGAGAAATAGTTTGTTTTCGAGTTTACTTTATTCTGAAAAAGGTTTCATGAAATAATATCAAGTAACATCACTGTAAAATAGGATATACAGTAAGTAGTTAATATATCCATAAATTCGATCATTTTAATTTATGATTTCACTGACATGAACGGGATCGGCATTTGTAATTATGAATTTTTGTAGTACTTTTATCATTTTTAGTTTCGAAATTTGTGAGGTGGAGAGGTTTGCACGAATTTTGGTTTTGGGTCGAATTCCGGTGTCGTGGTTATTTTCGAGGCGGGCTATTCGGCGTGGAGTAGCTGTGGTCAAGGACGCACTTAGGAAAAATGCTGCGGATGTTTCTAATGTGCACATGTCAGTGTGTAGGTCTTTGTGCACGTATGGAAATGGAACAAAGAGCGGAGTAAATAAAGGAACTGGGAGAAAGAGTACGAGAGGAAAAGAAAGGAAATGGGTCGAAAGAAGTTTGGGCCGTATGGTAATAATAGAAAAAAAAAGAAAAAAAAAATAAAAAGGGAAAGAAAGAGTAAAAAGAAAAGAAAGAAAAGAATAAAAGGAAGAAAGAAGAAAGGAATAGATTTGCATATATAGGATAATTTATATTTTCTTTAACTAGAAATTATTGTCATTTTAAAAACCGAAATTTAAAGTTAATGATACTTTATTAATTTAATAGGGGTATCAATTTTATTATTTGGCTTAAAAGGTTATAAAATTTTATAAATTAACAAAGTGGATGTCAAAATAGAACTATAAATTTTTAGTTAATTAAAAATAAATTGTTTATAATTCCTTCGAATTAATTTGGAGTTAAATATAGATGGATAGGGTTAATCAAGACAATTTAATCCTGATAAGTGAATAGTTGATATTGGTTATTGATCATGGAATTAGTAGTCAAACAAGTTAATAGTAGATTTAAAATGATGTTACGGTTTATTTGAATAAAACTTACAAGAAAATTTCCACATTTGAATAGTGTCACCCCGGAGGATAAATTGATTATTTTAAACATTCTATTTTTTTTATTTTATCACTTTGATTTCGAAGAGACCGGGATCGGATATCAGCGATACTCGGAACCACTTCGATTAAATAAGCACTATAATCCTTTACGGATTTGATTATAGAATCGTATGGGCTGGAATTGAATGAAATTGGGTAAATCTGACCATTTAAATTAGGTAACGATACTTAGATATTATTTTTAACCGTCAATGGATTTGTGCAATAAGTGTTTGGCTATAACAAGATAAGAACTCGTAATGATGTACGAGTTACCCCGGTTTTTTCAAAGAAGTTTTTATAACTTAAGTATTTCCTATTAGATGGGTTTACTCACGTTGGTTTCCAGCCTGACCTGGGTGTTACTTTATTGTAATGCTCGGGTCAGACCGAGTATTGCAGATTTTCAGGTTAGGATGCTTTGGAGTCGGAGATGAGCTGGATGGCAGGGACGTATTGATTTGACTCCGCTATGTATTTGGGCTGTATAGACAGTAGTTGAGGACAAATTATTATAACTACCCAGATTTATTTGTTGGTGGTTGTACTCTGATATCTTGTATATGTACATTGACAGTTACAGCTTTTCTTGTATAAAATGCTGTTATTTGTTTATTATATTTTGTTCCGCTGCGATTGTGATATTCTGTGCTGTTTTTTTTCTGTTCTTGTTCTACCTCCTTTTCTTCTTAACCCTAATAGTCTGGGATTTCCGGCACTCGATTGTATGACACTCTATATAGTGGACGTATTAGTGTCGATTTTCAGGGTCGAAAATCTTCGGGCTGTTACAACAGACGTCTTTGAATTTTCCACGGACGTCTGTGGCTTCAGGAAGGAATTTCCAGAGCCTTTCCACAGACGTCTATGGATTTTCCACAGACGTCTGTGGCTAGAATTTTTAGATTATAATTTTTTTTAATGTCAATTTTGGTGTATATGAATTCATGTGTGCATATATACTCAAGGAGACCTTACAATGTTTACTAAGACTCTTAATATACTAGTATAACCTTACTAGTCATAGCATGGTCTATAAATCTTTATTGGTCTTCGAGTCCTGATATCTTTAAGCATGAGGATCTCTTGTAGTGTATACCTGTAATCTTGATATGATATATAATATATGTAATTCTATTGTTGTTGTCATTGAAACCATAAAATGGAGGTTCTAACATATCTAACTTGATAACTAATTTTGTTTGAAATAAAAGATGCTTTCTTTCTATTATATACTTCATAAAATATGTTATATGACTTAATTAATTTAATTAAAAGTATATTTGATAAAAAATTCCATGATGGTATGTTTTGTGATAGTAGTTACAATGTACTATAGCAATGAGTAATTTATCACAATGGAAACAAACATACCATTTTAAATGTTCCTAGTCAAGATGCATCGGGACTTGATATCGATGCATCAATTGAGACTAAAGTATGTAATGCTCTTCAAATGTTGGGTAGTGTATTACTTATGAATGTTTAGGGCACCTAGGGGTTACTTTCTGATAGTTATTGGATGACCATGAAACAACTCATTCGATAGTTCTCTGTTGGTTAACATAACTAAGGTCAAACATAAAATATCGATTTGACTAATTCACACAGTTCTCTCGACTTGAGAATACTATTGATCTTTAGTACGAAAACCCCACTCTGATTATAGTAAAATCATGGCGTGGCGCCCATCGAGTGACTATAGTTGGGTCGAGTGGAAGTATTGGAAGTGAAAACACTATTCAAAAGAGGATGCATCTCCTCAGTTGTATGAGGTTAGTATCATGATCAAATCAAGGCAACTCAAAGTCAAAATCTCTAGCCAGAGCATTTTAGTTAATAATAATTTTTATTTTTAAACCAAGTACTTTGTATTTGGACTTAGATTTTACTGAAACCAAGAAAGCGATAAATTTGGTCAAAATGTCACATCACCTTCTAAGTGACGTGTGAATTTTAATATTTGAATTGTTCGATATTAACCAGTGATCACATTTACACCTAACGAGTCACACAACCGAAACGATGAATTATCCTCTGACTGAACGGTTTAATTAGTTCATAATTGTTAAAAATTAATTTAATTAATTAATATTTGTGAAAAATATTAATTATAAAACTTATATTATGATTTGAGGAATAAATATTATTAAATTGTTTACAATAGTTATAAATATATCGATCGATATATGATAATCGATAAGCGTATAAATTAGATTTAATTAAATAATATTTTCTTTGGGATTAAATGGAATTTTGGCCCATCATGGTGGGTGAGAATTTTGGCTACAATATAGATATATGGGGTGGATCAAAATGGGGTAGAGGTGTTGGATTTTGGATGGCTAAGATTGAGGGAGAACTAGTATGAGATGAGAACCGCTATTTTCTTTCTTTTATCCACTATTTAAACATCCCTAACCCTAATTGCATTGGATCTATTGTTGCCTTTCTATCCTTCCATTGTCGGCCGAAAATATACCAAGCTTAAATCTTCTCAAAGTTGATCACTATCCAATATTTAAAGCTCAGCGGTTCAAGAACTAAACCGTATCGAAAAAAGTTTCAAAAGGGAGACTTCGTTCTTTCAAGGTGTGCTTCAAGGCTTTCAAACTTAGGTATGATTTATATCAAATTACAGTTTACGAATTTTTGAATAACATTTTGTTATGTATATATTACTATTATATTGTTAGATAAGTAACGATATTGTATTAATGTTGCCACGAGTTAGTTTGATTATATGTATTCATATACACATAAATTAAAAAATCAACCTTTTATATACAAATTAGATATGTACAGGCACATATTTTATATGTATTAATTAATCTTTTATTAAATTTTTATACAAATATTAAATATTTATAAACATGTGTGTTTGTACTATTTAATATACATGGTTTATATTTAATTTAAATTATACTATGGTTAAAATTGGTCTAAATTTATAAATACATACATATACATATACATACATATATATAACACTTTATAGCAATAGTAAATTTCGACAGAATGAAATTAACTTCATAGTTATTTATAGTTATTTATTAATATATAATATTATTTAAATCAATATGTTACAATAATAAACCATATAAAGTTAAATATGATATGAAAATTATTTTTCAAATTTTATAAAATTATGTTATCATAAGATAAGCACTTGGCTAGGAAAAAATATAAAAAAAAATTCATTTTTTTCTATTTTTTAAAATTATTATTATGCTCCACCGAAAATTGATCAAAAAATTATGGCAATTTTTTTCAAACTTTAAAATATCATATATAATATATTAGAAATTTAAATTTTGAAAAATGTTTCGAAATAATTTTTTTATTAATATTTGATCTAATTTCGATTGAATATTCAACTAAAATATATTTTGAAATAAAAAAAAATTAGTAATAAAATTATTGATGCTATACATATGATCTTGAATTATAAATAATTTATATTTTGTTAATTAATGTACATATATATTCATATACTATATATATATATATTTCGTTTTACATAAAATATTATTTTAACATTATATATATATATATATATATATTGGTTCATATAGTATTCACAATTTATAAAATAGTTATTGATATATTCTATTATTTAAATATTTAACTAACTTATTTATATTTAAATTGATTATTATTACGATATATATGTATATTATTAATATTTTATTATAAATTTTATACGTACATACATAAATATATATATGTATTTACATAGATTTCATTTACATATAATTGTTTAAACAAAATTAACATATGTATATATATATATATGTATGTATGTATAAAATATTTGTAATAAGCTTATATACATACATATATTTGGACAACATACACTACATATCAGATGTTCAATGTGTCCATTGCGATGTAAATCCCAATATCTATAGGCAGACATGTTATACCATGCATAGACTGACATATTACATATACAAACACATACATATATGTATATGATACACACACACACACATATGTAAATTAAATAAAACTATATTTAATTTTCAAATTTAAATAAAATAAGAGATTTTATTTAAATAAAATTTAGAAATGTTCTAAATGAATTAGACTTCATAGCCAATTATAGATCCAATAAAGAGATTTATTTCGAAATTCACCAATAACTTCTCCTGCAGGCTGGCCCAGTTCCAATAATGGTATCGAAGCCCAATAGCCTATGAGGTCTAAATTAGCCATGTTAGGGTTAACTAATTAAGCACACAACCTAGTTAGTAGGGTGTCTAGAAAGGTAATGTCTAAGGATTGTGTTTGGGTAATATAGTACTCTATCATATTTGGCTACAACCTGTCCCTAACAGTTATGTAAGCCCCAAAGGTTGCCCTAATAGAAGAGGCCCAATTTAAATTAGGCTTTGGGCTAATTTCAAAATTGTTTTGAACTTCAAAATAAAAGGTTTTAAATTTAAAATTTAAAATTAAAATAAGAAATATATTATAAATATTATCATATATATTTTCAAATTGTTTTAAAATTTTAAAAAATAAGTATTTCAATTTAAAGTGTACACATGTTATAAATGTTATAATATGATAAATATTTTTCAAAATATTTGAACTAATTTTGAAAATTTTAAAATTTATTAATGAGATTAATAAAATATATTAATTAAAAAAGTTAATTAATTAATAAATATATACATGTATTGTACGTAATGATATAGTTATATTGTTTTTAAAATGTTAAAAATAACATAAGTATAAATGTATGTAAGTAAAAAAAATTCTAAATTATTACAATTCGATTAAAATAGTTTAGTTGAATAAATTAGCTAAATGTTATAATATACACATATTGTAAAGGCCTGCAAATCCGTACCCCTTGAGTCGACCATAATTCACATCAGTTCTACTCAAATTGAACGGAAAATACAAAACTTTAGGGTAAAGAAGAAAAAGGTAGAAGAAAATAAACAACAACATAGAATCTCACAATCGCAGCGGAACAAAATATAATATATAATAACATATTTTTATACAAAAGAATCTGTAGCAGTATTATATACTTACAATCATCAAAGTACAACAATCCTTACATCAATCTGGACAGTTATAGTAACTTGTCCTCAAACAGTGGAAATATAAACTAAGTACGGAGATACGTCTCTGTCATCCAGCTCGCCTCCTGAGCTCCATAGCATTCTATCCTGAATCTGCAATACTCGGTCTGACCCGAGCATTATAATAAAATAACAACTGAGTCAGTCTGGAAAACCAGTGTGAGAAAACACACTCAATTTGAATTATTAGAGTTATCAAAATCCTTTGAAAATCAAAGGTATCTCGTAAGACCACGTCACACATAAACACACGGGTTTTTACCTTACGATAACCAAAACATTTGTATCAAATTCGTCTGGTATTATAATAATGTCTAATCAAAGTAAATAGAAAATAGCTGAAATACTTGCATCTCACGTTCCAGCATAGTTGGGCACAATCAAAACCGTACGGTGCTTATTGGAGAATGGATTCCATACAATGACTGGGCCATTGGGGTACCGCCCATCACAGTACACCTCTAGAACAATGTACCGAGGACCTCACCAGGATCCCCTACTACACAAGACCGGCCTACCCCTAACCTGTATAGACCGAATTTGTTATCACCCCGAGTGTTCCCATCCTTACAAATTGAGCGCTCCTTCTTTCATGCATAACCATATCCATAATATATAGGTTTCTGAGGATATCTAGAAAAGCGATAACATACCCTAATTGGGCATGACCCACTTAGCCTTGCTGCATCTCCCATGTTTTAGTTATTCCCGTTTGATGAGGCTTGAGGCTAAGCGTTTGATGAGGCTTGAGGATAAGCGTTTCCTTCTGTATTTCAATATTTGGCAACAATTTCAACACTTAAATCCATAACCACATATTCCACCATATCAAAACTTAGAAATATTTCCAATTACCATTTTTATAACACTTAGAAAAAATATATTTCAATCCTAATCATTTCCCATTAAAAATATTTTTAAGACCTCCTTTTCAATACATAGGAGATTATTTATATGTATATTTTCCAAAATCATTTTAATATTAAACTTTGAAATAATTCATAACTCATCTCATAAATCTCTGGAATCATTAATAAATTTTTACTTACAATTTCCAAATCGATTATACTTATTTATAATCCCATCTAACCATTTATACTTCTTTAATGAATTCAAATTCTTTTCAAAGTTATCGCATTTAAACATTTGGAAATTTTTTTAAGACTCTAGAATTCCATTTATAGGATTTCTCTTATAAAATGTCATCCTTTAAATAAAACCCGTCTACACATCTCGAGAGAATTTATAAATGAATTTTCAATCATTTCAAAACTATATATATATATATATATATATATTGAGTATTTTTAAAGAATAGTAATTTATTTTTAAAATATGTTTAAGTTATTATTTAAAATATTAAACACTTTTAAAATAAACAACAATACTAATTTCTAAATCATTTATAAGAAATATTAATCAATTCACAAGTCTTATTATTAAAATTCCATTTCAACCAATATTTAATATTTAAATAACCCACCTCCGAAAGATTCAATCCAATAATAGTTTTACTACATAGTAAAATAAATAAAGTCCCATTTAAAAACAACTTAACTTCTTAAATAAACTCTATCTTTAAAGTTCAATCTAACCACTTTTATATTCAGAAATTCTCTCTCGATTGATCACAAATCGTTTTGCATTTCCAATTCCACAACTATTTCCAATTCCAAAATAAATATTTTTATATCAAAAATTCCCTTTAATTCCTTAAATTTTCAAAATATATTTATGGTATTTAAAATACCAAAATTTAGGCCAGTGCTACAATAGCATCTAAAATTTCAAATCACTACAATAATCTATAATAGATTATTCTATACAAACCATATATCACAATATATGAAATTGAATTTAACATTTTGAGGAATCCAGTAGTATCCCTCCAACCTATTTTCCAGCATCCATAGATGTTAATACAACATAAAAATACCAATCCCACTTCGAGGGGGATATCGCGGTATATAGGGTCATCTGCTATTATGCGGGGGGCGCACGCAGTCTCATCCGCTAAAATGTGCGGGAATATCACTCTAATTACTAGTATATATACTACTATATTTACATAACATCCAACCAGATAATAATTTATAAATTCAACCAGCAATTAATAATTTAAATTCAACATTTTTAAATTATACTTGCAATCCAAATGAGTGAGATTTTACTCTCCTTGGTTTTTAATTGCGATCCTTTCCAACTTTTAAGTAATAGCTGCCTCTAAAAACCTCCAATTGATTCCAAATTAACGTTCGTGATTTTTGTACCTCGTAAGAATTTGTTATCATATTATAAGCATTTGATTTTTAATAATATAATATAATTAAATTAACTACAGCATTAATTATAAATGTTAAACAGTTAATTACCTTTGTTACTGTAAACGTCACAGTTAAGAAACCTAATGCGCTTATCCCTCTTCCAGGCTCGAACACAGGGCACGAACTCCATCCATCTCATCACCATACCCTTTTGATCACTAGAGCACACCACCTCACTTCCCTTATCGCCCCTCCTCTGCCACCATTGATCGCCTCGGCTACGAGCATCGCCGACCCTCCACAACCAATCGCTATTGCAGTTCACCTCCAAGCCTTGCGCACGCGTACTGCTTTACCATTGTGATTAAGAAAACTCCAAATTGAATGCCTAAGACAAAACATCAACCCTAGATCGAGCTACCTTGTCAGGTAGAACTTCACAAACTCGACCATGATAGCCGCGGCCCCCCACCAGCGCGCACACACGCGTTCATTTCCCTGCCCTCGACTATCATCACGTGCAACGTGAGCTTCGACCCAACGTTGACCTCACGATGGCTACCCAAATCGATCGTGATTTGTTCGATCGCGACTTTCGGCGATGGTTTGATTTTTTTTCATTTCTATTTTCTTCGATTTCATTTTTGATTGTAAACTGGAGCCAAAGGAAAACAAGAGCTCATGTTTATAAGTGGCTTTGGGTATATGAATTTTGAAATGACTCGGTGATTTTCGAAATGAAGGCTGGGAGAAGAGAATATGCTACTTAAATTAATTGGTGGTAGGACAGCATGTGAACAGTGGGGTGGGATGATGGGAAGTATTGTTGGCTGATGTGAATGGGTATGACACAATATATATATATATATAATTAAAATACTAAATATCTTGATATTTTTATTCGAACCCCTATCGAGGCGTGCCAGTAGGCGTTTATAATGTTATACCCCAATTCCAAACGCAATGGAAAATGTTTCGAGTCCTAATTCGATCGTATGGAGAAGATAGCTTTTTTGGACCCAATTAAAATATTAAATTTCGATAATAATTTCAGCGTGTTGTATTCTATACGATCAAACGATAACTCCAAACACTAAATGTAACGACCCGAGATTTTCGTGATCGAAAATTCCAGATAGTTAAGAAAGAAGAAAGAGACAAAAGAAGAAGAAACAGAAAACCAATCTCAGAATCTCACATCCGTAGCGGATAAAATATAATATCAAATAATATTCTTTACACAAAGAAAGTTGTATTAGTCAATTACATTTTAATACATCAGAGTTACAACATTTTACAATCACTAGACAGTTAAAATAACTTGTCCCAGATAAATAACAATATATCAAAGCGGAATACACTCCATACATTCCTGCCATCCGGCTCGTCTCCTGAGCTCCATAACTTCCTTACCTGAAAATCTGTAATACTCGGTCTGACCCGAGCATTACAACAAAGTAACACCCGGGTCAGGCTGGAAACCAGCGTGAGTAAACCCATCTAACATGAAATATTTAATATGAAACTTATATAAAACCCGGGGTAACATGTTCATCACTCCAAGTTCAGAACTTGCTATTGTCAACATTTATTTTCAATTCCTAAGTACCTTTACTTAGTTTTAAAATGGTCCAGTCATTTAAATTATTCCATTTCTGCCTATTGTTTTCACAAATCAATCTATAAAGAATCAATGTAGGTTACAAATCGAAGTGGGTTCGAGTACTTACTAATACCCGACCTCGGTCTCTTCGAATTCAATACCTTCTTAACCCAGGTTATTCAAGTGAAATACAATTCAACATTAAATACAAGATGTCACTTTTATACACAGCAATTCATCAACGATAGATAACCATACTATCACTGTCTATCCAAACATATCATATCAAAAAACATTTCATATCAGAGATATCGACCCATTTCAAGACATTTACATCATTCAATCATTCATAAGCAAGATTGATTACTTCCAAAATTAATTTAATTTATCTCTAATTAAATTAATTACTAGTCTTTAATCACTTAGATTACTTACTTAACATTTATTAATTACAAACCGATTAATTAATCATCCTTTAATTATCATCTTAATTAATCACCCTTGATTAATTATCCTTCAATTATATTAAGTAATTAACTCTAAATTAATTACACAAATTAATTAACCTTTACCCATTCACATTAATCACATTTACCCTTGATTAATTACGCAAATTTATTATCCTATAATCACTTACCTTGATTAATCAACCCTTTAATTAATTACACTAAGTAATTAATTCTCAATTACTTCCCTTAAGTAATTTACCTTTAATTACTTTCATCAAGTAATTATCTAATTAATTAACTTCTAATTATCAATTAGTTAATCTTATTTCTTAATTAATTAATCCAGTAATTATCCATTAATTACTCACTAAGTAATTACACTTCATTAATTACATTAAGTAATTATACTTAACCATCCTTAAGTAATTCTCTATAATTAATTAAACTTAATTAATTAACTAAAATTAACCACATTAACTTAATTAATTACCCTGAGTAATTAATTCCTTTAAATTACTTCGTTAAGTAATTACCTTTAATAATTCTTTTAATTAAGTAATTAACCTCTTAATTACTTATTACTTAATTATTCCTTAATTAATTAACCTTGATTAATTTATCCTCAATTAAGTAATCAATTACACTTGATTAATTACACAAATTAATTTATCTTAATTAAATTACTTATCTTACTTAAATTACTTAAATTACTACACTGAGTAATCATTTTAGTTTAAAACCTGAACAAATTTAAAAATGCTGGAAACAAAAATATCCTGGGCATCAACATATTCCCGAGATAGACTCGAGACAACCCTCGCACGGACTCGAAGCAACCCAAAATAAGGCCTCCCCACTTCGACACTCCGAGTCGAACACGTGAAAAATCACGAAACACTTCGGGTCAACATCTCCTTCCCTAAACCCATACACTCTGATGCACGCGATGGCCACTGTGCACGTGCACGGCAAACCCAGCCTCCTTCGATCATCATTCAGGCCTTCAACAAGTCGACGTCAAACTCGACTTCTTCCTCAACCACCCAGAAATGAAAATCGAATCAAAAAAATGAAATCGAGCTACCAAGCCAAAGCCTGGATTTCCACCATCATCAGAAATTCCAAATCGCCGACGATCCCATCATTGATGAACCCTGCCGACCCTACCAGAGAGTCGCCTCGTCCTCCTACATCGATCCCCGATCATGCGATCTAACTCGATGCGCCCAGTCGTCGTAACCACCTCGTCAAACCCGACCACCAAAATCACCAGAAAACCCTACTTCTCTCTGCTCCGGCCACCACGGCCATTATTAAATCCCTATGCCATTTTTCCAGAGACCCTTGCCTTCCCGACCACCTTCAGGCCAAAGTTAGAGCTTCCAGTCGCCGACGATCATTGGCAAATGGCCAAAATCCAAAAAAAAAACAATTCTCGAATTCTCGGCCAATACTCAATGAAAAATTACCAAATTCATTTTAAAATTCATGATTCATTAATACGAATCAGACTATATAATTCAAAAATGAAATCGTTGATATTGATTTTTAACAAAATCTTGATTTTTACTGTAATCTTAATATCTACAGTCTATTTTATTAAATATAATTACTTTAAACTATTTTTAAAAACAAGATCATACTGTTATTTACATTTTCCTTTCAGAATTAAAAGTCTAATATTGAGTGTTTAAGAAGATAGGAATTAATTTGATGATGGTGTTGAGTCTGTAGCTAATAACAGAGCACAGATATGAATATATAGAGATATTCACACAGGTAAACAAACAGTCTCATTTTTATATCTAGATAAAATAAATCATGCAAACCATATCACAACTTTATCACATAAGATCATCACATGCAATACTTAAAAACTGTTTTTAAATAAAAGTTTACTCACCAATTTTTTTTTTGAAAACGGAGAACAGACTTTTATCTGAAACTTGATTTTTTTGAAGCTGATTGTTGATTTTGAGTTGCACCTGATGTTTTTTATCTACAACTTGATTGTTGGTTTGAACTTGAATTAACTCTTTGCTTTGCTTCAGATTGAAAACTTAAAGTAGTTTTTTTTCTTTGGCAGTGTTGTTTTATCCTCCTTTTGTTTAACTTTCTTCAAATGAAGGAAAATGAATACAGGATAGTCCGACCACAAATATCTATATACACGGAATGAAGTGTGTAGAGCGAGCTACCAGTTCAGATTTTCTTCCAGGCTTTACATTTAATATTTTATTTTATTTCTTTTCTTCCTTTATAACCTTGACTAGATTTTTATTTGACTTGATTTTATGTTTGCTGCTGACATTGTTTTGAATTGATGCATTGTATGCTTGAGATGAACATGCATTAAATGCTTGTCTCACTAGGTCCCTACATATATATTTATATATACATACATTTCATATGTATATTTATTTTTACAAAATGCATTTGTATTTGTTATCATATATACATACTTATACATAGTTACATTTACCTATTACACTTAAACATATTTTTGATATACATTGCTTTATCATATATATATATATTCACATTCATACAAACTTTCTTATATTTTATTTTATGTTGGCATAAATATACATATACATTCATTTATATACTTATATATTCATTTAAAATCATAAACTTGTATATTCTTAATTTTCATATATATATTATGAGCATACCCTCATATACTTGTATATGTATATTCTTGTATATATTTTTTTCAAATGCCGTGAAGTTTGTATATATATGTTTATGGGTATTTTATCTTAATTTAAATGTTGGAGTTTAACTATGCAAAAATTTATTTTCCTTTCTATAGGATTTACCCTACCCATAGATTTCAGAATTAAATATCTAATATAAAAATTTTAATTTTAATTTTTAATTTTTTTAAACCGATCCATATGTGTTATAACTTAAGTTTGTATATAGTGTTTAAACCAATATATATATATCATATATATATATATCTAGATAATTTAAATCAGAAATTTGTTTGTTTTGACTAATCAATATTTATATTTCAATAATGATCAGTTAATCTCCCAATCACATCCGTCAGAAAACTCGGGTCGTCACATTCCTCCCCCCTTTAGAACTTTTCGTCCTCGAAAATGAAGCGAGAATTTTAATTTACTGTGTATTTTAGTTAAATTATTATTTAAACATTTTAAACTCTTTTACTCTTTTATTTTAAAATTTTAAAGCACTTTAAAATCTATATAATATTACCAAAATAGCTTTTATATAAAAATACTTTTTATAACTCGATGTCTTAACAGGTCCATCCTTGTTCTCATAGAAATTCGGTCATACGTTGATCAGGCGTAGGACTGAAAATCTGTAAGTACTCAGCAGACCCATTTCAACACCCAGTGAAAATACTTGGAAAATAATTTTATTGAAAATATCGAAAACATTTTGAAAGTAGAGGAAATATCTTTGGTGAGAATGCTCTGGAAATCATCACTCCCATCCATGGTCGTAGTTAACCCGATGGTTACGTTGTCGTCCCGGAAAAATCCATAGATAACTGTAGGTCTCCATGCCCCTCGATTACGCCATGGAACCCGCTACAGATCGCAGTTATACTCGGGCCTTACGTTGCTATCACAGCAAAAACCCATATAATTGTAGGCATCAGCGCCACCGAATTTCGCTGCAAAAAGAATGAAACTCCTCCACTTGACCATAGATCGCAGTCTACCGATGTTACGTTGCCATCCCGGCAAAATCAAGTGTAGACTGTTGGCACTCATCCTCCACATGATTTTCGCTATGGTCCACACAGTAGATCGCTGCGACATCGAGTTACACTGTCGTCGCAGCATAACCCAAATGCCCCTGTAGGCATTAGCGCCCTCGACTTTCGCTACCAAATAATCCTCAGGAACTAGTTCGTCCGGACTCCTCATAGGATCAACTTTAGAACCTCCCCCTTAGAGGCTCAAGGCAGTACCACCCTGTGGCACTCCTGAGAAGTTCATTCAAGGGAGCGCCTTTTCCCCCAGAGCCGCTTTCAAAACACTTTATACTATACACATATAGTATTTTCCAAATCATACACCTAGTATGAATCACATATAAACCTCCTTTCTCAAAATCGATTCCCAAAATCGATAATTCTCAAATTAGGCTTTCCAAATTCCAATATTGATTTTTCCCAAAAATCAAAAGCCTTTCCATAATTCAAAGGTTCAAAAAACCTTTCCTCAAAATCATTTTCACAAAAGCCTTTATATATACATATACATATATATATATATATATATAATAACCTTGGGAAATTTTTGAATCACTTCATACTTGTCTAAATTCACTTTTATACTTCAAATACTTTCAAAACCCTTTTCTTCTGGCAAAAGATTCAACAAGGGGAGTTTTATCATATATATAACAAAGATACGTAACTTTGTTTATTCCAAATCAAATATTCAAATTTGATTACTCTATAAAGTCACTTACCAAATTACTTACTTCCATAAAGCAAATTTTTTACCATAGAAATATCCAATTTCCAATTTACTTCATCATATATTTCACAAAATATACTTTCAATTTCTAAAATCATTTACAGTTCTTATCCATAAATTTTCAATACCAATTTCATTCAAACCCGTACGATGTACACATATCATCCGTACGCTATATCAATCTGATCACTCACTCGATCACATAATTTCACTTCCGAACTAGTATTGTCCACCCGACTTCCTAGTGCGGACTCAAATCTGGTTTCTTGATCAGAAACCGTCATTCTCCTTCCATAGTCACAGCTATGATAGAGAATATCCAGAATCAATCAAAAATCCATATCCAGGTTCGCCGTCGAAAATTGAGCGAAAAATCCCAACTCGGATTGATAATACTATCTCGAAATTCTTTGCTCGAATCTGGATCAAATCACTATGCGAATAGAATAATATACGTACATCTTACGTATTTATCTTCATTGATTATTAGCCAAATATAATTTCCTTTCTATTCACATTCACTTAAATTTTCATTCACTTATTTACAATTGCTTCAATCCTCTCTTGGATTACCATTTTAATTCTTATCTCAATTGGGTATTAAATCATAAACAGTTTGTACTCTAAATAGTTTATATTTAGAAAATAGCTTGAAAATTTTAAAAATAGATAAGTAGTGAAAAATAATTATTTGTTTGTAAAATAGCTGTAAAATAGTTAAGTAATTGTAAAATAGTTGGAAAATAGTCAAATAGTTATAGAAATTTTAAATAATTGCAAAACAGTTGTAAAACAGTAATCAGTTATAAAGTAGTAGAAAAATAGTAATTAGTTTATAAAACAGTTGTAAAATAGTTAAATAGTTCCAAAAGTAGTTATAAAATAAGCTTAAGATAGTTTTAGGTTTAAAAAGAAAAGTTGTATAGTAAATAGTTTAGAAAAATAGATTTATATTAAAACAATTTTATTTAGAAATTGTCCAGAGTCAAACTGTTCAATTCCCCATCAATTTAATTTAAATTTCCACTTCCATTTAAATTGACTCACTTCTAATTTGAATAACTTCAATTTCCCTCGAAATTGATTTATCCCCAATTCAAGTTGAATTAACCTCAATTTCTTTCCAAATTCAAATCAAATTCCATTTGATTTTAAACATGTTCACTTCAATTACAATTTCAAATTATTCAAATTAATTTAGACTAATTCAAATTGAATCCACCTCAAATTTCAAATCATTTCAATTTCTATATGATTTAATCCCAATTCCCATTTGAATTTGAACTCATTCAGTCTTCAATTTTATTTCAAACTAATTCAATTCAAAATCTTCCATTTGAATTTTATACTTATCAATCTTCAATTCTAGTTAATTCAAACTAAATTCAATTTGAACTAATGAAATCTGAATCTCAACTTTAAACCATCTCGAATTACATAAATTCGAGTTATATTTTCAAATGTTGATTTAACCCATTAAATCAAATTAACCTTTATTTTTAAATCAATAATCCCAATCTTTAAATAATTTAATTCTGAGTCCAATTCTCAAAATTCCATTTTAAATTATCTTTACTTAACTTATTTCAAGGTTCAATAAGAGTTCAAAACAATTTTATCTTAAAAATTCAATTTATTACCCAATTTTATCTTCCAGTTTTGAAACCAGTTCTTAAACAAATTCTAATTTACAAATTCAATTATTCAAATTTTCAGTTCAAAGTAATTCCATATCCTTAATTTCAAATTAAAATTTAATTTCCCTTTTATCACAATGATGGATATATTACCACACTTCATTCCTCCTTCTTTTTAAAAAATCCAATCCACAATTTAAAGATTATTAATAACAATAGGATGACATCATCCAATTTATTTTAAAACATCCACCCATTTTCAATTTCTAGATCTCAAACCCATTTTAAGATCACACAAACTTCCATTCAAATCAACTATTTAACTTCCCAAGTTAAATCTCAATTTCATCTCGAAATTCCCAATTCAGGTTGTTTGTTAACTTATTTAACTTTCCCAAAGTTAAATTCAATTTACTTAATCAATACAACCTTACCCAATTTGAATTCCCATTTCAAACTTTAAACTTCACATTAATAAGTTCAAAAACTTATCACCTTGGGTATCACATCTCATTCCAAATTTAAAACTCAACATTTAGAGTTTATTTCAAACCATTTTTGATATCATGTATATTCCTCATATGTACATATTATTTTCTTTACACTAAGTTATCCTTAAATTTTAAACCACCTATGGTTTTAGTTCAAAACAGTTTTCTTTAATGCTTTCAAACAACTCTTATTTTAAAATAAGATCACATTCAAAATATTCTAAATAATACTATTTATTATTTCTATTAACATTTGAAACAATTTCAAAACTTTTCAATTTACATCCTTCTAATTACAAGTTATTCACATCTAAGGGTTACTTCCTTTAAACATTTAATTGTTTATTGGAAAAAAATCATCCTATTTAAACTCAATAACCATTTTTTTCTGGTTTGAAACCATTTTAATTCATCTTATTTGTATAGTTCATTTTATCCAATCCTTATTTGGATATATGTGTGTGTGTGTATACATATATATATATATATATATATATATTTCTTAATTTCTTATTTTATAATCAATTATTGCTTTATAAATATGATATAAGCTTTTATAAAATCATCTAGTTTTAAAACCATTTTTAAAACCTTTATATAAGAAAATAACAAGTACGCTCTCATATATACATATACACTCAACTCATTCTAGGGTACCATCGACCCTATACTTAATGAGTATCCCACACTAGAGTCAAGGTTCTCGTACAACCTTTCAGCTCTGATACCAAATGTAACGACCCGAGATTTTCGTGATCGAAAATTCCAGATAGTTAAGAAAGAAAAAAGAGACAGAAGAAGAAGAAACAGAAAATCAATCTCAGAATCTCACATCCGCAGCGGATAAAATATAATATCAAATAATATTCTTTACACAAAGAAAGCTGTATTAGTCAATTACATTTTAATATATCAAAGTTACAACATTTTACAATCACTGGACAGTTAAAATAACTTGTCCCAGATAAATAACAATATATCAAAGCGGAATACACTCCATACGTTCCTGCCATCCAGCTCGTCTCCTGAGCTCCAGAACGTCCTTACCTAAAAATCTGTAATACTCGGTCTGACCCGAGCATTACAACAAATTAACACCCGGGTCAGGCTGGAAACCAGCGTGAGTAAACCCATCTAACATGAAATATTCAATATGAAACTTATATAAAACCCGGGGTAACATGTTCATCACTAGAAGTTCACAACTTGCTATGGTCAACATTTATTTTCAATTCCTAAGTACCTTTACTTAGTTTTCAAATGGTCCAGTCATTTAAATTATTCCATTTCTGCCTATTGTTTTCACAAATCAATCTATAAAGAATCAATGTAGGTTACAAATCAAAGTGGGTTCGAGTACTTACTAATACCCGACCTCGGTCTCTTCGAATTCAATACCTTCTTAACCCAGGTTATTCAAGTGAAATACAATTCAACATTAAATACAAGATGTCACTTTTATACACAGCAATTCATCAACGATAGATAACCATACTATCACTGTCTATCCAAACATATCATATCAGAAAACATTTCATATCAGAGATATCAACCCATTTCAAGACATTTACATCATTCAATCATTCATAAGCAAGATTGATTACTTCCAAAATTAATTTAATTTATCTCTAATTAAATTAATTACTAGTCTTTAATCACTTAGATTACTTAACATTTATTAATTACAAACCGATTAATTAATCATCCTTTAATTATCATCTTAATTAATCACCCTTGATTAATTATCCTTCAATTATATTAAGTAATTAACTCTAAATTAATTACACAAATTAATTAACCTTTACCCATTCACATTAATCACATTTACCCTTGATTAATTACTCAAATTTATTATCCTATAATCACTTACCTTGATTAATCAACCCTTTAATTAATTACACTAAGTAATTAATTCTCAATTACTTCCCTTAAGTAATTTACCTTTAATTACTTTCATCAAGTAATTATCTAATTAATTAACTTCTAATTATCAATTAGTTAATCTTATTTCTTAATTAATTAATCCAGTAATTATCCATTAATTACTCACTAAGTAATTACACTTCATTAATTACATTAAGTAATTATACTTAACCATCCTTAAGTAATTCTCTATAATTAATTAAACTTAATTAATTAACTAAAATTAACCACATTAACTTAATTAATTACACCGAGTAATTAATTCCTTTAAATTACATCGTTAAGTAATTACCTTTAATAATTCTTTTAATTAAGTAATTAACCTCTTAATTACTTATTACTTAATTATTCCTTAATTAATTAACCTTGATTAATTTATCCTCAATTAAGTAATCAATTACACTTGATTAATTACACAAATTAATTTATCTTAATTAAATTACTTATCTTACTTAAATTACTACACTGAGTAATCATTTTAGTTTAAAACCTAAACAAATTTAAAAATGCTGGAAACAAAAATATCCTGGGCATCAACATATTCCCGAGATAGACTCGAGACAACCCTCGCGCGGACTTGAAGCAACCCAAAACAAGGCCTCCCCACTTCGACACACCGAGTCGAACACGTGAAAAATCACGAAACACTCCGGGTCAACATCTCCTTCCCCAAATCCATACACTCTGATGCACACGATGGCCACTGTGCACGTGCACGAAAAACCCAGCCTCCTCCGATCATCATTCAGGCCTTCAACATGTCGACGTCGAACTCGACTTCTTCCTCAACCACCCAGAAATGAAGATCGAATCAAAAAAAACAAAATCGAGCTACCAGGCCAAAGCCTAGATTTCCACCATCATCAGAAATTCCAAATCGCCGACGATCCCATCATTGATGAACCCTGCCGACCCCACCAGAGAGTCGCCTCGTCCTCCTACATCGATCCCCCACCATGCGATCCGACTCGATGCGCCAAGTCGCCGTAACCACATCGTCAAACCCGACCACCAAAATCACCAGAAAACCCTACTTCTCTCTGCTCCGGCCACCACGGCCATTATTAAATCCCCACGCCATTTTTCCAGAGACCCTTGCCTTCCCGACCACCTTCAGGCCAAAGAGCTTCCAGTCGCTGACGATCATCGGCAAATGGCCAAAATCCCAAAAAAACAATTCTCGAATTCTCGGCCAATACTCAATGAAAAATTACCAAATTCATTTTAAAATTCATGATTCATTAATACAAATCAAACTATATAATTCAAAAATGAAATCGTTGATATTGTTTTTTAACAAAATCTTGATTTTTACTGTAATCTTAATATCTACAGTCTATTTTACTAATTATAATTACTTTAAACTATTTTTAAAAACAAGATCATACTGTTATTTACATTTTCCTTTCAGAATTAAAAGTCTAATATTGAGTGTTTAAGAAGATAGGAATTAATTTGATGATGGTGTTGAGTCTGTAGCTAATAACAGAGCACAGATATGAATATATAGAGATATTCACACAGGTAAACAAACAGTCTCATTCTTATGTCTAGATAAAATAAATCATGCAAACCATATCACAACTTTATCACATAAGATCATCACATGCAATATTTAAAAACTGTTTTTAAATAAAAGTTTACTCACCAATTTTTTTTTGAAAACAGAGAACATGCTTTTATCTGAAACTTGATTTTTTTGAAGCTGATTGTTGATTTTGAGTTGCACCTGATGTTTTTTATCTGCAACTTGATTGTTGGTTTGAACTTGAATTAACTCTTTGCTTTGCTTCAGATTGAAAACTTAAAGTAGTTTTTTTTTCTTTGGCAGTGTTGTTTTATCCTCCTTTTGTTTAACTTTCTTCAAATGAAGGAAAATGAACAGTGGATACTCCGGTCACAAATATCTGTATACACGGAATGAAGTGTGTAGAGCGAGCTACTAGTTGAGATTTTCTTCCAGGCTTTACATTTAATATTTTATTTTATTTCTTTTCTTCCTTTATAACCTTGATTAGATTTTTATTTGACTTGATTTTATGTTTGCTGCTGACATTGTTTTGAAATGATGCATTGTATGCTTGAGATGAACATGCGTTAAATGCTTGTCTCACTAGTTCCCTACATATATATTTATATATACATACATTTCATATGTATATTTATTTTTACAAAATGCATTTGTATTTGTTATCATATATACATACTTATACATAGTTACATTTACCTATTACACTTAAACATATTTTTGATATACATTGCTTTATCATATATCTATATCTATATATTCACATTCATACAAACTTTCTTATATTTTATTTTATGTTGGCATAAATATACATATACATACATTTATATACTTATATATTCATTTAAAATCATAAACTTGTATATTCTTAATTTTCATATATATATTATGAGCATACCCTCATATACTTGTATATGTATATTGTTGTATATATTTTTTTCAAACGTCGTGAAGTTTGTATATATTTATCTATATATATATATATATGTTAATGGGTTTTTTTCTCTTTAAATGTTGGAGTTTACCTATGAAAAAATTTATTTTCCTTTCTATAGGATTTACCCTACCCATAGATTTCAGAATTAAATATCTAATATAAAAATTTTAATTTTAATTTTTAATTTTTTTTAAACCGATCCATATGTGTTATAACTTAAGTTTGTATATAGTGTTTAAACACACACACATATATATATATATATATCCAGATATTTTAAATTAGAAATAGTGATTTTAAATATTGGATTGCTATTTTCCAAGACTAATTTATAAATGTGGTATTATCATTTCAAATCTGAATTACAGATCTAATGGAACTGGTTTCGTTGAATTCCGAGACTGTGCCTCGGATCGCTATTTTAACGCGTCGATTAAATCGATGATTTCGAAAATTCCGAAATCGCTTGAAATTTAGTTTTAAAATCTTACTAACTAAATTATAATTCAAAATCCAATATTTAAACCATTCAAATATTCAAAATCTAACATCGAAAAATTCGGGTCATCACATTTCACCCCACTTAAAAGAATTTTGTCCCCGAAATTGCTAAGGTACGAAAATGCTCCAAACCTATTAATTTATTCAAAATCCACTTAGTTAAAACTCGATATCTACTAATCTAAATATTTTAGTTTCACCCAAAACAATTAGTTTTCAATTCTGCTTCCAAAACAACTTATTCCAATTACAATTTGAAATCAAATTGTCGTTAACAAAATTTTTCAAAATTTTTTCTAACACCCTAAATTTTCGAATTTTTTGGCAGAGCCTCCTTTTACGGGGGAACTTTTGCAATATGACAAGAAAGATAAAAATATATACATCGACCACATGGTCGGAAAACAAAATATATATCAATATTTTATATTTTCGTAGTATTTAATCCGAAAACGTACCTTATTAAGCGTTTTTAAGCAAGCAGCTTATTTTATTTTCCAGTTTGCATGACAAAAAACCAAGCAAACAGCTCCATATACCTGTACTTACTCAATTTAAACACGTAAGTACCAAAACATCAAATTCAATAACATTTCGCTTATTTAAATGATGACAACACATAAACTTCATAACCCAATCATACCAAACTTATATTATAAACAACTATAAGGTTCCGATACTAATTTAATTACTTTCAATCAACCCATATTCCATTTCATTCAATTTAAATGATTTACAACTCAGTTTACATGCATTCAATTTATTTTTATACCAAACAAACTCATATCCATTCCAAATTGATTAAAAATCAATTTGTTCACATTTTATTTATTTATAGAATTTTATTTACTTTCGTTTGCGTCGAACAACAATTTTTCTATGCAAATTCAGTGATATTCATTTAAATAAATAACCATTTAAGCTTATAGCTATTTTAAATTGATTTCACATCAATTTATATTCAATTCTATTTCATTTCAAATTGATTCTCAATCAATTTAGTTGCATTCCATTCATATCTACTCTCTTTATATTCAAATCCATTTTATTTAAATTTATTTCTATTCAATCAAATTACAATTCAATTACTAATTAATTAATTTGTTCATTCATTTAATCCACTTCAATTTAAATTCCATACTCGAATTCATTCGTGAATTTATTTAATTTGTATCCAAGGCCATATTCAATCTATTTATACTCAAATTGAATTTATTTTTAACTCAAAGTCATTCTATTTCAATCCATTTTTATTTTATTCGACTCGTTTCGGTTATATTAAATTCGCTTATAATTAAGTCAAATTTTATTTATAACTCAAGTTCCCTATTTAATTAACTTATCTAATTAGTTCACTTTCAATTTATATTCCAGTATCTGATTTTTATTTCAAAAATCACTTCGTTTAATTTTCTTGAGTTCCAAATTCATTTTATAGTTCAAATTTGGATTTATTTCCCTTACCAAAATATCAAACAATTTTATTTTGGGTTTTCTATTCCACTTTTCAATTTTATAAGTCACACAACTTATTTTTCACATTTCCACCAATTCTATATTCGAATATATCCATATTTTATTTTTAACTCAAGATTATACATTTATTTATAGCCTAGTATATTTTTATTCCATTAATTTCAATTTTTATAAGCTATTCTAATTTATTTATTCACAAATCAAATTTTCACTTAAATTTTATTTCATTCAAAAATTTATACCATATGGTTTTATAATATTTCAAAATTCAAAATTTATATTTACTTCAATTCGATATTATTACTAATCAATTCAAAATTTATAACTTATAGTTATATAGCCACTTTATAATTCACATTTACATATTTAATTCAATTCCATATGATTCAAATCAAATTCACCTCTTCATTTAAATTTCAATTCCTTTTTAACCAACATTTCAAAACCATATTCGAGTTATTCATACTTCAATTAATTTCACTTCAAACAAATTTATTTACTACTTCCTTATATTTATATAGCAATTTCACCATTCGAATTTATTATTGTCTCAATTTCCAATAAATTTATTATACTTTCCTTAAGTTAAATTCAATTCACACAATCTATTTTAACTTACTTAAGTTAAAATTTATTTTCCAAAACTCAAATTCCATACTTTCCTTTCTTATTGAAATCATCCTCACTTCATAAGTTCATAACTCATTTCCGAGGTTTTCCCCACATTTATATTAAAATTCCAGAATTCAAACACCCGACATATATTTCAATCACTTTGAAATCAAATATATATATATATACTCATTTTGGTTTAACAAACCACTTTCTTCGAATTTCAAAATCAACCTGATTTATTTTCCAAAACAATTCCCTTGGAATTTTCAAAAAAACACTTGTTTTCACCGTAAAATCTCCATATCAATTTACTAAAGTAGCAATCCGTCACCCAGAAACTCGAAAATGAACACTGATGATAAGGCCGTCATCATCAGAATTATTTTCCAGCGACTGAAGTGAGTTCAGTGCTATATCACTACAAAAATCCATTTAAAACTATTTTTCTATTCAAAAATATCTCCAAAGTAATAATACTATTATTTATCTTCAAACACTTTGGAAAATACTTCTAATCATCTCTGGGATTTAAATTTTCCAAATTCTGGTTTGAACCCATTTGTAGTTTTTAGCTCATTTGTATAATTCATACTTATACAATCTCTATTTGGTTATATATATATAACCATTTCAATTTTTATAATCTTATTTTGATTATATAATAACAACCAAGCACATCACCATAATAATTTTTCAAAAAATTATTCTATTTATATAAAAATATAGTTTGGGTAAAATTATTTCATTTACCCGCTTAAAAACCATACTGTGTCAGTTTATCGTGTTCAAATGTTTATAAACTCCAATCGATGCCGTGGTATCGCACTACTCGACCAGAATTTATATACCACTCAACAGATTAATCAACACAATATAAAACAATTTATATTCACTAACAAATACGCGCTCATATCTATTAATACTCTCAAACTCATTATAGGGTACTACTGACCCTATCTCTAATGAGTAATTCCCACCAGAGCCAAGGTTCTCGCTTAACTTTCAGCTCCGATACCAAGTGTAAAGGCCCGCAAATCCGTACCCCTTGATTCGACCATAATTCACATCTGTTCAACTCAAATTGAATGGAAAATACGAATCTTTAGGGTGAAGAAGAAAAAGGTAGAAGAAAATAAACAATAACACAGAATCTCACAATCGTAGCGGAACAAAATATAATATATAATAACATATTTTTATACAAAAGAATCTATAGCTGTATTATTGTCACGTACCGAAATTTTCGACTTTCGAAAATTCGACATCGATACTCCCTTTATCGACTGCCGAGAAATCGAGTGCCGGAAACTCCAATAGTGAGGGTTTTTTGTTTAAGAAGAAAAAGGCAGAAGAAGAAGATAGAAGAAAAAGAAAGAAGAACAACAACAGAACAAGAGCAGAAACAGAAACAGAAAACAATATCAGCATCTCACATATCGCAGCGGAACAATATATAATAGATAAATGAATATCATTTAAAAACAAAAGAATTATATCTGTTATTACATTACATCACATCATATCATCAGAGTCAATAAACAACAATGGACAGTTATATAAACTTGTCCTCATACAGAATACACAGCGGAATAAATACTATCAGATACAAATACTACGTCTCGTCATCCAGCTTGCTTCCAAAGCTCCAGAATATCCAGAATATCCTGATTATATAACCCTAGGCTGCCCGTGTGGAAATTGGTGGGCACCCAGAGTTTAGAAGGGAACAATAAACTCCGAGTCAGTCATGGTGACTGGTGTGAGATCGTAAAACAGTTATTCTTTAAAATAAACAACAGGAAAACTTTAATGTCAATTCGCAATGCTTTTGGAAAATGAAAGTACCATAAGACCTCCCACCACACACACAATGCAAACGCAGACTTGGAGGAGATTTCTTCTTATGATAGTCAAAGATGCTTACTACGCAAAAATCAAATTCTTTTTGATATTATTATTAGTGCATAGTGGAAAACATTTCGAAAGTAGAATATAAATCTTAGCCAGCATAGGTACCATTATATTATGCCTGCTATAGCTGCCTCCTGAGGAGACAGGTTATACAATTGAAATCGTAAAGGCTCGTATTGTTTCTTTGGATTTCCAACAAATGGTCAGGCTAAGGAACTTCCTATCCACGATGGGTACGTCCCTGGAATAGACGACCCGAGAACCTAACCGGATCTCTGCCAACACAAGGCCGGGTTACCTCTGCAAAAATAGGTAACTACTGACACGTGTATGCCATCCCCCGATCGTCACCGATCTTCCCGAGGATCCCCGATTTCCAACAAACCACATAGATAATAATAATGCAGTAACCACAGAGGTTAAGTATCTGGGCTCCATACCATGATACCACCTTTATCCAGAAGGAATGACATACACTAAGGGGCGCTACTCCCTAGAACCTTGCCGCATCCTTCCTGTTTCGACCATTTCCGGGGTGTGAGGCTCGATGAAGTCTCGTCCACAAAGCTACGCTTTCTACAAAGCCCTGCTTCGGGTCAAACAAAATTATCAACCTATGATCACAAAGATATAAGATCAAACAAATGATCATATCACAAATGATCAAACACTGATCATTTCACAGCAACACTCAGTATGCCACGTTACCAAATTGGGATATATCGCTGATAAATTTCAACTACATAACCTCTGAGCTCGTACGTCTCAGAGAAGGGTGTTAAGCTAAGAGAATAAATTCTCTGCCACCAACAGAAATGTATTTGAAAGAAATCAGCTTTATATCTCAAATTGTAACGTCAGACACACAATCCATACAAGTCTGTTCCGGGATCGAACAGAACCGAAGGCACTTCTCACGAAGCCCTTGCACTTCCGGATAATTTTCAATTACGTCAGGACTTCCCGTCACTAAGGGTGATAAAAACCTCTAAATCGGAGATCAGCCGATGTAGAGTAACTCGACGGTAATCCTTCCGTTTTCAAAAATATCCGGTCTTCAACACCGGTCTTCAAATGCGATTCATAACGACGTATCACATATTCGGAATGGGTTATACGACCCCATGGTCCTTTCCCGGCTAACCCAAATAGTGAGCGCTTATTCAAAAATAAGTGTGGCATTCAAATTCATCCAATTCACAACAAATACCTACTCAAGGTAATTATTGATAGTCGGTTATTTAACTATCAATAAATATGCGCAACATCATCAGATTCCAAATAATTTTCCAAATTATTTATCTTCAAAAATATCTTTACTAGATATAAAATTTCCACACTTCAAAAATAAATCAACGTTTATTTTTTTTAAACAACTTCCCTTTCTTTTATAAATTCCATAGTGAATTTATATTTTCAAAATATCTACTGATATACGATTCTCAAATCGATTTCAAATATTCAATTTCATTTTATCTTTAAGAAGATAAAATCTCAAAACATTTCATTTCATTTTGGAAAACATTTCCATACTTATCTAATAATAAGTATTTCACAAATCTATTTATTTTCAACACTTGGAAAATATTCGATATACTTAAATCAATATTAAGTATACATTCATTCTTTAAGGAAATCATTAATTTTAACATCTATTTGAGTCAAAACGAATGTTACGTAAAACATCGTTACGACGACTCGAAATCACTAGTATAGGGATTCGGAATTAAGATAGATATATAAATCCCAATACTATATAAAACATTTCCTTTCGGAAATCATTTACTATAACAACAGTGTTATAGTCCATCATTTCCTTATTTCTCGAAAATGTCTATTTCAACAATAAATGTTGAAATCTATGATTTCGATATTTAATCATTTTAAAACATCGTTAAAACAATTAACTTCATCTTAAATATTACTTTCCCAAAACCATATCCATTTTACTTAAAAATATATTCACTGTTCAAAATCGTGAATATACTTCACTAACCACATTTCAATCTTTTCTCCACATTTATATTTCAATAATTATCCACTATCCAAAATCGCGGATATATCTCCTTTATTTAACTTCTATGTTTAACTTATCAATTTCAATTGGTTTTGGATTTATAAAACAACGTTTAGAAATCACGTTCATACTTCATAACAATTTCAACTTGCAAAATCATTTTATTAGCCAATTCTATTCCTATTCCATCTAAGTGCAACACTCTAATTTATAAGTTTATCACTTATAAATCTTTTATTCTACACATCTACTCAATTTATACTTCATAATTTATAAATTTCATTCACTCACGAATTTTTATTTCATCTTGTTCTAACACTTACAAAGCTCGTTTAAAATTCAAATGTTTTAGATTTATAAATATCGACTTTTTAAATCCTTTAAATAGACCGTTTATAATACTGTGAAAAACTCAATTTAAACCATTTTATAAATAAATCAACTATTTATTTCAAAAATGACACTTGGGTTATATTTCACAAAAATCTTAACTTTTATAACTTTAAAATTTCAAACGTTTATTTATTTAAAATAAATCAATTCAACAAAACGTCTACTTTCAAAAATCACTTTAAAAATCCTTTTAAATTAAAAGTCGTCATTTTTAAAGTTCAAAACTTGAATCCGATGATGCAACAGCACCAATTGGTCAATCACAACAACAACATCATATATCAACATATGATAACAGAATATACATCAATATCTGTAAATAAATAACTACTGGTGAGGAATCCAGTCGGATCCCTCCAACCTGTTTCCCTGCATCCAAAGATGTTAGCACAATACCAATTCCGCTCCAGTACGGAATTATCGCGGTATATGGGTTTTATAAAAATCCGCTTACTAACGGCGCAATAGGGTCTCATCCGCTATACGAGGCGGGAAATCAATCAATCCAATATATACATATGCCAATATGTATATATTGCTATATATAGATATATATCCTACTATATCTAATATCACATCCAAGCAGTCAATCAATCAATCAATAACTGTAAAAGAAAATCCACTTTCATTTGAGTGAGAAGATCTCACCTTGATTTTAATTCTGATTTCAGCGTTTGTTTCGAATAAAATTAAACGCGCGTTTAATTTTACCCGAAATTCAAACTAACTCCAAATGACTCCAAATCTGCTGCACCGCGAAGAGCTCGTCAATACGAACCCAACGCCGCTTGTTTCGTAATTTTTCGACCTCATACGAAGAAGATACAACATTTTAAATATTACACAATTTAAAATATAAAACAATTTCATTTTCTATTTTATTTCCAACCTAAATTAAATCTGAGCCGTAGGATTTCCATATGCAGATCTCAGCCGATCTTTCTTTTCTTCCCTCCCGTTCGTTTTCTCCAGGTTAAACGCACGCACACGAACACGTCGACCGCCTTGAAACCCTAGCTAGCCCCGACAATTCGAGCGTTTTCACTTCGATCAGGGGTCTTCTCCACGCGCGCGTGCTCCGTCTCCACCCACGCCTAGAACCCGGTCAGGCCCGGTGCCCCCATCGTCCTCGAAAAACGTAGAGAACGGACGGTCTTTGAATTCAATTTGCCGATGATCCCCAGCTTTAAACTCCATCATAACCGTTGGATATGACCATCACACTGCCCTCTACAACTTTCATGTTGAAAGTTTCTCGTGAATGTCGACGGATTGGGAGATTTTGAGGGGAGAACTCGCGTGCATTTCTGGCCGTTCAGCCTGGTAGTGGCGGCTGCTGAAGCTAACCCTAGGGTTTGCGAGTTGTTTGCAAAGTGAAGATAGAGGGGGTCTTTTATAGAAAATTTTCCAAATTACTATTCATCCGGATTTTCGAACTCGAAATCGAGCGTGCCGGCTGACGTTTCTAAGGTTTACCCCGTGTTCCGAACGCAATGGAACATGTTTCGGAAGCTAATTTGATCGTCTGTGCGAGATATGAAATAAAACGATCAATTTAAATTAAACCGATTTAAATCGATTTCGAGGCGTTTTGGCTTGCCCCGGACAAACGGTACACCCAAAAATTACTAAATTTGAAACCTTACAATAATATCACATTACGGATCCGATGAAACTGGTTTCGTCGAAATCCGAGACTTTTTGAAAAATGACTATTTTAACTCGCCGAATTAAAATTAAAACGATATCGATGCGTTTCAAGCTGCCACAGTCAACCGACAACTTCGATTGCTACGAAAATTGAAATCCGATAATAACCAACTATTACGGATCCAATGGAACTAGTTTCGTTCAATTCTGAGACTGTCCGAAAATTGGCTAATTTTCAGTCGATAATTAAATATTAAAATATTCAATTTTCACAGTTTAACTTTAAATTCAGTTTTAAAAGTTCTAAAACATTTCTATAACTCCAGCATGATTAAATAAAATTTTACAAATCATTTTTAATCCCATTTAACTCGATTTTCAATTATCTCTGGAATTTCACTATTTAATTTATCAATTAAATTATTAAATTAAATCCAATATTCGAAAAATAAATCATTCGACTTCTAAATTCCATTTATTAATATTCAAAATCAATTAAATATTCAAATCTTAATTATCAAAAATTTTGGGTCGTTACAATTATATACTTACAGTCATCATAGTACAACAATCCATACATCAATCTGGACAGTTATAGTAACTTGTCCTCATACAGCGAAAATATAAACTAAGTACGAAGATACGTCTATGTCATCCAGCTCGCCTCCTGAGCTCCATAGCAGTATATCCTGAATCTGTAATACTCGGTCTAACCCGAGCATTATAATAAAATAACACCCGAGTCAGTCTGGAAAACTAGCGTGAGAAAACACACTCAATTTGAATTATTAGAGTTGTCAAAATCCTTTGAAAATCAAAGGTATCTCGTAAGACCACGTCACACATAAACACGACGTGTTTTTACCTTGAGATAACCAAAACATTTTAATCAAAATCGTCTGGTATTATAATAATGTCTAATAAAAGTAAATAGAAAATAGCTGAAATGCTTGCATCTCACGTTCCAGCATAGTTGGGTACAATCAAAATCGTACGACGCTTATTGAAGAATGGATTTCGTACAATGACTGGGCCACTGGGGTACCGCCCATCACAATACACCTCTAGAACAATGTACCAAGGACCTCGCCGGGATCCCCCGCTACATAAGACCGGCCTACCCCTAACCTGGATAGACCGAATATGTTATCACCCCGGGTGTTCCCACCCTTACAAATCGAGCGCTCCTTCTTTCATGCACAACTATATCCATAATATATAGGTTTTCGAGGATATCTAGAAAAGTGATAACATACCCTAATTTGATGCGACCCACTTAGCCTTGCTGCATCTCCTCTTTTTTAGTCATTCCCGATTGATGAGGCTTGAGGCTAAGCGTTACCTTTCAAGAAACAATTCTACTTAGAATGCTCATCGTCCTCCAATGACGATGTTCTGATAGCATTCGTCTATACAAGTGGTCCTGGATCTGGAAAAACCGAATCACCGTCTTCATCATCTTCACGGTATTCATTCGTAACGTTTAAACCGGATCGAAGTGGTTTTCGGATAATTAAATCCGGTCCCGGTCTCTTCGAAATGATTAACGAAATTGGCCAATATTGGTAGTCGGTTATTTAACTATCAATAAAACATCCATAAGCAGTCACTAGGCCCAATTTTATTAAATCCATCCAACATTTATTTCTAATATCTTTCAAAGATATATATTTAAAATTTCCTTCAATATTTCAATATTTGGCAACAATTTAACACTTAAATCCATAACCGGATATTCCTCCATATCAATACTTAGAAGTATTTCCAATTACCATTTTTATAACACTTAGAAAATAATATTTCTATCCTAATCATTTCCCATTAAAAATATTTCCAAAAACTCCCTTTCAATACATAGGAGATTATTTATATGTATATTTTCCAAAATCATTTTAATATTAAACATGGAAATAATTCATAACTCGTCTCATAAATCTCTGGAATTATTAATAAATTTCTTCTTACAATTTTCAATTCAATTATACTTATTTATAATCCCATCTAACCATTTATACTTCTTTAATGAATTCAAATTCTTTTCGAAGTTATCGCATTTAAACATTTGGAAATTTTCTTAAGTCTCTAGAATTCCATTTATAGGATTTCTCTTATAAAATCTCATCCTTTAAATAAAACCCGTCTACACATCTCGAGAGAATTTATAAATAAATTTTCAATCATTTCAAAACTATATATATATATATATTGAGTATTTTTAAAGAATAGTAATTTAGTTTAAAATATGTTTAGGTTATTATTTAAAATATTAAACACTTTTAAAATAAACGACGATACTAATTTCTAAATCATTTATAAGAAATAATAATAAATTCACAAGTCTTATTATTAAAATTCCATTTTAACCAACATTTAATATTTAAATAACCCACCTCCGAAAGATTCAATCCAATGATAGTTTTTACTACATAGTTAAATAAATAAAGTCCCATTTAAAAACAACTTAACTTCTCAAATAAACTCTATTTTTAAAGTTCAATCTAACCACTTTTATATTGAGAAATTCTCTCTTGATTTTTCATAAATCGTTTTGCATTTCCAATTCCACAACTATTTCCAATTCCAAAATAAATATTTTTATCAAAAATTCCCTTTAATTCCTTAAATTTTAAAAATAATTTATGGTATTTAAAATACCAAAATTCAGGCTAGTGCTACAATAGGATCTAAAAATTCCAATTACTACAATAATCTATAATAGATTATTCTACACAAACCATATATCATAGTATATGAAATTAAATTTAATATTTTGAGGAATCCAGTTGGATCCCTCCACCCTGTTTTCCTACATCCACAGATGTTAATACAACATAAAAATACCAATCCCACTTCGAGGGATATATCGCGGTATATAGGGTCATCCGCTATTATGCATGGCGCATAGGGTCTCATCTGCTATAATGTGCGGGAATATCACTCCAATTACTTGTATATATACTACTATATATACATAACATCCAACCAGGTCATAATTTATAAATTCAACCAGCAATAAATTCAACATTTTTAAATTATACTTGCAATCAAAATGAGTGAGATTTTACTCACCTTGGGTTTTAATTGCGATCCATTCCTAGTTTTAATTAATAGCTGCCTCTAAAATTCTCCAATTGATTCCAAATCAAAGTTCACGATTTTTGTACCTCGTACGAATTTGTTATCGTATTATAAGCATTTGATTTTTAATAATATAATTAACTAAATTAACTACAAAATTAACTACAAATGTTAAACAGTTTATTACCTTTGTCAATGTAAACCTCGCAGTTAAGAAACCTAATCGCGCTTGTCCCTCTTCCAGGCTCGAACACACGGCACAAACTCCATCCATCTCATCACCACACCCTTTCGATCACTAGAGCACCTCGCCTCACTTCCCTCACCGCCCCTTCTTTGCCACCATTGATTGCCTCGGCTACGAGCATCGCCGACCCTCCACAACCAATCGTGATTGCACTTCACCTCCAAGCCTCGCGCACACGTACTTCTATACCATCGCAATTTCGAAAAATCCAAATTGACTGCCTAAGACGAAACACAAACCCTAGATCGAGCTACCTTGTCAAGTAGAACGTCCCAAACTCGACCACGACAGCCGCGACCACCCAACAGCACGCTCACGTGCTTTCACTTTCCCACCCTCGACTATCATCGCACGCAACGTGAGCTTTGACCCAACGTTAACCTCGCGATGGTTACCCAAATCGATCGCGATATGTTCGATCGCGAATTTCGGCGATGGTTTGATTTTTTTTTTCATTTCTATTTTCTTCGATTTCATTTTTGATTGTAAAGTGGAGCCAAAGGAAAATGAAAGCTCGTGTTTATAAGTGGCTAGGGGTATACGAAATTTGAAATGACCGATTGATTTTTGAAATGAAGGCTGGGAGAAGAGAATACGCTACTTAAATTAATTGTGGTAGGACATCATGTGAACAGTGGGGTGGGCTGATGGGAAGTATTGTTGGCTGATGTGAATGGGTATGACATAATATATATATATATATATATATGTATATATATAGACACACACACAAAGACACACACAAATATATATAATTAAAATCCCAAATATCTTGATATCTTTATTCGAACCCCTATCGAGGCGTGCCGCTAGGCGTTTATAATGTTATACCTCTACTCCGAACGCAATCGAAAAGGTTTCGAGTCCTAATTCGATCGTATGGAGAAGATTGCTTTTTTGGACCTAATTAAAATATTTAATTTTGATATTAATTTCAGCGCGTTTGTATTCCGTACGATCAAACGATAACTCCAAATACTACGAAATATGAAATCCGATAATAATACAATATTACGGATCCATTGGAACTGGTTTCGTTGAACTCCGAGACTGTGCCCCAGATCGCTATTTTAACGCGTCGATTAAATCGATGATTTCGAAAATTCCGAAATCGCTTGCAATTTTAGTTTTAAAATCTTACTAACTAAATTATAATTCAAAATCCAATATTTAAACCATTTAAATATTCAAAATCGAACAACGAAAAATCTAGGTCATCACACATATACCTGATATTTGTGTAATACTAAACAGTTATAGTGTTAATAAATATTTAATATAAATGCTATATTAAAATAATATAAATAATTAAATTAATTAAATAAGATTTAATTAATATAAAATTGTATATATGACTATTATATAAGTAATATGAAATGTTAAAGTTATACAATAATAAAACTTATGTAAAATGAATGCATAAACTAAAGGTGGAGCATTAAAGAAACCTAAATAGACTTAAGGAATAATTACGTATATAAATGTATGTATATCGTGATTTACGATGTGTTCGACACATGAATATGGAGGATATTTCATAAGAAATACATTATCTATAAGTCGATATCACTCATTATAATATATTGAAGTTTATGAATCTTCAATATAAGGTTTTCCTCTACCATATATGTAGCGACCCAACTTTCTACCTCCAGAAAGTTGTATCACTATGAAGAAAGAAAGGGATAGAAAACAGAAAAGATAGAGAAGAAAGAAGAAACAACATCAGAATCTCAACAGCGGGACGAATAAAATATAATATATCACATCAGATAATACATAGTATCATATACATCAGAGTTACACTGATAATACATCACAAACTAGAAAGTTATAAACACCTGTCTAGTTAATACAACTCGATACAACTCAAATACAACACAGAGATACCAACACAGCGGAAAACTATACATATCTATAACGCTGAAGCCTCCTTCTCCATTTCTCCTCCATAATCCGTCAAACCTAACCTGAATCCCTTGGCTACTTGTAAAAATTTGAGTACCCGAGAGTTTAAGAAAAACAGAAATAAACTCCGGGTCAGACATGGGTCTGGTATGAGTAACAGGTTAAAGTTGCTTAACTTTGAAAAACCTTTGAAAAGAAAAGGTATCACGTAAGACTTCCCACACATAAACATGGAAAAGTTTTTACCTTATGCTAACCAAACATTTGATAGGAAATTCTATGATATTATAATAGGTCTAGGGTTTTCAAGTAAATAAGAAATAGCTGAAATTGTTACATGATTAAATTCCAGCATACTAGCCAACAAGTGGGTAATACAATCAAATCCGAGGGCGCTTATTGGAAAATGGGTTCCATACAATGGCAGGGCTACCGGGGTACCGCCTGTCACAGTACGTGGCCTAGATCACCGTACCGAGGATTACTCCCAATCCCCTGCAACACAAGGCCGGAACATCCCTTACTGGATAATTCCCGCACAAGACACCCAACCAGTTGTTGCAATCAACTGCCCACACAACCGAAATAAAAAGGGACATCTAGACAGGGGTAATCTTGTCCTACTTGGGTGCTACCCACTAACCTTGCTGCAGCTCCCCTGTTTTAGCCATTCCCGGTTGATGAGGCTTGAGGCTATGATTACCTTTAGAGAACACATCCCTTAGAACGCTCATTGTCCACCTGATGATGTTCTGAAAGCATTCAATCCATACAAGTTCGTTCCGGGTTCGAACGAAACCGAAGGCATTATCTCGTTACACTCATTGTGGAATCACCCTCAGAGTTAACGATAATAATCCTTGCATTCTGAATCTTCATCTTCACTTGAGATTCACGACCTATCGTTAATTTGGATCGATGTAGTTTTCGGATATCCAAATCTGGAAACCCGATCCCGGTCTCATCGAAATCCAAATCGTATCTTTTAAGGCCAAGTTGTTTTAAAGTTTAAAACAATTTAATTCAATTGTCTATATACACACAGATAGATAAATCACAATATAACAATGGATAATCAACATCATCATCATAAACAGATAATCCATATCATCAACTCAAACAGATAATCAATATTATCATACTTAAAACAAGCATCCATATCATATAGATATTACTCATCTCATATCTGAGATCACAATTAATCAATGAAATACCATTCATTTATAAGCAATGATTTATCATTCATAACTGTAATTAATTTAAAATGAATTAAATTAATTACTGCCATCTCTAATTAATTTAAAGTAAATTAAATTAATTACTACATCTATAAATCCTGCTTATACAACCATTAATTAAATAAAGATCAATTTAAATATTCATCTTGATTAAACACCTTTGATTAATCATTCTCTAATTACAATGAGTAATTAGTCTTTTAATTAATTCCACAAATTAATTATTCTAAATCATTCATAGTAATTAACATTTAATTACTTCATTTATTAATTAGATATAATTAATTACATTTATCCTTAATGAATTACATGAATTAATCACCTCATTTTTAGTTATCCTTAGTTAAACAATTCATAATTTCATCATTTATTATATTAATAAATGACCTCTAATTTATATTCAAATTAAATTATTTCATTAATTACATTAAGTAATTTAATCCTTAATTAAACACAATTATTAATCCCCTTGATTAATAACAAACTAGTAATTAACTATCCTTAATTACTTATTAAATAATTTAATTATCCCATAATTAATTATCTCCATTAATTAATCCCTTGATTAATTACAAAAGTAGTTACCCAAATTACTTCACTACAAATCATCTTGTATTAATTACGTCAAGTAATTATCATCTAATTACTTTCCTAAGTAATTATGCTCCATTAATTACACTAAGTAATTTCACTTATCAAATCATCAAATGATTTCTTAAAATTAATTAAACTAAATTAATTAACATAAATTAACCATATCATCAAAATTAATTACAATAAGTATTTAATCTCTTAATTACTTTTATCAAGTAATTACATTTAACAATTTACACTAGTTTATCTAAATTAATTAAAAACAATTAATTATTAAAATTAACCATATTAATTATCTAATCCTTAGTTAATTTCCTTCATTAACTAATAACATTTCCTAATTCCTTCCTTAATTAATCTCTAATCATAAATTAATCTAGATTATTAATTTATAAATTAATTACATAAGTCGTTCCTTAATTATCTTATTAATTAATCCACTTCAATATTTTTAATTATCTCTAAGATAAATTATTTCATTATTAATGACTTCATAAACATTAAAGTGTATTTAAAACATTACACTTCTAAATTTAGATTCAAATTTCATTTTGAATTTAAAATTCCAAATGATTATATATTCAAAATCCTTTTTATAAAAGAACTTTATCAAAATCCAATTGAAATATTTAATTGAAAACAAATTACTTTAAAAAGCTATTTGGTTTAAACTTGTTTAAACATTCAGATTTTAAAATAAAAACTGATTTTAAATTTACAGTTTTGAATTCAAGAAACTTGAATCCATATTTAACTTTGATTTAATTTCTTTGATTTAAACTTGCCTTAAATCTTGATTTTAAATTCTTGATTTAAAATCCAAATTCATTTTAAAATCTTAGGATTTAAAAGTTTATTTGAAAACTAACTTAACTTTGAATTTAAACCCAGTTTAAACCTTGCTTGAAAAATTAATTTAGTTTAAAAACTTTAAACAGAGAACAGTTTCAAACCTGAAACTGTCACCATACTTGACCCGAGTCCCCTCGAAATCACTTCGAGTCTTCCCCTTTCGCTACTTCGAGTAAAACACTCGAACTACTCGAGTAATCTCGAGTCTAATCCTGAAGCACTCAAGCAAACACTTCAGATCCACCAACGTGCTCTTGCACGTGTACAACCTAGTTCGTCATCTCCGGCCAGCACTTCATCGACGAGCAAGTCGACAATCGCCTCAATACCAGACTTCGATCCTCAGCAACCCATTCTCCACACAGATTCGAATTCGAATATAAATTCGAAACCTGGAACTCGAATTGCCTCAACACCAAAACCTGGAAACTCACGTCGTACTCCAAATTCCAACCACCAGATCGATTGCAACTCCGGCCATAGCTTCGATAGCTCTCCAACTTCCATCACCCAAAATTCTACCGCACTCGATCAACGAGAGATGCCGAGTCGATCAAAATTCCAGAGCTCTCCAAAACTAGGTTTAGAAACTTAAAACTGCCGCCGCCGCCACCACCGTGATCTGCCACCCCTTCTACCAATTTTCCCATCATCACCGATGGTTCTACTATCATCTCTGGAAACTACAACCTCTCAGATCCTCGAGAACATCAGCAACTCCTCAAATACTAATTTCTAGTAAAACCAGAAATACTCATTCAATTTACTATTAAAATTTGTGATTTCATTTTAAAAAATCCTTATTTTGGTTAAGTATTCAGTTTATAACCCTGAATCAATGAATTTGAATGTTTGAATTTTATCCAAAACTTAACTTCCCTGTTCATTTTGGTTTCCAGGGCAATACACAATTTATTTCCACTCAAATAAATTTTTAAACTTTGATTTATGATTAGACAAACAATTTTTGTTTATAACATAAATCCTAACAGTGACTAGATCCAGAGATAAAGAATTTTAAACTAAAGCTAGAGTTAAAAACTGGAAATATAGGTGTTTACAGATATTTAACAACATGCATATATCATACATCCAAAAATGCACAGAAATTCACTAATATATATTCACACAAACATACTTATTTCATACATAGATCATGCAACCAGATTTATATATTTGAGCTTTTTTTTTTAAAATAAATGTTACTCACCAGTAATTCAGAAATGAGCAGAGCACTTTTGAAATGGCTTTTGAAAACTTGAATTACTGGAATATGCCTTTTGTTTTTAACACTTGAGTTGTTGAAGCTTGTTGAAGAAAATGTTTGTTTTTCCTTAAGCTTGTTTCAGGTAGAAGAAGATGCAGGCTTTTGAATAGATTGAAGAAAATGAAGACTACAGGCTTTAGTTTGCAAAAATGCATAGGTTTGATTTTTCTCTAGTTTACACTAGTTTATGAATCGAAAAGAAAAGAGGCTGATATATAGGAAACAAGTGTAGAGGCTTGTTTCGCTGGTACACTATTTCTTTTTTTTAAAAAAAAATAGGTCAGAGATTTTTTTATAAGTGGAGGCTGAAATGATCTTATGTTGTGTACTAGTGATGACAGTATTAAATGCTTCGGTACCTTACACATTGCATACTTATCTTTTCTCTTCACTTTCGTATGTACCAATATGATATTACTTGCCTGCCTACATATTTTATTTACAGCTACATCATTTTGCTTTGCATTTCTTCTTGCCTGCATATTTATTTATAACTACACATCTTGCTTTGTTTATACTTACTTTACTTTGCATTGTTTTAACCTTAGCATTTCAAAACACTACAAGCATAATTATTTGCCTGCATATGTTTTTGTACTTAATGTACATAGAATATAAGTTGTTTATCACTATATAAATAAATTACTTATTTTTATCAATCATATTTAAAACAAGAACAAAACAACCTTTGTTAAATTTAAATTTAAGCTAGAATCATTTAAACAATTTTAACTTTAATTTTGAGTATATTTTAAAGACAATTGGTTATTTATTTAATATTAAATTAAATCAAATTTCCAAATTACCAAAAATATTAGAATTAGAAAATATGTCCTTATTTATTAACTTTAAAACAAAGATTAACTATTTACAATATATACAAATATATAGATATATATTGTAAATAGAAAATAATTAAATTAGCTTTTAAAAGATAAATCACCCATTTAAATATTTATTAAAGAAGGTTATTAAATCAATCCATATTTATTATTAACTATATTATCAAATCAATTTAATTTTAACACAGATTATTAAATTGATATTGCTTAAAATTTCCGGGATATCACATTCCTCCCCCCTTAAAAGAATTTCGTCCCCGAAATTTAAAACAAAGGTAATTTAATAATCTAATTAAAGTTTTAATATTAAACACAAACATATATCATCAAACATATGCTAACAGCCATAGCATCCAATCAAACAAACAACCAAATCCAACTATCCAGACAAAATACTGGATAGAATTCTCTCGAGTTCCCCCGAGTATAAATACCGGGTTACTCGCTCTATAGAATCAAATGAAACTATACTACTAAGCTACAGAGCTACCACTCATCTAGATCTACACAACTAGACAGGATATCAGACTATAGACAAGTCTGACTCAACAACCAAAACTCCTGAACTACTGGTTCTACAACCAGAGATAACTCATACACGTACTCCCTCAGAGATACGTGAATTACAACGAGTCCCGGTTATCTAAAATGGCAATTCAATCCTGAAGATCAAACACTTATCCAAAATCAAATCTCCGATTCTTATCCACAAAATTCTTCGGACGATCCTGGGTCTCCTACATCCTTCCTGATCAGCTCATCCTTCGCTGATACCCTTTAGAAACAAACTGAACCAAAACAATCCAACAAAATGATATTTCCAAGATCAACCAAAACTCAAAACTCCACTCTACTCCAAAATCAGAAGACAGATCTTACTTCTCCCATCTGGAAAAGATAAAACAGATGCACTCTAATCTGGCCTTAAGATCCTGAAAAATTTCTGTAGAAACTCTCAAATCCAAAACACTGCAACATTCGAACGGTTCTACACTAAAACAGCTGCAACCATGTGTGACGCCCCACCTCTATACCCACGCTAGCCAAGAACACTACGGAGTAATGCTGTCAACTAGCACGGAGAATAAGGCTGTTGAGGAGCGACCATCCGTGTAATTGCTTTGTGCGAGCACCGATATGTCAGATAGTATAGAATGCATATCATTTAAGGAGGAGATCCGACATATCGATACAAACTCAAAGCTATCACACAGTGGCTATGTATAATCTTCGGAAACAAACATAGAAATAAACATAACATAAATCAGTCATAGACATCCATATCACAAAGGCGGAAAAAGATATGAATATATATATATAACACATGAAAGTGCACATCAGAGTAGTGGTCAGAAAGATCCACGATAATACAAAAGAATAGCAACACGTGCTATACAAAAGAATAAGTACACAATATAGAGTCTATATCTCAAATGTGTACATCCAAAAAAACTACCAATCTAAGTAGTTAGCCAAAAGTCAGAGTAATCCCAAGAGAGAAGTCAAGCAGAAGCACCTGTAACATCTCGGTCTGACCCGAGTATTATATATAAGAAAATAATAAACGGATCAGTCTAGCTATAAATATCAGATGATATGGTATAGAATAAAAGACATGGCATGAACATGTAATAACAGTAATGGCATACTACTATCAGTAGGTAATTGAAAATCGACAAGAGATTAATCAATATCACAAGAATCTTCTCAAAGATAAAATAGGGTATCCTACCCTAAACTTGTATTCATAATAAGTCAATGACACACAAATTCACCAATGCACAATAAAAAGGAACAACGATGTCGTACAGCGTAACATCCGATGAACCAACACATAGGAAAATGGATCAACGACGTTGTACAACGTAACGTCCGATGAACCAACACACGATAAAAAGGAACAACGATGTCGTACAGCGTAACATCCGATGAACCAACACATAGGAAAATGGATCAACGACGTCGTACAACGTAACATCCGATGAACCAAAGATACAATAAAATGGAACAACGACGTCGTACAACGTAACGTCCGATGAACCGAATCACAGAGACATCGCACATTGCTAGTCTAAATCACGAAAATGATCGTCGTTGATCATCAAGAAGTGTCAATCACACCAAGCTAGTAAATATATGAGTTTAGCTTCATGTCCCATAACCACTTGCTTAACTTAAATATTTACGAACAAGCTGTGGATCTTCACTAGAAAATTGTCACAAAAGGTTCAATATCGAGCGACCTAACGTTGCCACGACCTAAGGTCTAAAACGAGGTCATGCGACCTAAAGGGGTGCGCGACCTAAGAAGGTACGCGAGCTAAGGGTGAGCGACCTAACAAGGTCGTGCGACCTAAGTGGTCATGCGACCTAAGTGGGATGGCCACGTGACCTAAAGTTTTAACACGCGAGTTAGCAGAAGCGAGCGACCTAAAAGAGGCGAGCGACTTAAGGGACTCGCGATCTAACAAGGTAACAAGGTCGAGTGACCTACGACCTAATGTGGTAAAGGCCTAACGACCTAGTGAAACACGCGACCTAAAAGGTACGCGACCTAATGCGGCCGAGTAGTTTAAGGTCGGAGACGACCTACGACTTATAAAGGTAGACGGTTGAGTGACCAAGCAAGGCTCGCGACCTAAAAATGACAAGGCCGAGCGAGCTGACAAAGCCCAGAGTCGAGCGACCTAGCGACACAGTGTGTTGAGCGACCTACGACCTAACGTAGCCGCGACCTAGTACCTCCGAGTGATGTAAGGTCGGAAACGACCTAACGACCTAGAGTTGCTTCGACCTAGTGCTGCCAAGTGAAATAAGGTCGGAAGCGACCTAACGAAGGCAGTGCGACCTAAACGCAGGAATTTGCCAAGATCGCTAGAAATTGGAGTTTTTCGCCAATCCAATCCAAACCAAATGCAAGTACTCGTGCTGAAGTGATAGGAATACATCCCAAACAGTCCAAGATAGTTATAGACGAGATTGTGAGATAAAAATCTCACCTTTTCCACGAAATTGATGAAGATGAGACTTGCGAGCAAAGCAAGAACAACAAGAAGCTTGGATCAATGTTCTTCGCGTGAATTTGGAGTAGATGTTGGATTAGCAATGAAGAATAAGACTTTGGAGTTTTAATTTCTCATTCCCTCCACCATTTTTGAAGAAGCTTGAAGTGTTTGTGAATAAGTGAAGAGGAGGGGGGGTTGGGCTGAGTTAGTGAGTGTTCAGCCCAAACCAAAGCCCTAAGCCAAAAAGTGACGAAAATTTCACTATCTCCAAACATATCGAAGTTTACACTCAAAAAGATCGCAAACGTCATTTTGAACTCAATGGGGGGTCTCGAGTCCTAATTTGACCGTATGCAAAAAGTAGCTTTTCGGACTAAAATCCGACTTACGATTAAAATATTTAAATAAGATATTCAAATACATAATCGTTAAATATGCGCGTTGTTACAGACTCCCTTCTTAAAGAAATTGCGTCCTCGCAATATATAAGATGAAAATAAAAAGTAACAACCATAAAAGCATTTCCGTAGTTAAAAGACGTGGAAAAACGTCAAGAATAGCAGAAAATTGAGCCGGGGTAACGACGTAGTACAAAAACGGTACGCCCGAGAAACGAGAATCTCGAATAATTTGGAACACCGACGTAGTATAAAAACGGTACGTCCAAATGATCCGAAAAGCTGGGGCATCGATGTAGTACAATAACGGTACATCCAATGAACCGAACACCATAAAAGAACATTGGACGCTAGTCCATAAAGAGAATGAGATGAAACTCAATAAAACGAAGTATATCGAAACGTCCGATGTTGGAAAGATGATCATTCCATATGGACATCATCAAAGAAATAACCACGTGTTGTTTACAACAAAGTGCATTGGCAACACGATTCCCCTTTTTGGGAATATACAAAGAATCAGGGTAGAGAACAACTTCTCACCCAAAACTGATGATGCCAAATATTTAAAAGCGAAATCAATAGCCACGAGCACTAGATCATGAGTGGCATATCTAGTCTCAATAGGCATTAATGATTTAGAAGCACAAGAGATAGCGCGTTCTCTTTTGCAAGAGAACGACATCTAAACCAATACGATTAATATTGGTACAAAAGATAAAGTCTTGGTTCCCATCGGGAACCCCAAGAATAAGAGTATCGGAAAAGAGTTCTTTTAAATAATCCTCTTTCCCGAAAAGGTAAAACTTTCAAAATTGCATTTATCTTAATGTAATAATCTTTCTAGAAAAATTTACAATTTTACAAGCCAACTTATCGTGTCTGACTGTCTCATCAAAGCGTTTAGGAAATTCCTATCGATAACGTTGATCAAGCACATCGACCAAAATCCTTAAAACACTAAATGGGCAATACAACACAAAATCATCTTTTACATTTTCCTCATCACGTGAGCTTAAAGAATAAAATGATGCCACCAAATTGGAATCAAAATCACAAAAGAAAAACAGAAATCTGCTTAACAGATTGAAGATGTCGAAGATAAATAGTCCATATTGGACAAAGGATATGGCTTCATAATAATTAAGCCAATCCTTACAAAAGTCAATTCAAAAGCATAAGTAAAAATCGGCTCGGAAAGAAAAATCACATAAAATAATTTCGACATCAATAAAAAGCAAATTGAGTGTTGCGGATCCACCAGTCCGGATTCGCAATCCTCAAAGAAGTCATCAAGCCCAAAAATGTTTAAAGAAAAAGAACCACAAGTTCTTTTGATATAAAAATAATGAGATGAAATCCATATCAAAAAGAACTCGAATAAGATAATCACAAAATAAATATCGTTAAGGATAAAAGGAGAATTACCTTAACTAAGAGAAGAGTTGCTAGGAGCTTGCACAATATTTAGCTTTCTCATGTCCTTGTTCAAAAGTTTGGGACATGCAGATAAAAGATGACCCGGTTTCTTGCAATAGCGACAAGAAGGGGTTTTCGGACACATATTCGCATAGTGTTCCATAGAATTACAATTGTAGCATCCTCCATGATTAGGGATTGGAGTCTTTGCTACAAAAGTAGTTTGCTTCACTCTCTTATTGGGATTAAGGCATTTGAACTTAATATGCCTCTTCTTAGAAGTCCCAATATCACTATCACTTCCTTTACCAACCTCTTCATGTCGAAGAGTGATATCCACAAGCTGATGGAAAGGAACTTCAAGTTTTAGAGGTAAAACCATTTCGAGGTTCTTACAGAAAGCACAAATAAACTTTTTATTCTTTACAAGATCCAAAAGTTGTTGGGCAGACATGAATACGCCATCCAGTGAAGGACTACTGGATTGACCAGCGCTAGGACTGCCAGATCCAACCATTTCTTCTTCTTTAAGAAAGAAAGAAAGAAGAAGAAAAGGTTATTCACAGAATGAATTTCTATCAAACTTGATTGATAAAACAAGGAATCATAAAAGAAAATAGGATAGAACGGGTCCAATTGACTCGAATAAAATCCTAAGGCACGACTCCTAAGGTGGACTTAGGACGATGATCCTTGTTAAGTTATTCTACATTGTTCCGAAGTTTGGCTCTATTACCAAGCTGTGACGCCCCACCTCTATACCCACGCTAGCCAAGAACACTACGGAGTAATGCTGTCAACTAGCACGGAGAATAAGGCTGTTGAGGAGCGACCATCCGTGTAATTGCTTTGTGCGAGCACCGATATGTCAGATAGTATAGAATGCATATCATTTAAGGAGGAGATCCGACATATCGATACAAACTCAAAGCTATCACACAGTGGCTATGTATAATCTTCGGAAACAAACATAGAAATAAACATAACATAAATCAGTCACAGACATCCATATCACAAAGGCGGAAAAAGATATGAATATATATATAACACATGAAAGTGTACATCACAGTAGTGGTCAGAAAGATCCACGATAATACAAAAGAATAGCAACACGTGCTATACAAAAGAATAAGTACACAACATAGAGTCTATATCTCAAATGTGTACATCCAAAAAAACTACCAATCTAAGTAGTTAGCCAAAAGTCAGAGTAATCCCAAGAGAGAAGTCAAGCAGAAGCACCTGTAACATCTCGGTCTGACCCGAGTATTATTTATAAGAAAATAATAAACGGATCAGTCTAGCTATAAATATCAGATGATATGGTATAGAATAAAAGACATGGCATGAACATGTAATAACAGTAATGGCATACTACTATCAGTATGTAATTGAAAATCGACAAGAGATTAATCAATATCACAAGAATCTTCTCAAAGATAAAATAGTGTATCCTACCCGAAACTTGTGTTCATAACAAGTCAATGACACACAAATTCCACCAATGCACAATAAAAAAGAACAACGATGTCGTACAGCGTAACATCCGATGAACCAACACATAGGAAAATGGATCAACGACGTCGTACAGCGTAATGTCCGATGAACCAACACACGATAAAAAGGAACAACGATGTCGTACAACGTAACATCCGATGAACCAACACATAGGAAAATGGATCAACGACGTCGTACAGCGTAACGTCCGATGAACCAAAGATACAATAAAACGGAACAACGACGTCGTACAGCGTAACGTCCGATGAACCAAATCAAAGAGACATCGCACATTGCTAGTCTAAATCACGAAAATAATCGTCGTTGATCATTAAGAAGTGTCAATCACACCAAGCTAGTAAATATATGAGTTTAGCTTCATGTCCCATAACCACTTGCTTAGCTTAAATATTTACGAACAAGCTGTGGATCTTCACTAGAAAATTGTCACAAAAGGTTCAATATCGAGCGACCTAACATTGCCACGACCTAAGGTCTAAAACGAGGTCATGCGACCTAAAGGGGTGCGCGACCTAAGAAGGTACGCGAGCTAAGGGTGAGCGACCTAACAAGGTCGTGCGACCTAAGTGGTCATGCGACCTAAGTGGGATGGCCACGCGACCTAAAGTTTTAACACGCGAGTTAGCAGAAGCGAGCGACCTAAAAGAGGCGAGCTACTTAAGGGACTCACGACCTAACAAGGTAACAAGGTCGAGCGACCTACGACCTAACGAGGTAAAGGCCTAACGACCTAGTGAAACACGCGACCTAATGCGGCCGAGTAGTTTAAGGTCGGAGACGACCTACGACTTATAAAGGTAGACGGTTGAGCGACCTAGCAAGGCTCGCGATCTAAAAATGACAAGGCCGAGCGAGCTGACGAAGCCCAGAGTCGAGCGACCTAGCGACACAGTGTGTTGAGCGACCTACGACCTAACGTAGCCGCGACCTAGTACCTCCGAGTGATGTAAGGTCGGAAACGACCTAACGACCTAGAGTTGCTTCGACCTAGTGCTGCCAAGTGAAATAAGGTCGGAAGCGACCTAACGAAGGCAGTGCGACCTAAACGCAGGAATTTGCCAAGATCGCTAGAAATTGGAGTTTTTCGCCAATCCAATCCAAACTAAATGCAAGTACTCGTGCTAAAGTGATAGGAATACATCCCAAACAGTCCAAGATAGTTATAGACGAGATTGTGAGATAAAAATCTCACCTTTTCCATGAAATTGATGAAGATGAGACTTGAGAGCAAAGCAAGAACAACAAGAAGCTTGGATTAATGTTCTTCACGTGAATTTGGAGTAGATGTTGGATTAGCAATGAAGAATAAGACTTTGGAGTTTTAATTTCCCATTCCCTCCAACATTTTTGAAGAAGCTTGAAGTGTTTGTGAATAAGTGAAGAGGAGAGGGGGGTTGGGCTGAGTTAGTGAGTGTTCAGCCCAAACCAAATGTTAACCCTTAATTTCCTACGACTCAAGAAGGCTACGACTTAAGGAGTACACGACTCAAGAAGGCTACGACTTAAAGAAGCCTACGACTCAACAGGTCCGACCTAACATGAGCCAACTTAAGTAGGTTACCGACTTAAGGAATATTCCGACTTAAGGAATGCTCCGGGTTAAGGAATAGCCCACAACTTATCTTAGGTCGCTTGCGACCTACGACCTAGTTAAGGTCGTCCCCGACCTGAAAGCCTAATAACCTAAAGACTTCACGAGCTAAAGGAAAAGAAAGGAACATGACTTATTCTAAGTCGTTCACGACCTAGCAACTTATAAGATATTGCGACCTAGTGATATCACTACGGAAATAGCTTGTTGCAAGCCTTCGCCTTTCAACCTACCTTAAGTCGAGACCAACCTACCACTTGTTCAAATGAAGCCAAGTGCACCTCCATCAGCTGATTTCTTAAGTTGCAGGCAGACTGCGACCTAGCTTAGGTCGTTCGCGACCTACGACCTAACTTAGGTCGTACGCGACCTAAGACTTGGCAAGAATTCTGCTCAGAAAATCAACTCCTATAAATAGAGCTCCAACTCCAACGAGCACCGGACTTTTTGGCCATTCATTTCTTGAAGCGCTATTACTCTACCAAACTCTCAACTCAATCAACACACGAAGATCTTCAAATACTCGAGGCACTACAACAAGCTTCGGGAGGAATTCCATACATCCGACACAGATTCATTGAGTTTCATCATCAAAGATTGAGCTAATAGTCAAGAGTGTTTTTCGTGATCAAATTGTGTTGTATTTAGAAGAACATTGTACCGAATTGTAATCAAATCAGCAATAAAAGACTACAAAGTGGATGTAGGCTCAGTTACGGGCCGAACCACTATAAATCTGTTGTTATTTACTGTTTTACTGCTATTTTCAGCTTGTATTCTGTTCCCGTACCAACGGGTGGTGCTTTCATGATTCTATTACACACACTGGGTGTTAGCGTTCACTTTTTGTCGTTAACATTTTTGGTGCTTTCACTGAGAACCCAACTCAGGAAGATTGTCATCATTGCTCTAAAGCAATTGGTAGAGAAAATCTCTTTCAAAACCAGAAGCTTATCTGAAAACATGGCTCCTGGAAGAAGAGGTAGACCTGTCAGATCCAGAAATGCTCATGAAGGAAATTCCGCTTTCCCAACAGCAGACCAAACAACTCCTACCGTTGGAGTCACCCGGGCTGAATTGGACGATGCAGTTTTTGGATTATACCAACAAATTGAGGCTCAAAATGCTTTAATGATGGACAGATTAACTACTCTGCTCGGGGCAAATCGTCAACCAGAAAACCGTCAAACAACCTCTCCAGAAATGCCACCCTTCCAAGCTGAGGGTTCTATGCCGCAGCAAACTTATCGTGAACATGTACCCGGGCAAGCTTCCGAGAGAAGGACTGATGCCTGTCCGGAAATGTCTCTGAACAATAAAGAGTACCTGTCCGAAATGGTTAGCTGCATCATGAAAGAGAGCATGCAAAGGGAAGAGAATGAGAATGACTGGGGATTTGCACCGAGCAGAACTCCGTTTACGGAAAAGATTCTGAAAGCGGAATTTCCAAGGAAATTTGCGCCTCCTACTATCCAAGCCTATAGGGGAACGAGTGACCCTAATCATTTCCTATACAAGTACGATTGGCATATGACCGGTGCAAGAGCGTCAGATGAGATTAAGTGTCGATACTTTCCAGTGTACTTGGAAGGTGTGGCCTTACTTTGGTTCACAAAGCTTCCAATTCGGTCAATAGATTAATTCTCCGACTTGACGCAAAAGTTTAAAGAACAGTTCAGATTGGATGCTTCAAAAGCCAAGGATATAATGTCATTGTCTAGTCTTGAACAAGCTCCCGGAGAATCAATCAAATCTTTCTTAAGCCGTTTCAATGTAGATGTAGCCGAAGTGGATAATGTAGAACCGCGTATGATCCTGACCTACTTGGTGCGAGCCATTAATAAATCGAGTGAATTTGGAAAATGGCTAAAAATGAAGGAATCAAATTCCTTTGAGAAGTTTTATAAAAAGGCCGATGAATTCATACGCCTTGAAAACATTTCTGCCTCAGCAAAAGTATTAGTTGCCAAGGACAACAATAATGATCTTGCTTCAAACAAAGGAAATTCTAAGAATCAGAAAAGGGAAAACGACGGAGGAAAGAATCAGGGGAATGAGAGGAAACTCCGCCGCTTCGATGTTTCAGATTTTACTCCTTTAACTGATACACCAAGAAATATCTTTTTTGCAACAAAGGACGTTGTCAGGTATCCTAAGCCACCTAAGATGAAGAGAGGTGCAGTGCGTAATGGAAAATTCTGCCAATTTCACAATCAACCTGGCCATGACACTGACCAATGTCGCCAATTAAAGAATGTGATTGAAGAATTGCTGGAGCAGGGTAAACTCCAACAATACGTTAAGAGAGGAGGAGTCGATCCAACCTCATCCACTCAGGGTCAACAACGTCCTACCCATCAATCCGATTCTCGCAACAACACTGCAGTGCAAGATTCAGAAAAGCTTGTCATTAATGTTGTCATAGGAGGTCCACACCCAGCAGGCAGAAGTTGGGACGACTGCTAATTGTCCACAAAACTGCAACTGGGGCATCTTTCACTTTCTTTGGCATATAAATCTGAAGCTGCAAATCTAGTGCAAATGGAAAATCAGTCCGAAGATTATGAAACAACAATCACTAGCATCCATTTTTTACCAAACAGCATTGCTTAATTTGTAAAAATGATAATGGATGTGTAACTTCTGCATTGTAAACCGCTGAGAAATCAGTGTGACTGAATAATGAAAAACTATGAATTCTGTGTTTTCTATTACAAAATGCCTGTTATATTTCGATATATAAATACTCTAAATGTATTGCTAAAATGTCGATCTAATATTGCAGGTCATTAAAGCAAAGCTCACCCATCACAAAGCCAAGCGAGACCTACAAATCATTTATTAAAGCAAATACCAAGCAACAAAAAATTCCATATTCAAATCCTATACAAGAAGAACTTCACATAAAAAAGTTGGCAACTCCACTGGGGCAAGCCTTCGTTAATCGATTGTGATTGTCAATATGAACAGACATCCAACTAGGTAACTCGCGTTTGTCCCGTGAAGTTGTTCAACAGTGAAGTCTACTCCTTCGGATAAGGCAATTTACTTGCAAAAGGAAAGAAGATACGCTTGGAAATGATAATAAAAGATCGCTAATGAGCAGATGATGGGAGAAGATGGCCAGGCAAACACAGAAGCAGCCAAAAGGAGGTATGCCACTCAATAAAAGGGCCGGTAGAACCACCAAAGGGACACCTTCCCAAGCAGAAGGAACAGGGCCCTTGCTAACTGATCGTGATGCATCCGATCAGGCAGCTTGCGTCCGTCCCGTGAATCTACTCACCCCTGAGAAGCAACCTTCCTGGCACATCAACCAACCGATGCTCCTTCCCAAAGGTCAACAAAGCCCTCTAACGAGGCACGCCAACAAATGGAAGTGCTTCTCTCAATAAAAAGATTGGTGGAACCACCAGAGGGTCACCTTCCCAAGCTGAAGGAACAGGGCCCTTGTTAGTTGATTGCGGTCGTTTGTGCAAACGAACATCCAATCAAGCAACTTGCGTCCGCCCCGTGGATCCACTCAACCATGAGAAAGTAACTTCTAGGCAATTACAAGACCTCTTCGGAGGCAAAAGCCCTCTTCGGAGGCACATTTCACCAGTGTAGAAGTGCAAAATGCTCCTCTTCGGAGGCCCACTTCGCCAGAGATGAAATGCTAACAAGCCCTCTTCGGAGGCACATTTCACCAGTGTAGAAGTGCAAAATGTTCCTCTTCGGAGGCCCACTTCGCCAGAGATGAAATGCTAACAAGCCCTCTTCGAAGGCACATTTCACCAGTGTAGAAGTGCAAAATGCTCCTCTTCGGAGGCCCACTTCACCAGAGATAAATGCCAAATTGCTTCTCTTCGGAGACCAAAATTGCTTCTCTTCGGAGACCAAAAGACCTCTTTGGAGGCACACTTCACCATGCTTGAAGTACCGGACATAAGCCCTCTTTAGAGGCACAAAAACAAAGCCTTCTTCGGAAGCGCTAAACAAATCAAAAAATTTCTTCAGAAAGTTCACTTCACTGCATAGGAAAATTCACCTTTTAACAAATAAAAGTGATCATCCCCAAAAGTTGAAGTATTCTTCAGAAAGAAAGAGAAAGTAAAAACTTCTCTAAAGACGAGATATACTCTATTAAAAGCAAAATGATTCTTCCCTTAAAAGTGGAGTAATTATTCTCTGAAATAAGAGTATCAGTCTTGAAAAAGCTAGAAATATTGCAATGCACTTACGGTATGGGGGCAATACTATACAATTCAATTATATTAATAAAAGCAACATACCACAAGTTCATTGCAATATCACAAAAAATAGATGTGGAATAAATGCATTCCCAAACACAGACAAAAAAAAATTTGTACAGGTAAAAGGAATCGTTTATTCTACACTAAAAATGAGAAACAGATGCATTCTCACATACACAAGAATTTGTACAAGTAAAATAGCTATTTTATTCAATACTATGAAAGAAATTTTACATTGTGCAGATCACAAAAAGAAGCGGAGACCGGTATCCGCACAACTTCCGGTCAATACATGCAAAAAGCAGAAAAGGCAAAATCAAGCTCATTTCTCCTTCTTCCCGCCTTTAGAGCTTTTACCTGGCCTGATAATTAGCTTCGGAGGCCGTTGTGATTGAGTCGGAGAAGAAGGAGAAAGAGGCGCAAGAGGATCAACTTCTACTTCCTCTCCAGCGGCAGAAGAGCTTTTCTTACCTTTCTTTGAAATTGCGCGTTTCCCCTTCCTTTTCGAGGAAGACTCACTACCGGGAGTAAAAAACTCTGAAAGCTTCGTGTCATCGTCATAAGACTGCTCCGGAGTCTTCTTGCCTTCTTCAAGTTCCCCTGTCTTTGGCTCTTGTGAAATAACCGGATCGTCCAAGTCTTTGAGAGCTTCAATTTTTTCTTCTTGCGATCCTGGTTGAGAAGCTGGAAGAGGAGTAACTTGGGAAGGAGGAGGAACGGTAGCTGAAGAAGGAGAAGCAGGCGCAGCTTTCGGTGCTTCCGCTACAGAAGAAAAGAAGTTAAAATCAGTATTCTCCAAGTTAAGAGAAGATATTGGTTCGTTCAGGCTTAAGTAGTAAGTGAGAAATTCATCAAGCTCAGTCAAATCTAATAAGCAGTTCACTAGAGATGGGTCGACTTCAAAGTTACCTGGAGAAGTCGGTTTGACGAAATCAATCTCAAATTTCTGAGCTTTAAAGTCTTCCATAGCCTCTTCCTCTGTGGGAGTGGTCACAGTTTCTTGGTCAACTTTAGCCGGAGGCGAAGAGTGAGAGCTAGAGCCAGCAACATCCACATGAGCTGAAGTCAAAATATGAACAGGGGCAACAGGAAGTATTTCTTTCTCAGGAAGCTTCTCTCCCGTCGCTTCGGCTCGCATTCGGGTACGTTGCTCTTTTCCTTTGGCAAGGGCAGCGCGGGTGCTCTCATCTAAGTAGGTAGCTTGAAGATCTGCTTCAGCATAACCGGCACCGCCGAACATGTCAATGATCGCCTCCCATACTTCAGCTAAAGTGACTTCATAATCCGGTCCCAAGAATGAAAGGCTCCCATGCCCCAAGACGCAATGGATATAAAAGTCAAATAAAGTCGTGTCAATGGTGGCTCTGGTTGCCTCATGGGATTCTTCAGCTGCAGCTTTACCAGTGAGAGCTTCATCACGCTCTCTTTCAGCCTTCAATAACTGAGACTGCAGTCTTGTAATCTCCAAGTCTTGGGAGCTGACTTTCTCCCAAAGTTGAGCCGCGTCATCACGATATTTTATGGAAACCTGCTGCTCTGCTTCCAGATTCACTTCAGCATCCCGCTGAGCAGCATGAGCATTTCGAACCTGCCGTTGGAGCATTTCTTCCTTCTGTGAATAAGAAGCGGAAGAAGTGGCAAGCTCATTTTTAAGTCTTTCAACTTCAGCCTCAAGCTTCTCATAACCATCAGAGATGCTCTTTATTTCAGCGTTGTGCTGTTTGCAAATTTTATCCCATTCTGATTTATCGTTCTCCATGGTCATCATCGCCTCAAGATTCATGTGGTTGACCCTTTGAAGCTCATCGACCAGCTTCTGCCATCCAGACATTCTTTCAATGTCAAGCTTGACAGCATCGTGATTTCTCAGCATGGCTTGTTTGTCGATTGGTACCAAATCCAAATCAAAACGCACTCCTTTCCGACACCAATTCAGAAATCGGCTCTGGAGTGTGGGAGGACCATCTCCAGCTTGGTACCGAGGCCTATTAATGATTGCCTGGATGTCAGACTTCTTAAATGCAGGAGAACCGGAAGAAGTATCAGGAGGAATAGAAGCGTCAGTCTTTCCCGAAATTGCAGATGCGTCCTTTTCGCCAAGTTTGGTCCGCTTGCTAGAATCATCAGCCATACGACTCTTCCCCTTGTCGTCATAAGATTTCCTTTTATGAGAATCGTCACTTCTACGGGAAGAGTCGTATCGCTCGTCTCTATTCCCATAATGCTGTACATCTTCTATTCTACGGCGCTCCTTATAATCCCGTCTCTCTCGAGCTTTTCGAGAGGCCCTTTCTTCGTCGGTCTCTTGGCGAGAAGGAAGATAACTCCTAAAATCATAAGCATCACGACTTCCATGACGCTGAAATTTGTCATAATACGATCCACTTCGCCCCATCAGAGAACCTGAAATTGAAGAAGAGACAAGTCTTAGAAATCTTCGAATTGAAGAAGCTAAGTGCATATAAGTGCCAAAAAATCCTAAGTGTATGTGATGTGCAAACTACGCGCGTCAGACTACAAACCACTTTTGGGTGTAGAAATGGCAATAACTTGTGTGGGGGGTGTTGTAGTTTGTTGCAAAAAAGAGGTTGCTTCAACAACAGGAGATATCGCTTTTGAAGTATCGTCTTTAAAGAGCTCTTGAGAAGTTATCATTATATCGCTCAAGTTATCGAAGGTGTCATCGCCGCGATGTCCAGCAGAACTCACTTTTTCAACTTCCACATCAATTGACTTTTCAAAAACTCGAGGATTCTCTTCCTCTTCAATAATTGGTGCAAGTGCCGACTTGCTGGATGATCCCGCAACATCGATAGAGGTAGAACACTTTACTAATGCAGTGTCTACAGTTGGCTCCTTTGGAACCATCTCTTCCGTTGAAGCTGGGGCATCTGCTGTCTGTGTTGAAGAATTAGAAACTTCACCGGGTTGAATAGAGCGGGAAGAGTCTAAAAGCCCGAAGTGATGTAAAAATTCGTCTGTCAATAAAAATTGAATAGTCCTCTCCTCAATTGGCACCGCCATAAGCCTCTCGAAAGTCGGTTTATGACCGGGATCTCTAAAAGGAGGAGGAAGTGCTGAAAAGAAAATGGGCAAAGTTAACATTTGACAACTTGAACTTCGGAAAGTTTGGAAGAATATAAGAAACAGAGACTAGTGATCTTACTTCCTACTCTCCAGATAGTGTAAAATCCCGAAGGGCAGCGAACATAGAAAAACTGGCTTAGAAAACTGTGAACACTGTCGGGGAGACCAATGATCAACTTACGGTTCCTGGCACTCCTCACAAGTGTGATAGAGGGATGGTCTTTGTTCTTTGCAAATGTGCACAAGAAGCGAATTTCTACAAAACTGGGAAAACGGTCCAGCGTTTTCCTAAAAAGCACACACAATCCCAGTAGGATGGAGAAGCCATGTAGTTGGAAAGGGGAGATAGATAGTCGGAGGAGAAGTTCTCGAAGACAGTCGTTAAAGGGCGGAATAGCTCCACTCAAGCACATTTGACGATTAACTGCGACAAAACCGAGAGGTGGCCTGTCAGCAGTATCATTTATTCTAGGGAACAAAGCGTCAGCTTCGGCAATGCCAAACTGGATGCATAATTGACGAAAAACTTTACGGCTCAGAGTGGTAGGAGTCATTTCCGGAGGATCGTTCAATGGAGTAGCAATTGGAAAAGCTTCTCCAGCTGGTTCCAAGTCTTCTTGTTGAGATGCCATTCTATACAATCAGCTGAATGTTCAAAAGTGAAGGTGCACGTTTCCTAAAAGTGTGAAGTGCTGTGCAAAACTAATGAAAACAAAAAAGCAAGTATAACTGGAATTAAACTAACTGACAATCAGTCGATTACAAGATTTCAGAACTTGTTAATGCTCAAGTGCAGTGTTAATGCAGACAAATCAGTTTTAGTTGACTATTACGATTTTGCTTTAATACTTCACTTGAATTGGGTATTGTATAGCATTTCACTCATACAGTTCATTTAATTTAATTTTTTCTTTATCAACTAATCTATCATTCGATGTGGGCGGTCAGTGGCAGTATATTCGTCCCAGTATTCTGTGAATGTTGTATTAAGCAGGTTGTTAGCTTTCAATAGTTCATAATTCAGCAGTTCAAGGTCCATGCAAAGCTTAAAAGTGTCGAGTGTTAAGTCGCCAATAACTCAAGTGCTAACTCGGCGACGACCTAAGAAAGATTTTCTATGGGTTAAGTTAAGTCGTTGGTTATCTAATTCTTTGAATCATCAGCCATAACACTTATAGAGATATGAAGCTTCGGTTTAAAACAACGCATCTGCTAACTCGTCCACGACCTAAGGGGCAAGCTATGAGTTAAGTTAAGCCATCAATCTATTAAGTAGTACTGCATAAGAAAGGTCTCAAGGCAATGAAAAATTGCCAAGTCTTAGGTCGTTGCCGACCTACGACCTACTTTAGGTCGTATATGACTTAGGACTTAAGTCTTGAGGTTTCTATTCAGAACGCGAAGGCCTTAAGTCGTTCGTCTTCTCCCCAATACATCAATTCGCTAACTCCTTAACCCGTTAACCCATTAGCCTCTCCTCCAACCAAAACTCTCGTTCCCTCAACGCATTTAATCATCCCGAAATCACCATAAACCCGGTCTAATGTCGTTCCATCACAAACCACGAATCAGTCAAACTGAAATGCTGCTGTCCATCGTCTTGTTCTGACCGACTGTCCAAAGCCAGGACAAGCCATCTCAAACCCATCAGTAATCAATTGAAACAAGAATTGCAGAGAAGTACGGCATGAGAAAAGAGGGTTGAAGGTGAAAATGGGATTCGTAATTTGGTGATAATCGAGGAATGGATAGCAATCGAATCCACTTACGTGAGAAGGAAATAAGGATGATTGGTAACCGGTAGGTTTGAATCGTCTTTGGGAAGCTTGAAAATTCGTTAATGGCGGATTCAAATAGAAGAACAGGTAAAGGTGAGGAGGAACGACCTAAGCAATTTATTCACTGGGGCAGTGAAAGACGAATCGACATACATGATGTACGACTTAAGACTTATATTAAGTCGCTTCCAACCTAACCAAAAGGAGTTAAGGTGTAACGACCCGACTTTTTCTCCACAGAAAGTCGTATCATTATGAAGAAAGAAAGGGATAGAAGAAGAAAGGATAGAAAAGAAGAAACAACAACACAAAAGAATCTCACAGCGGAAACGAATGAAATATAATATATCATATAGAATATTACATAGTATCATATACATCGGAGTTACACAACTTATACAACACATATTAGACAGTTATAAACATCTGTCTAATTCATACAACTCAAGTATCACAGATACAGACACAACATATACACAGCGGAATCATCATATATCTACACGGTGAAGCCTCCTGCTCCAAATCTCCTCCAGAATTTGTCAAAGCTAACCTGAATCCCTCGACTACTCAATACAATATTGAGTACCCAAGAGTTTAATAAAACAGAAAATAAACACATGGGTCAGACATGGGTCTGGTGTGAGTAAACGGTTAAAATTTGTTTAACTTTGAAAAACCTTTGAAAGAAAAGGTATCTCGTAAGACTTTCCGCACATAAACACGGAAAAGTTTTTACCTTACGATAACCAAAACATTTGATAGGAAATCCAGTTATATTATAATTAGGGTCTAGGGTTTTCAAATAAATATGAAATAGCTGAAATTGTTACATTATTAAATTCCAGCATACTAGCCACAAAGTGGGTTATACAATCAAATCCGATGGCACTTATTGGAAGTTGGATTCCATACAATGGCAGGGCTACTGGGGTACCGCCCGTCACAGTACGTGGCCTAGATCACCGTACCGAGGAGTACGCCCGCTCCCCTGCAACACAAAGCCGGAACCATCCCTTACTGGATAATCCCGAACAAGATAACCCCGTAGTTGGCGCGACCAACCACACACTAAGCCGAATGAAAAGAAAAGGGACCTCTAGACAGGGATCTATCTTGCTCTCAGTGGGTGCTACCCACGAAGCCTTGCTGCACCTCCCCTGTTTTAGCCATTCCCGGTTGATGAGGCTTGAGGTTACGATTACCTTTAATCAGAACATATCACTTAGAATGCTCATCGTCCGCCTGACGATGTGCTGAAAGCATTCAATCCATACAAGTTCGTTCCGGGTTCGAACGAAACCGAAGGCATTATCTCGTTACACTCGTTTTGGAATCACCCTCAGAGTTAACGACAATAACCCTTGCACTCTGAATCTTCATCTTCACTTGAGATTCACGACCTATCGTTAATTTGGATCGATGTGGTATTCGGGTCTCCAGACCTGGAATACCGGTATACGGAAACCCGATCCCGGTCTCATCGAAATCCAAAACGTATCTTTTAAGGCCAAGTTGTTTTAAAGGTTTAAACATTTAAACTTATATTCTGAATGATATAAACAGATAGATAAATAACATTATCACAATAGATAATTCATATCAACATTCATCTCACAAAGCAGCATATATCATATATATATCAGAGACATACAAATCATCCAATATCAACCAATCACCCAATATCAAACATCCAGTATTAATCAATTATCTAAACAGAATTGATTTACTCTAATCAATTTAATTAACCTTTAATTAAATTAATTACTATCCTTTAATTACTTGGATTATCTTAATCCTGCTCACTATCATCAATTAATTACAAATTAATTAATTAAACATCTAAATGATCTTCCTTAATTAATCTCCTTTGATTAATTATCTTTAATTACATCAAGTAATTATCCTTAACCATATACAGTAATTAACCTTTAATTACTATCATTAATTACAATAATCCTTATTAATTAATTAACCTTTTTTTTTATTAATTAAATAATTAATTTTAATCAACCACTTCATTAATTAATTAGACTTAATTAATCATAAACAGTAATTAACAATTTGTAATTACTTATCTTAATTAATTACTTTTTAATTAATTATATTAATTTATTATTCTTTAATCACTTATTATTGATTAATTAATCTTAATTAATTAACCCTTAATTAATTACTTCCTTAATTAATTACTCTCTTTTAATTAATTACCTTAACTAGTAATTAATCATATTTTTAATTAACCTTAACCTTTTAATTAATTAATTACTCTTTAATTAATTTACTTTAAATTAATTATATTAATTAATCCTTTAATTAATAACATCAAGTGATTAACTCTTAATCAATTCCATTTAATTACTTCCATAAGTAATTTTCTCTTCTCTTAATTACATTCAGTAATTATCCATTTATTACTTGACTAAGTAATTATACTTAATTAATCATAGTGATTATCTTTAATTAATTATACTAATTAATTAACCTAAAATTAATTACATTAATTAATTAATCCATTAATCATCACTAAATTTTTAATTAAAGTAATTACTTAATTACATTCATTTCCACTAATTACTTCATTAAGTAATTATTCTTAATTACAAATAGTAGTTAACCTTTAATTTAATTTTATTAATTAACTATTCTTAATTAATCTCAACTAATTAATTAAGAATACTTGTATTTATTTAAAATACTTACTCAAAGTATTTACTTTATTAAAACCAAATTTAGAAATTAATTTTGAAATATAATTTACTTTAAACCAAACAATTTTAATATTGATATACTTAAATTTTTGAAAACCATTTCAAAACATGTTTAATTAAATCAAACCATTATTTAATTTAAAACTTGTTTTAATACTTAAAAACTTGTTTATGCTTTAAATTTTAAAACCCAGATATGATATGCTTTTAAATTTTCAAAACCAGGTTACTGGAATTAAAACAACCCGAGTAAACCCACTAAAACCCCGAGTCGCTCGCGAGAAAAACTCTCGAACATCACTACTTCGAGTCGAACTTCAAATAACACGAGACTTTCCCCGAGTCAAACTCGTCTTCCCCAACGTCTCGAACTCCAGTGCACACGAACGTGCACGGTGCACGTGCCCCATCACCTCCGGCCAACCCAGGTCGTCGCGACCATCGGCGACAGTCTCTTGAACGCGTGCGATCACAAAAACCAACCCAGATCGAACGAAACTCGTTCGAATCAAAATTCGAACATCATCTCGAACCACTGCAGAAACTAGAATCACCAAAACCCACCTCACCAACGACCATCCAACGCCGTTAGACCTCGCCGACCACTCCATCAAACCGCCTCGCCACGAGCTGCCTTCTCCCCAAAAGCGAACGCCTCCGATCAAATATCCCAGTCGAAATGTCACGACATTCGAGCCGAGCAAAAGTTCAAGCTAAAACCCTAATTAAATCGAATTCGAACAATTCGTCCATAGGAAAAATCCAACTGTATTTTTCCCTTCATCAATGATACCAAAGCTAGCTACTACCAAGATTTCAACTTCAAACATTAAGTGGATCATCGGAAATTCTCCAAATTGCTGATACCGTTCATTCCAAATTTTCAAGTTGAATATCAATTTAAAAATTCTGAAATTAGTGTTAAAATTCGCGATTTCCCATCACGAATTCATTCATACAATCCAAACTATAATTCGAGTTTATTAATTTTTGACATGCAACAGTATTTTACTGTATATCTTCTTTTTCCCAGATGATGTTCAAAACCATCATCCTTAAATATCTTTTAAAATCTTAGTTTAGGTTTAAATAGAGACAGCTTGTTTGAATTCCTAACCCTACAAGAGATTAGATGAGGAAATTTTGAATTTTCTAATTTGTTTAAACTCTGTTATTTATAAACAGAGACACATCTTTGCCTGAGAACAGACATGCACACTTCAATTCATATAACACATATATATACTCACTGATATGTATACATATTCACCAAATTCCAACATGCATTCATAAACAATATTCATATAAACATATATATATATATCTTATCACAGCACAATTCATCACATATATCAAAGTAAATTTTCAAGTTTTAAGAACTGTTTTTAAAAGTATTTACTCACCTTAAAACAGAGCAGTTTATCACTTCCAGGCTTTAGATTTGATTTGGAAAAAGCTTTTGATTTCTTTGCTGTTGAAATTTGAATCCTTGCATGCTTGTTTAATAGTTGAATCTTTAACTTGAATCTTAGTTAAAAATTGAAACAAGCTGAAACCTTCTTCCAAAAGATTCTCAGGTTATAAAACAGAGAACAGAGGCACTCATTTATGAACTGCAGATTGAATTTGATCTGGATCAGCTTTGCATTCAATTCGAATTCTTTGATGATGAAACTGCTTTTGCTTGATTATTTAGTTGAATTTGAAACTGCTACTTGAATTGTAGTTGAACTTCATTTTAGTTGCAGGTTGGAATAGTTTAATTTCTTTTGAATTTGATTTCAGATTTTTAGAAAGAAGAAAAAGTTTTTAGATGAAAAAGATTTGAACTGAGAAAATAGAAGATCAGATTTCTCTAAACATACATTTATTTATAAACTATAAATTCTTAAATGAAGATAATGTTGCCACTTGTTTATTTATAAATTGGACAAATGTCCATGTAAATTCATTTAGCTTACAAGTGTCTTTAATCATGTTAATATGTTTACACATATTACTTAAGTGTTTGTATATAAATTTTATTTTATTTAAATGTAAATATAAAGTTTTTAAATTAACCTTCCTAATTAATAAATACTTATCTTAGTATATGTATATATATAAACTATTTTTAGAGAAAATATTATAAAACCAATTACCCTTTTGAAAAAGTATTTATATCTTAAAACCTTATTTACAAAAGTATTTATGTTATATTAATTATGTGAATATGGGTTTATATAATTTTATTTACTTGTTTACAAACTATTTTAGTTTAAGAGATATTTTAAAAAGAAAGTTTATTTAAACCTTGTATATATATATTTATAACCATTTTAAATTTAAACACTTTAAAGAATACAAAATAAAACTTTATTTAAACTATCATATTTAAAATAAACAATTATCTTATATTTTGAAAACAATTGAATTAATCTAAACTAACCTTTGAAAAATATAAATTTTAAAACAAAGCTTTAAATCACAGTTCATACATATATAAATTATCAATAGACTAAATTAAATTCAAAACAATCCAAATTATAACATATACATACATATATATTACAATTTGAAAATTCAACTTTAATTTAAAACAAAAGATATTTCCATTCACAATATATATATCAAATATATATATTATAAATAGAATAAAATTTTATTAGCTTTAACAAACAAATCTTATCAATATTGTCAGATTAAGTATTTATTATCTTTTAAAAGATTAAATTACCAATTTTAAATTAAAATTATATAGGATAATTATCAATCCAATTTAATTATTAATAAAGATTATTAAATTTATATTGCCCAAAAACCCGGGATATCACATTCCTCCCCCCTTAAAATAATTTCGTCCCCGAAATTAAAACAAAGTTAATTTATTAATCCATCAAATATTTTAAAACAGCAAAGCATACCTATCATCCAGTAACTAACAACCATAGCAACCAATCAAACAAACAAACCTAACTAACTATTCTGATACAGATCAGGATAGATCTTCACTAACACTATCTAGAGTTTCCCAGATATAACACCGGGATACTCGCTCTACAGAATCTAACAATACCACTATAATCCAGAGCTCCTTTCTTCTCTAGATCCACTAATCTGAACAAAAATATCAGACCACACTCAAGTCCAGTTCAACTTCCAAATCCATCTGAACTGCATAACCTACAATCAACAATGAATCATACACGTACTCCCTCAGAAATACGTGAAATACAATGAATTCCAGATATCCAAACTGGCTATTCAATCCTGTAGATCAAAGAACTACTTTTCTCGAGAACACAGGAAAATCCAAAATAATTCAGTGCTAGCTTTCCAGACTTACCAAATCTGATAGCTTTATAATCGGAGAAAACTTAAAACAAATTTCCAATCTCCAACTCCGAATTCCAAACTCTGTCTCATATCTGCATAACTCATTAGACGATCCTGGGCTACCTCATCTCTTCCTAGTCAGCTTAACCCTTACTGATGCTTTTTGAAACAATTATGAACCAAGCACAAAATGATCTTCAAATCTGCTGAAATCCACAAACTCTACTCCACAAGAAATAGAAGACTGAACTTCCTTCTTCCAGATTCCAGAAAATTCTATACACACTTAGAAATTCACATAAACTTCTTGTAGAAATCTGAGGTTACTTCCTTTCTTGCACAGCTACTACCTTTGCTTCCGCTGCACAACTCTGATTTTGAAATAGATGAGAATGTCGATGAACTCGAGCACAAACTAGATCCACAAACAAGCGGGAACATTGGTTATCTTAAAGACATAGCCAACTACTCAAAGAATGGACGAGTCCTCGGTCAATGGTACTGTCTTCAGCTATCCTTAGCTAGAGGAAACTCAAAATTAGAAACAGAAGAGAAAACACAGATACTCCATAAAATTCTAAGATGCTTCACCAATCCTTCTCTAGGAACAAATCGATATAAACTAAATCTTTACCTACGGGCAACCTTTGACCTCTTCGATAACTTTTACTTTCTCTTGAGATACCTCAACTCCATACAAAAGATTACTCAAGATGAACTCTCAAACTAATCGCAAGTCACTTTTGCGATCCTACCTAGTTCGGATTCCAAAGATACTGTTCTCTCTTTACCAATTAAAACAGCCTTAAGCTTTTCCAAACAAGGTTAACCCTTCAAGAAAAACTTCACCATCTACTCGGACTGCTGATAGAAGAACCACAAAGATTCCGGAACCATCAAAGAAACGAACCACACTGCTGCTTCCAAACTCTATCTCGACAGCACACCGAACACTCCGAGCTGCACTGCTATCACAGCTAACCAAGAACTTCTAATCCAAAGGCTTCTCAAAACTAAAACCATCAACAAACCTCTCAACGAATCTCCGAGATGGCAGACATCCAAAAGAAACTCGGGCTCCAAACCAATCGCCAATAACTTACTCTTCTTAAGGGAACAATGGGACCATGTCCGAAGAACAACTAATCGACCTTAGTCCCATACTTCAATATAGACAAAACTCTCTTACTTGATATCAGAGAATTCCTATACAGTCGAGTCTTTCCTGCGGTAGACATCAACTGTTCCTCCAATACCTTCTTAATCTTGTTCCAAAAAGAAAATCTCCTTCGGGAACATCCATAGATACTGCGTCTTATCACACAACTGCTCCTTCCTGAAGTCGCCAAGCTACCATCACTTACTTCTGCACAACTGATAGATTCAACTCTAGAAAATCTGCTCACCCGAGCTCAACCAATCTTACATTCCAATAATGGACTCCGAATCTTGAAAAGGATTTTCTTCAGAGATCCGAGACATCCTTACTCCATACTACCAACTTACTCGAGACGATATTGGGTTTACAGTCTCGATATATACTTCCAACCTCAAACATTCAAACTCCAACTATTGGTAATTGTGTTACACACACTACCACCTTATCTACCTTTATAACTTATATTGGAAAACCCGAACAGGTAACCCAATAAATAGGTAGAAATACATAAATATATATATTTAAAATGATATATATTTTTTTTATATAGAAATTATTTCTGGGTAAAATTATTTCATCTACCTCTTTAAAACAATATTGTGTCCGTTGGCCTGGTTCAAGTGTTTAGAGATCCCTATCAATAACGTTAGCTACTCGTATTGACCAGAATCCATATACCACTCAACCGATGAATTAACACAATATAAAACCATTTTTATATAACTAACAATTACGCGCTCTCAAGATAGACACCACTTCAGAGCCTAGGTATTCACTCAACCTACTGCTCTGATACCAACTGTAACGGTCTAGGCTTTTCAACCATCGACAGCGGCCTCAACTGGTAGGCTTTTCAACCATCCCAGCCCCACCGTGGCTTACATTGGTACCTCGAATTTGCTTTTACGGCCAGCCTCTCGACTCGCAACCAACCCCTCAATGGGACATGTAGGGGTAAGAGTCTCCCGTTCGCCACCAAACCGCGAAGCGAGAACCCCCTATCATGCTGTAATGTAGCAAATCCGATCCCGGTCTCATCGAAATCCAAAACGTATCTTTTAAGGCCAAGTTGTTTTAAAGGTTTAAACATTTAAACTTATATTCTGAATGATATAAACAGATAGATAAATAACATTATCACAATAGATAATTCATATCAACATTCATCTCACAAAGCAGCATATATCATATATATATCAGAGACATACAAATCATCCAATATCAACCAATCACCCAATATCAAACATCCAGTATTAATCAATTATCTAAACAGAATTGATTTACTCTAATCAATTTAATTAACCTTTAATTAAATTAATTACTATCCTTTAATTACTTGGATTATCTTAATCCTGCTCACTATCATCAATTAATTACAAATTAATTAATTAAACATCTAAATGATCTTCCTTAATTAATCTCCTTTGATTAATTATCTTTAATTACATCAAGTAATTATCCTTAACCATATACAGTAATTAACCTTTAATTACTATCATTAATTACAATAATCCTTATTAATTAATTAACCTTCTTTTTTTTTATTAATTAAATAATTAATTTTAATCAACCACTTCATTAATTAATTAGACTTAATTAATCATAAACAGTAATTAACAATTTGTAATTACTTATCTTAATTAATTACTTTTTAATTAATTATATTAATTTATTATTCTTTAATCACTTATTATTGATTAATTAATCTTAATTAATTAACCCTTAATTAATTACTTCCTTAATTAATTACTCTCTTTTAATTAATTACCTTAACTAGTAATTAATCATATTTTTAATTAACCTTAACCTTTTAATTAATTAATTACTCTTTAATTAATTTACTTTAAATTAATTATATTAATTAATCCTTTAATTAATAACATCAAGTGATTAACTCTTAATCAATTCCATTTAATTACTTCCATAAGTAATTTTCTCTTCTCTTAATTACATTCAGTAATTATCCATTTATTACTTGACTAAGTAATTATACTTAATTAATCATAGTGATTATCTTTAATTAATTATACTAATTAATTAACCTAAAATTAATTACATTAATTAATTAATCCATTAATCATCACTAAATTTTTAATTAAAGTAATTACTTAATTACATTCATTTCCACTAATTACTTCATTAAGTAATTATTCTTAATTACAAATAGTAGTTAACCTTTAATTTAATTTTATTAATTAACTATTCTTAATTAATCTCAACTAATTAATTAAGAATACTTGTATTTATTTAAAATACTTACTCAAAGTATTTACTTTATTAAAACCAAATTTAGAAATTAATTTTGAAATATAATTTACTTTAAACCAAACAATTTTAATATTGATATACTTAAATTTTTGAAAACCATTTCAAAACATGTTTAATTAAATCAAACCATTATTTAATTTAAAACTTGTTTTAATACTTAAAAACTTGTTTATGCTTTAAATTTTAAAACCCAGATATGATATGCTTTTAAATTTTCAAAACCAGGTTACTGGAATTAAAACAACCCGAGTAAACCCACTAAAACCCCGAGTCGCTCGCGAGAAAAACTCTCGAACATCACTACTTCGAGTCGAACTTCAAATAACACGAGACTTTCCCCGAGTCAAACTCGTCTTCCCCAACGTCTCGAACTCCAGTGCACACGAACGTGCACGGTGCACGTGCCCCATCACCTCCGGCCAACCCAGGTCGTCGCGACCATCGGCGACAGTCTCTTGAACGCGTGCGATCACAAAAACCAACCCAGATCGAACGAAACTCGTTCGAATCAAAATTCGAACATCATCTCGAACCACTGCAGAAACTAGAATCACCAAAACCCACCTCACCAACGACCATCCAACGCCGTTAGACCTCGCCGACCACTCCATCAAACCGCCTCGCCACGAGCTGCCTTCTCCCCAAAAGCGAACGCCTCCGATCAAATATCCCAGTCGAAATGTCACGACATTCGAGCCGAGCAAAAGTTCAAGCTAAAACCCTAATTAAATCGAATTCGAACAATTCGTCCATAGGAAAAATCCAACTGTATTTTTCCCTTCATCAATGATACCAAAGCTAGCTACTACCAAGATTTCAACTTCAAACATTAAGTGGATCATTGGAAATTCTCCAAATTGCTGATACCGTTCATTCCAAATTTTCAAGTTGAATATCAATTTAAAAATTCTGAAATTAGTGTTAAAATTCGCGATTTCCCATCACGAATTCATTCATACAATCCAAACTATAATTCGAGTTTATTAATTTTTGACATGCAACATTATTTTACTGTATATCTTCTTTTTCCCAGATGATGTTCAAAACCATCATCCTTAAATATCTTTTAAAATCTTAGTTTAGGTTTAAATAGAGACAGCTTGTTTGAATTCCTAACCCTACAAGAGATTAGATGAGGAAATTTTGAATTTTCTAATTTGTTTAAACTCTGTTATTTATAAACAGAGACACATCTTTGCCTGAGAACAGACATGCACACTTCAATTCATATAACACATATATATACTCACTGATATGTATACATATTCACCAAATTCCAACATGCATTCATAAACAATATTCATATAAACATATATATATATCTTATCACAGCACAATTCATCACATATATCAAAGTAAATTTTCAAGTTTTAAGAACTGTTTTTAAAAGTATTTACTCACCTTAAAACAGAGCAGTTTATCACTTCCAGGCTTTAGATTTGATTTGGAAAAAGCTTTTGATTTCTTTGCTGTTGAAATTTGAATCCTTGCATGCTTGTTTAATAGTTGAATCTTTAACTTGAATCTTAGTTAAAAATTGAAACAAGCTGAAACCTTCTTCCAAAAGATTCTCAGGTTATAAAACAGAGAACAGAGGCACTCATTTATGAACTGCAGATTGAATTTGATCTGGATCAGCTTTGCATTCAATTCGAATTCTTTGATGATGAAACTGCTTTTGCTTGATTATTTAGTTGAATTTGAAACTGCTACTTGAATTGTAGTTGAACTTCATTTTAGTTGCAGGTTGGAATAGTTTAATTTCTTTTGAATTTGATTTCAGATTTTTAGAAAGAAGAAAAAGTTTTTAGATGAAAAAGATTTGAACTGAGAAAATAGAAGATCAGATTTCTCTAAACATACATTTATTTATAAACTATAAATTCTTAAATGAAGATAATGTTGCCACTTGTTTATTTATAAATTGGACAAATGTCCATGTAAATTCATTTAGCTTACAAGTGTCTTTAATCATGTTAATATGTTTACACATATTACTTAAGTGTTTGTATATAAATTTTATTTTATTTAAATGTAAATATAAAGTTTTTAAATTAACCTTCCTAATTAATAAATACTTATCTTAGTATATGTATATATATAAACTATTTTTAGAGAAAATATTATAAAACCAATTACCCTTTTGAAAAAGTATTTATATCTTAAAACCTTATTTACAAAAGTATTTATGTTATATTAATTATGTGAATATGGGTTTATATAATTTTATTTACTTGTTTACAAACTATTTTAGTTTAAGAGATATTTTAAAAAGAAAGTTTATTTAAACCTTGTATATATATATTTATAACCATTTTAAATTTAAACACTTTAAAGAATACAAAATAAAACTTTATTTAAACTATCATATTTAAAATAAACAATTATCTTATATTTTGAAAACAATTGAATTAATCTAAACTAACCTTTGAAAAATATAAATTTTAAAACAAAGCTTTAAATCACAGTTCATACATATATAAATTATCAATAGACTAAATTAAATTCAAAACAATCCAAATTATAACATATACATACATATATATTACAATTTGAAAATTCAACTTTAATTTAAAACAAAAGATATTTCCATTCACAATATATATATCAAATATATATATTATAAATAGAATAAAATTTTATTAGCTTTAACAAACAAATCTTATCAATATTGTCAGATTAAGTATTTATTATCTTTTAAAAGATTAAATTACCAATTTTAAATTAAAATTATATAGGATAATTATCAATCCAATTTAATTATTAATAAAGATTATTAAATTTATATTGCCCAAAAACCCGGGATATCACATAAGGTAAGTCGAAGCACACGACCTACGACTTAGGTGTGTACTTCGAGGGGCAAATGTTAACCCTTAATTTTCTACGACTCAAGAAGGCTACGACTTAAGGAGTACACGACTCAAGAAGGCTACGACTTAAAGAAGCCTACGACTCAACAGGTCCGACCTAACATGAGCCAACTTAAGTAGGTTACCGACTTAAGGAATATTCCGACTTAAGGAATGCTCCGGGTTAAGGAATACTCCGACCTAAAGTGTATGAGTTAAAGTGGTCCGACTCAAACACGTACGACTTATGAAGTGTGCCGACTTAATGAAGCCACGATCTAAGAGAAAGTTGCGACCTAACTACTGAAGATGCTTGCGACCTAAAAGCTACAGGAAACATTGCGACCTAGCAATGTTGCGACCCAGCAATGTTACGACCTAAAGCCATTTATAGCCCACAACTTATCTTAGGTCGCTTGCAACCTACGACCTAGTTAAGGTCGTCCCTGACCTGAAAGCCTAATAACCTAAAGACTTCACGAGCTAAAGGAAAAGAAAGGAACACGACTTATTCTAAGTCGTTCACGACCTAGCGACTTATAAGATATTTCGACCTAGTGATATCACTACGGAAATAGCTTGTTGCAAGCCTTCGCCTTTCAACCTACCTTAAGTTGAGACCGACCTACCACTTATGCAAATGAAGCCAAGTGCACCTCCATCAGCTGATTTCTTAAGTTGCAGGCAGACTGCGACCTAGCTTAGGTCGTTCGCGACCTACGACCTAACTTAGGTCGTACGCGACCTAAGACTTGGCAAGAATTCTGCTCAGAAAATCAACTCCTATAAATAGAGCTCCAACTCCAACGAGCACCGGACTTTTTGGCCATTCATTTCTTGAAGCGCTATTACTCTGCCGAACTCTCAACTCAATCAACACACGAAGATCTTCAAATACTCGAGGCACTACAACAAGCTTCGGGAGGAATTCCATACATCCGACACGGATTCATTGAGTTTTATCATCGAAGATTGAGCTAATAGTCAAGAGTGTTTTTCGTGATCAAATTGTGTTGTGTTTAGAAGAACATTGTACCGAATTGTAATCAAATCAGCAATAAAAGACTACAAAGTGGATGTAGGCTCAGTTACGGGCCGAACCACTATAAATCTGTTGTTATTTACCGTTTTACTGCTATTTTCAGCTTGTATTCTGTTCCCGTACCAACGGGTGGTGCTTTCACGATTCTATTACACACACCGGGTGTTAGCGTTCACTTTTTGTCGTTAACACCAAAGCCCTAAGCCAAAAAGTGACGAAAATTTCACTATCTCCAAACATATCGAAGTTTACACTCAAAAAGATTGCAAACGTCATTTTGAACTCAATGGAGGGGGTCTCGAGTCCTAATTTGACCGTATGCAAAAAGTAGCTTTTCGGACTAAAATCCGACTTACGATTAAAATATTTAAATAAGATATTCAAATACATAATCGTTAAATATGCGGGTTGTTACACCATGCTTCCACTGCGCAACTCTGACCGAGCAGATGAAAATGCTGATGATGAACACAAGCATAGACTAGACAACACATCCCAGAACTACGGTTCACAGATCCAAAAATAAAACTCAAAAGCTCCTCCAAAACTGAGCTGCTTCACTAAAATCTCTCCAGAAACCATCCTACTACTAAGCTGAACCATCGGTACCACTTCTGGAATCCAGTCGATACCAAACTCAATCTCCAGATACTAACAAAACTCTGACTCCTTGAAGACGTCTAGAAAAATCTCTGAAAACCCAAGAGAACGCTCAGCTATCGCAAGTCACTTTTGCGATCAATCCAGCCTAATTCCAACGATACTGCTCTCTCTTTACCAATCAGAACAGCTTACACTTATGTAGCTCATCCATCGAAGAAACGGAACCACTCTACTGCTTCTGAACTCTACTGCTGAGCTAGAAAGCTTCTTCGCCAACACACAGAACACTTCGAGCTGCACTGCTGAAACCAATGCCAAGGAATTCCTAATCTAAAGCTCTTCGAGAAACTCGAACCTCAAACCAAACAGAAACACCCTGCTGAACACAGCCACATCACCGAAGCAGACACACTTCTTTAAAACTTGTTCCAAAGAAATATCTTCAGAGACATCCATAGTCACTGTGTCTCATCACACAGCTACTACCACCTGAGGTATCAAGATATCATCACTTGCTTCTGTCCAATAGACAGATCCAAACTCTACTCAAAGATAAACTCCAAACCTTAACAGATTACCTTCAGAGATCGATGAAATCCTTTCACCATCCAAGCTTACTCGAGACGGTATTAGGTCTACAGTCTCGACAGATACACCTCCAACCATTGGTAGTCATGTTACACACACTACTACCCTATCTACCTTTATAACTTATGTTGGAAAACCCGAACAGGTAACCCAACTGATAGGTAGAAATATATATATATATATATATATTCAAAATTACAAATACGCTCTCTCAAGATAGACACCACTCCAGAGCTTAGGTATTCGCTCAACCTATGCTCTGATACCAACTATAGCGACCCAAGGCAGTGGCGACCGGTAGGCTTTGCAACCATCCCAGACCCACCGTGGCATACAGTGATACCTCGAATTTGCTTTTAGGGCCAGCCTCTCGACTCGCAACCAACCCAGGGCCTTCCTACCCAAAAGGGACATGTAGGGGTAAGAGTCTCTCGTTCGCCACCAAACCGCGAAGCGAGAACCCCCTATCACGCTATAATGAAGCAAACCCGATCCCGGTCTCATCGAAATCCAAATCGTATCTTTTAAGGCCAAGTTGTTTTAAAGTTTAAAACAATTTAATTCAATTATCTATATACACACAGATAGATAAATCACAATATAACAATGGATAATCAACATCATCATCATAAACAGATAATCCATATCATCAACTCAAACAGATAATCAATATTATCATACTTAAAACAAGCATCCATATCATATAGATATTACTCATCTCATATCTGAGATCACAATTAATCAATGAAATACCATTCATTTATAAGCAATGATTTATCATTCATAACTGTAATTAATTTAAAATGAATTAAATTAATTACTACCATCTCTAATTAATTTAAAATAAATTAAATTAATTACTACATCTATAAATTCTGCTTATACAACCATTAATTAAATAAAGATCAATTTAAATATTCATCTTGATTAAACACCTTTGATTAATCATTCTCTAATTACAATGAGTAATTAGTCTTTTAATTAATTCCACAAATTAATTATTTTAAATCATTCATAGTAATTAACATTTAATTACTTCATTTATTAATTAGATATAATTAATTACATTTATCCTTAATGAATTACATGAATTAATCACCTCATTTTTAGTTATCCTTAGTTAAACAGTTCATAATTTCATCATTTATTATATTAATTAATGACCTCTAATTTATATTCAAATTAAATTACTTCATTAATTACATTAAGTAATTTAATCCTTAATTAAACACAATTATTAATCCCCTTGATTAATAACAAACTAGTAATTAACTATCCTTAATTACTTATTAAATAATTTAATTATCCCATAATTAATTATCTCCATTAATTAATCCCTTGATTAATTACAAAAGTAGTTACCCAAATTACTTCACTACAAATCATCTTGTATTAATTACGTCAAGTAATTATCATCTAATTACTTTCCTAAGTAATTATGCTCCATTAATTACACTAAGTAATTTCACTTATCAAATCATCAAATGATTTCTTAAAATTAATTAAACTAAATTAATTAACTTAAATTAACCATATCATCAAAATTAATTACAATAAGTATTTAATCTCTTAATTACTTTTATCAAGTAATTACATTTAACAATTTACACTAGTTTATCTAAATTAATTAAAAACAATTAATTATTAAAATTAACCATAATAATTATATAATCCTTAGTTAATTTCCTTCATTAACTAATAACATTTCCTAATTCCTTCCTTAATTAATCTCTAATCATAAATTAATCTAAATTATTAATTTATAAATTAATTACATAAGTCGTTCCTTAATTATCTTATTAATTAATCCACTTCAATATTTTTAATTATCTCTAAGATAAATTATTTCTTTATTAATGACTTCATAAACATTAAAGTGTATTTAAAACATTACACTTCTAAATTTAGATTCAAATTTCATTTTGAATTTAAAATTCCAAATGATTATATATTCAAAATCCTTTTTATAAAAGAACTTTATCAAAATCCAATTGAAATATTTAATTGAAAACAAATTACTTTAAAAAGCTATTTGGTTTAAACTTGTTTAAACATTCAGATTTTAAAATAAAAACTGATTTTAAATTTACAGTTTTGAATTCAAGAAACTTGAATCCATATTTAACTTTGATTTAATTTCTTTGATTTAAACTTGCCTTAAATCTTGATTTTATATTCTTGATTTAAAATCCAAATTCATTTTAAAATCTTAGGATTTAAAAGTTTATTTGAAAACTAACTTAACTTTGAATTTAAACCCAGTTTAATCCTTGCTTGACAAATTTAATTTAGTTTAAAAACTTTAAACAGAGAACAGTTTCAAACCTGAAACTGTCACCATACTTGACCCGAGTCCCCTCGAAATCACTTCGAGTCTTCCCCTTTCGCTACTTCGAGTAAAACACTCGAACTACTCGAGTAATCTCGAGTCCAATTCTGAAGCACTCAAGAAAACAATTCAGATCCACCAACGTGCTCGTGCACGTGTACAACCTAGTTCGTCATCTCCGGCCAGCACTTCATCGACGAGCAAGTCGACAATCGCCTCAATACCAGACTCCGATCCTCAGCAACCCATTCTCCACACAGATTCGAATTCGAATATAAATTCGAAACCTGGAACTCGAATTGCCTCAACACCAAAACCTGGAAACTCACGTCGTACTCCAAATTCCAACCACCAGATCGATTGCAACTCCGGCCATAGCTTCGATAGCTCTCCAACTTCCATCACCCAAAATTCTACCGCACTCGATCAACGAGAGATGCCTAGTCGATAAAAATTCCAGAGCTCTCCAAAACTAGGTTTAGAAACTTAAAACTGCCGCCGCCGCCACCACCGTGATCTGCCACCCCTTCTACCAATTTTCCCATCATCACCGATGGTTCTACTATCATCTCTGGAAACTACAACCTCTCAGATCCTCGAGAACATCAGCAACTCCTCAAATACTAATTTCTAGTAAAACCAGAACTACTCATTCAATTTACTATTAAAATTTGTGATTTCATTTTTAAAAATCCTTATTTTGGTTAAGTATTCAGTTTATAACCCTGAATCAATGAATTCGAATGTTTGAATTTTATCCAAAGCTTAACTTCCCTGTTCATTTAGGTTTCCAGGGCAATACACAATTTATTTCCACTCAAATAAATTTTTAAACTTTGATTTATGATTAGACAAACAATTTTTGTTTATAACATAAATCCTAACAGTGACTAGATCCAGAGATAAAGAATTTTAAACTAAAGCTAGAGTTAAAAACTGGAAATATAGGTGTTTACAGATATTTACCAACATGCATATATCATACATCCAAAAATGCACATAAATTCACTAATATATATTCACACAAACATACTTATTTCATACATAGATCATGCAACCAGATTTATATATTTGAGCTTTTTTATTAAAATAAATGTTACTCACCAGTAATTCAGAAATGAGCAGAGCACTTTTGAAATGGCTTTTGAAAACTTGAATTACTGGAATATGCCTTTTGTTTTTAAAACTTGAGTTGCTGAAGCTTGTTGAAGAAAATGTTTGTTTTTCCTTAAGCTTGTTTCAGGTAGAAGAAGATGCAGGCTTTTGAATAGATTGAAGAAAATGAAGACTACAGGCTTTAGTTTGCAAAAATGCATAGGTTTGATTTTTCTCTGGTTTACACTAGTTTATGAATCGAAAAGAAAAGAGGCTGATATATAGGAAACAAGTGCAGAGGCTTTTTTCGCTGGTACACTATTTCTTTTAAAAAAAAAAAAATAGGTCAGAGATTTTTTTATAAGTGGAGGCTGAAATGATCTTATGTTGTGTACTAGTGATGACAGTATTAAATGCTTCGGTACCTTACACATTGCATACTTATCTTTTCTCTTCTCTTTCGTATGTACCAATATGATATTACTTGCCTGCCTACATATTTTATTTACAGCTACATCATTTTGCTTTGCATTTCTTCTTGCCTGCATATTTATTTATAACTACACATCTTGCTTTGTTTATACTTACTTTACTTTGCATTGTTTTAACCTTAGCATTTCAAAACACTACAAGCATAATTATTAGCCTACATATGTTTTTGTACTTAATGTACATAGAATATAAGTTGTTTATCACTATATAAATAAATTACTTATTTTTATCAATTATATTTAAAACAAGAACAAAAAAACCTTTGTTAAATTTAAATTTAAGCTAGAATCATTTAAACAATTTTAATTTTAATTTTGAGTATATTTTAAAGACAATTGGTTATTTATTTAATATTAAATTAAATCAAATTTCCAAATTACCAAAAATATTAGAATTAGAAAATATGTCCTTATTTATTAACTTTAAAACAAAGATTAACTATTTACAATATATACAAATATATAGATATATATTGTAAATAGAAAACAATTAAATTAGCTTTTAAAAGATAAATCACCCATTTAAATATTTATTAAAGAAGGTTATTAAATCAATCCATATTTATTATTAACTATATTATCAAATCAATTTAATTTTAACACAGATTATTAAATTGATATTGCTTAAAATTTCCGGGATATCACAATATATATGTATATCAATAAATTACTTGCACACTTTTTAGTTGTCGAGCAAACTCAAGCTGGGAATGTTATGCGTAGTATTATTAATATATTGAATATACGAGGTAAGATAACTATATGTATTTGTTGAGCAAATTCAAGGTACTTATATTATACTTAGACTGTTGCGATATGGTTGGTACAGGTGAATAATCTCTTTTTATTTATTGAACAAACTGAAGGTGGAAATGAGATTAGGACAAGGACAAGGTGCAAATGAGTCCTAACACCCACTAGTGAAGTCAAAAGACTTCTACGTTTCGCTTAGGGTTTGGTGAAACATAAAAGACTAGTTGGAGCTTTATTAAAAAATGAAATGATAACATTTAGCATTTCAAATATTATCAGAACATATGCTATATAATATTATAATAATATATAATGATGTGCATTTAATATGGTTGATAAAACTGTAACGACCCAGAATTAATCGCTATTTAAATGAATATTTAATTATATTTTAAATAATTAATAAATGAATTTTTATTAAAAAATAAAACTATTTTAAATAATAACTAATGATGATAGAATCGTTTTCAAAATTTGTTTACCAATATATATAGTTCATAGAGAAATAGAAAATGTGACCGGAAATTGTTTTCAGAAATATTGATTTTACATTGGATAAAAGTTATTTAAAATGTCATAGCACTATTTGTTACCACCATTTCTCACTTCAACCTTGTCGAAACCAAAATGAAAAGAAGAGAAAGATGTACAAGAGATGATAGCATCAACAATGCCTTTCGAAGGAATCGAAGGGATGCTACCGCAAAAGTTAGACGTGCCACAGGCTTACGAAGAGGTTGAAAGGGTCGAAAGCACCCTTTTGCTTCAATTTCTTTCTTTTGAAACAGATCCTTCCGCATGCATGAAGACGCTTCAAATGAGCTTAGGAATACCTTTTGAAGGAAACAAATTGCAGCCACTCACATGCACGCCAAACCATTCGCTAAAGGTTCACCCATCATTCACATTCCACAGAGGGACATTTTATTGAAACAACATGTTCGAAAGCATAAGTAAGACTTTCGAATTGGTCGAAACCATTCACAATTAAGAAAGGGACCTTCCACCTTAAAACCTCCAACACCTCATCTCCTTCAAAGCTCCAAAGATCAACTTATTGACAAAGTCGAAAGCTCATACATTTTATTACCTGCAATAACATGGTAATACAAAGTGGAGAGGTGCATGTACCCCTTTTAATGAAGTCAAAAGCACTCAAATACATTCAAATGCAATGCAGATGGATGTGCAAATGTTAACAGCGATGAAAGGTATCCAAGGCCACCTTTCGATCAAGACGAAAGCACTGATTCAAAAGGTGCCAACCCGCACCTATAAATAAGACCCTAGGGGTCTGTTTTGGAGATCCAAATTCATTCACTCCATTCTTGTATTTTCTTAAATTTGTAAACCTTAATTTTGGAAATCAAATTGGGGACATGATCAATTTGTACAACATTAGCTTAATGAAAGCAAGATTATGGTACTTTTGAATATGAAGTTGTTTTGTAACTCTTATTGAATTCAATTATCATCTGCTTGCATCGACTTGGTCGAAGGGTCATCTTTTAAATGAGTCAAAACCCTTAGCACGACCAATATTCTTAAGGTCTTAGCTCCTAACCTCAAAATACCAAAAGGTCACCTTTCGAGTGAGTCGAAACTTTTAACTCAGCCTATTTCCTTAGATTTATAAGACAAAACCGAAGCCGTTGAAGAGGCTAGCTTTCGACGAAGATGGAACCTATCCATTTGAACCCTATCCTTCAATCATTAGAACCAACCTTTAGGACATCACAACTGTTTTGAAAGGGGGTTTTGACAGGATAATTAAACCAATTGAGCAAGTTAGAAAGACATAAGAAAAGGGATGATAGGAATTTCGAATGAGTAGAAAGGTTGAATAAAGAGAAGTTTACGCTACAACGACCTATTCGAAAGGTAGATTAAAGGGACTAATAAGATTCTAACTGCCTCTACCTAATCCAAAGGTGGTTTTAAAGGAGACTCCTACACTTAAACTCTACTTTGAGATGTTCACAAGTTTTCTTGTTAACACTACTGTAAACACACATGCACACATTACAAACCATTTTAACATGGTGTGTACATGTATATATGCATGTACATATTTGCTCACTTAAATATATAAACATATAAGATAAGAGAAAATAATTTACAAATAAAAGTATATATATATATACATATAAAACTCCCTTTTTCAACAGAAAGTACTTGAGATATAACATGAATAGTGCAAGAGAGGGGTGAGTATATGGTGGATGAAAATGAAGCGAGAGGGGAGAGGAGTGGAATGCATGCATGTATACATATTTAATTATAAGCACTTTGTATTTTTAATTATTTTCCTAAGCAAACATATACCCCTTAACTCTCACGTTTCCCATTTTAAACCTCCAACTTCATTTCAAAATTCCTAAAAGCTTTAATAAACACATCCATGACTTCCTTTCATAAAATTTAAAGTAAGAAAAAAATCACTTCTTTTGGCTAAAATCTTTTCCTTAATTCACAAAAACACTTCTACATCATCTACCACACCTCTCTTCCAAAATACAAGCACCCAAATTCCTCTAGTCTACATGGCCAAGCCCAAACACTACATAGCCAAGCCTAAACATCACATGGCATAGCCCATTCAAAGTGTTCAAGCATCCAAAGTTTCAGTTTTTGCAATATACTAAGTTGTTTCAAAAATTTAACAGAAGTTCGCCTTGAATTAGTAAGCTACGGTGAGTAAAACTCTTGTTTTTGGAAAAGAATATAACTTGATTTTGACGAACTATATGTTGTGGAAATATAGTATTGTTTGTGTTGAAATATCACGTTCTTTGGATGACATATGATTATAAGTTTGTATTTGAGCTTGGATTTGTGATTTGGATGTCAAATGATATGTTTGGATACGGATATGTGAATGGTAAGTTATGATATGATGGCAGTGTGCTTTCGAAACAAAACCAAGTGTATGTGATGAAATTTTTGTGAAGTTAGCACCTTGAAAAGTTGCAAAAGACTTGAGATCCAATTTGGAAACAAAAGCTTGTTTCTAGTTTGGATTTGGAAAATGTTTTTTCTTCAAGTTTTCACCTTTTGTTTTAAGTTTTCAAAAATCTTCCATTCTTGTTTCAAATATGTAGTATCTGGTGCTAAAGTGAGGTTTTCACCTAGAAATCAATTCTACCCGAACTGCGCTCATAGCGATAATCGCTATAGATGCAGTTCAGAAAATTTCACGATTTCAAGTTTTAAAGTGTTTTCTTTTGAATTGTTTTTGAAAACTCATTTCAAATCAATTAAGTTAGTCCAAGTTTTAATTTTAGTTATTTAATAATTAAATTATTTAATTTATTAATTAGGGTAATCATTAATTAATTAATTAAGTAATTAAGGTTTAAGAAATTATTAACCCAAGTAATTATTTTTAATTAAGGAAGTTTTAAATAATGATTAATTAAGATAAAAGAAAATTAATTTTTATTTAATCAAATTTATTTACTTTAATAAATATTTAATTACGGTTAGTTATTTAATTATTTAATTATATAATTAAAGGTAATTATCCACTTAAATTGGTTTTAATTCTTAAATGAATGTTATTTTAATTTAAGTTTAATTAAAGTTAATTATAAATAAATTTTTAATTAATTAAGGTTTGAAATATGAATTTTGATTTAATTAATATTAAATAAAGTTTAGTTAAATATTAAACTTATGATTTAATTAAAGCTTATTTAGTTTAAGGTTTCTTTCAAACCTTTATCGGTTATTTATTTTTAACCAACTTTCTTGTTTAAGTAAATTGTTTTAAACCAAAGGATCTCTTGTCCATGCTATTAAATAGCCAAATGAATTGATGTAGTTGTAATAAAACGTTGACACGTTTTATTGAAAGTAAGTTGACTTGCACTTATCACAAATATCGCACTTCGAGAATGTGATGAATACAAGGAAGTTAATTTCGATAAGAGGGTCATGATATTCTAAGTAAAAAAACATATATCCGTATGTAAATCTTACATCCTAGTAGTGGAATGGTCCACTATAAACAACTTGGCCCTTTAAAATTATCGAACGTCGGTTTGGAGAGACCGGGATCGGATAGCGGCGTTATCCGAAAACCATTTTGAACCAACATATGCATTCGGATTGGAAATAGTGAAGGCAAGATTCAAGATGAAGACTTTGAAGTGCAAGGGCTATTTGCTATTAACCCTAAGGGTGATTCCAAAATGGGTGTAGTGGAGATAGTGCCTTCCGTTCATTCTTCTCTTGAACGACTTATATGGATGAGTGCTGACATTATGTCAGTATCTTGAAGCCAATGTTAGCAGTCCAAGTGGAAATGCTATAGTAAAGGTAAAGACGTAGCCTCAGGCCTTAACAACCAGGAATGACTAAAACATGGGAGATGCAGCAAAGCTAAGTGGGTCTCTCCCACTAGGGTGAGGTCATCCCTATCTAGTGTCCATATTGTCGACTCATGTATGCTTCGGTATGATTGTTGATCCCAATCGAGGGGTGATTTTATTTGGTACTATCCAGCAAGGGCTAGGTCGGTTTTATTTTGGTAGGGAATCCTAGCGAGGTCCTCTATGACGACCCGGAATTTTGGACATTTGAAATTGGAATATTTAATTGATTTTAAATATTCAAAAGTAAATTTTTAATTTGAATTTCAAATATCACTATTTATTGGGTAATTTAATTATTAAATTAAATAATTTGAAGTTTGGTGAAATATTGAATCTTCAGTTTTATGCTTGTTAAAAATATTCCAAAGGCTTGTAAAATTTATATTGATAGTATTGAAGATAGTAAAAGTGTTAAACTTGAATTTGGGAGTGTTTTGTTAAGTTTTGAAATTATATCATTTAAATTGATATTTAAAAATAGCCTGCCGAGGCACAGTCTCGGATTTCAACGAAACAAGTTCCATTGGATCCGTAATAGTGTATTATTATCGGATTTCAATTTTCGTAGTGATTGGAGTTGTTGTGTGAGCGTAAGGTATATAAACGCGCTGGAATCTATATCGAAAATTTAATATAATAACTGGGTCCAAAAATCTATCTTCTCCATACGATCGAGTTAGGACTTGAAACCTTTTCCATTTCGTTCGTAATAGGGGTATAACATTATGAATGCCTAGTGCCTTGCCTCGATAGGAGTTCAAATTTGTAAATTGCTTTTGGAAAATGAGATATTTTGAGCTTAAAGTAAAATTATATATATATTGTCAATTCAATATTCCTTTCAGCCATAAATTTATCAAATCAGGCCTATGATGTATGCATTCCTATACCTTCTTCAACACGCTTCTCTCTTTTCGAAACATCACTTTCCTTTCATTTCAAACAGCCGCGTTCTTTGTTTCAGAAAGAAAATGGCATTTCTAAATCAAAAATAAAATGAAGGAAAATAAAATCAATGGCAGAGATTCCCCTTTTCAAATTCATTCGCGTCTCACAACTAAATTAAATTGGCCGCGTTCTTTCATAATCGAATTTCCCCTTTCCTTCAGTAACCCAAAATGAAATCAATCTCCCCCTCCATTTATTCGCTTTCGAAGAATCAATTCGAAACCGGCCTTCCTCTTTTCTTCAGTTAAAAAAAATCAACTCCGATATAAAATATATATATAATCGATCTGAGAAGCAAAGGAGGGTTGATCGAAACCTCGTACGATGGCACTTGCTTTGAGCAGCGGCGAGCCGATCAATTGGGGTGAGGGTCGCTTAGAAGTTCGCGATGAGGTCATGATCAAAGAAGAGGCGCATGGTCGCAGCGGAAGGGGAAGAGATCCGCAGGAGGTCGTGGGGTTTTCTGGTCGGCGAGTTCGATCAGAGCACGTGCTTTGTGAGGCACGGTGATTCCTGGAAGGTTAGATGTTCTCATGGTTGAGATTTTACAGATTTTGTTGCCTCGAAGATGTTCGAGATGGTGCGGGAATCGACGAGGTTAAGTTAGGGTTTTGAACTATCCTTAGCATAACCAATACTAGTGTAAGGCCTAACTACAGATGGCCGCTCCTATCCAGCCTTATTCTTCGTAATAACAGATAATATTTCTTTTAATACTCTTTGTTATTATGAGCATAGAGGTATAAGTGATTTTAAAATAATTATAATTACAAGTGATTTTGTAACGACCCGGAAATTTCGAACCCGAAATTTCCAGATAGTTAGAAGAAAAAGAAAAGAGATAGAAGAAAGAAACAGAAGAAGAAGATCAGAAACATCAACATCTCACATTCACAGCGGATAAAATATAATACTAAATGATAACAGTTTTACAAAACAATATTATATCTGTCGATTACATTTTAATACATCAGAGTTACATATTTATACAGACACTAGATATACACAATTATCAAGTCTCAGATATACAATAATATAACACAGTAGAAACACTCCATACGTTCCTGCCATCCAGCTCGACTCCTGAACTCCAGAACGTCCTTACCTGAAAATCTGTAATACTCGGTCTGACCCGAGCATTACCACAAAGTAACACCCGAGTCAGGCTGGAAACCAGCGTGAGTAAACCCATATAATTTGAAATACTAAGTTATAAAACTTATTTAAACCCAGGGTAACTCGTATCTTCTACGAGTTCTTACTTATTATATTCAAACAATTATTTCACAAAATAATATCTAAGTACCGTTACTTAGTTCCAAGGGTCCAGATTACTCAATTTATTTCATCCCAGCCTATTCGATTTACAAATCAAATCTATAAAGAATTATAGATTACAAATCGAAGTGGTTTCGGGTATATTTCTGATACCCGATCCCGGTCTCTTCGAATCAAATGTCATTCTTTAATCAAGGTGTTTTAAGTTAAACAATTTAATTTAAATTCAGGATATCACATTCACATAGCAATTCTATCTCAGATAGATAACTTACATTATCACAGTTCATCCAAAGCATCTCATATCACAGAGCATCACAAATCACATATCAGAGATATCAAATAATCCATGGCATTCAATTCAGGTTTATCATTTTTAAGCAAGATTTATCACTTCTAAAATTAATTTAATTCATCTCTAATTGAATTAATTATAAATCTTTAATCACCTAGATTACCTTTACTTAACCTTAATCAATTACAAACCAATTAATTAATCATCTTTTAATTATCCATCTTAATTAATCATCCTTGATTAATTATACTTAAATTACATTAAGTAAATAGCCTTTAATTAATTCACCAATTAATTATCCTTAACCATTCATAGTAATTAACCTTTAATCACTCTCATTAATTAATGATCCTTAATTAATTACATTAATTAACCAACCCTTTAATTATTTCCATTAATTAATTTACTCTATTAATTAATGAAACTTAATTACAAATTAAGTACTTCTTAATTACTAGTTAATCAATCTCTAATTACTTAATTAACTACTCCCTAGCTAATTACTAAATAAATCAATCTTAATTACTTGATTAATTAATTCTTAATTGCAACTTAATTACTCAATTAGTTAATCTCTATTCTTAATTAATAATTAATAATTCTTTATTACAATTAATTAACCTTTAATTAATTAATTTATAATCCTTAATTATTTATTAATCAAATCAATTAACTACTCTTAATTAATTACTTAATTAATCCTTAACAACTAATTAAATTAATTATATTTAATTCCCTTTATTAAACTAATTAATCTCATGACATTATAACCTTAATCATCTTAAGATAATACCTTAATCCTCATTAAGACTTTAAAGCATTTTAACATTTTAATTAGCTTAACCTAATTAAATCATTAATTAAATTTTAGAATAAATAATCATTTATCTAAAAAAAATTTATGGTAAACAAACTTAACTTCTTTAAAAATCATTTTATAAAAGAAGTTTTAAGATACAAATTTCAAAAATAAATTGATTTAAAAACATTTGAAAACTGCTTATCACAGCCGCTTGGAGTCAAACCGAAGATCCCTCGGGTCCATCCCCGAGTCACTCGCGAGCCACTCACGCGAAATCACTTTACTTCTAGTCACAAACGCGACATTCTCGAGCCTGACCCGTGAAGAGTGCTTCTTCCCCAAACTACAACCCAACTCCAGATACACGAAGAAACTCGTACACGCGTGCACATGTACAGGAATTCCAATTACCTTCGATCAAATCTCCGACCACCACCAAGTCGCCGTTCCTCCCCTCAGTCACCATAAACAACCAGGTCATCTAAACGATCACGAAATCAAAATCGAACTATGCTATCACTTCCAGGAACACAGATCATGGATGAAATCATCTCGCTCCGATGATTTGGACCATCAGATATTACGAGTCTCCGCCCGAAGCTTCGCCACGAACCCTAGTCTCGTTTCCCTTAAGTCCGGTCCACCTCGAATCACTACCGACGAAGAAATCGACCTGACAACATCCTCGACCAAAAACAGCCTCTAAACCCTACTTCATCGTCTTTCAGCCACCACGATCAACTATAAATGCTTCGAGCATTTTTCCCGAGTTTCCCCGGCCTCCACCTTCCTTCAGCCATGACCATGACTTACCCAAACTCGCCGATCGTCAGAATTTGCCAAGAAACCAATTTTCGTTCATCTATCAATTTCTTTCAAAATACTTACTTAAAAATCCTGATTTTATCTTTAAAAATCATAGTTTTTAAATACGAATCAGATGATAAAAGCAAAAACCAAGATTTAACCAATTAATTTCTGACAAAATTTTGATTTCCATTGTTCTTCTTCTTCCCAGTTAAATTACTTGCTAATTACACATATAAATATTTTTAAAAATAGAATTTAGTTATTACAAACATATTTTCTTCAACCATCATAATCTAATATAGTTTATACGAAGAGGAATTTAGCTTTGAGTAAGTTTTTGGTCTGTTGAACACTAAGCAGAGACATGCCTATCTATCACACAGACATGCACACATACATTTCATCCATGCAAAACATAATTAAAATATTACTACCATTAAATCTTACATGCAAATTGTAAATAAGAAGATTTAAGCTTTAGAAAAGAAGTTTACTCACGATTTTTTTTTTTTACAGAGGAACCAGGATTTGAAAACTGGAAACAGATTTCTTTGATCTGATCTGCTATGTTTTTAGTTGAGATAAACTTGTATCTTTGCTTGAATTTGAACTTGAATTGAATCTTGAATCTTCTTGCTTTGGAACAGAGATGATCAAGGTTTTGAAAACTGAGATGATGATGCTTTGATTGCTTTTGATTAATCTCGGGTTGAAGAAAAGTACAGGCTTTGGTTTTTAAATTCTTGAAAATGATTTATAGGTTACTGAATTTGATTAATTTCTGGTTTGAGGAAAATTAGATTACAGATTTTTTTTGAGTTATAGGATTGAGTCTTCCTTAGCTTTTGAATTTGAAGAATAGAAAAAGAATTGAAGAGAGGAATTAGATGGATATATAGGCTACATTATGATTTATTAAAAATAAAAGAAAACTAAAATTAAAAAAATGACACTTGTCTTTCTTCTCACTTAATCATCTAACACTTGTTAATAAGGAGATTTATAATTTAACACATGTTATTTGATTATCTAATATGTTAACACTTGTCTCATGATTTAATTAGTTATATTTTTAAATGTTAATGAAAGATTAATACATAATCAAGCTTAATGAATTAGCTAATTTGTATTTATATGTAAAAATAATCTTAAAAGAAATAAAAGCCAAATTCAAATTAAACTTTTGAAATCCAAATTAAAGTCAACTTATTCAATTTTAAAATGATAACTTCATTTTCTTATTTTAATTCTTTTTATATTTATATGGAAAATAATACATTATTAATATGGTTTGAAAATAATAATTTTAACAATTTTAAATGATTTATAAAAGAGATCATAAATCACTATTATTATTAAATGAATTAAAACCATATGCCAATTTTTTAATTTAAACTTATATATAAAATTTCCAAATCATAGATTATCTATAATATATATACAAGTATTATCAAACCAATACTTATTCATATATATATATATATATATTTCCATTACCAGAAATTTTATTTAACTTATAAATTTAGTATTTCTATTAATAAATTTAGTTAATTAATCAGTTACAAATATTACAAAAATCCGGGTTATCACATTCCTCCCCCCTTAGAATCTTTTCGTCCTCGAAAAGGAACGAAGTCAAAATTTATTATTTGCTTAATATCAGATAAATTTCTTGTTGAACATTTTAACTATAAATTCTCTTTATATTAAAATTTTAAAATACTTTAAAAATCTATATAATATTACAAAAATAGTTTTTATAAAAATACTTTTATAACTCGATGTTTCAACAAGTCCATTCTCGTTCTCACAGAAATTCGGTCATACGTTGATCAGGCGTAAGACTGAAAATCTATAAGTACTTAGCAGACCCATTTTCAACACCCAGTGAAAATATTTGGAAAATACCTTATTTGAAAATATCGAAAACGTTTTTGAAAATAGAGGAAATATCTTTGGTGAGAATGCTCTGGAAATCATCACCCCCATCCATGGTCACAGTTACATCACGGGTTACGTTGCCATCGCAGCAAAAGTCCATGTAACTGATAACAGCATGGAACCCACAACAGATCGCAGTTACATTCCAGGGTTACGTTGCCGTCGCAGCAAAAGTCCATGTAACTGTTGGCTCTCAGCGGCACACACGATTTCGCTGTCAAAATGAAACTCCTCCACATAGGTCGCAGTCTACCGATATAAAATCAAACGCAGACTGTTGGCTCTCAGCGGCTCAAACGACTTTCGCTATGTTACCATAGTGTCACAGTCTACCGATATAAAATCAAACGTAGACAGTTGGCTCTCAGCGGCACACATGACTTCCGCTATGGTCTGCAGTAGATCGCAGTGACATTGAGTTAAATTGTTGTCACAGCATAACTCAAATGCCTCTGTGGGCACCAGCCCCTCGACTTTCGCTACACAAATAATCCTCAGGAACTAGTTTTGTCCGGACTCCTCACAGGATCAACTTTAGAAACCCCCCTTAGGGCTCAAGGCAGTACCACCCAGTGGTACTCCTGAGAAGTTCATTTCAAGGAAGCGCCTTTTTCCCCAGAGCTATACTCAAAACATTTTATACTATATACTTATAGTATCTTCAAATCATACCCTTTATGATTTATCAAAATCTCCTTTACACAAAATCGATTACCAAAAATCGATAATTCTCAAACTAGGCTTTCCAAAATCCAAAATTGATTTTTCCCAAAAATCAAAAGCCCTTTCCAAAATCCATAGGTTCCCAAAACTTTTTCCAAAATCATTCTCATAAGATCCTTTATATATATAGATATAGATATATATATACTTTGAAAATCTTTGGATCATTTCAAACTTTGTATAAAACCTCTTTTATACTTCAAATATTTCAAAACCCTTTTCTTTTAGCAATAGATTCAACAAGGGAAGATTTACCTTATATAACAAGGATATATAACTTTATTTTATTCTAAATCAAATATTCACATTTGATAAATCTTTTATAAAGTTATTAACCATATTTCTTTTCAAAAAACCATTTTACAGTTCTTATCCACAAATCTTCAATATCAATTTCATTCAAATCCGTACGATGTACACATATCATCCGTACACAATATCAATCTGATCGCTCAATCGATCACACAATTTCACTTCCGAACTAGTATCGTCCACCCGACTTCCTAGTGCGGACTCAGATCTAGTTTCTTGATCAGAAACCGTCATTCTCCTTGCATAGTCACAACTATGATAGAGAATATCCAGAACCAATCAACAATCCATATCCAGGTTCGCCTGTTGAAAATCGAGCGAAAAATCCCAACTCGGATCGATAATACTATCTCGAAATTCTATGCTCGAATCTGGATCAAATCACTATGCGAATAGAATAATATACGTATATCCTACGTATTTATCTTTATTGGTTATTAGCCAAATCAGTTTCCTTTTCTATTCATATTTCCTTTAATTTCATTCACTTAATCTCAATTGCTTCCATTTCCAATTGAGTTATTACTTCAATTACAAACAGTCTGAACTCTGACCTATTTAATTTAAAAATAACTTGAAAAAATTTAAAATAGATAAGTAGTTGAAAAATAGTTATTAGTTTGTAAAATATCTGTAAAATAGTTAAGTAGATATAAAATAGTTAGATAATTGCAAAATAGATTTAAAATAGTGATTAGATGTAGGTAACTGAAAAATAGTAATTAGTTTATAAGACAGTTTCAAAATAGTTAAATAGTTCCAAAATAATTGTAAAATAAGTATAAGATAGTTTGGGGTTTAAGAAGAAAGTTTGTATAGTAAATAGTTTGGAAAAATATATTTGTATTAAAACAATTTATTTTGAAAATAATCCAGAGCCAACTGTTTAATTTCCCAATCTCCATTTCCAATTAATTTCCCATCAATTCAATTTAAATTTCCACTTCCATTTAAATTGACTCAATACTACAATTTCCATCCCAATTCAAGTTGAATTAACCTTAATTTCTTTCCAATTCAAATCAAATTCCATTTGATTTTTTCTTTTAAACTTATTCAACTTTAATCACAATTCAAATTAATTCAAATCAAATTCAATTTGAACTAATTCTATTCAAATCTCAATTTAAAACTATCTCGAATTATAAAAATTCGAGTTAAATTTTTTTAAATATTGATTTAATTCCTTAAATCACAATTCCTTTACTTTTAAATTAATTCAACCTTTATTTTTTTTTTTAACAAATTAAATCTTTAAACCATTTAATTCTGAATTCAAATTTCAAAATTCCATTTTAAAATTATCTTTACTTAACTTATTACAAAGTTCAAATAAGAATTCAAAAACAATTTAATCTTTAGATTCTAATTTATTATCCATTTCAATTTCTAGATCTCAAACCCATTTTGAGATCATTCATAACTCCCATTTAAATTAACCATTTAACTACCCAAGTTAAATTTAAATTTCATCTTGAAATTTCCAATTCAAGTTATTCATTCAAACTTATTTAACTTCCTCCAAGTTAAATTAAATTTACTTAATCCGGTCAACTTTACACAATTTGAATTCCCATTCAAATTTTAAACTTTAGATTAATAATCTTTCCCCTTTAAGTTTAAAAACTTACTACACTTTGGGTTTCACATCACATCCCAAGGAAAATTTAAAACTCAACCTTAGAGTTTATTTCCAAATATAGATATTTATTTCCTTTACACACCAAGTTATACCTTAAATTTTTAAATCATTCTTGGTTTTTAATTTCAAACAGATTCCTTTAAAATAATTTCAAGTTTCCTCGATTTAGATTTAAAACTTCACAATTTTAAATTATCTTCAATTCCAATTTATAAGTCATATTCACCTAAAAGTTTACTTCCCTAAACATTTCATTTTGCTTAATCATTAACAACATTTCATTTTCAAACACAACAACCATTTATGATAATAACCAAGATTATCATATCTGGAAACCAATTCATTATTATCTTTATTCTGATAACACTTATACAAATTCAAGATTTTGATTTCAGTTTGAATTCATTTCAAACTTATCTTCATTAAATTTTAATTTGGTTGTATTTCTATTACCACTTAATTTAATCCCAATATTTTAACAACCAATTACCTTAATATTTATTAAAAAGAAATATTGCTTTATATATAATCTTATATAAAAATAATTTGAAATCTTTATATATGAAAATAACAAATACGCTCTCATATATATATACACTCAACTCATTCTAGGGTACCATTGACCCTATCTTTAATGAGTAATCCCAACAGAGCCAAGGTTCTCGCTTAACCTTCAGCTCTGATACCAAATGTAACGACCCGGAAATTTCGAACCCGAAATTTCCAGATAGTTAGAAGAAAAAGAAAAGAGATAGAAGAAAGAAACAGAAGAAGAAGATCAGAAACATCAACATCTCACATTCACAGCGGATAAAATATAATACTAAATGATAACAGTTTTACAAAACAATATTATATCTGTCGATTACATTTTAATACATCAGAGTTACATATTTATACAGACACTAGATATACACAATTATCAAGTCTCAGATATACAATAATATAACACAGTAGAAACACTCCATACGTTCCTGCCATCCAGCTCGACTCCTGAACTCCAGAACGTCCTTACCTGAAAATCTGTAATACTCGGTCTGACCCGAGCATTACCACAAAGTAACACCCGAGTCAGGCTGGAAACCAGCGTGAGTAAACCCATATAATTTGAAATACTAAGTTATAAAACTTATTTAAACCCAGGGTAACTCGTATCTTCTACGAGTTCTTACTTATTATATTCAAACAATTATTTCACAAAATAATATCTAAGTACCGTTACTTAGTTCCAAGGGTCCAGATTACTCAATTTATTTCATCCCAGCCTATTCGATTTACAAATCAAATCTATAAAGAATTATAGATTACAAATCGAAGTGGTTTCGGGTATATTTCTGATACCCGATCCCGGTCTCTTCGAATCAAATGTCATTCTTTAATCAAGGTGTTTTAAGTTAAACAATTTAATTTAAATTCAGGATATCACATTCACATAGCAATTCTATCTCAGATAGATAACTTACATTATCACAGTTCATCCAAAGCATCTCATATCACAGAGCATCACAAATCACATATCAGAGATATCAAATAATCCATGGCATTCAATTCAGGTTTATCATTTTTAAGCAAGATTTATCACTTCTAAAATTAATTTAATTCATCTCTAATTGAATTAATTATAAATCTTTAATCACCTAGATTACCTTTACTTAACCTTAATCAATTACAAACCAATTAATTAATCATCTTTTAATTATCCATCTTAATTAATCATCCTTGATTAATTATACTTAAATTACATTAAGTAAATAGCCTTTAATTAATTCACCAATTAATTATCCTTAACCATTCATAGTAATTAACCTTTAATCACTCTCATTAATTAATGATCCTTAATTAATTACATTAATTAACCAACCCTTTAATTATTTCCATTAATTAATTTACTCTATTAATTAATGAAACTTAATTACAAATTAAGTACTTCTTAATTACTAGTTAATCAATCTCTAATTACTTAATTAACTACTCCCTAGCTAATTACTAAATAAATCAATCTTAATTACTTGATTAATTAATTCTTAATTGCAACTTAATTACTCAATTAGTTAATCTCTATTCTTAATTAATAATTAATAATTCTTTATTACAATTAATTAACCTTTAATTAATTAATTTATAATCCTTAATTATTTATTAATCAAATCAATTAACTACTCTTAATTAATTACTTAATTAATCCTTAACAACTAATTAAATTAATTATATTTAATTCCCTTTATTAAACTAATTAATCTCATGACATTATAACCTTAATCATCTTAAGATAATACCTTAATCCTCATTAAGACTTTAAAGCATTTTAACATTTTAATTAGCTTAACCTAATTAAATCATTAATTAAATTTTAGAATAAATAATCATTTATCTAAAAAAAATTTATGGTAAACAAACTTAACTTCTTTAAAAATCATTTTATAAAAGAAGTTTTAAGATACAAATTTCAAAAATAAATTGATTTAAAAACATTTGAAAACTGCTTATCACAGCCGCTTGGAGTCAAACCGAAGATCCCTCGGGTCCATCCCCGAGTCACTCGCGAGCCACTCACGCGAAATCACTTTACTTCTAGTCACAAACGCGACATTCTCGAGCCTGACCCGTGAAGAGTGCTTCTTCCCCAAACTACAACCCAACTCCAGATACACGAAGAAACTCGTACACGCGTGCACATGTACAGGAATTCCAATTACCTTCGATCAAATCTCCGACCACCACCAAGTCGCCGTTCCTCCCCTCAGTCACCATAAACAACCAGGTCATCTAAACGATCACGAAATCAAAATCGAACTATGCTATCACTTCCAGGAACACAGATCATGGATGAAATCATCTCGCTCCGATGATTTGGACCATCAGATATTACGAGTCTCCGCCCGAAGCTTCGCCACGAACCCTAGTCTCGTTTCCCTTAAGTCCGGTCCACCTCGAATCACTACCGACGAAGAAATCGACCTGACAACATCTTCGACCAAAAACAGCCTCTAAACCCTACTTCATCGTCTTTCAGCCACCACGATCAACTATAAATGCTTCGAGCATTTTTCCCGAGTTTCCCCGGCCTCCACCTTCCTTCAGCCATGACCATGACTTACCCAAACTCGCCGATCGTCAGAATTTGCCAAGAAACCAATTTTCGTTCATCTATCAATTTCTTTCAAAATACTTACTTAAAAATCCTGATTTTATCTTTAAAAATCATAGTTTTTAAATACGAATCAGATGATAAAAGCAAAAACCAAGATTTAACCAATTAATTTCTGACAAAATTTTGATTTCCATTGTTCTTCTTCTTCCCAGTTAAATTACTTGCTAATTACACATATAAATATTTTTAAAAATAGAATTTAGTTATTACAAACATATTTTCTTCAACCATCATAATCTAATATAGTTTATACGAAGAGGAATTTAGCTTTGAGTAAGTTTTTGGTCTGTTGAACACTAAGCAGAGACATGCCTATCTATCACACAGACATGCACACATACATTTCATCCATGCAAAACATAATTAAAATATTACTACCATTAAATCTTACATGCAAATTGTAAATAAGAAGATTTAAGCTTTAGAAAAGAAGTTTACTCACGATTTTTTTTTTTTTACAGAGGAACCAGGATTTGAAAACTGGAAACAGATTTCTTTGATCTGATCTGCTATGTTTTTAGTTGAGATAAACTTGTATCTTTGCTTGAATTTGAACTTGAATTGAATCTTGAATCTTCTTGCTTTGGAACAGAGATGATCAAGGTTTTGAAAACTGAGATGATGATGCTTTGATTGCTTTTGATTAATCTCGGGTTGAAGAAAAGTACAGGCTTTGGTTTTTAAATTCTTGAAAATGATTTATAGGTTACTGAATTTGATTAATTTCTGGTTTGAGGAAAATTAGATTACAGATTTGTTTTGAGTTATAGGATTGAGTCTTCCTTAGCTTTTGAATTTGAAGAATAGAAAAAGAATTGAAGAGAGGAATTAGATGGATATATAGGCTACATTATGATTTATTAAAAATAAAAGAAAACTAAAATTAAAAAAATGACACTTGTCTTTCTTCTCACTTAATCATCTAACACTTGTTAATAAGGAGATTTATAATTTAACACATGTTATTTGATTATCTAATATGTTAACACTTGTCTCATGATTTAATTAGTTATATTTTTAAATGTTAATGAAAGATTAATACATAATCAAGCTTAATGAATTAGCTAATTTGTATTTATATGTAAAAATAATCTTAAAAGAAATAAAAGCCAAATTCAAATTAAACTTTTGAAATCCAAATTAAAGTCAACTTATTCAATTTTAAAATGATAACTTCATTTTCTTATTTTAATTCTTTTTATATTTATATGGAAAATAATACATTATTAATATGGTTTGAAAATAATAATTTTAACAATTTTAAATGATTTATAAAAGAGATCATAAATCACTATTATTATTAAATGAATTAAAACCATATGCCAATTTTTTAATTTAAACTTATATATAAAATTTCCAAATCATAGATTATCTATAATATATATACAAGTATTATCAAACCAATACTTATTCATATATATATATATATATATATTTCCATTACCAGAAATTTTATTTAACTTATAAATTTAGTATTTCTATTAATAAATTTAGTTAATTAATCAGTTACAAATATTACAAAAATCCGGGTTATCACAGATTTTAAAATCCTAATAAATTTAAATATAAGAGAAGATTTTTAAGTAAAATAATTATAGAGAATTTAAATAAATTTAAGAATGTATTGGATAAGAATATAAGTGATTTTAAAATCCTAATAAATAAATTCCTACTATGGGAAAAGAGGATTTTGAGCAAGCAAAGAAATAATGAAAATTTAAACTTAAGTGATATTATTTAAAGTAATAAAGGATTTACTTTAAAATTCAAGGTTTAAATTTATTCGAAAGGATAAAGAAGGAATTTGAAAGAAATAAAAGAAATTTTATTTCAGTTTAAATCATAATAAGAAGTCGAATCTGGAATTAATGGAATTAATGGGATTTTAAAATAAATTGGGTAAACCAGAGAACTTATTTTAAAAATGGAGTTGATTTGGAAATCGATTTGAAATTTGATAAAGTGTTTGAAATTGTGTTTAAAGATGGATGAGACCATCAAATTTATAAACTGGGTTTATAAAAGTAAAGTAATATATCGGTGGATATTTGGAAGAATAAATTCATGGTTGGAATTTATTTAAGGAATGGGTAAATTTGGTCAAAAAAAATAGTGTTTTATTTTAAAAAAGGTGAAAGAGAAGTGTATTTCCCTAGAAAGCCAAGTACGTTTCCAAGTAAATTTTTAAATATAAGTTGAAAGTTTTAAAGTTGTTTAAAGGAATTTTTTAAGAAAATATTATTTAAGTTGTTAAAATTTTAAAGGTAAATATTTATTAAAATAGTTATAGTAGTAATTATTTTTAAAGGTTAATTGGTATTATGTTTTAAAAAGATAATTACTAATATTTATATTGTATAAAGTAGTTTTATCGTAAATATTTTTAAAGTATATATTTTTGAATAAAGTATTATAGTTTAAATTTAAATGTTTTGTTTAAAGTATATTTTTTAATATAGTGTTTAAATTATTTTAAAAATATGAAGTGTTTTTACTTGGTGATTTCAGTGGAGATAGATAATATTTGGGAAATTTACTCCGTGAGAGAAAGGTGGTTTTTGAAACCATTTTCAAAAGGGTTGAAAATGAAAATATATCTTGCGAAGATATTTGTGAGGTAAATAAATAATTTGGAAAATTATTTATTGTTTGATGGATGTTTGTGAATGTTAATTGATAGTTAAATGACCGACTATCAATATTGGCTAATGCACTGATCGTTTCGAAGAGACCGGGATCAAGATTTATTTCTCGAAAACCACTTCAATCTGGTTTATACGTTTTCGTGGGGAAACAAGTTTGGAATCGAAGATGGAGAAGTGAAGTGCAAGGACTAATCGCTACTAATCCCGAGGATGATTCCAAAATGGGTGTAGTAGGAATAGTGCCTTCGGTTCCGTTCGAACCCGGAACGGACTTGTATGGATGAATGCTTTCGGAACATCGTCAGGTGGACGGTAGGCATTCTAAGGGATATGTTCTATAAAGGTAACGCTTAGCCTCGAGCCTCATCAACCGGGAATGACTGAAAATCAGGGGTTATGCAGCAAGGCTAAGTGGGTAGCACCCAATTAGGGTGAGGTCATCCCTGTCTAGATGTCCCTTTTTATATTCGGCTTAGTGGTGCGGTTGCTGATCCCAACCGTAGGGTGATCTTACTCGGAATTATCCAGTAATGGGTAGTTCCGGCCTTGTGTTGCAGGGGATCGGGCGTGGTCCTCGGTACACTGATCTAGACCAGGTACTGTGATAGGTGGTACCCCAATGCCTAGTCATTAGTTGGAAATCCATTCTTCCTACGTGCCTTTTATAGGTTTTGTTTATAGAACCCACTTTGTGGCTAGTATGCTGGAATTTAATCATGTAACAATTTGAGCTATTTGAATAAGTATTTGTATATAGACACTACTATAATATCAGAAGATTTTGATAAGAAAGTGTTTTGGCTATCTTAGGTAAAAACCCGACATGTTTATTTCTGGCGTGGTCTTAGGAGATGCTTTGGATTTCAAAGGGTTTGGAAAACTTTAACAATCCAATTGAGTGTGTTTTCTCACGCAGGTTTTCCAGACTGACTCGGGTGTTATTTTATTATAATGCTCGAGTCAGACCGAGTATTATAGGATACAGGTTATGATGCTGTGGAGCTGAGGAGACGAGCTGGATGGCGAGACGTATCACACGTATATGATGTATATTCCGCTGTGTTGTGTATGTTGTGTATTCTGTATGTGGGAAAAGTTATTATAACTGTCCTGAATTGAGATGTTGATTGAATTGTACTTTGATGTTGTATTCTGATAATGTATGTATAAACAGATTTGCTTTTGTATAAAGATCAGTTATTAACTATTATATATTATTCCGCTGTGATTGTGAGATTCTGATGTTGTTTCTATTTTCTTCTTCTACCTCTTTCTTTTCTAAGCCTGATGGTTCGATTTTTCGAGTATGAAAACTCGGGTCACTACATCCTCGATGTTATTTTATCTAGAGATGCACCGTGACGGGCGAGACCCAGTAGCCCAGTCATTGTATGGAATCCATTTCCCAATAAGTACCTTCAGTCTTAGTTGTATACCGATTATGATAGAATTTAATTAATATCTATTTTAATTATTTACTTGAAAATCCTGGACATTATCATAATATCAGTGGATTTATATATAAATTTTTTTGATTATCATAAGGTAAAAACTCATCCGTATTTATGTGCGGTGTGGTCTTACGAAATACCTTTGATTTTCAAAGCATTCTATAAAAGTAAAGTTTAAGTAGTTTTAAGTTTACTGGCACCAAACCCATGTCAAACCTGGATATTTTCTTTTCCTAAAACTCTTGGGCACTCAATTATTATGAGTAGCCAAGTGATCCAGGTTTCTTACGGAAGCATTTTAAAGGAGCTGGAGCAGGTGGCTTCACCTTTGGTTATTATCTTATTTCGCTGTGTTTATGTATGATCTATGTATTTTATAAAGGCAGGTAGTTATAACTGTCGATTTGAAGATGTAATGTAATGAATCTTATGTATTATTTGTATGGAAATGACTATGTTATACCCGTTATTATCTATTATATGTTGTACTAATTCGTGGTGAGATTTTGTGATTGTGTAGGTTCTTTTTACCTTTCCTTTTCTTCTACCCTTAATGGCTCGTCTTTCGGATTAAGAAAGGCAGTCATTACATTTTGGTATCGGAGCTTAGGTTAGGCGAACACCTTGGCTTTGATTTTGGGTCAACTTCTAAAGTGTGTATTTTTAATTTTTATTCATGTACATATATATATATATATATATATATATATATATATATATATATATATATCTGACAGATAGATCAGCTTGATAGGTTTGAATAGTACCCTTCTTTCAAGATTTATCTCATCCAAGTATTCTAAGAATTATTTTACTATGTCCAGGTAGTAAAAAATGCGTAACATAGGCAGATGAGGTCGGGGAGTAGGTAGCACTACGACTACAAATGGTCGAACCCCAAATCTTGGAGGAGTTCGGATTGCCGAAGAGGCAATGCCAAAGTAGCCAAGAGTGAATTTCGCAACCTTATGCAAGGGTTACGCCAATCTAGGAGGGAAACCATTTAAAGGAACTATGTATTTCATGGAAGTGCAAGCCTGGTTGCGATCTTATGAAAAGATTTTTAAAGGTCTTGGTTTATCTAATGAACAGAAAAGGTTCTTAGCAACATGGCAACTATAAGAAGGAGCAGCAGCTTGGTGGGACTCCCTAACTGCATATATTCTAGAAGAAAAGTTTTTATGGGCCCAATTTAAAGAAGTTTTTGAGGACCAATTCTTGCCAACCTTAGGAATGACCAGGATGTACCAGAACTTCATGGATTTGAAGTAGGGGGATCTATCGGTAGCAAACTATAAGACGAAGTTCAATGAGCTATCATGTTTTGGACCGAAATTGATCAACACCCCATTAAAGAGAAATCAAATGTTTGTTTTGGGTATGAGGGAAGAATACCATGAGAGAACGACTGCTCATGTTAAGGGTACTTTTGTGGATTTAGTTGATATGGCTCTAACGTACGAGGCCTTGAAAAAGAAGTCTACTCCAGTAGCACCTAGTGGAAATACCAGTGGAAACGGTTCTAACAAGAGGAAGTTTAATCCTAATTGGAAGAAGCAAGGAAAAGGGAAACAGGGAGAAGGTCTTTTGTGGGGATAACCGTTATGGTACTCCATGCAGTCTCAAAAGCATTGTTATATGTTGTACACATATTTCTTGAGTTTCTCATACCAGATTATATCCGACATTTGATTTTTCCCTAAATTTCCCGTGTGCTCTTTCGAGTAGTTTATGAAAGGAAGGATTTCATTGATGTTCATTGGAGCTTGAGAAGACGACATAGATGTTTCACGTACCATAGTATTCATATTTCTATTGTATTTCTATACTATACATTTCAACATTTGTGAGGACAGGCAGTTATAACTGTCCAAGATGATGATAGTACTTATGTTTTTTAACTCTGAAATTTTTATATCAGAGTATTCCTTTGTACTATTCTTTTGATATTATATATTACTATTCTGCTAGTGAGATTCAGATGTTTGTTCTCTTCTTTCCTATTTTTTTTCCTTTTATTTTACCCTAAAAATTCATTTTTTGGGCATTTGGATGATCGACACGTGAATACCGTGGATGTATTACTATCGACATTTCGAGGATGAAAAGGCATGTCGTAACATGTTGTATTAGAGCTGAACTTTAAGCGAGAACCTTGGCGTTGGTGGGGTATGATCCATAAAGAGATAGAGTAATCGAATGCCCTAGAATTAGTTGAGTGTATTGTACATATGAGAGGGTATTTGTATTTGTTATAAATTTATACCTTATAGGTAACTACAACTACAAAAATTAAAGATCTAATATAAGGTAACTTATATAAGTGTGTATCATTAAAGTATAGTTCAATTAATTTAGGGATCAATGATGTTCATTCGTTACCCCTTATTAATTTGTTTAGCTGTGCTTGGCCAGTTTGTGAGCATTGACTATCATCTGTTGATTGTTTATTTATGCTTAACTAGTTTATGAACTATTTTACCTTTTCAATGCATCGGTTGGGTAGATAATATTTATAGATGCATTAAAACGAACACCTTATGAGTTTAGTTTCATAGTTTGACTGTAAGGCATTCGGTGGTAATGTTGAGTTAAAATTTAAATTTGTAAAAGATGTTTATTCAATCTGAAAGAAAGATAAGATATTTTGTAAAATAAACATTTATAAAATGATTTTATGTAAGAAAGTGATCTTATACAAGCATGGGTTGTAAAACAAAGTTTATAAATGGAAAGGATTTAAATTGATATTTTGAGAACTTAAATCTTGACGTCTTTAAAAATGTTTTTCAGGATTTTGCAAAATAATAGTAGTATTATTTAAAAGTAAATATTTGGGAAATTGGGTTATGAAATTGAGATCATAGTACTTAGTATATTTACAAAGTATTTGATACCATTTTGAAATGATTTTGGCTAAGTCCAAAAGGCATGAGTTGGATGTACTGAACTCACTTGTGTCGCTTGAGAATAATTCCCATAATGACTTCAGCATCATCGACATTCATTTTTAGGTGTCTAAGTGGGGGATGCTATATGATTATTTGAGTAAAACATATTCTGGTTTGATTTTGAAATACGATTTGTTATACAAAAGATATATGTATATATTATTATTTCAAAATGAGTTTAAATAAACCCTAGTGTTTAATTCTAAAGTTTTCTTTGGAAAGAAATTGGATATGAACTTTTTAGTTTAGAAAAGTTTTATGCCTATACTATGTAGGGTGCTCGAGTGGTTGTGGCATTGTCCAAAATAAATGTTTGGACTTTTCATGTTGTCCCTTCTTGGGTAAAGTGTGTTTAATAAATTATGAATATTTGTTAAGTAATTTTTTGGACATTTGTAGCCTATGCCTTCGGATTGTATGGTATGTGCATCATATTATGATATATTGTTCGATAGATTTCATTTGTTAAAATGAGACAAAATTTTGTTATGATTTTGGATAACTGGAAACTTCTGAATCGTTATAGAACTTGAAGCAAAATGTTTTGTATGAAAACATAAAAGGTGAGTTTATATAACACTTGAATTGAGAAGGTGGTAAGTTAAAACAAGTTTTAAATTTGTTGAATATCCTTGTTCACTAAAATGAATTTGATATATTGCATATACTCTTAGGATGTAGTAGAATATTATACGAGTGTGAACTTAAGTTATAACCATTTATAAACTTGAAGTTATGTTTTATGAAATGGTTCATAAATTATTTTACTATTAACAAGACATGCTATTTGTATAAATAAAGTGATAAAAGATATTAATATAGTTGAGAAATTAATTGGATAAAATATGTAAGTCGTACGTAGATCATTTTATTTACATGATTGTTCTTGATCCAGTATTCGAGTACCTTATTTCAAGGTGGTTTACAATGGTTCGAACAAGGATTTTTCATTCAATTTTTGACGAGGAACACTTGATACAGATTTATAAGACCCAAAGGTTTTCTATCATAGTACTGGCTATGTAAGGAGAACCAAGGTTTTTAATTAAGGAACCTAATCGAAGTCCACACTAGAGAGGTCAAGTCAACTATACTAGTTGGGGAGTTAAATTTATACGCTCGAGCAAGTGATCGGAATTGATATAGCATACGGATGGTCCATGTGCTTCGTACGGATTTTGGTATGTGCATACTATATTTTGTTGGCACATGGAGAGTTTAGGTGATGACTCTCCGATTTTTTATGAGGTATTATGAATCATCGACTAAGTAATAACTTGAGGCTGTAAAACGTAAGGTAAACTTAGTAGGCCGTTTATCATCCTTATGCGATGAAAGGATTTTGAACTTGAGAAAACCATGAGTTTTGTTTGCTGGTGATTAAATACTTTTAAGTATTGCTATGTGAATGTTTCTTTTGTTACTTGTGTCAGAATTTCGAGAATGAAATATTCTAAGCGGGGTAGAATGTAGCGACTCGATATTTCAGACACCTCGTATTTAAAAATCTGAATTATTCAAATATTTGAATCATGGATTTAATGTTATTAAAATGATTTAATAAGCATGTTAACTCCCTTTTAAATTATAGCTAATAATGGTAATCTTGTTTGAAAAAATGTTTAGAAAAATAAATACTTCAAAAACTATCGATAATGTGACCCAAAATCGTTTATCGATAAACACGTTTTTAGCCATTAGAAGTTGTTCATATTTTTTTATATGCACTTATTTGCTTTGGAAATCTATAAAATGAAATAAAAACATTTTACCATTTATGGAAGTTAACCTTTTGGATGATGTCATGGGTGATGTCGTCAAAGAAGTTAAGGAACAAAACAGTCGGATTAGTGAAAGTCTGGTTGAGTGACAACGAGAAAGAATGCACTTGGGATACAGAGGACAGGATTAAGGATATTTATCCTGAGCTATTGTGATGGTATGTTCTATATTTGTTGTATATAGACTTTTTACTTAGTAGGATATACTAGCATTATTTGCATGTTTGATATGCTTGTTATGTAGTCCTTACTGAATTTCGAGGATGAAATTCTTTAAGGAAGGGAGCCTGTATGTGATGCCTTATCCCGAGACCCACATTAACAAAGAGTATTACTGGGTAATAATGTCTGCTAATGTGGAGAATAGAGATGGTTAGCAGCGACCATCCATAGCTTTGTCTTAAACATCTATTGAATACGTCGATTGGGTGCTCTAATTTTTGTTTCTTTAGTGGATCGACATATCCAGTAAATGTTTAATACAAAACTACGATGGCTAATGGATCTATCAGAACAAAATACAACAACAACAACAAATATAACAAATCACAGAACAATAGTCAATCACATATATATATATATATATACATATACACAGATACACCACGGTATAATACAAAGTGATACAACAGAAGTGGTACATAAACCACAATATATATCATCAATTCAAAACGAATAGATACATACCATAGTTTACAAAACACTACAAATACTACACAAAAGGTGACAAGTAGATAATCCAAAGCGGAAGCAGCACAGAGAAGACCTACGATAGGTGTCTAACCTGAAACAACTCGGTCTGACCCGAGTATATAAAAATACATGGGTCGGTCTAGCTTAAATAAAACGATTAGCATATGATAAGTGAAATATAGGGATAAAGGATAATATTTCTTCTCGAAAGACAAAGTAACACAAAGATATGTCAACCACTAAATATGAGATAATGTCACTAAAATATCATAGGAGGATATCTCGAAAAGGTCAAGTTCAATGCTAATATCATTTAAACACAAATAATCGCCTCATATCATCGGCATGTAAAAAAGCCAATAGAATGGACTTCATTAACCATAACTCCTAATTAGAAAATCACAAATCTCAAAAATACGCCAAAGAATGGCAATCACAAATAGATCCTAAAATAGGAAATTCCAAATCTTGTAAATATGCCAAAAGAAGGCAATCACAAATAACTCCCTAAAAGGAGATTTAAAATATCAAAATAAACGCCAAAGATGGCAATCACAAATCAGAATATGTAGAACTCGATTAAGAGTTCAAACTCCAAAAATCTAATCGCCACATTATAATGTCTCAAACGGCTCAAATGCCAAATAATCACGAAATGGCGATACATTTGGAAAATCATAAATAAATAATGAAAATATCACAAAAGATAGCACGTGCTTATAAAAATGGCCGAAGCCCACCAAGTACTATATCTCAAAATAAGGCGCCAAAAACGTCCCGAAGGACAAACATCCCGAAGGACCACATCCCGAAGGAAAAAACATCCCGAAGGACAATACATCCCGAAGGACAAACATCCCGGAGAACAAACGACCCGAATGTCTAGTACTGGCAATCAACCCGAAGGTCCATAAAAATATCCTCAAACGAACAAGTCCGGAATTAACCAAAAATGTAAACGCATGTGTCCTATACCACATGTTTTACTCAGTCGTTTAATTCTCTTTCTTATACGGTCGAAGGGTGTGCAAAAATTAGCTTCAAACGAACAAGTATGGAATTAACCGAAAACGTAAACGCATGTGTCCCATACCACATGTTTTACTAAATGGTTTAATTCACTTTCTCATATGCTCGAAGAGTGCAAATACGTGTATTTTATATAGAAAATAATTTGTTTGAGAAAACTAATTTTTAAAATAATTTTTGAAATCGTTTGGAAAACAAACCCTTTTGAAATTCTCTTTATATTAGAGAATATATAGTTTTAGTAGCTTTATAATAATTTATAAATATTGTAAACTATTTATTTTAAAAAGCCATTTTATGTTAAAAATCATTTCGAAATTGTTTTAGAAAACCCGTGCTCGAAAACAACAGAAACCATCAAAAGCGCCATAAAATTGGCAAAAGAAATCCTCTCAAAAACATGTCAATCCGAAGTATGAAACAACACAAATATTGGTTTATCTATTGGTAGTTTAGAGCCCATCAAAAACATCTCAAAAATGTCACAAAAACTAGTCAGGAAACTCACTGGAAAATGTAAACTGGACAGAACAAAGCACAGGAGAGCAAAGGAATCAACCTGGGCAATTACACATGCCTAGGTCGACCAATAGGTCGACTTATAGGTCGACCTATGTGAAGCGTGGTTCGACCCTCAGAAGCTTCAGGTCAACCTGTAGGTCGCATTTCCTACAGGCACATCTGCCTTCTACGATCCATTTTTTGAGCAAATCTTTGAAGCACTTCCAAGACGAATTTGAACATGAAATCTGACATGTATAATCTACAACACATGGACAACAATCCGGAGAATTCCGACATGGAATTGTGACAAAAATAGATGGTTGTAAACACAAGAAGAAGGACTATAGAACAACTTTTACCGTAAACTATCAAACAACATATTTTTCTTTACAATAAGCTAATATTAATACTTTCAGCTTGCAAACTGTTGTTTAATCTAGATTTTGTGAGTTTGCAACTCACCTTGGCACAATTTTGAACTAGTTCGAGTTGCAAGAAAATATGTTTTTGGCATGGAGAATCTCAAGAACCTGTAATAGCTGAAAGAAGAACATTCAGACAAAGAAAAAGCAAGTTATAGACACAATCTTTTCTAAACAACAAATTGATAAGAGGAATTTGGTGATTTTGGTTTTGATTACCTGATATTGTTTTGATTTACTAATTTTCTCCTTGATTTTCCTTTGATTTTGCTTAATTTTTTATGCTAGATTTGAAAGTTATAAAGAGGCAGCCATTTTCTTTTCTTTCTGGTTTGTTTACAGGGAAGATAGAAAATGAGAAACGGAAATGAACGTACAGTTCATTTCCAAAGTCTCCTGCTTATTCTAGAAATGGGTTTGGGCCTGAACCCATTACCCAAATGCATATATGTTTATACTTAATCAAAATTATCCAAATTAATCCATGTTAACACTTTTATTTCATCATGTTTTCACATATTTACACATATCTTCTCCAAATAAACCTTTATACAACATATGTTTATGTTTAATAAAATATTTTATCAACATATAAAAGATATTTTATCCATTAAAATTATTTTTCATCATCAAAATTCTTATTTTCAATTAAATGTTCAATTACACCTTTAATTACATAAAACACTATTTATAACACTAAAATTTACACAAAAATCGTTTTCTTGTACAATTAAATGTAATAAACCATATTAACATCATTTTTACATTCAAATATTATTTTGGAATAAAATTCCACCTTTTATTTACATTATTCACCATATAAAATTTAATACTTCATTAAAATGAGTAAAAATCAACATTTGGCAATAATTTGCAAAATTATTGCATTTTACCAAATTAAAACCATGTAACATTCATTTTTATCACAAACTAACATAATAAATGTTTTAAAACTTTATTTTCAACATTTTACATTTATAACCCATTGTTTATTTAAAATAAACAATTTTTAACAAATTTACATCTCCAATTTATTTTATTTCTCCTTTATTAAATTATAACCACCATTATAATTTAATATTACAGGTAATCACCAAAACCAGGGTTGTTACAGACTCTCCCCTTACAAAAATTGCATCCTTGCAATTTCTAGAGAAGAGCTGTATTCAACTCAATTTATTTCATCAAGCAAAAGAAAATAGATAGCTTGAGTTAAAATTCTCACCTTCAACATGAGAAGATATAAAACCAGAATAAGATCGCTCGATAAATTCTCTGGTTTTCCAAGTGCAGTCATTGGGATTAGCGAACCATTGAATCTTCACGAGCGGTACATACTTATTCCGAAGACGTTTCGCCTTCGAAGAAAGAACACGGACATGATGTTGCATAATGGATAAATCAGGTGAGATCTCAAGCTTTTGTAGACAAGGAGAATCAATAACAAAATCTAAATCACGAAGGCACTTCGGAAGCTGAGAGACGTGAAACACGTCATGAATACCAGATAAATGAGCCGGAAGTGATACTCGATAAGCAACTGGGCCAATACGCTTAGTAATAGGAAATGGTCCTATGAATCGAGAGTCAATTTCCCAGACCTACTGAAACGCATTATCCCTTTTAAGGGAGATACCCGAATATAAAAAAGATCACCAATAGAGAATTCAAGAGGCCTCCTACAGTTGTTCGCGTAGGATTTCTGACGACTCTGTGCCTCTTTCATTTTATGACGAATAAGATCGATCTTCTCTAAAGCTTCACGAATAGAACTAGGGCCTAAAATAAACTTCTCCCTGAATTCTAACCAACAAGAAGGTGATTGACATGGCCTTCCATATTGGGCTTCAAAAGGAGCCATACCGATACTGGACTGAGAACTGTTGTTATAAGAGAATTCAACAAGTGGTAGGCGATCCTCCCAACTACGACCAAAATCAAGAATGCATGCATGAAGTAGATCCTTGAGAATAAGATTCACCCGTTCAGTCTGTCCATCAGACTACTGATGATAAGCTGTGTTGAAGTTAAGCCTTGTACCCAAAGCTTTCTGAAGACTCTGCCAGAAATTACTAGTGAAAAGTGGATCTCTTTCACAAACAATCGAACTAGGAACACCGTGAAGTCACACGATCTCCTTAATATAAAGCTTAGACAAATGATAAGTTATCCTATTAGATTTAATAGGAATGAAATGGGCGGATTTAGTCAAGCGATTCACAATTACCTAAACACTGCTATGGCTCGATCTCGAACAAGGTAGGCCATCAATAAAGTCCATAGAGATTTGATCCCATTTCCGCAATGGGACCTCAAGAGACTAAAGAAGACAACTGATACATTGATGTTCGACTTTAATGAGTTGACAAGGCATGCAATTACTCACATAACATGCAATATCACGCTTCATGCCTTCCTAATAATACAAGCGTCTCATATCATCATACATCTTACTACTGCCGGGATGAATAGTATACTTAGAACGGTGTCAATCATCAAGAATTTCCCGCCTAAGATCAGAAACACACGGCACAATCAATCGATTATTCTTACGAAGACAACCATGAATATCAATGCTGAAATCCCTCAACTCATCGTCAGGGGATTCAGACTTACATAACTGAATAAGGCGCACAAGATCTGGATCTTGCCACTGAGCACCGGCAATACAATCCAATAAGCTAGGACGAGCTTCCAAACTTAATAACAAGATAGGAGAATCAGAAGCTGGAGCACGATCACGAATATCACAAAGAGATAGTGTCTCTAACACATCCCACTCGGCTATCATCATAGAGACAACAGCCGAGTGCTTGCGACTTAGCGCATCTACAACTCGGTTCCCATTTCCAGGAGTGTACTGGATATCAAAATCATAAGAGGCTAGGAACTCGAGCCAACGCTGTTGTCGCATATTAAGCTCTTTTTGTTGAACATATATTTCAACGATTTATGATCGGTCTAAAGAATGAAGCGCTCGCCTAAAAGATAATGACGGCAAATCTTCAAGGAAAAGCCTATGGTGGCTAACTCTAAGCTGTGGGTGGCATAGCGAACTTCATTCAGACATAATTGCCTAGAAGCATAGGATACTACCCGATCTCTCTGCATAAGCACGACACCGAGACCACATCTACTAGCATTGGTGTAGACAACAAGATCTTGATTCCCTTCGGGAACCACAAGGATAGGAGCATTAGTTAGAAGTTCTTTCAATTTCTAAAAAGAAGCTTTACACTTATTAGACCAAATAAACCAAACGACTTTTCTAGTAAGGCTAGTGAGAGGAAGAACAATGCGGGAAAAGTCCTTGATTAATCGACGGTAATAACCCGCCAATCCAAGGTAACTGCGAATCTCAGAAACATTCTCTAGCCTTTTCCAATTCTGAGTGGCTTCTATCTTTGATGGATCGACAGAAATGCCATCAGAAGATATAACATAGCCAAGGAACTTCACCTTATTCTCCCAGAAGTGGGACTCGGAGAATTTGGCTTTAAGTTGATGCTGACGAAGAGTATTCAAAATAATCTTCAAATGATGAGCATGATCGGCTTCGGATTTAGAATAAACAATGATGTCATCAATGAATACAAGGACGAACTTATCGAGATATTCCCAGAATACTCGATTCATAAGATCGACGAAATAAGCTGGAGCATTGGTCAAACCGAACGGCATAACGAGCCACTCATAAGAACCATAACGAGTGCAGAATGCAGTAAAAGGAATGATGTTCTCTGCAACTCGTAGCTGATGGAAACCGGTGGCATGGTCAAGTTGAGAAAAGACCTTAGCACCACTCAACTGATCGAAAATGTCATCGATCCTAGGCAATGGATACTTATTCTTAATGGTTAACTTGTTAAGCATGCGGTAATCGATGCAAAGCCTAAGAGTACCATCAGATTTCTTAACAAAGACGACCACGACACCTCACGGTGAAGAATTAGACTGAATGAATTGCTTGGCTTCAAGCTCCAACAATTGCTTGTGGAGTTCCTCATTTTCCTTAGTGGACATCCTCGTAGGAGGACGACTAACATGCTGAGCACCAGGAATGAGATCAATACGGAACTCAATTGCCCGCTTGGGTGGCGAACCCGAAACATGCTCGAATACATCAGCAAAATCACAAACGACTGGAAGTCGAGATACATCATCATCATCTCGAGACTTAAGGGCAAATAAAGATGCTTCGGAATCACCATCAACATTCTTAAGAATAAGAGACAACTGATCAACCGAATTAGGATGCCTAAGATATAGGATCCTTTCAAAACAAAGGATTCGAGCTTGATAATATGCAAGCCAATCCATCTCTAAAATCATATCAAATCCAAGATAGTGAATAACGTGCAGATTCGCATGGAAATAAAAACCACAAAGAATAATCTCAACAAACTCACACAACATGCTAAGGGTTGCGGATCCCCCGATAGGATTCACAATCCTCAAAGAAGTAACAAGGAAAGAAACATCCACTGGTATAGCATCAACAAGTTCCTTCGATACGAATGAGTGTGATGCACCCGTATCGAAGAGAACTCAAATAGAACGATCATGAAATAATATAGAACCTTCAAGAATAGAAGGAGAAGTACCTCTGGGTTGAGAAGAACCACCTGAAGCATCCACCAGATTAAGCTTGCCTGACTTAGCATTACTAGGAGTAATGGGACAAGATGAAACCCGATGTCCCTCTTTCTTGCAATAACGACATACAAGAGGCTTAAGACAATCTTGAATCAAATGATCAGAGGAGCCACAATTGAAACACCCCTTCTGACGAGGAGGTGCTCCACTGGGCTGGGAGCTAGAACCAACAGACTTCTTCTTCTTGTTATGAGGAAAAGACTTGGACTTTTGAAAAGGAAACTTCTTCTTATTAGAGTTCTTACAAACCTCAATCTCATCACTACTATCTCTCTCCTTCTCGACTACTTCAAGGTGAAGCGCTGAGTCAACCAACTCCTCAAATGAAAGCTTAAGATGAAGCATCAAAGACTTCTTCAAATATTTCTTGAGGCCAGAAACAAACTTGAGATTCTTATTATAAGAAGTTGTAATATACTCGAGACCGTACTTGGACAAGGCCTCAAATGAAGGAACATACTCGAAAACTGAAGACTTCCCTTGCTTCAACTCAAGGAAGCGACGGGCTAAGAGGGCTTTCTCGGACTCGGGAACAAACTTAAGTTCGAATCGTTCCCTAAACTGGATCCAAGTAAGAGTAGACTCATCAAGCTCAGCAATAAGAAGCTCAAACCAATCAAGTGCACGCTCTTGCAACATACTCGATGCTACAAGAACTCGGTAATGGTCGAAAAGATCCATGCGAGTATAGGTACGCTCGTATGTATGAAGCCATGCTTGGACCTTAAGGACAGACTCTGAGCCATTGAAAGGCTTGCCTCCAAGATAAGAGAAATCACTGCACATACGCGCAAAAGCAGACCTGCGTGGAGGAGACAATGGAGTAGGAGCTGGAGGTTGAGTGCTCCTAAATAACTCCATGAACTGATCGGCAGACATATAAACACCGTCTTGATGTGAGCCACTAGATGGCCCAGCATCAGAATGGTGCCCTCTGCCTCTTCCAACTATAGGCTGAAAGTATAAGATAAGATAAGGATTATTCATAGGGTAGATATCATTAATTCAATTATGGAATATTATAGAATTAAAATGCATTCCTAGATGTATTCCCAACTTATATCTACCGCCAAGGAAACGAAAAGATTAAGGACACGATGATTATGGAATATGTAATACTAATATTGTACTTGGATGTACTGTAATATACGTTATGTTCTGTGTTTATCATTTTTTGTTCTGAACTCAGCTCTGATACCAAGCTGTGATGCCCCACCCCGAGACCCTCATTAATAAAGAGTATTACTGGATAATACTGTCTGCTAATGTAGAGAATAGGGCTGGTTAGGAGCGACCATCCATAGCTTTGTCTTAAACATCTATTGAACATGTCGATTGGGTGCTCTAATTTTTTTTCCTTCTCTAGTGGATCGACATATCAAATAAATGTTTAATACAAAACTACAGTGGCTAATGGATCTATCAAAACAAAATACAACAATAACAAATATAACAGATCACAGAACCGTAGTCAATCATATATATACATATACATGGATACATCACAACACAATACAAAGTGATACAACGGAAGTGGTACATAAACCACAGTATATATACATCGAGTCAAAACGAATAAATACATATCAGAGTTTACAAAACACTACAAAAACAACAAAAAAGGTGACAAGTAGATAATCCAAAGTGGAAGCAGCATAGAGAAGACCTATGCCAGGTGTCTAAACTGAAACAACTCGGTTTGACCCGAGTATATAAAAATACACGGGTCGGTCTAGCTTAAATAAACTGTTTAGCATATGATAAGTGAAATATAGGGATAAAGGATAATATTTCTTCTCGAAAGAGAAGAAGTAAGACAAAGATATGTCAACTACTAAATATGAGATAATGTCACTAAAATATCATAGGAGGATATCTCGAAAAGGACAAGTTCAATGCAAATATCATTTAAACATAAATAATCTCCTCATATCATCGGCATGTACAAAAGCCAATATAATGGCTTTCATTAACCATAACCCCTAAATAGGAAATCCCAAATCTCAAAAATATGCCAAAGAATGGCAATCGCAAATAGATCCTAAAATAGGAAATACCAAATCTCGAAAATACGCCAAAAGATGGCAATCACAAATAGCTCCCAAAAAGGAGATTTAAAATCTCAAAATAAACGCCAAAAGATGCAATCACAAATCATAATATGTAGAACTCGATTAAGAGTTCAAACTCCAAAACTATAATCACCACATAATAATGTCTCAAACGGCTCAAAGGCCAAATAATCTCAAAATGGCGATACATTTGGAAAATCACAAAAAAATCACGGAAATATCACAAAAGATAGCACGTGCTTATAAAAATGGCCGAAGCCCGCCAAGTACTGTATCTCAAAATAAGGCGCCAAATACGTCCCAAAGGACAAACATCCCGAAGGACAAGACATCCCAAAGGACAAACATCCCGAAGGAAAAACATCCCAAAGGACAAATGACCCGAAGGTCCAGTACTGGCAATCAACTCGAAGGTCCATAAAAATAGCCTCAAACGACAAGTCTGGAATTAACCGAAAAAGTAAACGCATGTGTCCCATACTACATGTTTTACTAAATCGTTTAATTTTCTTTCTTATATGCTCGAAGAGAGTGCAAAAATTAGCTTCAAACGAACAAGTCCGGAATTAACCGAAAAAGTAAACGCATGTGCCCCATACCACAAGTTTTACTAAATCATTTAATTCACTTTCTCATACACTCGAAGAGTGCAAATATGTGTATTTTATATAGAAAATAATTTGTTTGAGAAAACTAATTTTAAAATAATTTTTGAAATCGTTTGGAAAACAAACCCTTTTGAAATTCTTTTTATAATAGAGAATATAAAGTTTTAATATCTTTAAAATAATTTATAAATATTGTAAAATATTTATTTTCAAAAGCCATTTTATTTTAAAAATCAATTCGAAATTGTTTTAGAAAACCCATGCTCGAAAATAACAAAAACCATCGAAAGCGCCATAAAATCGGCATAAGAAATCATCTCAAAAACATGTCAATCTGAAGTACGAAACAACACAAATATTGGCTTGCCTATTGGTAGGTTAGAGCCCTTCAAAAACATATCAAAAATTTCACAAAAACTAGTCAGGAAAGTCACTGGAAAATGTAAACTGGACAGAACAAAGCACATGAGAGCAAACAAATCGACCTGGGCAATTACACAAGCCCAGGTTGACCAATAGGTCAACCTATGTGAAGCATAGGTCGACCCTAAGGTCAACCCTCAGAAGCTTCAGGTCGATCGGTAGGTCGCATTTCCTACCGGCATATCTGCCTTCTACGATCCAATTTTTAAGGAAATGTTTGAAGCACTTCCTTGACAAATTTGAACATCAAATCTGACATGTATAATCTACAACACATGGACAACAATTCGGAAGAATTTTGGCATGGTATCATGACAAAAATAGATGGATATAAACACAAGAAGAAGACCTATAGAATAGCTTTTACTGTAAACTGTCAAACAACATATTTTTGTTTACAGTAAGCTAATATTAACACTTTCAGCTTGCAAACTTTTGTTTATGCTAGATTTTGTGAGTTTGCAACTCCCTTAGCACAATTTTGAATGAGTTAGAGTTGCAAGACAAGATCTTTTTGGCTTGGAGAATCTCTAAGTACCTGTAACAGCTAAAAGAAGAACATGCAGACAAAGATAAAGCAAGTTACAAACATAATATTTTCCAAACAGCAAATTGATAAAAAGACTTTGGTAATTTTGGTTTTGATTACCTGATATTGTTTTGATTTACAAATTTTCTCCTTGATTTTCCTTTGATCTTGCTTAATTTTGGATGCGAGATCTGAAAGATATAAAGAGGCAGCCATTTTCTTCTCTTTTTGGTTTGTTTGCAGGGAAAATAGAAAATGAGAAAGGGAAATGAGCGTACTGTTCATTTTCAAAGTCTCATGCTCATTCTAGAAATAAGTTTGGGCTAGAACCCATTACCCAAATGCATATATGTTTATACTTAATCAAAATTATCCAAATTAATCCTTGTTAACACATTTATTTCACTACGTTTTCACATATTTACACATATCTTCACCAAATAATTGTTTATACAACGTATGTTTATGTTTAACAAAATATTTTATCAACATATAAAAGATATTTTAGCCATTAAAATTATTTTTATCATTAAAATTCTTATTTTCAATTAAATGTTCAATTACACCTTTAATTACATAAAACACTATTTATAACACTAAAATTTACACAAAAATCGTTTTCTTGTACAACTAAATCTAATAAACCATATAAACATCATTTCTGCATTCAAATATTATTTTTGAATAAAATTCCACCTTTTAATTACATTATTTACCGTATAAAATTTTAATACTTCATTAAAATTAGTTAAAAACAACATTTGGCAATAATTTGCAAAAGTATTGCATTTTACCAAATTAAAACCATGTAATGTTCATTTTTATCACAAACTAACGTAATAAAGTTTTTAAAACTTTATTTTCAACATTTTACATTTATAACCCATTGTTTATTTAAAAAAACAATTTTTAACAAATTTACATCTTCAATTTATTTTATTTTTTCATTATTAAATTATAACCACCGTTATAATTTAACATTACAGGTAATCACCAAAACCAGGGTTGTTACACTGTAGAACCCCTAATTTTAGTTTAACATTATTTATAAAATTTAATTGGGTGGATTAAATAGAATAATGTAGTGGGACATGGGGCTGAGATTTGATAATTAATTGGGGTCGGCCTTAACTAATTGACTAATAAGATTGTTCTAATACTTAACATGTAAAAGGATATATGAGGAGGGAAAAATACAAATAGATCCATCTTTTATCCTTTAAATCCTCACCCTCTCATACATTCTTACTTATAGTCATAAACAATCAAAAGAGAAACTAAGAGGCCGACAATTTCTAAGGGGAAGAAGGGAATGAAATCAAAGTGGATTTGGAAGATAAAGCTTAGGGGAATTAAACTCTATCAAATCTCAACACCAACATCTAAATTAAGATGAATAATAAGTGAATCATTTATATTTCTTGTTCTTGAATTAGGCTATGGATAGTATCCAAATAATTTGGATAGTTTTTGCCAAGTTATGAATGTATAATCATTGTTTGGATAGAATAATGATTAGTGGATTTTTTATAAAATTATTTTGATCAGTTTTAAGGGTAAAACCTAAGTTTATAATCTCCAGTCGATTTGATTTTTTAATATGTTGAGTAAAACATTGTTTTGGAGATGGTTCTTTAATTTCATAATTTTCCTAGCTAAGTTGAATATTTTATGAATTTCCAATAGAGGAAATAGCTTTTATTTCATGTTTTAATTATCAAAAATAATTAAATAATTATTTTAGTCCCGAAATTTTGATAAATGAAAGAATATGTTAATTTTTAATTTATATGATATTTAGGGATTTTTCCCAAGTGTTTACGAATTATTATGAACCCATTATTCTAGATAAGTATTTAAATTGATAATTAATTAAGGAAAATAATCAATTAAGTTTGTATATGTTTTGGGAATGAAAAATTGGTTGCGGCAGGTTTTATGGAAAAAAATTAGGTATAGTATTATCTAATAGAAATTTGACAAGGGTTAAAATTTGGTGAAAACTAATTGCTTTTAGTAGAAATAAATTAGTTTTTATGATAAGTATGATATTGCCATGTTGCCATATCAATGCCAAACCCCGGCGACATCAATTTGAATGGATAAATATGATATTAACTATGTTGGCATAGAATGGATATGTTCGGATTGGAATCACAGTACAAAACATGCGGCATAGAACTGATGTCGACATGCAACATGAAATTAATGCCGATATGGCAATCTCGTAATGAACTAAGGCTATGCCGCACGCTTTTATTTCTCTATTTTAATATCTATATCGCCCGGTTTTGATATGCTAGTTTTCACCATTGTTTTGAGATGATTCCACATAACACCATTTTGATACTAAATATATTAGGGCAGTGATGTTGTATGTTTTCTATATCAACACCATAGCTTAAGGCAGTGATGTCGCAAGTATAAAGGAAATTTGTATTGTTGGTTGGCATCAGCTCCGGAACCCTATGTTTTACGGCGTAGATCCAAAGTACAATGTTTCACGACTTAGAGCCAAAGTACTATGCTTTACGACATTATAGTATTAATTTCGTAAGTGATCGATTTTCAGCGATAATGCTAAGTAGCATAGGTGCCCCCACGTTTTCTATTCAATGCCAGTGAGGCTTTATTTATGCTAACTAAAACTGAGTTTTAAAGAGGCAAGATAGCCTTAAGAAGGTTGATAACCTTATGATTTTGGTAGTTAGCCACGTGATTTATAAAAATCAAATTTTTTTCTAACCTTGGATAAAGGTTCAACGTTGTATAGTGCCGCATGAATGCCGCAAGTTTTATGTATTAATAGTGGTGAGCCATAAGTCTTATTTGACATTATTCGTTGGGGATACCATTGTATATTAAATTCGATAAGTTATATGCTTTAGAAATTCGACATTGTTCATTGGGGATACCATTATATATCATATTGACACCAATTTTTTTATGAATCGACATTAATTATTGGGGATACCGATGCATATCATTTTGAGATGTTATAAATTTAAGAGGCATACAAAGTAAATGGGGACACCAATAGACATAGGTTGAACATTTGGGTTAAACATGAATTAAATTGATTCATGATGGGTTTATAGTTATCTTAGGAAATTATAGGATGTGTGATGGATAGTCCACATCATGTCGGAGATGGATAATCTCTATACGGTTAAAGAAGGGTTCGTAGTCATCCTAGAAAAACTATGGGATCTGGGATGGATAGTCGACCTCATTTAAAATAGAAGAAATATGTGAGATGGATAATCCATGTAACTTTGATAATGAAACCATGCGATGGGTAGTCCATATGGTAGGGGATGGTTAATCCAAATAATAAATACATGTGAGATGGGTAGTCCACATAAATATAAGATGGATAGTCATTTGAAATTTAGATAGATTATCAGATGAAATATGAAATTAAGAGGATAGCCAAATAAATTTGGGGTGGGTAATCTAGTGCATGTTGCATGATTGCAAATGTTTATTTATTATGTTTTAACCATTGTGGATGCAGAAGCACAATATATGGTTGACATGTTTTGGTTAAGATACTAGTGAGGGGAAAACCCGTTCCGCTTAATGGTGAGGTCTCACTAGATATCTATTTAGTTCGAGATGGTAGGTTATTATTCACACCGGACTATTTTCTAATCTAAGTTTTTTTTGGAACAGTTTGGCACAGGTCCCTAATAAGTTTCAAGATACACAAAAACCCTAGTAAAAAAAAGTTTGTAAATTAGGTCCCTAGAATTAAGTTACTGAATAATGGCATACACTTATACAATTATTCAGTGAATAATTGCAGACATTTATGCAATTATATCAAAAAATTGCAGACATTTCCACGATTATTCCCTGAAAAATTGCGGAAATTTTCGCAATTTTTTCAAAAATTTGCGGAAAATTCCGCAATTATTCACCAAAAAAATTGTAGAAATTTCGGCAATTATTCACCGAAAAAATTACATAAATTTCGGATATAATTGCGTAAATATCTGCAATTATTCAGTGAATAATTGCATAACTATATGCAATTACTTAGTAACTTAATTCTAGGGACCTAATTTACATACTTTTTTTTACCGGGGTTTTGTGTATTTTGAAACTTATTAGGGACCTGAGCCTAATATTCACTTTTGTTTCTCCTTAAACTCTCGAGTACTCATTTGAGTAGGTTGAGAGTTAAGGTTTTCGGGTTTCTAATAAGATGAATAAGTTTCCCAAGACGTGCAAGAGGCAATCTAGCTATTTAGGAGTTCTTATCTAATCCACGTTTGTATGATTTTGTCTGTAAAGATGTAATTGCAAGTTACATAATTACCAAGCGTTAGATTCTAATCAGCCAATAGGGCATCTTCATATGTCGCTCTAAGAGTATTTTATAATAATTATATTTTCTCTAAACATGGATCATAGATGGGATTATGTAATGAATATGAAATTTATTTATAAAATAAAGCGTTAAAGTTTGCTATTAAATTGGGTTTAAAAAAAATTCATATTCAGGTGCTTCTGATTATTGATATGATTAACATAGCCACATTTTTTCATTGAATTAATATATGGATGACTGCAGCACCACTTTGTTTCAAGCCTCAAAGTGGAGGATGTTAGAAGGAAACTTTTGGGATTTTGTTATGTTTATTGATTTGGGCCAGCTATGGTGAGTTGTAGTTTTTTCGTAACGAATGGTGCGAAGAAGGTGCTGGTAGAATTTTCCTTAACTTAACAGGCTTTAAAATTTAATAACTCATTTCAACTAATTGATTTTGAAAGCTAAGGATTTCAAGACATAATTCTTCCTTTGGTAATTTCAGGGACAAAATTATTTTAAGAGGGGAAGGTAATAACGACCCAAAATTTTTAACGTTTCGAATGAAAGTATTTAATTAATTTAAACATTTAGATTTGATTCAAATTTAACAAATAAAAAAATTTATTACTAATATAACGACTCGAATTTTAATAACATATTTTATATTTAATTTATTTGATTTTTCTATAATTTTTAATTTAGAAATTATTTAAATTATTGTTTGACGTTATTTATAGCAAATGATTGTATTTTTGAAATTTTACAGATTAGATAACCAGTGTATTTTATTACTGTTTTAAGATCGTGTCGCATTTTTGTGCATGATCATATTTTTGTTTTGTCGTTCACGATTCGTACGCGAACGAAAGGCTGTGTAGGGAGATGCCAGAAATATTTGAATAAACCAAACTTTAACCAAGATTTTTCAGCAACTTGACTTTTCTCTTTCCCCTCTCTCTTTTCATTTGTCATTTCCTGTAAACAAAGAAAGAAATCAATCCAACCATTCAAAAATCCAAACAGTCTACTCAAAGAAAATATATAAAGCACGATTCTTTGAGTTTGTATCGATGAGATCTACAAATCTATATGTGTATTGTCAGTTGCAGTCATGTTTAGATTATTCGATAGTGAATGGAGGCAGCTAGGGTTTTGTTTTGGTAGAGATTGAGGAGGTGATTGTCGAATTAGAGGTTGGCGTTGGGTTTGCGGAGGGGAAATACATCTTGTGGCCGAGTATGGCGATGCACGACGTGGGCATAAGTTCACGACTTTTTCCTATAGTAGGTCGGCTTGGTCGGGTCGCGTTTTGATGTAGTGAAGCGGGGTGATGGTGCTTGGTCGATCGGAAGGAGAGTTTAAAGTGGAGGACGTTGGTGAAGTCAGTTCGAAGATTCGTGGTGTGTAGCTCGATATCGAGGCATGCATGCATGGCCTGGAAGTAGTGCATATTGTGTACATGAATAGTCGATTTGGGATAGAGGAGATGTATTAGGAAGGGTAAATAGTTTGAATAATTGATAATTAAGTGATTAATTATGCATTTAAGTCTAAAAATCATATAAAATGAATATCTCTTTCATATGAGGTCCAATTGAGATGTGGGCTTTTACATTGCGCTTGTAATAGCACCATCTATGCGATGGATCTGGTTTCGTCGAGTGTGGGAGAGTGGAATTTTGAGCTAAAATCGATCAAACCAGAACGCTTAAGTATCCGCTAGAATTTTAGTGAGTTATCTCACCTCTAAATGATTACTATATGTTATGTAGTAAATAATTTTTGTTTTTGTTTTTATGCTCGAATGATTTATTAGTTGGATTGGTTGAATTTCCACTTTGAAAAGCAAATGATATTTAAAACGAAATACAGGGAATTTAGTGGAGAAATCTGGATTTCCTGCCATTGTGATTTTAAATTTTAGTTATAAACCTGTCGATTTTAATTACATTTATATGCCTGTTATATAAACTGTTGAATGCTAAAAGTTTAACGGTTTGGCACTATTGGATATGACAAGATAAATCTTAAAAGCGAATATTTTTAATGATAAATGTAGTAATAGCATTGGTTAAATGCTATGGCAGCAATTGGCCTTGTTATAGTATTTTGAAATACTACTAATTGCTGTTTTGATTTGGAAATGGTTTTGATTCAAAAAATATTTTGAATCTGACTTTTTGGATTTTCTGTGATATTTTATTAAATGTTTTAAAGTATTTTGGAAAGTATTGATTCTTATAGGAAAGTTGTTAAAATAATGAATATATATTTTAAAAGAAAATAAAGGGGTTTATCAGTTATATTAAAGTGATTCTATTTTTAAATGGTGATATAAACATTTTAGAATAAATATTGTGGAAAATATGCACATGGACAAATTTTGAAAAAAAATTGGACTGAAGGACAACAAGTTTCATTTTTGGGCTGAAGGACAAACTGTGAAAAATATTAGGCAGAAGGACAATGCTAATTATAGTTAGCATTTTGTACAGTGTAAAACTGAATATAATGCTGGTTATAACTAGCATTTTGTATAGTGTAAAAACTGAATATAATGCTAGTTATAACTAGCATTGTTCTTCATACTAATTTTTTTTCAAAGTTTGTCCTTCAGCCCAAAAATGAAAATTATTGTCCTTCAGCCTGATTTTTTTTCTAAAGTTTGTCATTCTCCCTAATTCCCACATAAATATTTGTGAAACGTTTTATATGAAATGTTGTATAAAAAGGATAGATTTAGAAATGGTGTATTATAATAAAATAATAGTTTTGTAAATATATTTGTAGATTTATAAAAGAAGTTTTATAATTTGAAATGAGTTTTATAAAAGGAGTTTCATAAATGATATTTTATAAAAGGAGTTGGTAAATATAAAAGTATTTTATGAACATAAAAGAGTTTTATGAAGGAATTACATAAAAGGGATTTATAAAAAGGAATTTTATGAAAAGAAATTAGATTTGATTTTCATAAATGATCAATTTAAATTATGGTGGCATGGAAAGTATTATTTTCATACTTAATAGTAAATTCCGAAGTATGGAAACCTGTCTCTATCTTAAGAATTAAGAATGTATGTCGAGGCAAGGATATTTTTCTAACTTGTCTGACCGCATTGTTAATCGAGGGATGGTACTGTTTGAAAACGGAAAGTGCCGGTATGTATATTTAGTCTAATTTGTACGTGATTCACTTACATACACCAAATGAAAATTGTTTTTGGTTATTTTTATTAATTTTTAAGTTACATTTGCTTTAACCCAAATAAGTATTGTTCGGGAAATGAAATCTTTCTTAAGATTTTTGAATATACTTATTCCATTGAGATAAGTGGTAACGACCCGGATTTTCCATTGTTTGATTTTGAACATTTAAATGGTTTTAAATATTGGATTTGGAATATAAATTGATTTTTGAATATGAAGGTTTTGGTTGAAATTATAGAATGAATTTAAATTTCAAATATAGCGATTTATCGTAATACGAAAATGGTGGATAATTGAAATTTGAATTGAATGTAAATCAAAATGATTTCTAATGTTGATATAAATTCTGTTTGAATTAGAATTGAGTTAGTAAGTTTTTAAAACTGGAATTTCAAGTGATTTCGTCAAATTTTTGAAATCACCGATTTAATCGACGCGTTAAAGTAGCGATCCGGGGCACAGTCTCGAAATTCGATGAAACCAGTTCCATTAGATCCGTAATAGTGTATTATTATCGGATTTCAAATTTCATAGCGATCGGATGCACCATTTGGTCGTACGGGATAGAAACACATTGAAATTAATATTGAAGATTTAATTTAATAATTGAGTTCAAAAAGCTATCTTCTCCATACGATCGAACTAGGTCTCAAAATGAGTTCCATTGCATTCGGAATAAGGGTATAACATTAGGAACGTCAGGCGGCACGCCTCGATAGGAGTACAAGATCGAGTTACGGGAATGAGATATTTTGAAAATTAAATAATATTATACCATTTTAAAGTCAAACCCTATATACCCTAAATGTAACGATCCCGGATTTTAATTTAATTTAAATTAATAATTAATTGAATTTTTGAATTAAAATTGTAAAATTAATTGTAAATTGAAACGAGTTTCCCCGAACTCAAATGAAATAGATGTTAAATCATTTGAATTTAAATTGTATATATATACATATTGGATTTGAATTTAAATCTTAAATAAATGGTTTAAATATTAAATATAAAAATTTTAGACTTTGACACAAGAAAGAGAATAAATAAATAATTTCAAATTTAGAAATTGATGGTTTATGGTAGAAATAGAAATAAATAAATCAAAGATGAACTATAAAAATATAAGTAACACATTGACTAAAATCTAACAACAAATTAAAATAGAAATTGTTTATATTATAAAGTAGTATTACAAAGACAAAGTAAAAATAGTATTTTACACATATTATAAAATAATGAGACAAGGCAAAATAAAATCTAATAACATATTGAAGATTTACATTATAAAGTAATAAAATAAACAAAAAGAAAGGAATTCAAATAAGTGTTGATGTTAAACAAATATTTCAAATAAATTTATAGTTGTATAACATATGAAATGAACATATAAACTTCTAGGAATAAATATTTAAGTTAAAATAGAAGTTCATTTACATTTTTAAGTAATGAAACAAGTAGACATAAAAAAAACAAGTAAATAAGAAAAGAAGATAAGTAAAAGCTTACTAAGGAAGCCACAATTATCTCATACATGTATCAGCCGAAGTGAAGAAAAAGAGAGAAAAAATGAATTTGTACAACATAATTAATGCTAGCACACAAATGAACCTATCAGCCAACCAAAGAAAGAAAAATCTCCCTGACCAAATACAAAAAAATCTTGTACCTGATTTTACATCACCCTGTAACTTCATTCTTCATATACATATCAACTTCATTTTAGTTCATCCATACAAGCAAAGAAAAATCTGTAGTAAACAACATCTCAAATTTAAACACCATTCAACTTTAACAATTATTTAGTTCGTACAAACCAGAGAATAAAAGGAGAAGTTCAACTAGAAAAAGATCAGGCCTGTTTCAACATAAATGAGACTCTTCTTCTTCTGAAAAAACCGGTGAGCAAACCTTACTTTTGAAACTAGATCTTCTTAATTCTTATGCCTGTGATGATGATGATTTGGAAATGTTGTAAGAAAAGTAAATATAGCTGCAAATATATATAAATATATGTGTGTGAATGGATGTATGCATGTTTGTGTTAAGCATGCAACCTCTCTGTTTAACATTTACAGGCTATCATTTCATCAAGAAAATTTATATCTTCATGATTAAATCATTTCAAGCTATGATTCCTGAAAGGAAAATTCTTATAACAATGTAAAGTTATTTTTTTAAAAATAAATTCAGGTAAAAATATTAAGTGAATATTGTGAAAATATTGATTTGCAGTAAAATCATTATAAATCAGCAAAGTTTAATATTTCAATTTTACAATCTGATTACGTAATCGTGTTTATATTACAAAATGATGATTTTATAGAGTTACTTCAAGATTTTTAGTTGCGTGGTTGTCGAGATATCGTGGAATGAACAAAAATCGTAAATTCGTTGATTTCTCAGTATCGGGAAAATGATGAGCTTCGGGATGTATGTTGAAGGTAGATTGTATATTGGAGATTGTCGGAAAAATGCTAATTGAATTTGTCAACGATCGAGGTGGCGATACGACATGATGGTAGGGTTTAAGAGTATGTTTGGGTTACTGTCATTCTCGAACAAATTTCATTGTCGACGAAGCATTATGGTCAATCGGACTTGGGGGGATGGATTTGTTGCGATGTGGCGAAGCTTTGGTTGCGGCGGCATGGTGGCGGTCGATCGGTGGTGATCGCGCGTGGTGGTTTTGGGTTGATCAGTTTTGATTCCAGGCGCTTGAATGGGTTCGAATTCGATTGGCCGTGATGTTCGATGATCTGGGTGTTCGTGACGACTCAAGGGTAGATAGGCGACTCGTCGATGGTCGTAGCCTTGGTCAGAGATGGCTAATCCGTTCGTGCACGTACACGCGTGCGTGTGTGTATCTGGTGATGTTGTTGAAATTGGGGAAGATGAAGTTATCTCGGGGAAGAGAAGTGAGTGGCTCGGGTTTTTGTTCGGGAAAGTTGGGTTGTGGTTCGAAGATGCGCTCGGGTTTGTTTAATTAACACCAGATTTTTAAATTTCAAAAGGAAAACATGTTTTTCAGGTTTAAAATTTGAAAATAGATAATTTACAGGTTTATAAATTTAAAAATAACTTTGTACAGGTTTTAAAAGCAAAGAAAATCCAAATTTAAAGTAAAAGAAATATAAACTAAGTTTCCAAAAGTAAAGTATTAACAAGTTGTAAAACAAGCTTTCAAGGATTTAAAATTTAAAGTTAAATTGTTTTTAAAAATTGTTGTTTATATAAAAAAATTTATTAAGTCAATTATTAAATCTTTAATTGTTTTCAAATATAATAAAATGAAGGATTTATTTCTTAATGTATTAAAGGATGGTTAATTAATTAGTGTAACCAGTTAAAGGAATAATTAATTTATTAAGATAATTGATTAAAGGTTAATTTATTTGTGTAATCAAATTTAAAGGATTGATTTAATTAATGTGATTGATTAATTTATGATTTAAAGGTTAATTAATAAATGAAAGTGATTATGGGATGATTATTAATTAAGGACAAATAAATTAATTATTGTAATTAATTAAGGATAATTAATTAAATGATAATTAATTAATTTATTAATTGAGGCTAATTAATTTATTATTAAAGGTTAATTAATTAAAATTGTAATTAGTTAATGTTAATTAACCAGGATTAGTGACTAATCTGATTTAATTAAATCAGATTAAAGAAAATTTGACCTTACCTATGAATGTTTGGACCTGACTGAATGATTGAATTGTTGATATTCCCTGATCTGTGATGCTATGTGATATATTCTGATTTGTGTGTGATCTGTACTGTAGTTCATTTATCTGTAATTTATATATCTGTGATCTATGAATAAAAGATAAGCGTTATAGTTATACCGCTTATCAACTATATTTCTGTATTTTGATCTATGATGATTTATTGATGTTGCACTACTGTGTGAAACCCCTGGACTACACCATACACACACAAATATGGATTTAACGAGGAAATCAGTTAAGTCACAGATGATTTAAATTCAATGTTTTTGAAATTGAAATTTTAATTTCAATTGATTTTGAAAATGAATTTGGGTTAAATGTTAAAGCTTTTGGAAAGGAGTTTTAAGATAAAAGTTATTTTGAATAACTTGGTAAAGTTTCTAATTTGAATTTGCATTCAAATTTGGAATTGAATTCCATAATTGGAAATTATGGTTAAAGATGTTATAAATGTGTTTATATGAAATTAAGCCATTTTTAAAGTATAGTTTTGAGAATTTGAATTTAACCCAAAGATTTTAACTCGTATAAATGATCAGATTTTCCGAAATGAAAACTATGTGTTTTCAAATAATAGAAGCTTTCATATAAGGAATGAATTTCCAATTTGTGTTAAAAGAATTTCAAGTTTGAATTGGAAAATGGTTTTCCAAGTTATGAATAAACCTTTGTGAAAGATTGTTGAACTTTGTTTTGAAATTGGAAAGGTCGAAATGGAATTGTTTTGAAAGCTATTAATTAAATCTTTGTTTTAAAGATTTAATGAGTTAATCCAATTGAAATGGAAATCGATTTGAAAATCTATGAATAGATCTTTGTGAAATTGAGTGAACTTTGTGAATTGAATCTTTTTGTGTAAAAGATTAAAATGGTAATGTGTTTAAACCATTTGAAAGAAAAGTTTTGGGTAATAAGTTGTGACTTAACTAAAAACCCAATATCCATATGTTTAAATATTGCGCTCATTATTCGGTTTAGACGGGAGAGGACTTTGTGTCATATAACCCATTCTGAATAATGATACGTCATATATGGATTGCTTTTGGAGACCGGAGGTGAAGACCGGATATTTTCGAAAATGAAAGGACAACTCGTCGAATGTCTCTGCATCGACTGGTCCCCGGTATAGAGATTTTATCTCCCTTTGTGATGGGAAGTCCGGATGTGATTAGAAATTATCCGGATTTGCAAGGGCTTCTTAGGAAGTGCCTTCGGTTCTGTTCGAACCCGGAATAGACTTGTATGGATGTGTGTCTGACATTACACTTTGAGATGTAAAGCTGGTTTCTATCAAATACATTTCTGCTTGGTGGCGGAGATTTATTCTCTTATCTTAACACCTTTCTCTGAGACGTACGAACTCAGAAGTTATGTAGTTGATGGTTACTAGTGATACATTCCCAATTTGGTAGTGTGGCATGCTGAGTGTTGCTGATCATTTGTTGATCAAAGCATGGCTTTGTGAAAAAGCGTAGCTTTGTGGACGAGACCTCATCGAGTCTCACAGACCGGAAATGGTCGAAACAGGAAAGATGTGGCAGGGTTTCAGAGGTAGCTCCCCTAGGGTATGTCCATTCCTTCTGGAAAAAGGAGGTAACATGGTATGGAGCCCAGATATTTAACGGTGTGGTTGCTCCAATCTCATTTACTGTGTGATTGTTGCTGTGTGATCGAGGCGCCTCGGGTAAAGGTCCCAAAGGACCGGGGGTGGAATATCTCAAGTTTACTACCCGGGAAGGGGGTAACCGGCCTTGTGTTGCCAGAGAGCCAGGTGGTTCTCGGGGCGTCCCTCCAGAGGTGTTCCCATGTGGCATAGGAAGTTCCTTAGCCTGACCATTTGTTGGAAAATCCAAAGAAACAATACGCGCCCTGTACGGTTTTAGTTGTATAACCTGCTATGGAATATGGCGGTAACCTGCTATTGAACATAGTAGCTATAGTAGGCATACAATAATGGTTGTATGCTGGCTAAGATTAATATTATACTTTCGAAAGATTTTCCTACACTATGCACTAGTAATAATATCAAAAGAGTTTTTGCGTAGTAAGCATGTTTGACTATCATAAGGAGAAATCTCCTCCAATTCTGCATTTGCATTGTGTGTGTGGCAGGAGGCCTTATGGTAGTTTCACTTTCCAAAAGCATTGCGGATTTCAATGTTTAAAATTCCTTTGTTGTTTGTTTAAAGATAAACTGTTTTTGTTGCTCACACCAGTCCCATGACTGACCCGGAGTTTATTGTTCCCTTCCTAAACTCTGGGTGCCCACAATTTTCCACACGTGCAGTCTAGAGTTGGGTTTCTCAGATATTCAGGTTTAGTAGATTATCTGGAGCTAGTTCACTTCATCGGAGTTGATGACTGCACTTGCGTATCTTTTTGCATCGTGATGGTGGTTCGAGATTGATGTTGGAGTTGGTGGAATCATTCTCTTTTGTAGATCATTTGGAGTGATCTCTTCCATTGTTGTTATTTCCACAGTAGCACTGTATCATATCTCTGATATTGCTGTGTATTATTGATATCATTGTTGTATATCATTATGGATATTGTATTCATTGGAGTTGTATATGATATCATTCATTTCTTTCTTCCGCTGTGTTGTTATACTTACTGTGTTATAAGCTCCGGCACGAGTCGAATTTCAACGATTGAATCTGCGGCATTCGAGTACAAGTGAGTACGGGTGTCGATTTTCGAACGTTGGATTTCGGATCGTGACAATTTGGTATCAGCGCTAAGGTTAAACTTTAGCTCAGGAGTATAACACATTAAGTAGCTCATTAGATATAGGGTAAAGTATACCCTAGAATGAGTAATCCCTAAGATATCCGTCCGTGTGCCTCAGTAAATTCTCTTACTATCTACTGATAGTAAGTATGAGTGCAAGAAGAGGATGAGATAGGGGACAGCGGAATACGACTATAAATGGTCAATACCCTGTAACAACAAGGAAACAATCCTTTCTCTATCAATCTCTTTTGTTCGTCATCTCTTCTCAATTCTTTGATAGTTCCTGGAAGATCTAGGAAGAAATTCGATATATCAATATGGTACATAAACTCCAACCGAGTCAGAAACTGTTTGTTTGGATGAATTGGTTGCTTTGGTTGCTATGGTTGATAGGTATACTTTAGTTCTAAACTGAAAGTTTTGGAATTGTATCCATATATCTATCTATTCTTTGGGTCCCAGTATATTCTACGAATGGTTGGTTATCCCTTCGAACTGACCGATGCCACTGCATATTTCATAGATCTGGATAACCCGAGTATATTGTGGAAAAATTTAAAAGATTTGTTCTTGTATCTATTATTGATATTCTGATCTGGTAAGCCAAATGCAGAATAGATGTTCAGTTGATTTGATGAAACAATTTTCATCTATCATTGTGTCTCCCTGGCAAATTTCGAGGACGAAATTCTTTTAAAGGGGAAGGCTGTAACGATCCCGGATTTTAATTTAATTTAAATTGATAATTAATTGAATTTTTGAATTAAAATTGTAAAATTAATTGTAAATTGAAACGAGTTTCCCCGAATTCAAATGAAATAGATGTTAAATCATTTGAATTTAAATTGTATATATATACATATTGGATTTGAATTTAAATCTTAAATAAATGGTTTAAATATTAAATATAAAAATTTTAGACTTTGACACAAGAAAGAGAATAAATAAATAATTTTAAATTTAGAAATTGATGGTTTATGGTAGAAATAGAAATAAATAAATCAAAGATGAACTATAAAAATATAAGTAACACATTGACTAAAATCTAACAACAAATTAAAATAGAAATTGTTTATATTATAAAGTAGTATTACAAAGACAAAGTAAAAATAGTAGTTTACTCATATTATAAAATAATGAGACAAGGCAAAATAAAATCTAATAACATATTAAAGATTTACATTATAAAGTAATAAAATAAACAAAAAGAAAGGAATTCAAATAAGTGTTGATGTTAAACAAATATTTCAAATAAATTTATAGTTGTATAACATATGAAATGAACATATAAACTTCTAGGAATAAATATTTAAGTTAAAATAGAAGTTCATTTACATTTTTAAGTAATGAAACAAGTAGACATAAAAAAACAAGTAAATAAGAAAAGAAGATAAGTAAAAGCTTACTAAGGAAGCCACCACAATTATCTCATACATGTATCAGCCGATGTGAAGAAAAATAAAAAAAATGAATTTGTACAACATAATTAATGCTAGCACACAAATGAACCTATCAGCCAACAAAAGAAAGAAAAATCTCCCTGACCAAATACAAAAAAATCTTGTACTTGATTTTACATCACCCTGTAACTTCATTCTTCATATACATATCAACTTCATTTTAGTTCGTCCATACAAGCAAAGAAAAATTTGTAGTAAACAACATCTCAAATTTAAACACCATTCAACTTTAACAACTATTTAATTCGTACAAACCAGAGAATAAAAGGAGAAGTTCAACTAGAAAAAGATCAGGCCCATTTCAACATAAATGAGGCTCTGCTTCTTCTGAAAAAACAGGTGAGCAAACCTTACTTTTGAAACTAGATCTTCTTAATTCTTATGCCTGTGATGATGATGATTTGGAAATGTTGTAAGAAAAGTAAATATAGCTGCAAATATATATAAATATATGTGTGTGAATGGATGTATGCATGTTTGTGTTAAGCATGCAACCTCTCTGTTTAACATTTACAGGCTATCATTTCATCAAGAAAATTTATATCTTCATGATTAAATCACTTCAAGCTATGATTCCTGAAAGGAAAATGCTTATAACAATGTAAAGTTATTTTAAAAAAAAATTTCAGGTAAAAATATTAAGTGAATATTGTGAAAATATTGATTTGCAGTAAAATCATTATAAATCAGCAAAGTTTAATATTTCAATTTTATAATCTGATTACGTAATCGTGTTTATATTACAAAATAATGATTTTAGAGAGTTACTTCAATATTTTTAGTTGCGTGGTTGCCGAGATATCGTGGAATGAACAAAAATCGTAAATTCGTCGATTTCTGACTATCGGGAAAATGATGAGCTTCGGGATTTACGTTGAAGGTAGCTTGTATATTGGAGATTGTCGGAAAAATGCTAATTGAATTTATCAACGATCGAGGCGGCGATACTACCTGATGGTAGGGATTAAAAGTATGTTTGGGTTACTGTCATTCTCGAACAAATTTCATCGTCAACGAAGCATTATGGTCAATCGTACCTGGGGGGATGGATTTGTTGCGATGTGGCGAAGCTTTGGTTGCGGCGGCATGGTGGCGGTCGATGAGTGGTGATCGCGCGTGGTGTTTTTGGGTTGATCAGTTTTGATTCCAGGCGCTTGAATGGGTTCGAATTCGATTGGCTGTGACGTTCGATGATCTGAGTGTTCGTGACGACTCAAGGGTAGATAGGCGACTCGTCGATGGTCGCAGCCTTGGTCAGAGACGGCCAATCCGTTCGTGCACGTACACGCGTGCGTGTGTGTATCTGGTGATGTTGTTGAAATTGGGGAAGATGAAGTTATCTCGGGGAAGAGAAGTGAGTGGCTCGGGTTTTTGTTCTAGAAAGTTGGGTTGTGGTTCGAAGATGCGCTCGGGTTTGTTTAATTAACACCAGATTTTTAAATTTCAAAAGGAAAACATGTTTTTCAGGTTTAAAATTTGAAAATAGATAATGTACAGGTTTATAAATTTAAAAATAACTTTGTACAGGTTTTAAAAGCAAAGAAAATCCAAGTTTAAAGTAAAAGAAATATAAACTAAGTTTCCAAAAGTAAAGTATTAACAAGTTTTAAAACAAGCTTTCAAGGAATTAAAATTTAAAGTTAAATTGTTTTTAAAAATTGTTGTTTATATAATTTTTTTATTAAGTCAATTATTAAATCTTTAATTGTTTTCAAATATAATAAAATGAAGGATTTATTTCTTAATGTATTAAAGGATGGTTAATTAATTAATGTAACCAGTTAAAGGAATAATTAATTTATTAAGATAATTGATTAAAGGTTAATTTATTTGTGTAATCAAATTTAAAGGATTGATTTAATTTATGTGATTGATTAATTTATGATTTAAAGGTTAATTAATAAATGAAAGTGATTAAGGGATGATTATTAATTAAGGACTAATAAATTAATTATTGTAATTAATTAGGGATAATTAATTAATTTATTAATTAAGACTAATTAATTTATTAATTGAGGCTAATTAATTTATTAATTAAAGGTTAATTAATTAAAATTGTAATTAGTTAATGTTAATTAACCAGGATTAGTGACTATTCTGATTTAATTAAATTAGATAAAAAAAATTGACCTTACCTATGAATGTTTGGACCTGACTGAATGATTGAATTGTTGATATTCCCTGATCTGTGATGTTGTGTGATATATTCTGATTTGTGTGTGATCTGTACTGTAGTTCATTTATCTATAATTTATATATCTGTGATCTATGAATAAAAGATAAGCATTATAGTTATACCACTTATCAACTATATTTCTGTATTTTGATCTATGATGATTTATTGATGTTGCACTACTGTGTGAAACCCCGGGACTACACCATACACACACAAATATGGATTTCACGAGGAAATCAGTTAAGTCACAGATGATTTAAATTCAATGTTTTTGAAATTGAAATTTTAATTTCAATTGATTTTGAAAATGAATTTGGGTTAAATGTTAAAGCTTTTGAAAAGGAGTTTTAAGATAAAAGTTATTTTGAATAACTTGGTAAAGTTTCTAATGTGAATTTGCATTCAAAATTTGGAATTGAATTCCATGATTGGAAATTATGGTTAAAGATGTTATAAATGTGTTTATATGAAATTAAACCATTTTTAAAGTATAGTTTTGAGAATTTGAATTTAACCCAAAGATTTTAACTCGTATAAATGAATCAGATTTTCCGAAATGAAAACTATGTGTTTTCAAATAATAGAAGCATTCATATAAGGAATGAATTTCCAATTTGTGTTAAAAGAATTTCAAGTTTGAATTTGAAAATTGTTTTCCAAGTTATGAATAAACCTTTGTGAAAGATTGTTGAACTTTGTTTTGAAATTAGAAAGGTCGAAATGGATGTTCGACAAATTAAAAATTGGTTTCGAGGTTTTTTCGGAGTCAGTTGGGAATTTAGATAATATAAAATCTGGATGTTCGGCAAATTAAAAATCAAGGTGAGTAAATCTCACTCATTTGGATTACTAGTTTTAATATAAAATGTTAGGAATTTAATTATTGGTTGATTAGATGAATTTATAAGTTATTATCAGTTGGATGTTATATTAAATATATAGTATATATATTAGTGGTTGGACATATTCATGCCTATTGGAGTTGATGAGACACTATGTGCCCCGTGTAATAGCGGATGACCCTATATTACCGCGATATCCCACCTCGAAGCGGGATTGGTATTTTATGATATAACATCTTTGGTTGCAGGGAAATAGGTTGGAGGGATCCAACTCGATTTGTAACGACCACGACTTTCTCTCCATAGAAAGTCGTATCGCTAATAAGAAAGAAAGGGATAGAAAGAGAAAAGAAGAGAAAGAAAGAACCAAACAATATCAGAATCTCACAGCGGAAACGAACAAAATATATTATATCACATAAATATTACATAGTATCATATACAACACTTATCAGAGTTACACAGATTACACATCATAAACTAGACAGTTATAAACATCTGTCTAGTTATTACATCTCAATACAAAACAAAGATCTAAACAAGATCAACACAGCGGAAACTACTATCTATATCTACAACGCTGAAGCCTCCTGCTCCATTGCTCCTCCACAATTCGTCAAGGCTAACCTGAATCCCTTGGCTACTCGTAAAAATTTGAGTACCCAAGAGTTTATAAAACAGAAATAAACAACTTGGGTCAGACATGGGTCTGGTGTGAGTAACAGGTTAAACTTGTTTAACTTCAAAACCTTTTGAAAGAAAAGGTATCACGTAAGACTTCACACAAATAAACACGGGTAAGTTTTTACCTTACGCTAACCAAAACATTTGATAGGAAATTCGATTGTATTATAATAGGGTCTAGGGTTTTCAAGTAAAATACAGAAATAGCTGAAATGCTTACATCTCACATTCCAACATAGTTGGGCACAACTAATACGTACGGCACTTATTGGAGTTTGGATTCCATACAATGGCAGGGCTACTGGGGTACCGCCCGTCACAGTACGTGGCCTAGATCACCGTACCGAGGATCACTCCCAATCCCCTGCAACACAAGGTCGGAACATCCCTTACTGGATAATTCCCGCACAAGATACCTCACGGTTGGGATCAGCAACCGCACCACTAAGTCGAAAATAGAAAGGGACATCTAGACAGAGGTAACCTTGTCCTACTTGGGTGCTACCCACTAACCTTGCTGCACCTCCCCTGTTTTAGCCATTCCCGGTTTGTGAGGCTTGAGGTCACGATTACCTTAGAAAAGAACACATCACTTAGAATGCTCATCGTCCACCTGACGATGTTCTGAAAGCATTCAATCCATACAAGTTCGTTCCGGGTTCGAACGAAACCGAAGGCATTATCTCGTTACACTCGTTTTGGAATCACCCTCAGAGTTAACGACAATAACCCTTGCACTCTAAATCTTCATCTTCACTTGATTCACGATCTATCGTTAATTTGGATCGATGTGGTATTCGGGTCTCCAGACCTGGAAATCCGGTATACGGAAACCCGATCCCGGTCTCATCGAAATCCAAAACGTATCTTTTAAGGCCAAGTTGTTTTAAGGGTTAAAACAATTCAATTCATTATCTTTATACACATAGAAAGATAATTCACAATAGATAATCAACATTATCAGATAACAGATAATCCATATTATCATCACAATTCAACTATACATCCATATCACATAGCATATATCTCATCAGAGATATCAATCAAATGCAAAGCATTCAGTATTATCATCCATCCATAAGTAATGATTTATATCATCTCTAATTAATTTAAAGTGAATTAAATTAATTACTTCATTTTATAAATCCTTCTTACTTAACCATTAATTAATTATAATCAATTAATTAATTATTCTCTAATTACCTTTTTCAATTAATCATCTTTGATTAATTATCTTTTAATTACCTTCAAGTAATTTATCCTTAATCATTTTTAGTAATTAACCTTTAATTACTTCATTAATTAATTAACTAAAATTAATTAAGTTAATCAACTATAATTGATTACATTAATCCTTAATTAATTACATTGATTAATTACTTCATTTATTAATTATTACTTAATTAACCAATCTTAATTACATCATTAATTATATTAATTAATGATCCTTAATTACAACTTAATTATTAATTACTTAATTAAATTAATTACATTAAGTAATTAACCTTTATTTAAACAACATTTATTAATCACTCTTGATTAATCTTTAATCAGTAATTAACTACCCTTAATTACTTTCACTAACTAAATTAATTACTCCTTAATTAATTCCTTAATTAATCCCTTGATTAATTATTCAAAGTAATTAACTCAAATTACTTCTATTAATAAAATCATTATTCAACTAATTACTTCCAGTAATAATCTTATTATTTACTTCCCTAAATAATCTTATTTTAATAATTACATTAAGTAATTATTATCAAATCATCTCTTGAGTATCCTAAATTAATTAAACTTAATTAATTAATTTAAACTAAATCAAATCAACTTCAATTAACTACAATAAGTAATTAATTCTTAATTACTTCCAATAAGTAATTACATTTAAACAAATTCTATAATTGACTATCTTTAAATTAATTAATCTAATTAACTATTAAATTAATCCTATTAATTAATTATTAAATAATCCATAGTTAATGACTTCATTAACTATTATTTAATTACTTTCCTTAAGTAATTAACTTATATTAATTATTATTAATTCTAAATTAATAAATCTTAATAACCAATTTATTAATCTCTAATTACTAAATTAATTAAGTGTCAACCATAACTTAATTAATATTTAATTACTTATTAATTAATTCCTAACCATTAATTAATATTCTAATTATGATCCTTAATTACAAATTAATTATTCTAATTAATTAATCTTAATCACTAATTAATTAGTTTAAACCATTAATTACCTATTTAATTAATCCAAATGATTAATTAATCAATTAAATTAATTATCCATTAAATTTCCTAATTAATTCAATGAACACAAATCTCTAATTACTTTAAGATAAAACATTTTCTTATTAAAGGTTAAATTATCATTCTTAAATACATTTGAAGACATCCATTTCAAATTAACTTTTAAATTTCATTTTAAATTCTAGATTTAAAATGAATACTAATTTATCTTTTACAATGTTTTAAACAACATTTCTAAAACTCTTTTAATTTACAAGTTAAAGAAATACTCATTTATAAAGAAGTTTAAAAGGTGCTAACAAATTCATATTTAAATTTATAAAACTTATTTTAAATCTCAATCTAAGATTCAAAACCAAACTTGAATCCATATATTTAAATCTTTGATTTAAATTTCTGTTTTACTAATTCTTTACAGTTTTAAATTTAGTTTAAAGTTTAAACAGACTGTTTTCTTTTTCAAAAACCTGGCAACAACTTACCTACTCGAGCACGCACACTAAACTTCGAGTCGCTCTCTCTAAAAACCCAAGTCACATACAAACAAGCTCGAGAAAATCTCGAATAGCCTCCCCTGTTAAAACCCAGGCTTACCCGAGTCCCCTTAAAAATACTTCGAGTCGCACATCAAAAACCCCGAGTCTCCCACGAAACAACTCAAGTAACCCTCTGTTAAATTCCAGACTTTACCAGAGATACACCCACGATCTCGTGCACGTGCACATCCACCAGCGTCAACTCCGACCATCCACGACTTCTTCACCACTTCGACGATCAACCATCAACCAATCCACGATCACTCGATCACCCAAAATGCCAGAGGAACAAAATCGAGCATCCAAAACTAACTCGAACCCAAAACTGGAACATCTTCAATCCCTAGAACTGTCTCGTCTTCAAAATTTCGATCACCAGAACTTCTGAAACTCCGATCATATCTTCATCATCGACCAAACTTCAATCCCTCAAAAACCTGAAGCACTCGATCCACTTGAGAAACTGTGGTGATTGATTTTCTTAACCTAGTTAAAACTAGGTTTAAAAATTCAAAACCTAAATTATTTCTACCTCACTGCCTTAATTTAAATTCTAGTAATTTTCCCTTCGTCCTTGATCATTCCACTATTACCAGACATGATATTGGTCAATCAATCCTCCTAGATTAACAGTTCTAACCAAAAATCCATTTTCAGTTAAAACCAGAACTGCTCTTTTAATTCTAAACTAAAAACTATGATATTATTGTTAAAAATCATGTTATAGCTTATATATTCCATATATAATCCTGAATCTATAAATTACTCAGTTTGAATTTTTACATTTTATAACATGCACTGTTATTTTAGTTTACAGAGGCACTCAGGTTAAAGTTTTGACTTAATTAAACCTTTTAAACTTTAGTTTATTACAAATCAATCATATTTTGTTTGTAAATTAAGTCATTACAAAAACTAGATCCAGAGGTAAGAGATTTTAAAGGAAATTCTTAAGTCTGGGCAACAAACAGAACAGGGTTCAAAGATAACAGATATGCACACATAACTATTCATCCATGTATACATAGAAATTCACGTATATAATCATACATCAATACATAGATATGTAGGACCACCTATAAATATTCACATGCAACCATCTTTCCTAATTTAAACCTTAAAAATAGAATGTTACTCACCTGATTTGAAATGAACAGAGGCAGTTTAACTTTGTAATAGCTTTTAGAAATTTTAAACTTGAAACTGAGAACTTGAATGCTTTTGCTTTTGTTTATTTGAGTTAAAACTTGAATGATTTCCACTGGATCTTGCATGCATGCTTCTGAAACTTTGAATTGCTTTAATCTACATGCATGTTGCTTCCATGTTGAAGAAAGAATGTAGGCAGTCATTTTGAATTGATTCCAGATTGAAAAATGCATACAGGCTTTTGGAAAATGCAGGTAGGTTTTTGATCTTGATTTTGAAATATGCAGACAGCTTTGAGATGATTTGGAAAATGAATTATAGGTTGTTTGAATTTGGTTTTGTTTTGAGGCATTTTGAATACTGATTTCAGATTTGTATTAGAGAATTGGTTTGGGTTTTCTTGGTTTTGAAATGAAGATTTAAAAAGAAAATGAAGTGAAGATATGCAAATGTATATGTATGTAAATTATGACAAATAGAAATAAAAGAAAAAGAAAATAAATAAGACACTTGTCACAAAGATTTGTTACTTAAATTACACATGTTAACATGAAGCCTAATATGATGACATTTGTATTTTTGCTAACTTTTATTTATTTTAAAAGTAAATTAAACCTTTTCTTTATTTATTTAAATGCTTATCTATATATATATATATATCTTTTTAAAGAGAAACAAAAACTAATTATATTTTATACATAAAAGTTTATACAAATATCCTAAAATCCAAAACAATTTAAATATCTATTCTTTTGAATTTCAAAACTTAAATTCAAATTCAAGTTAAATTAGATCCTAAGATTCAATTAAAATATACAATTATTTATCAATTTTAAAAATAACAATTCTATAGTCTTTTAAAATCTATTCATACAAAATTAAAAATAATATATTATACTTATTATTTGAAATTAACATATTTGATATTTAAATAATTTATATAAGAGATTATATTATCAAGTAATATTTTAAAAAGAAATAAAACAAACCATTTTTGTTAATCTTATTTATATTTAAACTTAAGTTAAAATATATTTTAACCAATTTAAACATTTACCTAAAGTATATTTAAAACTATAAAGTTATTTATTTAAATATCTTTGAAAAGTCATATTAAATTAAATCTAAATTTCCAATTTGCCCAAAGCTTTCTATTTACAATATATACAAATAAATATATATATTCAAATAGAAAATATCTTATTAACTATTTTAAAAGACTAAATCATCAATTAAATACTAATTTAATCAGATTATTAAATTAAATTCAAATCTTATTATCAAAGATTATCCATATCAATTTAATTATTCAACAAATTATTAAATTGATATTGTCAAAATTTCCGGGATATTACATTCCTCCCCCCTTAAAATAATTTCGTCCCCGAAATTTAAACAAAGGTAATTTAATAATCTTATTAAAGATTTAAATTCAAAACACAAGCATCTACTATCATCCATATGCTAGCAACCATAGCAACCAAATCATTCAATCAAACAATTCTATCTATCTAGACTAAATTCTAGATAAAATACCTCGAGTTTCCCCAAGTATATACATATACCGGGATACTCGCTCTACAAACAATCTAAACTACTGAGCTATAGAGCTCCTACTCGTCTAGGTCTACAAAACTAAACAGGATATCAGACTACAGAAGAGTCTGACTTAACTACCAAACTTCCTGAACTGCTGATTTCAAAAACCAGAAATAGATCAAACACGTACTCCCTCAGAGATACGTAAAACACAATGAATTCCAGTTATCCAAACTGACAATTCAATTCAGAAGTCCAAATACTTATCCAAGTCAGAATACAGAAGAGATCCAAAACACAACTCTACTCCACAATTCAGTAGATTTCCAAACTTACTTCTCCTATCCAGAGATGTACTCCAAAACTGCTTTCACTGCATCACTCCGATCTGAGGTAGAATGAAAATGCTGATGAAAAACATGAGCACAAACTGGACAACACATCCCATAAAAATGGTTCAACAGATCCATAAAAGAAAACTTAGATACTCCATCAAACTTGAGCTGCTTCACCAAACTCTATCTCTAGGAATCATCCTTCAACTAGGCTGAACCATCGGTATCACTCCTAGAATCCAGTCGATAAGAAAACTCAACCTTCAGATGCGGACAAACTTCTGACTTCTCTGAAGACATCTAGAAAAATTCTGACAACCCAAGAGAACACTCAGACAATCGCAAGTCACTTTTGCGATCAACCCATCCTAATTCCAAACAGACTGTTCTCTCTTTACCAATCAGAACAGCTTACACTTATTTATCCAATTTATCGAAGAAATGGATCCACTCTGCTGCTTCTGATCTTCACTTCCAGAAAAACTGCTCATCCAGAAAACTTCCTGCCATCACAGAATACTCCGAGCTGCACTGCTGACACTGATGCCAAGGACTTCCTATTCCAAAGATCTTCGAGAAACTCGAACTCCAAACCAAAGCAGAAACACCGTGCTGAACTCAGCCACAACACCGAAACATTCACACTTCTTTAAACTTGTTCCAAAGAAAACATCTTCGGGAACATCCATCGTCACTGTATCTCATCATACAGCTACTATTACCTGAGGTATCAAGATACCATCACTCGCTTCTGCCTCATCGACAGATCCAACTCTACTCATCCACACTTCAAAGATAAACTCCGAACCATTTCAGTTTCCTTCGGAGATCGATGAAATCCTTTACCACATCAAAGCTTACTCGAGACGGTATTAGGTCTACAGTCTCGACAGATACACTTCCAACCTCAATACTCAGACTCCAACCATTGGTAGTCGTGTTACACACACCACTACCCTATCTACCTTTATATCCTATATTGGAAAACCTGTACGGGTAACCCAACATATAGGTAGAATAGATATATATATATAAAATGATACCTTTTATATAGAAATTATTTCTGGGTAAAATTATTTCATTTACCTCTTTAAAATAATATTGTGTCCGTTGGCCTGGTTCAAGTGTTTAGAGATCCCTATCAATAACGATAGCTACTCGTATTGACCAGAATCCATATACCACTCAACCGATCAATTAACACAATATAAAATCATTTTTATATAACTAACAATTACGCGCTCTCAAGATAGACACCACTTCAGAGCCTAGGTATTCACTCAACCTACTGCTCTGATACCACTGTAACGACCACGACTTTCTCTCCATAGAAAGTCGTATCGCTAATAAGAAAGAAAGGGATAGAAAGAGAAAAGAAGAGAAAGAAAGAACCAAACAATATCAGAATCTCACAGCGGAAACGAACAAAATATATTATATCACATAAATATTACATAGTATCATATACAACACTTATCAGAGTTACACAGATTACACATCATAAACTAGACAGTTATAAACATCTGTCTAGTTATTACATCTCAATACAAAACAAAGATCTAAACAAGATCAACACAGCGGAAACTACTATCTATATCTACAACGCTGAAGCCTCCTGCTCCATTGCTCCTCCACAATTCGTCAAGGCTAACCTGAATCCCTTGGCTACTCGTAAAAATTTGAGTACCCAAGAGTTTATAAAACAGAAATAAACAACTTGGGTCAGACATGGGTCTGGTGTGAGTAACAGGTTAAACTTGTTTAACTTCAAAACCTTTTGAAAGAAAAGGTATCACGTAAGACTTCACACAAATAAACATGGGTAAGTTTTTACCTTACGCTAACCAAAACATTTGATAGGAAATTCGATTGTATTATAATAGGGTCTAGGGTTTTCAAGTAAAATACAGAAATAGCTGAAATGCTTACATCTCACATTCCAACATAGTTGGGCACAACTAATACGTACGGCACTTATTGGAGTTTGGATTCCATACAATGGCAGGGCTACTGGGGTACCGCCCGTCACAGTACGTGGCCTAGATCACCGTACCGAGGATCACTCCCAATCCCCTGCAACACAAGGTCGGAACATCCCTTACTGGATAATTCCCGCACAAGATACCTCACGGTTGGGATCAGCAACCGCACCACTAAGTCGAAAATAGAAAGGGACATCTAGACAGAGGTAACCTTGTCCTACTTGGGTGCTACCCACTAACCTTGCTGCACCTCCCCTGTTTTAGCCATTCCCGGTTTGTGAGGCTTGAGGTCACGATTACCTTAGAAAAGAACACATCACTTAGAATGCTCATCGTCCACCTGACGATGTTCTGAAAGCATTCAATCCATACAAGTTCGTTCCGGGTTCGAACGAAACCGAAGGCATTATCTCGTTACACTCGTTTTGGAATCACCCTCAGAGTTAACGACAATAACCCTTGCACTCTAAATCTTCATCTTCACTTGATTCACGATCTATCGTTAATTTGGATCGATGTGGTATTCGGGTCTCCAGACCTGGAAATCCGGTATACGGAAACCCGATCCCGGTCTCATCGAAATCCAAAACGTATCTTTTAAGGCCAAGTTGTTTTAAGGGTTAAAACAATTCAATTCATTATCTTTATACACATAGAAAGATAATTCACAATAGATAATCAACATTATCAGATAACAGATAATCCATATTATCATCACAATTCAACTATACATCCATATCACATAGCATATATCTCATCAGAGATATCAATCAAATGCAAAGCATTCAGTATTATCATCCATCCATAAGTAATGATTTATATCATCTCTAATTAATTTAAAGTGAATTAAATTAATTACTTCATTTTATAAATCCTTCTTACTTAACCATTAATTAATTATAATCAATTAATTAATTATTCTCTAATTACCTTTTTCAATTAATCATCTTTGATTAATTATCTTTTAATTACCTTCAAGTAATTTATCCTTAATCATTTTTAGTAATTAACCTTTAATTACTTCATTAATTAATTAACTAAAATTAATTAAGTTAATCAACTATAATTGATTACATTAATCCTTAATTAATTACATTGATTAATTACTTCATTTATTAATTATTACTTAATTAACCAATCTTAATTACATCATTAATTATATTAATTAATGATCCTTAATTACAACTTAATTATTAATTACTTAATTAAATTAATTACATTAAGTAATTAACCTTTATTTAAACAACATTTATTAATCACTCTTGATTAATCTTTAATCAGTAATTAACTACCCTTAATTACTTTCACTAACTAAATTAATTACTCCTTAATTAATTCCTTAATTAATCCCTTGATTAATTATTCAAAGTAATTAACTCAAATTACTTCTATTAATAAAATCATTATTCAACTAATTACTTCCAGTAATAATCTTATTATTTACTTCCCTAAATAATCTTATTTTAATAATTACATTAAGTAATTATTATCAAATCATCTCTTGAGTATCCTAAATTAATTAAACTTAATTAATTAATTTAAACTAAATCAAATCAACTTCAATTAACTACAATAAGTAATTAATTCTTAATTACTTCCAATAAGTAATTACATTTAAACAAATTCTATAATTGACTATCTTTAAATTAATTAATCTAATTAACTATTAAATTAATCCTATTAATTAATTATTAAATAATCCATAGTTAATGACTTCATTAACTATTATTTAATTACTTTCCTTAAGTAATTAACTTATATTAATTATTATTAATTCTAAATTAATAAATCTTAATAACCAATTTATTAATCTCTAATTACTAAATTAATTAAGTGTCAACCATAACTTAATTAATATTTAATTACTTATTAATTAATTCCTAACCATTAATTAATATTCTAATTATGATCCTTAATTACAAATTAATTATTCTAATTAATTAATCTTAATCACTAATTAATTAGTTTAAACCATTAATTACCTATTTAATTAATCCAAATGATTAATTAATCAATTAAATTAATTATCCATTAAATTTCCTAATTAATTCAATGAACACAAATCTCTAATTACTTTAAGATAAAACATTTTCTTATTAAAGGTTAAATTATCATTCTTAAATACATTTGAAGACATCCATTTCAAATTAACTTTTAAATTTCATTTTAAATTCTAGATTTAAAATGAATACTAATTTATCTTTTACAATGTTTTAAACAACATTTCTAAAACTCTTTTAATTTACAAGTTAAAGAAATACTCATTTATAAAGAAGTTTAAAAGGTGCTAACAAATTCATATTTAAATTTATAAAACTTATTTTAAATCTCAATCTAAGATTCAAAACCAAACTTGAATCCATATATTTAAATCTTTGATTTAAATTTCTGTTTTACTAATTTTTACAGTTTTAAATTTAGTTTAAAGTTTAAACAGACTGTTTTCTTTTTCAAAAACCTGGCAACAACTTACCTACTCGAGCACGCACACTAAACTTCGAGTCGCTCTCTCTAAAAACCCGAGTCACATACAAACAAGCTCGAGAAAATCTCGAATAGCCTCCCCTGTTAAAACCCAGGCTTACCCGAGTCCCCTCAAAAATACTTCGAGTCGCACATCAAAAACCCCGAGTCTCCCACGAAACAACTCAAGTAACCCTCTGTTAAATTCCAGACTTTACCAGAGATACACCCACGATCTCGTGCACGTGCACATCCACCAGCGTCAACTCCGACCATCCACGACTTCTTCACCACTTCGACGATCAACCATCAACCAATCCACGATCACTCGATCACCCAAAATGCCAGAGGAACAAAATCGAGCATCCAAAACTAACTCGAACCCAAAACTGGAACATCTTCAATCCCTAGAACTGTCTCGTCTTCAAAATTTCGATCACCAGAACTTCTGAAACTCCGATCATATCTTCATCATCGACCAAACTTCAATCCCTCAAAAACCTGAAGCACTCGATCCACTTGAGAAACTGTGGTGATTGATTTTCTTAACCTAGTTAAAACTAGGTTTAAAAATTCAAAACCTAAATTATTTCTACCTCACTGCCTTAATTTAAATTCTAGTAATTTTCCCTTCGTCCTTGATCATTCCACTATTACCAGACATGATATTGGTCAATCAATCCTCCTAGATTAACAGTTCTAACCAAAAATCCATTTTCAGTTAAAACCAGAACTGCTCTTTTAATTCTAAACTAAAAACTATGATATTAATGTTAAAAATCATGTTATAGCTTATATATTCCATATATAATCCTGAATCTATAAATTACTCAGTTTGAATTTTTACATTTTATAACATGCACTGTTATTTTAGTTTACAGAGGCACTCAGGTTAAAGTTTTGACTTAATTAAACCTTTTAAACTTTAGTTTATTACAAATCAATCATATTTTGTTTGTAAATTAAGTCATTACAAAAACTAGATCCAGAGGTAAGAGATTTTAAAGGAAATTCTTAAGTCTGGGCAACAAACAGAACAGGGTTCAAAGATAACAGATATGCACACATAACTATTCATCCATGTATACATAGAAATTCACGTATATAATCATACATCAATACATAGATATGTAGGACCACCTATAAATATTCACATGCAACCATCTTTCCTAATTTAAACCTTAAAAATAGAATGTTACTCACCTGATTTGAAATGAACAGAGGCAGTTTAACTTTGTAATAGCTTTTAGAAATTTTAAACTTGAAACTGAGAACTTGAATGCTTTTGCTTTTGTTTATTTGAGTTAAAACTTGAATGATTTCCACTGGATCTTGCATGCATGCTTCTGAAACTTTGAATTGCTTTAATCTACATGCATGTTGCTTCCATGTTGAAGAAAGAATGCAGGCAGTCATTTTGAATTGATTCCAGATTGAAAAATGCATACAGGCTTTTGGAAAATGCAGGTAGGTTTTTGATCTTGATTTTGAAATATGCAGACAGCTTTGAGATGATTTGGAAAATGAATTATAGGTTGTTTGAATTTGGTTTTGTTTTGAGGCATTTTGAATACTGATTTCAGATTTGTATTAGAGAATTGGTTTGGGTTTTCTTGGTTTTGAAATGAAGATTTAAAAAGAAAATGAAGTGAAGATATGCAAATGTATATGTATGTAAATTATGACAAATAGAAATAAAAGAAAAAGAAAATAAATAAGACACTTGTCACAAAGATTTGTTACTTAAATTACACATGTTAACATGAAGCCTAATATGATGACATTTGTATTTTTGCTAACTTTTATTTATTTTAAAAGTAAATTAAACCTTTTCTTTATTTATTTAAATGCTTATATATATATATATATATATATATATCTTTTTAAAGAGAAACAAAAACTAATTATATTTTATACATAAAAGTTTATACAAATATCCTAAAATCCAAAACAATTTAAATATCTATTCTTTTGAATTTCAAAACTTAAATTCAAATTCAAGTTAAATTAGATCCTAAGATTCAATTAAAATATACAATTATTTATCAATTTTAAAAATAACAATTCTATAGTCTTTTAAAATCTATTCATACAAAATTAAAAATAATATATTATACTTATTATTTGAAATTAACATATTTGATATTTAAATAATTTATATAAGAGATTATATTATCAAGTAATATTTTAAAAAGAAATAAAACAAACCATTTTTGTTAATATTATTTATATTTAAACTTAAGTTAAAATATATTTTAACCAATTTAAACATTTACCTAAAGTATATTTAAAACTATAAAGTTATTTATTTAAATATCTTTGAAAAGTCATATTAAATTAAATCTAAATTTCCAATTTGCCCAAAGCTTTCTATTTACAATATATACAAATAAATATATATATTCAAATAGAAAATATCTTATTAACTATTTTAAAAGACTAAATCATCAATTAAATACTAATTTAATCAGATTATTAAATTAAATTCAAATCTTATTATCAAAGATTATCCATATCAATTTAATTATTCAACAAATTATTAAATTGATATTGTCAAAATTTCCGGGATATTACACGATTCCTCAAGTATATTGATTGTTTTTCATATATAGTGATATGTGATGTGTTTGAATAATCTGATATGATTGTTATGTGATTTGTTTTATGGGATGCTATAGTAGCACTGGCCTTAATTTTGGTAATTTAAATACCATAAATATTATTTTAGAATTTGAAGGAATTAAAAGGAGATTTTGGATATAAAAATATTTATATATAAATTTGGATTATTTTAAAGGAAATTGATTTGGATAAAATAGTGAGTTGATTTTGGATTTGTACCCAACTGTTCGTAAAAAAAGTTAATTAGAGATTTAAAAATAATTTATATAAATGATTTTTAACAATGGATTTTTAAGTGATATTTCTAGATTTATGGAAAAGAAGTTGAAATCGATATTAAAAATAGATTTGAAAAATAAATGGGATTTATTAAGGAATTGATTCATAAAATGATATTTTATAAATGAGATTAGTTTTATAAACAACTGAAACTCAAAGGAGTTTATAAATTTATAAACGATGTTTATAAATAAGGGAAAATGATATTAGTTGATAAATTGGAATATAAATTCACAGTGTGAATTTATATCGAGATATGGAAATCCGTTTTGGGAAAAATAGTGGATTCTATTTTTGAAATGTGAGAATGGTTAGGGAATCAGAATGAAATCGATGTGTTATGAATCGAGAGGGATTTATAAATTGAAATTGGTTATTGGAATTTTAATAATATATTTTTATCAAGAAGTTAAGTTTTGTTTTAAAAAGAAAATTTTATTTATTAAACTATGTAATTTAAAGCTTTTTTAGTATCGAAATTCTTCGGAAAGTGGAATTTTCAAATATCTAATATTAATTGAAAATAAATTCTAATTTTTAAAATCAGCTTTGCAAATCGATTTGTTTTATATAAAAATGAATTGGAAATGAGTTACCAATGTTTATTTAAAGTGTTTTAATATTTTAAATAATTACTTAAACATGTTTTAAAAATAAATTATTATTCTTTAAAAATACTTTCATATATATATATATATAGAGTTTTGAAATGATTGTAATTTATTTATAAATCCTCTCGAGATTTGTAAACGGGCTTTATTTAACGGATATGATTTTTATAAGAGAAATCTTGTAATGGAATTCTGGAAACTTAAGGAAACTTTTGAAATGTTGAAATATGAGAACTTCGTAAATGAATTAGAATTCCTAAATGAAGTTAGAAATGGGTAGTTGGAATTACGGACAAGTGTAATCAATTTTGGAAATTTTAAAGGAAATTAATTAATGAATTCTAGAAACCTATAGAATCCATTATAAATGAGTTAAGGAACTTACAAATAAATTGTAAAGGATTTTGAGAAATAGGAAATAAATGAAATCTTTCCTATGTATTGGTAATAAAATGATTTAGGCTAACATACTGATAAACATTTCCTAGGTATTGGACAAGAAGGATTTGAAATATTTTAACTACAAGATTATTATCATAGAAATATTTTCAAAGTTTTGAATTATAAATGGAAATTGAAAATTTGAAATATTTCTGAGTGTTGATATGATTCGAAAATATCATGTTATGGATATAAGTATTTGAAATTGTTTTCAATTATTGAATATACTAAAAGAGATTTGAATATATATCTTTGTAAAGATATTTTGCAATGAATGTTTTGAAAGATTTATTAAATTGGGCCTAGTGACTATTTATGTGTGTAATTTGACAGTTAGACAACCGACTATCAAATCTGGCCAAATTTGTTAATCGTTTCGAAGATACAAGGATCAGATTTAGTTATCCAAAAACCACTTCGATCTGATTTGTGCGTTACGAATTGTGATATCGTGAAGATAATGAAAACGCTGATTTTGGACATTCGGTTTGTTCAGACCCATAACAACTTGTATGGATGAATGCTATCATTTGCATCATGGACTGGTAGGCTGTGTTAGCATTCCAAGAATAAAAATGCTATTCTTAAGGTAAAGGTAGCCTCAAGCCTCATCAAGCGAAAATGACTAAAACATGGGAAATGCAGTAGGGCTAAGTGGGTCGCACCCAAGTAGGGTATGTTATCACTTTTCTAGATACCCTCAGATATATTATAATTATGGATATTGTTGTGCATGGAAAAGAGAGCGCTCAATAAGGTGGGAACACCCGGGGTGATAACATATTCGGTACTATCAAGAAAGTGGTAGGCCGGTCCGGTGTTGGCAGGGATCGTTAGGTACGATCTTGGTACATTTTTCTAGAGGTGTACTATGACGAGCGGTAACCCAGTAGCCCAGTCATTATATGGAATCCAATATCCACTATGAGCCTGTATGATTTTAGATGTGCTCAACTATGCTGAAATGAGAGATGCAAGCATTTCAGCTATTTTATAGTTTATTTTCTACAGACACTATTATAATATCATATGATTTTGATATAAAATGTTTTGGTTATCGTAAGATAAAAACCCGTTGTATTTATGTGTGCTGTGGTCTTACAAGATACCTTTGTTTTTAAAGGTTTTTGATAACAGTAATAATTCAAGTTGAGTGTGTTTTCTCACGCTGGTTTTCCAGACTGACTGGAGTGTTATTTTATTGTAATACTTGGGTAAGACCGAGTATTACAGATTCAGGTTAGGATGCTTTGGAGCTCATGAGACAAGCTGGAGGATTTCAAGCGTATTTCACATACTTGGTTATTTCTGCCGTGTGTGTTCTACTGTATATTCAGCACTTCTGAGGACAAGTTATTTTAACTGTCCAGATTGATATTGTTGACTGTTGTAATCTGATGATTGTTAGAATATTAATTGTTAGAGTTTCTTTTGTATAAAGATCAGTTATTATATAATATATATTGTTCCGCTATGATCTGTGAGATTCTATGTATTATTTCAGTTTTCTTCTATCCTTTTTCTTTTTCACCCTTGATGATCTGGTATTTCCGGCACTCAATTGCTTGGCATGCTATACAGAGAACGTATTGATGTCGATTTTCGAGGGTCGAAAATCTCTGGTTCGTTACAGTTGTATCAGAGCTGACGGTTAAGCGAGAACCTTAACTTTGGTGGGGATTACTCATTAGAGATAGGGTCAGTAGTACCCTAGAATGAGTTTGAGTGTATTAATAGATATGGGTGTGTATTTGTTAGTGAATATAAATTATTTTATATTGTGTTGACGTATCGGTTGAGTGTTTATGAATTCTTGTTGGTACGGTCTGGACAACTGTATCGATAGGGGTTTCTAAACTCAAAACCAGTTAAATCGATATAGTGTTGTTTTAAAATGGGTAGATGAAATAATTTTATCCAAAATTATGTTTTGATATAAAGGAAATAATTTTCCGAATTATTATATATATATTTGGGTGTTTGGTTGATAGTATTATAATCTAAATAGGATTATAAAATTTAAGTGGTTATATATATATAACCAAACAGAAATTGTATAAGAATGAATTATACAAATGAGTTAAACTTGTAACGACCCATATTTTACGGATCGAAACATTGTAAAATAGTTGACCTTTGGTTGCATTGCTGTTAAGCCGTTTTAGATTTTGGCAGAATTTTTCTGGAGTCTTAAGTCGTAGCCGACTTAGGAGATTAACCGAGTTAAGGAAGTTAAGTTAGGATGGCCTAGGTTGAGTGACCGACCTAGTAGAGTGAGCGACCTATGGGACTGACCGACCTAAGAGTTAACGACTTAGGTAGGATAGCGACTTAAGAGATTTAGCAAGTTGACCGACCTAGGAGATAAGCTAGCTAACGACTTAGTAGTTAGGTCGTTAGACGACCTAAGGGGTTAAGTATTAGGTCGTGTGGACTTTAAGTCGTAGTCTATTAGGTCGGAGTTGTTGGATAAGTCTTAGGTCGCGTGTTGGCTTAAGAGTTAAGTCGTAGAGTGGTTAAATAGTTAAGGCGTGACTCTGTTGAGCTGTTAGGTCGGAAAGTATAAGTCGGAGGGACTTGGGGTTTGTTAAGTCGTAGGTCGGCATGCTAAGCAGTTAGGTAGTGGCACTGATAGGTCGCACCTATTGTTAAGTCGCTAAGTCATAGGTCGTAACCTCGTTAGGTCGTAAGGCGAAGGGCTTTGATAGGTCGATTGAAGCGCCTGGGTGTTAAGTCGTAGAGACTTAGGTCGGTGGGGGTCTTAGGTCGTAGGTCGGAGATGACCTAATTCCGAGTTACGACTTAGGGAGATTTCGCCTATAAATAGAGGGGGGTTGGCTTCATTTTTGGGATCCGGATTTCGAAGCGACGAAGTGCTGCCATTTTGAGAGCTCGACTTCTACACTTCTTCACTTCTTTTCTCTACTCTAATCTAGTGATTCCATCCATCCAAGTTGAAGATCAAATTGAAGATTCAAGAGCTTGGGTTGAAGATCTTCATCCTTTGAAGTGAGATTTCTTCGTTTGAAGCGGATTCGTGATAGATCAAGCTTGATCCTTCGCTGTCCAGTTCTGAAGCGTGTTGATTTGAGGTTGTTTAGGTGATTTGGTGAGTGGTGATTATCTCTCACACGGATCCAAAGGAGTATATCGGATTGTTGGCTCGATTTGGTGTTAAAATAGTGATTTCCATACATTTTCTTCATCCTAAGTGTAGATCCATATAGATCCATTGTTCATGATGATGTTACATCCATTTTACTACATGTTAACCTATGCAAGTTCATTCATCAAGATTATAGAGATATTGTTCATGTTTTCATGCTTATTAGACTTTCAACTCTTTAATTACGAAATTGCCATTATTGTGATAATTGTCTACTTAGATCATATTTGAATGCTTGATTGCTTGGATTAATGTTTGATTTGGTTGATTGCTATGAATTAGATGATTGAAGATTTGATTTAGACTGAAGATGATTCAAAAGCTAAGAGAAAGGCTCTTGAATTGGGAAAGCTGCTTGTGGCATATGTAGTGGATGATGAAGCTCTTATGCATAGATTTGATGATGATGTTGAGATGAAGCTTTGCGAGGATGTGATGAAGTGAAGCATGATATGAGATAGTCTTGGTCTAATCCAGACAGGATCATTCCAAGCATGTTGGTAACTCGGTGATATGGTTCGGGTTGAGGATAATGGATGCTCGAGAGGCGCTTGAGCTAGTATGGAAATAGTTGTCGAGGAGGACGACTAGAAGGCTGAGATCTCATCGTTGTTGAAGGTTCTAGCATGCTCAAAGCAAGAGTACGTTGGGCAGATTCGATAGCCCTTGAAGGCTACTGATTGGGTAGTCAAGTACTCTGGGCAGATTCGATAGTCCTAGGCACGGGTCACGATGACGTGCGGGAGTTATGTCTAGAACCGGGGTTACCATTAGCCCTTGATGGACGGCTGAAAGAATGTGCCGGTCATTCAATTAACGGTGATATCGAAGCAATGATAACAGCGATAGCCAGAGTCATGGATGTTTGGTTGTATCGTCATTCGGTCTCAAGAGCGGTATTTTATGGGTGCTTATCTGATCTTGGTTTAGGCCTTGGGGGTTTGTACTTGGAAAACATCGCCCTCGACTCGAGTGATAATTGCTTTACTTTACTTTGTATGCTCTGCTATGTTTGCTTCTACTTAGTGTGTGTCTGGGGGCTATCACTGTAGAAAGAGGTTGGAGTGGGAGGGTTGTATTCCTATTCCTTTTCCTTTATGCTCTTTTGGTATGTTGTTAGTTAATTTACTGCTCACTAAGACTGTTGTCTGACTCAAGGCTTTATGTTTTAACTCTTATTGTCTTGGGCTGTTCGTCCATTTTGGGACGAGCAGACTAGGTAGCAGGTGACAGGTGCTGTTCTCTTCTCACGATGCTGATATCGAAGACGAGCTGAAGGGTTGCATATTATCTTCTTATTATATGTACTGGATGTTCCGCTGTTTTGTATTATCTGAGTGATATGTAGTGAGGCTTGTTGTATTGACTATTCAGATGTTTGTATTCAACTCCTATGAAGTTTTATTGATGAGATTCTATTCTGTGAAGCTTCACTATATATATGTTCTATTTTATTTTGTCCATGCGCTGTGAGTAATACGATAGATTTTGTTGTTTTATTTTACCGTGACAATCGTCCATGGTCGCCTGGCACACTTTACAGCGCATTTTCTTTAGATTCGGTGCAGGGGTCATGGGCGGTCGTCACAAAACTAAAAATGGATTCAAGCCAGAATTTGGAATTTAAATCCCGCAAATTTTGGAAATGTTTTCCAAAGCATTTTGAAAACAAATAATGGCGGTATTATTTTGGAATATTTAGAAGGGAAATTGTTTAAATGGATATTGAAGGTGATAAAAGCACTGAACTCACTTTAGTCGTTGGAAAATAATTCTGATGATGATCGCGACATCATCGGTGTTCATTTTCGAGTTTTTAAGTGACAGATTGTTACCTGGTTGCCCTGTTTCAGAATTAAATGGGGTAAAACCCAGTTTTTTTAGAAATTTTGAAAGAAATTGTTTTGGATAAATCAAGTTGATTTTTGAAATTCCAAAGGAATGATTTGTTAAACCAATAGACTTATGTATATATATATATATATATATATATATATATATGATTTCAAAATGGTTTGATATAAAAACCGGGTGGATGAATTTCGAAATTCTTATCTAAATATTTTAGAAAATATCAGGAAAGAAGTTTCAGACTTATAAGTTGGGAATTATATAAATAAGAAAGGAAACTGTGAATTTCAATATGAAATTACAAATTTAACTTAAATAAGTTAAATGGATTAGGTTAGTAAGAGAATTGTATGGATTAAAATATAACTTAAGCTAAGTTAAATAAAATTGGATTGGATTTGAAACAATATTGAATTGATTTGAATATAAAATTTGTGAGATATATATATTTGTGCATTCTATTGCTAGTTCTATTGCTTGAACTTGCGATCTTTCTGACTTGGTTAATTCGTATCTTCTTGTATTTGTGCATTTGCATTGAGACTTGTTCGAACTGACACTTAGCTGTACATATGTTGTTGCTTGATTCTGGTCTCGCTCGACTGTTTCATTTAGTCTTCATGTACATGTTATGTCTGATTGAGTTCATTGTTGTATTGTTGTTTTTAATGGTGCACTTGTCTGGTTCATCTTGATTTGTTGTAACTAGACTTGAATTTCTGTACTCTAGCCTTTGTATATTTGTTTTGTTTGAGCTTGAGTCTAGTTCCATTGATTTGGTTTCACTTTACTTGATCCTTTGTGTTGCTTGTAGTTTGTGTACTCAGATGGTTCATCATTGTGTAGCTTCTGGCTTGTATTCAGTTACATTTCACTGTTCATGCATGATGATTCACACTTTTGCACTTTGAGTTGTTGTATGCATTTGAGTTCATCCTCATTTGTATTGTTGCAGTTGTTATTCTTCATACCTGAACTGGTCTTGAGTTGCAGACTTGAGTTACTTGTGCATTTTCAAATTGCTGTTTCAATTTGGTCTGGTTGGACTTGAGACTGTAGCATTACTTGTTTCATTGTTGGTGTTGGTATTGCATTTGTGTTGTATCCAGCTTGTCTTTTGGCTCGACTGTGCACACGAGTTGGCGAGGCAGTGCACACGTGTATAAATGTACATGTGTGTATTGCAGCCACTCACGATTACCTGTCCCTGATAAGAATACTGATATGCACAGATATTACACAATCAAAAATGATGACAACAACCCATATATCTGAGGCACCAATAAAAACAAATTTATATTTTTGCAAATTCAAATTTGTTTATTTTTAGATTACTGCTGTAGTTGCTAATTATACAGGTACACAGAAAACGGGACAAGAACTGGAGCTGGACAATACAGATAGATGCAGATGTGTAGACAGAGTGAAATAACTGAGTGTTGAGTGTTGTAGTGAGAAAGAAATGTAAATGTGAAATGTATGAAACCGATGTATGTATATAGAGAGAGCTGAAAACTTTGTATTGTTTAAGTATTGAAATAAAATATTATTTTGAATAAAAATACTGATTGAATTATATAAATTCTGTGCAATAGTATTATTATTCAATATGAATATTTATTCCTATATGTGTATAGTACAATCTGCAAACACATATATAAATTGATATATGTTTGTTATCATCAAAGAAAAAATCACATCAAACACATACAACCATACAAGTCTGTTCCGGGTTCGAACAGAACCGAAGGCACTTTTGAAGAAGCCCTTGCAATCCAGGTATTCACAATCCCGATTGGACTTCCCATCACTTAGGGAATCTCTATAACGGAGCCACTCGGTGCAGAGACAATCGATAGGTTATCCTATCGTTCTCGCAAATACCCGGTCTTCAACACCGGTCTTCAAATGCTATCCATTTACGTCGTATCACTATTCGAAATGGGTTATATGACACAAAGGTCCTCTCCCGGCTAAACCGAATAATGAGCGCAATATTTTAAAACATATGGATATTGAGATTTCAGTTAAGACACAACTTATTACCCAAAACTTTTCTTCAAATGGTTTAAACACGTTACCATTTTAATCTTTTACAAAAAAAAGATTCATTCACAAAGTTCACCCAGTTTCACAAAGATCTATTCATAGATTTTCCAAATCAATTTCCATTTCAATTGGATTAACTCATTAAATCTTTAAATCAAAGATTTAACTTATAGCTTTCAAAAAAATTCCATTTCGAATGGTTTAAACAAATCGCCATTTTAAATCTGTAAAAAATAAACAGATTCAATTCATAGTTTTCAAAAAGAATTCACTCATAACTTGGAAAACCATTTTTCAATTCAAACTTGAAATTCCTCTAATTCAAATTGGAAATTCATTTCTTATATGAAAGCTTTTATCATATGAAAACAAACAGTTTTCATTATGAAAAATCTGATTCATTTATACGAGTTAAAGTCCTCGGGTTAAATTCAAATTCTCAAGACCATACTTTTAAAATGGTTTAAATTCATATGAACACATTCATAACATCTTTAACCATAATTTCCAGACATGGAATTCAATTCCAAATTTTGAATTCAAATTCAAATCAAATTATTTAAATTGGAAAACTTTACCAAGTTATTCAAAATAACTTTTATCTTAAAAATTCCTTTTCAAAAGCTTTAACATTTAACCCAAATCCATTTCCAAAATCAATTGAAATTAAAATTTCAATTTCAAAAATATTAAATTTAAATCATCTGTGACTTAACCGATTTCCTCGTGAAATCCATATTTGTGTGTGTAAAGGTGTAGTCCAGGGGTGTAACACAATAGTGCAACATCATTCAGTCACCACAGATTCAAACACAGAAATATATTTGATAAGCGGTATAACTATAACGCTTATCTTTCATTCACAGATCACAGATATATATATATCACAGATAAATAAATTACTGATCACAACACAGATCAAGATATATCACGAAGCATCAAAAATCGGGAATATCAAACAATTCAGCATCCAATATAATTCAAACATCCATAAGTAGGATCAATTTATTTATCTGATTGATTTAAATCAGATTAATTTCTATGAATAAATTTGCTAGTCATGGTAAATTAATAATCAATTATTACAAAACATTTAATAAATTCCCTTTGATTAACCATAAATTAACCCTTAATTAATAATTAATCCTCAATTAATTATTAATTAACTACAATAACTAATTAATTACTCCTTAATTAACAATTATTTCTTAATCACTTTTATTAATTAATTTACCTTTAATAAATTAATTATTCTCAAATTAATTACCTTAATTAATTAACCACATTAATTAATTGTTCTTTAGAGTAATTACCCTTAATTACTTGGTTAATCCATCTTTGATCATTAATTACCCATTCTTAATTACTTTTACTAAGTAATTATTTTTAATTAATCATTCATTAATTTCTTGATTAATTAACTTGAATTATTAATTAATATTAAATTAATAATCCTAAATTTACAAATTAATTATTCCTTACTTAATTAATCTTTAAACCTTAATTAATTTAATTTAAACCCTTAAATACTTATTTAATTAATCCAAATCATTAATAATTAAGTAAATAAATTATCCGTTTTAATTAACTTAATAATTAATGAATTTCAAACCATTAAATTCTAATTAACTTTAAATAACTTAGTTATTAGCCTAAAAGCTTCAATGTTAAATAAAGTTTGTACAACATTATTTACTTCATTAATAGAAAATTTGTTTAACATTATTAACGTAAAAGTTTATTTAGGCTTAACGTTTTGAAAACCAAGACCCGAGAAAAATCTCAGGTTACTCGAGTTATAACCCGAGTTTTTCACCCATTTTCCCGAGTCCCCTCTTCTTCCTCGTATATTTCTTTTTTTATAGTTAAAACTTTAATTTTCAGTTAGGCTTAGCATTTTGGAAACAAGACCCGCCTAAACCCATAGGAAAACTCGAGTAAACCCATCATTTCCCCGCGCATACTCTCGAGAACCCAAACCCAGAACATCATCTCGTGTACACGACCCACTGTGCACTTGCACCATCCACGGCGAAGCTCCGACCATCCCCAATACCTCCCACACTTCGACAATCGCCTGCACTTCCAATTCCGATCCCCCAGTCTCCATCACCAACCCTTAATCGAAAATCAAGACATTAGGATGAACTAGAACTGGCAACTTCAACCAAAATCCTCCTCGTCCTCCTTACTCCGACCACCAGAAGTCACAAGCCCCTGACTACCAGCTCCACCGAAGACCCACGTTACCATCCCCTAACCTTTGATCAACCCCGATGCATTAGAGACGATGCAGCGACCAAGTTTTCAAGCCTCGACCAAACTAGGTTTTAAACCCTATTTCCATGTCGTCCGGCCACCTTGACCACTAATAAAATCTACCACCATTTTTCTGATGATCCCTGACCTCTAAGTTAACTATGGCCATGATCCCGAGACCCACCTCCATCTCGATCATCAGAATTTTCCAAAAACCCAATTACAGTTCATCTCGAAATTTCTAATAAATCCCAAGCTTAAAAATTTAGATTAGATTATTAAATTCATCATTTTCACATACGAAACAGAATATATAATTAAAACTTAGAATCCAAAAAACTTAATTTTCTGATATTTAAAGATTATTACTATAATCCTTTAGTTTCCAGAAATCTATTTGTTAATTATACTTAATTATATTTTTATAAATATTTTTTTGTCATTACAAACAGATTTCTTTTAGAAATCATAACCTAAAATTTGATGGTTGAAAAGAAATTGATTTTTCTTTAATGGATCAAAGCCTGTAGAACATAACAGAGATATGCATAGGCATATACACAGACATGGACACATACATTCAATGTTTTCAAATTGTATACCCAAACAAAAATGCACTTCCAATTGATTATTCTCATCCATCATCACAGACATAAGAAAATAAAGAGGGTCTAGTTTAAACGTGAAGTTTACTCACATATTTTCTAGAAGAAAGAAGAACAGAGTGTGAAATGTGAAACCAGGCTTGAGCTTTGCTTGCTGAAGCTTTCCTATAATCCTCTGGTTTGTATTAGAAGTAGATTGTTGTTTTAAGTTATATTTTGTTTGAGTTTGAAATAGTATTTGCTCAGTTATCTTCATGGACGAAACTGGAATGAGAAGTTATGTTGTTGAAGATGATAAATATTGTTTTTCAACTGAAATGTGTAACGACCCGATATTTTGGACCATTCGCATCCGCACATGTCGAACTTGAATAATTCAAAATACCGCGTTGTTAATTTAAATCTGGCAAAATTGAACATATACAGTAAATAAATAATCACAGATCACAGACACAGAGTAATAAATGCAGCGGAAGCAAAAGATAGTAGTTCATGAAGCTACTATATACATATCAGAGTTAAATAAGGTACAACAGATGTCTCGAATACAATAATCAAATACAATAGTCAGAATACAATCACTGGAATCAACTGGATATCTGAAAGCTGGATAGATAGCTGGATCTCCAAGCGAAGCTCCAACTCCAAAGGTGAGTCTCGAATACTAGTATACTCAGTCTGACCCGAGCGTAAAGCAAAACACAAAACACTCGAGTCAGGATTAATATTCTTATATCAATAAATCCAACTCAAGTGAAATAGCAATTGAAATACAAGTAACTCAAAGGATGTTTGGAATAACCATCCTTTAAGGATCCGTTAAACTATCTACTATGTAGTAGTGTACGATAAGTAGATAATGCCTATCAGTAATATAAAGTATCAAAATAGTGTTAAGGCGTTACCATTATCCCCCTTAACACATTTTATATAAGCGTTATAGTCTATACAGCACTGTAAACTCCACCGTAAACTAGTGGGATATCAGGGAGTACTCCATAGGTATAACACAAAACAAATCGTAGTGGTCGTGTATAAAGGGATACAAGTATGACAAGGCACATGAGGCAATAACCAAGGTAGTGAAACTACCGTTTGCCTGATCCGGACTGGTGAGAACGCATCGCCGCAGCGATCGCAACACCGCGAAACAACACTCCCAAATCAAGGGTGCACCAATCGACAACAAGTAATGAGTAGTTTTCGAAGAAGTGTGTTCGCTCGAGGTAGCTAGCCCCCATTTGGCCCGGCACGGCTCCTGTTTTAGTCATTTCCAATTTGACACAAGTGTCAAGGCTATCCATTATCGTTCTCTTTCTTCAGTCATCACGTACATCATTCCAACCACTTCATTCTGGATCACAACTCCGCGTATAGTTATTAAAGTGGTTTTCGATTTAGACTGTGAGTATGTCCCTAACCGATTCCGGTCTCTTTAATAACTTTTGTGATTATTACACCGATTGGTCGTTTATATATTTCAAAACCAAATCAAATTCAATTTCAATTAGAATTTGTAAATCAACATTTCATTTCTCTTTCTAAATCAATTTCCATAATTTACGTTTCAAAACATACAAATTACCATTTCAAAATCTTATAATACAATTTCAATTTTTATTTAAAACCATTCCAATATTCATTTAAATTCGTATCTAAGTTTCATTCCGAAATCATTTAAATTAATTTAATTTAACATTCAAATCAATTTAACTCCATTTATCGATTTCATTCAATATTTGTTAAGTAAATTTATCATTCGAAACAATTCTTTTTAACTTCCAATTCATTAAATCAATTACTTAAGTTCAACTTCATTATTTTAAAACTTACAATTTAAATTAAATTAAATTCATCAAATCAAGTTCTTTAAATTACAAGTCTTACATTAATTCAATAAATCACATTTTATTTCTTGTTAAAGAAATTCAATTTCACGTATTTACTTACTTAAATAATTTTCCAAAACTTAATTAATAAAGAAACTCAATTTCACTTATTTACGAAGTAAAAATTCACTTATTCAAAAGTTCAATTTCTCTTATCAAAGAATTCAAATTTTTATTTAATTATTAGATAATCAAATCTTATTTAATTATTAAATATTTCAAAACTTAATTATTAAATAATTTCAAAGCTTAATAATTTCAAACTTAATTATAATTTCAAACTTAATTATTAAATCATTTCAAACTTAATTCAATGAAAAGTTCCAAATTTAATTGTCAAATAATTAATTTCCAAATACGATCTTTCAACAACTACTATGTCAATATTTTGTTTCAGATTATTAAATATTAACATTTTCCTTTGATTAAAATTCAAATTTCAACCTCATTTCAAAACCATATTATTTATTCAAATAAAATCTTTATTTTATTTTTAAATCAAATTTTTTTGACCAATCGGTTTATTTAATTGTCTATCCTAGATCAAAGTTTAATTTGGGTATTTATCATTTCAACCCGATTCCAATTCAATTCAAAATCAAAGCATAGCAAAGGGAACTTGCAGTGTGATAACTGGGATGGTGTCAAAGTAAATAAACGACCAATAACCACAATCAATATCAATCCAATAACCAATTCAAACAATCCCGAAATAATCGTATTAATTCACATTGTTGTTTGTGCAAATTAATATAATTATCTCTAGAATCTACACTATCATTTCATGTAGATTAAAGATTATTACACTAATATTAATACGGTTCTACATTTGATATCTATTATCCAATTTCAAACTACATCAATTTATACACATACATTTAAATGGTTCAAGGTGTGGTTAACACTATTTCTACGTGTCAATTTATTTAACATTTAAAAGGGGTCATATTATGCAAATGTCATCTACCAAATTAACACATATATCAAATCTAACTATCCTACGTCAATTTCAATTTCAAATTATTTATCACTTACAACATTAACAAAATTAACGTCCAATTGTAAACATCAAACAATCAATCATTTAACAACCAAACTGGATTATCATTGCATATATAACAGATAATGGTGTCAGATGTCACAGGTGAACTGATACAGGTAATAGCATATATAACGGTGTAATTAACTAACAACAACATATTTCAATTGTCGTTTCAATTGAAATCAAATTTAATAAATAAAAGAACATTAATCGTGAGTGATTGCTCACCTTTCGAGGTTAGAGAAAATAGAAGATGACACTGATACGCACACTGATACGGATACTGAAATTGAGTTACGAATCCAGGCGCAAATTCCAAAGCAAATCAAGATGGGCACGAATTCGACGAACAATGCTGATAGATTGAAACCAAGAACCAAAATCAGCTTGATGAAACAGAAACGAAGTGTATATTAAAATCAATACCTTATATTTACAACAGATATTAAAATAATATATATATACATGATTCAAAATCATTATTCAAAAAAAAATATTTTAAAAATCAAAGGTGTATCGATATTATATTTAAAAATCAATACATACATACATACATACATACATATATATATATATTCACTTCAAAGTGGGGTTCAAGTATATATTTAATCTTTTTCTTTATTTAAAATTTATATTTATAAACACATCAAAATTATATTGTCAACATGTAGTAGATATTGTATATATATACCTTTAACTAGTATATAGACCGGCCTTAAACTCGATATAATATAAATCCAGACTGATCATAATATATTATCTATACAAACAGGTTATATCCAAATATATGTTACTGACCTACAGACTTCTTCACAAACAAATATAGGTACTCTTTATATATTATAGTTTAAAGTAGGTATCAAATCTGACCTATATATAAATATACTTTTATATACAACTAATATACAAAACTTATTACTAAAAAAATCTAACGTAGGTAACTTACTGACGCAAAACCACAAAACATTTACATATACATCCTTACATATAAATTAACTAGCTAGTACAAAACAGTTCAAATATATATCCACCCCTAATATATGATATGCTGGCATATATATAAACAACATATATATATATATATATATATATATCTAATGTAAATTTTTAAATATCACTCACCTAATATAAATATACATATACATGAAAAATTATCTTAGACACAATACATATTTCATTTCAAACCTCAAATATAGTATAAATACTAACACATCAATATATATATAGAAAATTGCAGCAAATTATATATAGAATTTAAAGTCATAAAACTGAAATGAAAACATTTATATATTAGAAAACTGACATATACAAACTTTTATATATTTAAACTTACATATAGAGATATATACTTAAAACATAAACTTTTATATAAACCCATGAATGCAAATATAACAGCATGTATATATAAGTAACCTATAATATGCGTACATACAAATGAAACAGTGACCTTATAATATAAAAAAAAGTAATATGACAAATAAAATAAAATAAAATATGCATATAACTAGCTGATTGTAACATATTTTTATTCTTTTCCTTTATAACTGTAACAACAGGTGGCCGAGGTCGGTGATGGATTCACGTGGCGCAGAGGAAGGAAAAGGAGACAGGGCGGACGAGGCCTGGGTGCTGGCCGGCGTTGGTGATGGGCGGAGGTTGGAAGGTTGGGTCGAGAGGAAGGTTGAAGGATCTGGTGGCGTACGTATTGGAAGGCGGAGTGTATAAGGGTTGGCCACATGGAGGAAGACGAAAATGGTTACAGAAGATAAAGTAAAATTTTTGTTTCAAAATGAAATAATTTCTTGAAGTGGAGATGTCAGATTAACAGGAAAAGAAATGAACCGGCTAAGAATAGCAAGAGAACCAGAAAAATATATTTAACTTTGGTAACAGCACATTCAAAGATTGAGTTGTTAATAGCTTATGCCTATTCATATGCACAGTGGGAATGGAAAGACACAAAGAACCGAAAGACTCAAATACAGTACCCATACAGAAAATTGTTCCATAAATTACGCCGTCCCCGGGTGTCGAAAACGGAAAACGAATATCCCACGGAGATCAGCACGATGAGACGATCAAAACGGTATACAGATATCAGTGGTACGATTGAATTATAAAAATTCGAATTTTCTACTATGGAAAATGCAAGAAAAACGCAGAAGAATAAGATCGACGGAGCTAAAGAAGTCCGAATTTGGAAAAACGAAAAATGACATTTACTCAGAAGATGGATTAGAATTTTTCTATGTAAAAATATTTAGGTTCTGAAAACATTTTATTTTCATCGCTTTTTAACTGATTAAATTGAAGTAAATTTACGCGCGAAATAAACTTTCGTATTTTCGGACGAAAATTTTCCAGTTGCTATGTTTAACTAGACGCGTTCCAAATATCAAATTTATATTTCAAAATTTTATCGTTTAAAGTTTTCGCAAAATTTCAATTAATAACATTATTAAAACCAGTTAAATTTACGGGTCGTTACAAAATGAAGTTTACGGGGTCATAAATTATGTTGTACAAAAAAAATCAAGGATATTTTCTTCAATTGGAGGCTGCATTAATTAGTTGTACCATATTTATATTTATATAATTTTCTTCTTTCATTTCGGCTGTACAAAAATGAAGATAGTTGTTGTGGCTTCCTTAGCAAGCTTTTGTCTATCTTCTTTTCTCTAGTTTACTTGTTTTCATGTTTGCATATATATTTTGTTTCCTTATTTGAATGTGTATTTTCTTTTGTTTGTTTTATCACTTTGTAATATAAGTGAGATCCTATTTTATTTTAATTCTCTTTTATTACTTTTGAATGTATTTCCATATTTAATATGTTGTTATAATTTATCTAATGTGTTTATTATTTTGTTTTATAATTTATAATTTTGTAATATAAATGAATTTCTATTTTTAATATATTGTTTAATCTAACTAATTTGTTTACTATATATTTTCTCTATAATTTATCTTATATTTATTTATATCTCTATTTTAAATATTTATTATTATTATTTTACTTTAATATTTATTCCTATTTTAACTTAAAATTTAAATTCAATATATATATATAAATTCAAATTTACCCATATATGCATATATACATATATATTCACATATATACATATATATACAATATTTAAATTTAAATGATTTATACAGAATTTATTTGAATTAGGGGAAACTTGCATCAATTTACCAATTAATTTCACAAATTTTATTTAAAAATTAATTTAATTATCAATTTAAATATATATAAAATCTGGGGTCGTTACAACCTTCCCCCCTTAAGAAATTTCATCCCCGAAATTTGCCAAGGAGACATAAAGATAGATGAAGAATATTTCATCAAATCAAACTGAATATTTATTCTGCATTTGGCTTACCAAATCAGAATATCAATAATAGATACAAGATAAAAATCTATTTAATTTTTCCACAAGATACTCGGGTTATCCAGATCTACGAAATATGCAGTGGCATCGGTCAGTTCAAAGGGATAACTAACCATTCGTAGAATATATCGGGACCCAAAGAATAGATAGATATATGGATACAATTCCAAAACTTTTAGTTTAGAATCTAAAGTATACCTATCAACAATGGCAACCAAATCAACCAATACATCCAAACAACAATTTCTGACTCAGTTGGAGTTTATGTTCCATATTAATATATCGAATCTCCTCCTGGATCAACCAGAAACCATCGAAGAATTGAAAAGAGATGCTGAACAAAAGAGATGGATAGAGAAAAGATTGCTTCCTTGTTGTTATAGGATATTGACCATTTTTAGTTGTATTCCCCTGTCCCCTATCTCATCCTCTTCTTGCACTCATACTCGCTATCAGTGGATAGTAAGAGAATTTACTGAGGCATATGGATGGATATCTTAGAGATTACTCATTCTAGGGTATAATTCACCCTATCTCTAATGAGCTACTTAATGTGTTATACTCCTTAGCTAAAGTTCAACCTTAGCTCTGATACCAAATGTAAAGATCCCGGACTCGGCCTTCGAAAATCGGCACCCGTACTTCACTTGTACTCGAATGACGTATATTCAAACGCTGAACCTGGCTCCCCGGAGCTTATAACACAGTAAGTATAACAACACAGCAGAATAAAGAAATGGATAATATCATATACAACTCCAATGAATACAATATCCAGAATAATATACAACAGTGATATCAATATGATACAAGAATATCAGAGATAAATAATGATGCTACAGCGGAAACAACAGAACTGATAACTCCAAATGATCCTCAAAAGAGAACGAATCCAACAACTCCAACATCAGCTCGAACCACCATCACGTTGCACCAAGATAAGCAACGTCAGTCGTGATCTCCAAAAACTGAACTAGCTCCAACTAGTCTACTAAACCTGACTATTTGAAAAACCCAACTCTAGACTGCCCGTGTGGAAAATTGTGGGCACCCAGAGTTTAGGAAGGGAACAATAAACTCCGAGTCAGTCATGGGACTGGTGTGAGCAACAAAACAGTTTATCTTTAAAAAACAACAAAATAATTTTAAACATTGAAATCTTCAATGCTTTTTGGAAAATGAAACTACCATAAGGCCTCCCGCCACACACACAATGCAAACGCAGAATTGGAAGAGATTTCTCCTTATGATAATCAAACATGCTTACTATGCAAGAAAACTCTTTTGATATTATTACTAGTGCATAGTGCAGAAAACATTTCGAAAGTATAATATTAACCTTAGCCAGCATACAACATTTCGTTGTATGCCTACTATAGCTACTATGTTCAATAGCAGGTTACCGCCACATTCCATAGCAGGTTATACAACTAAAACCGTACAAGGTTCGTATTGTTTCTTTGGATTTTCTAACAAATGGTCAGGCTAAGGAACTTCCTACTACCACATGGGAACGCCTCTGGAGGGACGCCTCGAGAACCATCTGGCTCTCTGCCAACACAAGGCCGGGTACCCCCTTCCCGGGTAGTAAACCTGAGATATGCCACCCCCGGTCCTTTGGGACCTTTATCCGAGGACCCTCGATCACACAGCAACAATCACACAGAGTAAATGAGATTGGAGCAACCACACAGGTAAATATCTGGGCTCCATACCATGATACCACCTTTTTCCAAAAGGAATGGTCATACCCTAGGGGAGCTACCCCTGAAACCTTGCCGCATCTTTCCTGTTTCGACCATTTCCGATTTGTGAGGTCCGATGAGGTCTCGTCCACAAAGCTACGCTTTTTCACAAATCCATGCTTTGATCCACAAATGATCAACAAATGATCAGCAACATACAGCAACACTCAGCATGCCACACTACCAAATTGGGAGTATATCACTGATAACCTTCAACTACATAACCTCTGAGCTCGTACGTCTCAGAGAAGGGTGTTAAGCTAAGAGAATAAATTCTCCGCCACCAAACAGGAATGTATTTGAAAGAAATCAGCTTTATATCTCAGAGTGTAATGTCAGACATACAACCATACAAGTATGTTCCGGGTTCGAACAGAACCGAAGGCACTTCCGAAAAAGCCCTTGCAATCCGGGTATTCAGAATTCCGATCGGACTTCCCATCACTTAGGGAATCTCTATACTGGAGCCACTCGGTGCAGAGACAATCGATAGGTTATCCTATCGTTCTCGCAAACACCCGGTCTTCAACACCGGTCTTCAAATGCTATCCATTTACACCGTATCACTATTCGGAATTGGTTATATGACACAAAGGTCCTCTCCCGACTAAACCGAATAATGAGCGCAATATTTTAAAACATATGGATATTGAGATTTCAGTTAAGACACAACTTATTACCCAAAACTTTTCTTCAAATGGTTTAAACACATTACCATTTTAATCTTTTATAAAAAAAAGATTCATTTCACAAAGTTCACCCAGTTTCACAAAGATCTATTCATAGATTTTCCAAATCAATTTCCATTTCAATTGGATTAACTCATTAAATCTTTAAATCAAAGATTTAACTTATAGCTTTCAAAGCAATTCCTTTTCGAATGGTTTAAACAAATTGCCATTTTAAATCTGTTAAAAATAAACAGATTCAATTCATAGCTTTCAAAAAGAATTCACTCATAAGTTGGAAAACCATTTTTCAATTCAAACTTGAAATTCCTCTAATTCAAATTGGAAATTCATTTCTTATATGAAAGCTTTTATCATTTGAAAACAAACAGTTTTCATTACGAAAAATCTGATTCATTTATACGAGTTAAAGTCCTTGGGTTAAATTCAAATTCTCAAGACCATACTTTTAAAATGGTTTAAATTCATATAAACACATTCATAACATCTTTAACCATAATTTCCAGACATGGAATTCAATTCCAAATTTTGAATTCAAATTCAAATCAAATTATTTAAATTGGAAAACTTTACCAAGTTATTCAAAATAACTTTTATCTTAAAAACTCCTTTTCAAAAGCTTTAACATTTAACCCAAATCCATTTCCAAAATCAATTGAAATTAAAATTTCAATTTCAAAAATATTAAATTTAAATCATCTGTGACTTAACCGATTTCCTCATGAAATCCATATTTGTGTGTGTAAAGGTGTAGTCTAGGGGTTTAACACAATAGTGCAACGTCATTCAGTCACCACGGATTCAAACACAGAAATATATTTGATAAGCGGTATAACTATAACGCTTATCATTCACTCATAGATCACAAATATATATATATATATCACAGATAAATAAATTACTGATCACAACACAAATAAAGAGATATCACGAAGCATCAAAAATCGGGAATATCAAACAATTCAGCATCCAATATAATTCAAACATCCATAAGTAGGATCAATTTAATTATCTGATTGATTTAAATCAGATTAATTTCTATGAATAAATTTGTTAGTCATGGTATATTAATAATCAATTAATTACAAAACATTTAATAAATTCCCTTTGATTAACCATAAATTAACCCTTAATTAATAATTAATCCTCAATTAATTATTAATTAACTACAATAACTAATTAATTACTCCTTAATTAACAATTATTTCTTAATCACTTTTATTAATTAATTTACCTTTAATAAATTAATTATTCTCAAATTAATTACCTTAATTAATTAACCACATTAATTAATTGTTCTTTAGAGTAATTACCCTTAATTACTTGGTTAATCCATCTTTGATCATTAATTACCCATTCTTAATTACTTTTACTAAGTAATTATTTTTAATTAATCATTCATTAATTTCTTGATTAATTAACTTGAATTATTAATTAATATTAAATTAATAATCCTAAATTTACAAATTAATTATTCCTTACTTAATTAATCTTTAAACCTTAATTAATTTAATTTAAACCTTTAATTACTTATTTAATTAATCCAAATCATTAATAAATTAAGTAAATAAATTATCCATTTTAATTAACTTAATAATTAATGAATTTCAAACCATTAAATTCTAATTAACTTTAAATAACTTAGTTATTAGCCTAAGAGCTTCAATGTTAAATAAAGTTTATACAACATTATTTACTTTATTAATAGAAAATTTGTTTAACATTATTAACGTAAAAGTTTATTTAGGCTTAACGTTTTGAAAACCAAGACCGGAGAAAAATCTCAAGTTACTCGAGTTATAACCCGAGTTTTTCACCCATTTTCCCGAGTCCCCTCTTCTTCCTCATATATTTCTTTTTTTACAGTTAAAACTTTAATTTTCAGTTTGGCTTAGCATTTTGGAAACAAGACCCGAGTAAACCCATAGGAAAACTCGAGTAAACCCATCATTTCCCCGCGCATACTCTCGAGAACCCAAACCCAGAACATCATCTCGTGTACACGACCCACTGTGCACTTGCACCATCCACGACGAAGCTCCGACCATCGCCAATACCTCCCACACTTCGACGATCGCCTGCACTTCCAATTCCGATCCCCTAGTCTCCATCACCAACCCTTAATCGAAAATCAAGACATTAGGATGAACTGGAACTGGCAACTTCGACAAAAATCCTTCTCGTCCTCCTTGCTCCGACCACCAGAAGTCACGAGCCCTTGACTACCAGCTCCGCCGAAGACCCACGTTACCATCCCCCAACCTTCGATCAACCCCGATGCACCAGAGACGATGCAGCGACCAAGTTTTCCAGCCTCGATCAAACTAGGTTTTAAACCCTATTTCCATGTCGTCCGGCCACCTTGACCACTAATAAAATCTACCACCATTTTTTTTATGATCCCTGACCTCTAAGCTAACTATGGCCATGATCCCGAGACCCACCTCCATCTCGATCATCAGAATTTTCCAAAAACCCAATTAAAGTTCATCTCGAAATTTCTAATAAATCCCAAGCTTAAAAATTTAGATTAGATTATTAAAATTCATCATTTTCACATACGAAACAGAATATATAATTAAAACTTAGAATCCAGAAAACTTAATTTTCTGATATTAAAAGATTATTACTGTAATCCTTTAGTTTCCAGAAATCTATCTGTTAATTATACTTAATTATATTTTTATAAATATGTTTTTGTCTTTACAAACAGATTTCTTTTAGAAATCATAACCTAAAATTTGATGGTTGAAATGAAATTGATTTTTCTTTAATGGATCAAAGCCTGTAGAACATAACAGAGATATGCATAGGCATATACACAGACATGCACACATACATTCAATGTTTTCAAATTGTATACCCAAACAAAAATGCACTTCCAAGTGATTATTCTCATCCATCATCACAGACATAAGAAAATAAAGAGGGTCTAGTTTAAAAGTGAAGTTTACTTACATATTTTCCAGAAGAAAGAAGAACAGAGTGTGAAATGTGAAACCAGGCTTGAGCTTTGCTTGCTGAAGCTTTCCTCTAATCCTCTGGTTTGTATTAGAATTAGATTGTTGTTTTAAGTTATATTTTGTTTGAGTTTGAAATAGTATTTGCTCAGTTATCTTCATGGACGAAACTGGAATGAGAAGTTATGTTGTTGAAGATGATAAATATTGTTTTTCAGCAGAAATGAAGTTTATAGGGTCATAAATTATGTTTTACAAAACAAATCAGGGATATTTTCTTCAATTAGAGGCTGCATTAATTAGTTTTACCATATTTATGTTTATATAATTTTCTTCTTTCATTTCGGCTGTACAAAAATGAAGATAGTTGTTGTGGCTTCCTTAGCAAGCTTTTGTCTATCTTCTTTTCTCTTGTTTACTTGTTTTCATGTTTACATATATATTTTGTTTCCTTATTTAAATGTGTATTTTCTTTTGTTTGTTTTATCACTTTGTAATATAAGTGAGATCCTATTTTATTTTAATTTTCTTTTATTATTTTTGAATGTATTTCCATATTTAATATGTTGTTATAATTTATCTAATGTGTTTATTATTTTGTTTTATAATTTATAATTTTGTAATATAAATGAATTTCTATTTTTAATATACTGTTTAATCTAACAAATTTGTTTACTATATATTTTCTCTATAATTTATCTTATATTTATTTATATCTCTATTTTAAATATTTATTATTATTATTTTACTTTAATATTTATTCCTATTTTAACTTAAAATTTAAATTCAATATATATATATATATATAAATTCAAATTTACCCATATATGCATATATACATATATATTCACATATATACATATATAAACAATATTTAAATTTAAATGATTTATACAGAATTTATTTGAATTCGGGGAAACTTGCATCAATTTACCAATTAATTTCACAAATTTTATTCAAAAATTAATTTAATTATCAATTTAAATATATATAAAATCTGGGGTCGTTACAAAATAAATATAGACTTGGGTTGTGGAAACCCAATCGATGATTATTAGAAATGGATTAGTGGAATGAACTAATTTAATAAATTAATGAATGGACTGGAATTTGATTTACAATGACTTGGTGTTAAAAATAGAATTGGATTTAAATTTTTTTGAATTGAATATAATATGTGTTGATATGAATTGAATGATTATAAATAAGTTGTGAAGCATTTGGAATTGTATAAATGGCATATAAATTGAATTGGAAGCGAAAGATTAAGTGTTGGGACCTTTTAATTGCATATAAATTCTAAGTATACATGTTATAGCATGCATTGCTTATGAAATTTATGTGTTTAACTAGTTAAATGAATGAAATGTTGTTAGATTTCATATATTTGGGACTTACGTGTTTAAATTGATTAAGTACAGGTACAATAAGACCATTTGGCTATGTTTTGGTTGCACGATTGGATATAAATTGAGCGAGCTTGCTTAGTAACGCTAAAATAAGGTACGCTTACGACTTTAGTGCGAATAATAAAAATATTGATATATATATTGTGTTTTTCTACCATGAGAGCCGATGTATATCATTTTATTATATTTCTAATATTGCAAAAGGCTCTCTGTATAAGGGAGACTTTGCCAAAAAAATTTGGAAAATTAAGGTGTTAGAAAATTTTTGTTAACCAAAATTTGATTTCGAATTGTAATTGAAATAAGGGATTTGGGTTTAGAAATGGAAACTAAATGTTTTGTATGGAACTAAAGGATTTAGGAAAGTGAAACATCGAGTTTAACTAAGTGGGTTCTAAAATGTTAATGGGTTTGGAGCATTTTTCCTGCATTAGCAATTTCGGGGACGAAATTCTTTTAAGGAGGGACGAATGTAACGACCCGGATTTTCCGTCGTTGGATTTTGAATATTTCAATGGATTTAATATTGGATTTGGAATATAAATTGATTTTTGAATATGAAGGTTTTGGTTGAAATTATAGAATGAATTTAAATTTCAAATATAGCAAATTATCGTAATACAAAAATGGTGGATAATTGAAATTTGAATTGAATATAAATCGAAATGATTTCTAATGTTGACATAAATTATATTTGAATCAGAATTGAGTTATTAAGTTTTTAAAACTAGAATTTCAAGTGATTTCGTCAGATTTTTGAATTCGACGCGTTAAAATAGCGATCTGGGGCACAGTCTCGGAATTCGACGAAACCAGTTCCATTGGATCAGTAATATTGTATTATTATCGAATTTCAAATTTCTTAGCGATCCGATGCAACGTTTGGTCGTACGGGATAGAAACACGTTGAAATTAATATTGATGATTTAATATTATAATTGAGTTCAAAAAGCTATCTTCTCCATACAATCGAATTGGGGCTCGAAACGAGTTCTGTTGCGTTCGAAATAGGGGTATGACATTAGGAACGCCAGGTGGTATGCCTCGGTAGGAGTTCAGGATTTCGAGTTACGGGAACGAGATATTTTGAAAATTAAATAATATTATACCATTTTAAAGTCAAACCCTATATACCCTAAACCCATACTCGAGCCACCCTAGTCTAATCGCACCGCTTCGCTTCTGTTTAAAAATGCACATCTACTCCTTCTTCTTCTCTGAAATGAAATAGTTTGAAAAAGAAAAAAAATAAATTAAAAATCAAATTCGATCTTCAAATCGAGAATCGCGGAAGCTCGCATCTCGAGAGTGCGGCGCCTGCAGTTCATGGTTAGTGTTTGACAGGACATCGCGATTCGAGATTCAACTAGGGTTGCGATATTCTTTGTGGAATTCGAGTTCGAGGGGATTGAAGGAGAGTTTATGATGTTGGAAAGTATCCGTAGGCAAAGTATGGTGGCTCGGTGATGACATCGGTGAGGTGCGACAAGTGATGAGTCGCGTTCGATTGTTAGGAATCGCGTTTCTGAGAAGGATGAGGTCACGATCGTTACAGGCTTCAAGTGTTTGATGGTGACGTGGGTATGGCCATTCGTTCGATGGCCAGAGAGAGGGGCGTGTGCGTGCACGGTCGTGGAGGGTATCTGCGGGTTTTGGTGAGAAGTCGGAATTTGGGAAAGAAAGGTTTAATCGAGGGTAATTAATTTTAACGTTTAAATTTATTTAAATGGTAGTTTAATTAATTAAAATTTTCATTAATCTGTATTTAACTTGTACAAGGTCCGATTGGAACGAAACAAGCGGCAACAGATTCGTATCAGCGAGTGATACACAACAAATTTGGTTTGGAGATTTTTCGGAGTCAGCTGAGAATTTAGATAATTTAAAATCTTGATGTTCAGCAAATTAAAAATCACGGTGAGTAAATCACACTCATTTGGATTACTGGTTTTAATATAAAATGTTAGTAATTTAATTATTGGTTGGTTGGATGAATTTATAAATTGTTATTAGTTGGATGTTATGTTAAATATAGTAGTATATATATTAGTAGTTGGATATATTCCCGCCTATTGGAGCAGATGAGACACTATGTGCCTCGCATAATAGCGGATGACACTATATTACCGCGATATCCCTCCTTAAAGATGGATTGATGTTTTATATTATATAATATCTGTGGTTACAAGGAAACATGTTGGAGGGATCCAATGAATTCCTAAAATATATTGATTATTTTTCATATATAGTGATATGTGATGTGGTTGAATAATCTGATATGGATTATTATGTGATTTGTTTTATTGGATGTTATAGTAGCACTGGCCTTAATTTTGGTAATTTAAATATCATAAATATTATTTTAGAATTTGAAGGAATTAAAAGGAGATTTTGGATATAAAAATATTTATATCGAAATTAGGATTATTTTAAAGGAAATTGATTTGGATAAAACAGTGACTTGATTTTGGATTTGTACTCAATTGTTCGTAAAATGTTTTAATTAGAGATTTAAAAATAATTTATATAAAGGATTTTTTAACAAAGGATTTTTAAGTGATATTTCTAAATTTATGGAAAAGAAGTTGAAATCGTTATTAAAAATGGATTTGAAAAATAAGTGGGATTTATTAAGAAATGGATTCGTAAAATGAGATTTTATAAATGAGATTAGTTTTATAAACAACTGAAACTCAAAGGAGTTTATAAATTTATAAACGATGTTTATAAATAAGGGAAAATGATATCAGTTGATATATTGGGAATATAAATTCACAGTGTGAATTTATATCGAGATATGGAAATTGGTTTTGGGAAAAATAGTGGATTCTATTTTTGATATGTGAGAATGGTTACGGAATCGGGATGAAATCGACGTGATATGAATCGAGTGGGATTTATAAATTGAAATTGGTTACTGGAATTTTAAAAATATATTTTTATTAAGAAGTTAAGTTTTGTTTTAAAAGGAAAATTTTATTTATTAAACTATGTAATTTAAAGCTGTTTTAGAATTGAAATGCTTCGGAAAGTGGATTCTTCAAATATCTAATATTAATTGAAAATAAATTCTAATTTTCAAAATTAGCTTTGTAAATCGATTAGTTTTATTTAAAAATGAATTGGAAATGAGTTATCGATGTTTATTTAAAGTGTTTTAATATTTTAAATAATTAGTTAAACATGTTTTAAAAATAAATTATTATTCTTTAAAAATACTTACCATATATATAGAGTTTTGAAATGATTGTAATTTATTTATAAATCCTCTTGAGATTTGTGAACGGGGTTTATTTAACGGATATGATTTTTATAAGAGAAATCTTGTAATGGATTTCTAGAAACTTAAGGAAACTTCCGAAATGATGAAGTACGAGAACTTCAAAAATGAATTAGAATTCATAAATGAAGTTAGAAATGGGTAGTTGGAATTATGGACAAGTGTAATCGATTTTGGAAATTTTAAAGGAAATTAATTAATGAATTCCATAAACTTGTAGAATCCGTTATAAATGAGTTAAGGAATTTACAAATAAATTGTAAAAGATTTTGAAAAATAGGAAATAAATGATGGACGGTACCCCAGTAGTCATTGTATGGAATCCAATATCAACAACGAGCCTGTACGGTTTTAGATGTGCCCAACTATGCTGAAATGTGAGATGTAAGCGTTTCAGCTATTTTATAGTTTATTTTCTATAGACACTAGTATAATATTAGATGATTTTGATATAAAATGTTTTGGTTATCAAAAATAAAAACCCATCGTATGTGTGGCGTGGTCTTACGAGATACCTTTGTTTTAAAAGTTTTTTGATAACAGTAATAATTCAAGTTGAGTGTGTTTTGTCACACTGGTTTTCTAGACTGACTCGAGTGTTATTTTATTATAATATTCGGGTCATACCGAGTATTATAGATTCAGGTTAGGTTGCTTTGGAGCTCACGAGACTAGCTGGAGGATTTTAGGCGTATTTCACGTACTTGGTTATTTCCGCTGTATGTGTTTTGCTGTAAATTCAGCACTTGTGAGGACAAGTTATTATAACTGTCCGGATTGATATTGTTTACTGTTGTACTTTGATGATTGTAAGAATATTAATTGTTACAGTTTCTTTTGTATAAAGATCTGTGAGATTCTATGTGTTGTTTCAGTTTTCTTCTATCCTTTTTCTTTTTCAGCCCTAATGATCTGGTATTTCTGACACTCGATTGCTCGGCATGCTATACAGAGAACGTATTGATGTAAATTTTTAAGGGTCAAAAATCTCTGGTTCGTTACATAAGTATATGTATACATTTTCTAAGTATTGAAAGTGTATTGTTTGGTGAATGTACTTATACCATTGAGATAAGTATAGGGAGAAGTTTTCTAGGTATTGAAAGTGAAATGTTTTGCAGGTATACTTATATATTTGAGATAATTATATCAATATTTTTAAAGTATTGTAAATAGTAGAGAAGGGAATGTGAATATGTCTTTGTAAAAGTTTTTTAATACAAGAATTTACAAAGTGTTTTTAATTAATGAAAGGATTAATTAAAGAGGCTTAGTAGTTGCTTATATGCTTAACCATGCCTGGTTTCCATGTGAAATTAAATTTTTGATTTGATTGTTTATTTATTCGACAGTTAAATAACCGACTATCAAATTTAGCCAGTTATTGAAACTATCGTTGTTGGTTCGAAGAGACCAAAATTAGATATTTTATTAGAAATCCATTTCGAACCGGCATAAGCGTTTGAATTTGAGACATTTTGATGATGATGGAATCGAAGATGAAGATCTTTGAAATGCAAGAGCTACTTGCTACTAATCCTAAGGGTGATTCCAAAAAGGATGCAGTAGAAGTAGTGGCTTTGGTTTGTTCATATCCTGAATAACCTGTAAGGATGAATGCTGGCATTGCATGTTTCCTAAAGGGTAGTGTTTGCATTCCAAGAGGGATTTGCTAAGTGAAAAAGGTAATTGTTGCCTCACAACTGGAAGGGCTAAAATCAAGGGAGATGCGACAGGGCTACGTGTATTGCACAAATTAGGGTATGGTCATCACCTTTCTAGATTATTAATGAAAAATTATGGATTTCGTACGAGCATGAGATCTCTCGAAGGAAACGTTGCAGAGCAACAGGAATGATGACATATTCGGTACTATCCAATAAGTTGTAGGTCGGTCCTGTTTTGGCAAGGGCCATAGGTTTTCGTTGGTACATTTTATCTAGAAATGTATTATGGTAGGTGGTACCCCGGTGCCTTGTAATTGTATGGAATCTATTCTCAAATACATGCCCAAAAGTTTGGATGTAGAACCTTCTAATGTTGAATGTAATTATTGGTAACCATTTTAGATATGTTACTTAATTATTTTAAACCCTAGACATTATTATAATATCATCAGATTTTCTATAAAGATGGTTTGATTATCGTAAGGTAAAAACATGTAACATCCCGGAAATTTTGGCAATATCAATTTAATAATCTGTGTTAAAAATTAAATTGATATGATAATAATTGTTAATAAGATTTGAATTGATTTGATAATTTTCTTTTAAATAAATATTTAACTGATAATTTATCTTTTAAAAGCTAATAAATTATTTTCTATTTATTTATATATATATTTGTATATATTGTAAATAGACAAGGTCTGTTTTAAATTTTGATAAATAAGGATATGTTTTCAAATTCGAATCTTTTTGGTAATTACAATTTGGAAAGTTGATTAAATTTAATATTAAATAAATAACCATTAGCTTTAAAATATACTCAAGGTAAAGTCAAAATTTGTTTAGAATGATTTTAGCTTAAAATTTAATAAAAAGGTTTGTTTTGTTTTAAACATAGCTTGATAGTATAAATAATTTATTAAATAAGAGACTAATCTCTTTTATAAATTATTTTAATTTAATAATGAGCTTAATTAATAATATAATGTCTTTACAAGTAGATTTTTAATATAAATAGAAATTGTTATATATATTTTAGAAGAAATTATGGTATTAAAATTTAAATAAATCTTTCAAAAAAATATATATAATAAAATATACCTTATAAATATTTAAAATAAGTATAAAATAAAATAATAATAGGTAATTAAATATTTGATAGTTTAAGTTTTAAAATAAAAATAAACACACTCATGTTAGAAATAGAATTAAATACTTAGGTTAAAATTTATAACAAATAACTATAGCAACTTTATATTTATATACATAAAGTATATATGTGCATAAAATAGGATATAACATACCCAGACAAGTAAAAATAAAATAAGCTAAGTAGGGAACACAAAGTACTCCAACATTTAATGCAAGCAAGTAAAGTCATTTAAATTTGTTTTAAAGATCAACTCAGCCCCCATTAGTAAAGCAATCACTGATAAAAAAATGCATACTTGTACCTGAATTTGCTTAACTCAGAACATCACTCCCTGTACAACTCCTCTATATCTATACTTATTCTCATCCGTTCAACATAACAAACCTAAAGTAATAACAAATACTTCCATCTCTACAAACTTAAATAATGTTTGCCTTACAACAACAAGCAAGAAGATGGTGGGAGGAAAATCAAAGAAACCATATTCCAGTTTTTAAGTTCAAGCTGTTTCAATACAAAAATGCTCTGTTCATTTTAAAAACAAGTGAGTAACATCATATTTTAAATAACCTAAGTTTTAAATCTAGTTGTATGATGAATATCTGAGATTTTGTTTGTGTGAAAATATATGCACTGTACTGTATTTTGGTGAAATAATGCCTGCATATTGTTATCTGGATATACCACTATTTATAGATTTCAAAACTCTAGGTTAGTTCAAAAATCAATACTGCTTAATCTATTGATTGTTAGGACAAAGTATATAAACAAAATATGTTTGTTCGATCATAAAGTAAATTTTAAAATTTGAATTCAAGTTAAACAAAGTAGGTCTGCTATGAAAACCTTAAAGAACAGTTAAAGTTTAATATAAATGATATTTTTCAATATCTTGGATTATCAATTCAAGTTTATAAACTGAATCCCTAAGATAAATCCTGATTTTTAAAACTTGAATCGCATTTTTTAGTAATGATTTGAGTTTGCATTTCTGGTTTGATCGATTCGCGGATTTTGGGTTGCCTCGGGCAATACCGTTGATTGGAGTGGTTGAGGTTCGTTCTGGAGGTAGATGAGTGATCGGAGAGGCCAGGAAAAATGGCCGATGGTGATGAAATTCATCGAGGAGGTTGCCGTAGTGGATTTTTGTTTAGAACCCTAGTTTAACTAGGCTATGTTGTTCGATCAACCACGGGTTTTACAGTGGATCGAATGCTACCATTTTTTGGGAAATGGAGGTGGAAGTGTTGACAAAGGTGTAGCCGGAGCTGCCGACCTTCAGGTGGTCGGAGCGGCGAGGGTGAAGCGTTGAGAGGTTCGAGAGGGGGAACCTGATAATGTTCCAGGTTTGAGATGGTGAGCTCGATTTCGATTCGAGCGAGTGGGGTGGCTTTGGATGGTCGTGTCGACGTCAGGTGATGGTCGCTGATGTGTGGAAGCATGGGTGGATGGCCGGAGATGGCCAGAGCCACGGTGCACGTGCACCGTGCCGTTGAAGTGCCGAGGAATTTTGAGGGTGTGCAGGGTTTTTACTCGGGTTTTACTCGGGTCTTTGGAGTGTTTACTCGAAGCAGAGGGAGGGATGACTCGAAGTAATTTTGGTTTGGCTCGAGTCTGTTGTTTGTTCCAGGCTTTGTAGAACCTGATAGCAATGTTTGTTTTGAGTTTTTAAAACAAATTTAAATGAAAACTTAGATTTGTATACCAGATTTAAATTAGAGTTTAAATCCAGTTGAAGTATGAATTCAAATTTATTTTTGAATTCAAAAATCTGAAATGAAGTAAAAGTTTTAATTCATTTAAATGTAGTTTCAGTTTTTTAATTAAATTAAAATTTTGAAACCAGAATTTAAACAGTGGTTTAAATTCAAAGATAAAGTATAGTTTCAAATGAAACTTCTGAATCTTAAAATGAAATTTGGATTTTTTTAAAGCAAGATTTAAAATCAAGGCTTCAAAACAAAGTTTGAAATCAATGTTTAAAACTAATGGATTCAAGTTTACTTTGAATCCAAATCTAAAAATTTAAATCAATTTTAAATATGAATGTTTTAAAAATAAGTTTAAATAAAATAGTCTTAAAAAGTAAATTTGTTTCAAACAAATGTTTAACTTGATTTTGAGAAATTCTTTTATAAAAGGTTTTTGAATGGAAAGTAAATGAATTTGCAAGTTAAATAATTAATGTATTTTAAAGATTGATTTTGCATAGTAATTTAGTTCAAAAGCCCTTTCCTTATATAAATTTCATATGTAAGTAATAAATGTTATTTACATTTATTTAAAAGATTTTAAATTGAATTTAAATTGGGTTAATGTTTAAACACTAATCATTTTGAATCTTTAATTCAAAATGGAATTTTAATTTAAATTTAAAATGTAATGTTCTAATACGCTTTAATATTAAGGGAGTCATTAATAAAGAAATAAATTATCTTAGAAATAATTAAGATATTAAAATGATTTAATGAATAAGTTAAATTAAAAATGACTTCTTTATTTAATTAATAATTTAGAATTAAAGATTAATAAAGGGAGTAATTAAGGAATTGTTTTTAATTAATGAAGAAATTAACTAAGGATTATTTAAAATAATTAATTAATGTGATTAATTTTGATAATTAATTAGATTAATTAATTTAGATAATCTATTGTAAATTGTTAAATGTAATTACTTGATAAAAGTAATTAAGAGATTTATTACTTATTGTAATTAATTTTGATGATATGATTAATTTAAGTTAATTAATTTAGTTTAATTAATTTAAGATAGTCATTTGATAAATTGAAAGTGAAATTACTTAGTTTAATTAATGGAGCATAATTACTTAGGGAAGTAATTAGATGATAATTACTTGATGTAATTAATACAAGATGATTTGTAAGTGAAGTAATTTGGGTAATTACTTTTGTAATTAATCAAAGGATTAATTAATGGAGATAATTAATTATGGGATAATTAATTTATTTAATAAGTAATTAAGGATAGTTAATTACTAGTTTGTTATTAATCAAGGGGGATTAATAATTGTGTTTAATTAAAGATTAAATTACTTAATGTAATTAACTTAAATGAAGTAATTTAATTTAAATATAAATTAGAGATCATTAATTAATATAATTAATGATGTAATTATGAATTGTTTAATTAAGGAATAATTAATAATGAGGTGATTAATTAATGTAATTAATTAAGGATAACTGTAATTAATTATATTTAATTAATAAATGAAGTAATTAAATGTTAATTACTATAAATGATTTAGGATAATAAATTTGTGGAATTAATTTAGGACTAAATTACTTATTGTAATTAGAGAATGATTAATCAAAGGTGTTTAATCAAGATGAATACTTAGAGAATGATTAATTAATTTGATATATAATTAGTTAATGGTTGTACGAGCAGGATTTATGGAATGAGTAATTAATTTAATTTACTTTAAATTAATTAAAGATAGAAGTAATTAATTTAATTCATTTTAAATTAATTATAGATTGTGAATAATAAATCATTGCTTTTGGATGATGATATTGATATTTCAATGAGTAATATCTATGTGATATGGATGCTTGGTTTAAGTATGATAATATTAACTATCTGTTTATGATGATATGGATTATCGGTTTATGGTGATAATGTGATTATCTGTTGTGATATTGTGAATTATCTATCCGTGTGTATATAGATAATAATTGAATTAAATTGTTTTAAACTTTAAAACAACTTGGCCTTAAAAGATACGTTTTTGGATTTCGATGAAACCGGGATCGGGTTTCCATGTTTGGACATCCGAAAACCACATCGATCCAAATTAACGATAGGTCGTGAATCTGAAGTGAAGATGAAGATTCAGAGTGCAAGGGGTTATTGTTGTTAACTCTGATGGTAATTCCAAAATGAGTGTAACGAGATAATGCCTTCGGTTTCGTTCGAACCCGGAACGAACATGTATGGATTGAATGCTTTCAGAACATCGTCAGGTGGACGATGAGCATTCTAAGTGATGTGTTCTGATGAGGTAATCGTAGCCTCAAGCCTCATCAACTGGGAATGGCTAAAATAGGGGAGGTGCAGCAAGGCTTCGTGGGTAGCACCCACTTGAGAGCGAGATATACCCCTGTGTAGAGGTCCCTTCTTTTTATTTCGGCTGTGTGGGCAGTTGATTGCAACAACTGCTGGGGTTGTTTTGATTGGGACTGTCCAGTAAGGGATGGTTCCGGCCTTGTGATGCAGGGGATTTAGGGTGGATCCTCGGTACGGTGATCTAGGCCACGTACTGTGACGACCCGACTTCCTACGCCCAGGAAGACGTATCATCTTTAAGAAAGAAAGGGATAGAAAAGAGAAAAGATAGAGAAGAAAGAACTAAACAACATCAGAATCTCACAGCGGAACGAATAAATTATATTAATCACATAAGTATTACATAATATACAACATCAATCAGAGTTACACAGATTATACATCACATACTAGACAGTTATAAACACCTGTCTAGTTAATACAACTCGATACAACTCAAATACAATACAGAGATACCAACATAGCGGAAAACTATATATCTATAATGCTGAAGCCTCCTGGTCCATTGCTCCTCCACAATTCGTCAAAGCTAACCTGAATTCCTTGGCTACTCGTAAAAATTTGAGTACCCAAGAGTTTAGGAAAACAAAAATAAACTCTGGGATCGGATTTGTTTTAAATTGTTTTAAACTTTAAAACAACTTGGACTTAAAAGATGGCGATTTGGATTTCGATGAGATCGGGATCGGATTTTCTTCATTACAGCATAATAGGGGGTTCTCGCTTCGCGGTTTGGTGGCGAACCGGAGACTCTTACTCCTACATGTCCCTTTGGGTAGTATAAGGCCCTGGGTTGGTTTGCTAGGTGCTTATAGTCGAGAGGCTGGCCGTAAAAGCAAATTCGAGGTATCACTGTGTGCCACGGTGGGTCTGGGATGGTTGCAAAGCCTACCGGTCGCCACTACCGACGGTTGAAAAGCCTAGGTTATCACAATTGGTATCAAAGCGCTAGGTTAAGCGAATACTTAGGCTCTTGAGTGATTTCTTTCTTGAGAGAGCGTATTTGTAATTTTGATATATATATATATATATATATTATCTCTACCTATTTGTTGGGTTACCTGTTCGGGTTTTCCAATATAATTTATAAAGGTAGATAAGGTAGTAGTGCGTGTAACACGACTACCAATGGTTGGAAGTGTATCTGTCAAGACTGTAAACCTAATACCGTCTCGAGTGAGCTTGGATGGTGTAAGGATTTCATCGATCTCTGAAGGAAACCTTTTAAGGTTCAGAGTTCATCTTTGAATTATAGTTGGATGAGCTAGAATTGGCATCTATCGGTTGGACAGAAGCGAGTCATGATATCTTGATACCTCAAGATGTAGTAGCTGTGTGATGAGACACGGTGACTATGGATGTCTCCAAAGATATTTCTTTGGAACAAGTTAAGGAAGAGTGTCTGCTTCGGTGTCATGGCTAGGTTCAGCTAGGTGTTTCTGTTTGGTTTGAGGTCTGAGTTTCTCGAAGAGCTTTGGATTAGGAAGTCTTCTGGCTTAGCAGTTTTTCTTGAGGTAATTTCAGGAGCAGCACAGTAGATCCATTTCCTCGATATATTGGCTACATAAGTGTAAGCTGTTCTGATTGGTAAAGAGAGAGCAGTATCTTTGGAATTAGGCTGGATTGATCGCAAAAGTGACTTGTGATAGTTTGAGTGTTCTCTTCTGTTTCAGAATTTTTCTGGATGTCTTCAGGAAGTCAGAGTTTTGCTAACATCTGAAGATTGAGTTTGGTATCGACTGGATTTCAGAAGTGGTACCGATGGTTTAGCTTAGTTTAGGATGGTTTTTGAGTTTGGTGAAGTAGCTCTGGTTTTGGAGGAACTTCTGAGTTTTCATTTTGGATCTGTGGAACCTTATTTTTGGGATGTGTTGTCCAGTTTGTGCTTGTGTTCGTCATCAGCATTCTCATCTGTTTCAGATCAGAGTTGCGCAGTGGAAGCATGGTGGCAGCTGTTTTAGTGTGGAACCATTTGGATGTTGTAGTGTTTGGATTAGAGAGTTTTCTACAGGAAATTTTTCAGGATCTTAAGGTCAGATTGGGGTGCATCTATTTTATCTCTCTCGGATAAGAGTAGTGAGATCTGTTTCCTGATTTTGGAGTAGAGTGGAGTTCTGAGTTTTGGTTGATCTTGGAAAGATCATTTTGTTAGATTGTTTTGGTTCAGTATTGTTCTAAGGGCATCAGCAAGGGTTGAGCTGATCAGTAAGGATGTAGGAGACCCAGGATCGTCCGAAGAATTTTGTGGATAAGAATCGGAGATTTGATTTTGGATAAGTGTTTGATCTTCAGAAGTGAATTGTCAGTTTGGATAACTGGGGTTCGTTGTTTTCACGTATCTCGAAGAGAGTACGTGTGAGATCTATCTCTGGTTGTAGAACCAGCAGTTCAGGGAGTTTTGGTTGTTGAGTCAGACTTGTCTGTAGTCTGATATCCTATCTTGTTTTGTAGATCTAGATGTGTGTAGCTTAGTAGTATTGATTGTTTGGATTCTATAGAGCGAGTAACCCGGTATTTATACTCGGGGAAACTCAAGAAAATTCTATCCAGTATTTTGTTTGGATAGTTGGATCTGTTATTTGGATGATTGATTGCTATGGTTGTTAGCATATATTGATGATATATGCTTATGTTTAAAATTAAATTTTTAATTAGATTATTAAATTACCTTTGTTTTAAATTTCGGGGACGAAATTCTTTTAAGGGGGAGGAATGTAAAATCCCGGAAATTTTGGCAATATCAATTTAATAATCTGTGTTAAAAATTAAATTGATATGATAATAATTGTTAATAAGATTTGAATTGATTTGATAATTTTCTTTTAAATAAATATTTAACTGATAATTTATCTTTTAAAAGCTAATAAATTATTTTCTATTTATTTATATATATATTTGAATATATTGTAAATAGACAAGGTCTGTTTTAAATTTTGATAAATAAGGATATGTTTTCAAATTCGAATCTTTTTGGTAATTACAATTTGGAAAGTTGATTAAATTTAATATTAAATAAATAACCATTAGCTTTAAAATATACTCAAGGTAAAGTCAAAATTTGTTTAGAATGATTTTAGCTTAAAATTTAATAAAAAGGTTTGTTTTGTTTTAAACATAGCTTGATAGTATAAATAATTTATTAAATAAGAGACTAATCTCTTTTATAAATTATTTTAATTTAATAATGAGCTTTATTAATAATATAATGTCTTTACAAGTAGATTTTTAATATAAATAGAAATTGTTATATATATTTTAGAAGAAATTATGGTTTTAAAATTTAAATAAATCTTTCAAAAAAATATATATAATAAAATATACCTTATAAATATTTAAAATAAGTATAAAATAAAATAATAATAGGTAATTAAATATTTGATAGTTTAAGTTTTAAAATAAAAATAAACACACTCATGTTAGAAATAGAATTAAATACTTAGGTTAAAATTTATAACAAATAACTATAGCAACTTTATATTTATATACATAAAGTATATATGTGCATAAAATAGGATATAACATACCCAGGCAAGTAAAAATAAAATAAGCTAAGTAGGGAACACAAAGTACTCCAACATTTAATGCAAGCAAGTAAAGTCATTTAAATTTGTTTTAAAGATCAACTCAGCCCCCATTAGTAAAGCAATCACTGATAAAAAAAATGCATACTTGTACCTGAATTTGCTTAACTCAGAACATCACTCCCTGTACAACTCCTCTATATCTATACTTATTCTCATTCGTTCAGCATAACAAACCTAAAGTAATAACAAATACTTCCATCTCTACAAACTTAAATAATGTTTGCCTTACAACAACAAGCAAGAAGATGGTCGGAGGAAAATCAAAGAAACCATATTCCAGTTTTTAAGTTCAAGCTGTTTCAATACAAAAATGCTCTGTTCATTTTCAAAACAAGTGAGTAACTTCATACTTTAAATAACCTAAGATTTAAATCTAGTTGTATGATGAATATTTGAGATTTTGTTTGTGTAAAAATATATGCACTGTATTGTATTTTAGTGAAATAATGCCTGCATATTGTTATCTGGATATACCTCTGTTTATAGATTTCAAAACTCTGGGTTAGTTCAAAAATCATTACTGCTTAATCTATTGATTGTTAGGACAAAGTATATAAACAAAATATGTTTGTTCGATCATAAAGTAAATTTTAAAATTTGAATTCAAGTTAAACAAAGTAGGTCTGCTCTGAAAACCTTAAAGAACGGTTAAAGTTTAATATAAATGATATTTTTAAATATCTTGGATTATCAATTCAAGTTTATAAACTGAATCCCTAAGCAAAATCCTGATTTTTAAAACTTGAATCGCATTTTTTAGTAATGATTTGAGTTTGCATTTTTGGTTTGATCGATTCACGGATTTTGGGTTGCCTCGGGCAATACCGTTGATTGGAGTGGTTGAGGTTCGTTCTGGAAGTAGATGACTGATCGGAGAGGCCAGAAAAAATGGCCGATGGTGATGAAATTCATCGAGGAGGTTGCCGTAGTGGATTTTTGTTTAGAACCCTAGTTTAACTAGGCTATGTTGTTCGATCAACCACGGGTTTTACAGTGGATCGAGTGCTACCATTTTTTAGGAAATGGAGGTGGAAGTGTTGACGAAGGTGTAGCCGGAGCTGCCGACCTTCAGGTGGTCGGAGCGGCGAGGGTGAAGCGTTGACAGGTTCGAGAGGGGGAACCTGATCATGTTCCAGGTCTGAGATGGTGAGCTCGATTTCGATTCGAGCGAGTGGGGTGGCTTTGGATGGTCGTGTCGACGTCAGGTGATGGTCGCTGATGTGTGGAAGCCTGGGTGAATGGCCGGGGATGGCCAGAGCCACGGTGCACGTGCACCGTGCCATTGAAGTGCTGAGGAATTTTGAGGGTGTGCAGGGTTTTTACTCGGGTTTTACTCGGGTCTTTGGAGTGTTTACTCGAAGCAGAGGGAGGGATGACTCGAAGTAATTTTGGTCTGGCTCGAGTTTGTTGTTTGTTCCAGGCTTTGTAGAACCTGATAGAAAAGTTTGTTTTGAGTTTTTAAAACAAATTTAAAAAACCTAGATTTGTATACTAGATTTAAATCAGAGTTTAAATCCAGTTGAAGTATGAATTCAAATTTATTTTTGAATTCAAAAATCTAAAATGAAGTAAAAGTTTTAATTCATTTAAATGTAGTTTTAGTTTTTTTAATTAAATTAAAATTTTGAAACCAGAATTTAAACAGTAGTTTAAATTCAAAGATAAAGTATAGTTTCAAATGAAACTTCTGAATCTTAAAATGAAATTTGGATTTTTTAAAGCAAGATTTAAAATCAAGGCTTCAAAACAAAGTTTGAAATCAATGTTTAAAACTAATGGATTCAAGTTTACTTTGAATCCAAATCTGAAAATTTAAATCAATTTTAAATATGAATGTTTTAAAAATAAGTTTAAATAAAATAGTCTTAAAAAGTAAATTTGTTTCAAACAAATGTTTAACTTGATTTTGAGAAATTCTTTTATAAAAGGTTTTTGAATGGAAAGTAAATGAATTTGCAAGTTAAATAATTTAAATTTACTTTTTAAGACTATTTTATAATTAAGAAATAAATTATCTTAGAAATAATTAAGATATTAAAATGATTTAATGAATAAGTTAAATTAAGAATGACTTCTTTATTTAATTAATAATTTAGAATTAAAGATTAACTAAGGGAGTAATTAAGGAATTGTTTTTAATTAATGAAGAAATTACTAAGGATTATTTATAATAATTAATTAATGTGAATAATTTTGATAATTAATTAGATTAATTAATTTAGATAATCTATTGTAAATTGTTAAATGTAATTACTTGATAAAAGTAATTAAGAGATTTATTACTTATTGTAATTAATTTTGATGATATGATTAATTTAAGTTAATTAATTTAGTTTAATTAATTTAAGATAGTCATTTGATAAATTGAAAGTGAAATTACTTAGTTTAATTAATGGAGCATAATTACTTAGGGAAGTAATTAGATGATAATTACTTGATGTAATTAATACAAGATGATTTGTAAGTGAAGTAATTTGGGTAATTACTTTTGTAATTAATCAAAGGATTAATTAATGGAGATAATTAATTATGGGATAATTAATTTATTTAATAAGTAATTAAGGATAGTTAATTACTGGTTTGTTATTAATCAAGGGGGATTAATAATTGTGTTTAATTAAAGATTAAATTACTTAATGTAATTAACTTAAATGAAGTAATTTAATTTAAATATAAATTAGAGATCATTAATTAATATAATTAATGATGTAATTATGAATTGTTTAATTAAGGAATAATTAATAATGAGGTGATTAATTAATGTAATTAATTAAGGATAAATGTAATTAATTATATTTAATTAATAAATGAAGTAATTAAATGTTAATTACTATAAATGATTTAGGATAATAAATTTGTGGAATTAATTTAGGACTAAATTACTTATTGTAATTAGAGAATGATTAATCAAAGGTGTTTAATCAAGATGAATACTTAGAGAATGATTAATTAATTTGATATATAATTAGTTAATGGTTGTACGAACAGGATTTATGGAATGAGTAATTAATTTAATTTACTTTAAATTAATTAAAGATAGAAGTAATTAATTTAATTCATTTTAAATTAATTATAGATTATGAATAATAAATCATTGCTTTTGGATGATGATATTGATATTTCATTGATTGATCGTGATCTCAGATATGAGATGAGTAATATCTATGTGATATGGATGCTTGGTTTAAGTATGATAATATTAACTATCTGTTTATGATGATATGGATTATCGGTTTATGGTGATAATGTGATTATCTGTTGTGATATTGTATATAGATAATAATTGAATTAAATTGTTTTAAACTTTAAAACAACTTGGCCTTAAAAGATACGTTTTTGGATTTCGATGAGACCGGGATCGGGTTTCCATATTTGGACATCCGAAAACCACATCGATCCAAATTAACGATAGGTTGTGAATCTGAAGTGAAGATGAAGATTCAGAGTGCAAGGGGTTATTGTCATTAACTCTGATGGTAATTCCAAAATGAGTGTAACGAGATAATGCCTTCGGTTTCGTTCGAACCCGAAACGAACTTGTATGGATTGAATGCTTTCAGAACATCGTCAGGTGGACGATGAGCATTCTAAGTGATGTGTTCTGATGAGGTAATCGTAGCCTCAAGCCTCATCAACCGGGAATGGCCAAAACAGGGGAGGTGCAGCAAGGCTTCATGGGTAGCACCCATTTGAGAGCGAGATATACCCCTGTCTAGAGGTCCCTTCTTTTTATTTTGGCTGTGTGGGCAGTTGATTGCAACAACTGCTGGGGTTGTTTTGTTTGGGACTGTCCAGTAAGGGATGGTTCCGGCCTTGTGTTGTAGAAGATTTAGGGTGGATCCTCGGTACGGTGATCTAGGCCACGTACTGTGACGGGCGGTACCCCAGTAGCCCTGCCATTGTATGGAATCCAATCTCCAATAAGTGACGTACGTATTAGTTGTGCCCAACTATGTTGGAACGTGAGATGTAAGCATTCCAGCTATTTCTGTATTTTACTTGAAAACCCTAGACCTATTATAATACCATAGAATTTCCTATCAAATGTTTGGTTAGCGTAAGGTAAAAACTTTTCCATGTTTCTGTGTGGGAAGTCTTACGTGATACCTTTTGTTTTCAAAGGATTTTTCAAAGTTAAGCAACTTTAACCTGTTACTCACACCAGACCCATGTCTGACCCGGAGTTTATTTCTGTTTTCCTAAACTCTTGGGTACTCAAATTTTTACGAGTAGCCAAGGAATTCAGGTTAGCTTTGACGAATTGTGGAGGAGCAATGGAGCAGGAGGCTTCAGCGTTATAGATATATAGTTTTCCGATGTGTTGGTATCTCTGTGTTGTATTTGAGTTGTATCGAGTTGTACTAACTAGACAGGTGTTTATAACTGTCTAGTATGTGATGTATAATCTGTGTAACTCTGATTGATGTTGTATATTATGTAATACTTATGTGATTAATATAATTTATTCGTTCCGCTGTGAGATTCTGATGTTGTTTAGTTCTTTCTTCTCTATCTTTTCTCTTTTCTATCCCTTTCTTTCTTAAAGATGATACGTCTACCTGGGCGTAGGAAGTCGAGTCGTCACAAAACCCGTCTATGTTTATATGCGGCGTGGTCTTACGAGATACCTTTATTTTTAAAAGATTTTACAATACTAGAAATCTGTATGATGTGTGTTTCTCACGCTGGTTTACCAGACTAATCTGGGCGTTATTTTCTTATAATGCTCGGGTCAGCCCAAGCATATTTTCTTGATTTAGTATGGATGCTTTGGAGCTTTAAGAGATGATATGGATGCTTCCAAGGCGTATCCACGAATATTTTATTTATGCTGCATTTGTTGTTTTGTATTTATCATCATTTGTGAGGACAGGTTGTTATAACGGTCCAGACTGATGATAGATTGGTTTACTCTGATTGATGTGTGTATATTATAGTTTTCTTCTATAAAGATCATTTGTATATTATATATTACTTGTCCTTATATGAGATTCTATTTTGTCTTTTCTTTCTTTCACCCAAACAATCTGTCTTTCTAACACTTAGATGCTCGGCACATGAATACCATAGATGTATTGGTGTCAACTATTGAAGGTCGAAAAGGTGGGTTGTTACACGTGGCATTGGAGCTTAGGTTAAGTGAACACCAAGACTTTGGTAGGGTAAAGTAATTAGAGATATGGTAAGTGACACCCTAGAATGAGCTTGAGCGCGTATGTGTATGCGAGAGTGTATTTGTTAGTGCTATAAGAATGTTTTATATTATGTTAATTAATCTATTGAGTGGTTTATGGATTCAGGACGGTATAGAAGGTACAATTGTATTGATAGGGGTTCTAAACTCTTGGAAAGGGCCAAATGATGTAGTATTGTTTTGAGATGGGTAAATGAAATAATTTTACCCAGGATTACAATTTATTTATAAAATAAAAAAAATTAGAAATTTAGATAGTTATTTATGATGTGTTTGTTTGTTAGGAAATGATAACATTCGATTATTATCATTTATTGTTTGGTTAGTTGTGCTCGACCAGTTTATGAGCATTGATTGTTTGGTTAAATTAAATACGAACAGCTGGTGAATTCAGTTTCACAGTTTGACTATAAGGCGTTCGGTGATAATGTTGGGTTAAAAATTATTTTTAATAGAAGTTGTTTATTTTAATCTAAACAAAGATAAACGTTTGTAAAATGAAATTTGTAAGTATTGTTTATAAATATGGATTATAAATAAAATGGATTTAAGCTAAGAATTTGAGCACTTTAATCCTGGTGTTTTTGAAACTGTTTTTCAAATTTTTGGGAAAATAGAGATAGGATTATTTGGAAAGTATTTATGAAAAGAATATTTAAAAATGGATTTCAAAAGAGATAAAAAAGCACTGAACTCACTTTTGTCGCTGGAAAATAATTCTTGTGATGATTGCAGCATCATTAGTGTCCATTTTTAAATTTTGAGTGGGAGATTGCTACCAAAATAATTTGCTATAGAGTTTGTTTTGGTAAAACAGGTCTTGATGTAAATTCCAAAAGTATGATTTGGTATACAAAGGTGATACATATATTATTATTATTTCAAAATGATTTGAAAAAAAACCCGGGTGATAAATTCTGAAGTTTTCTATAAACTTATTATATTGGGCTCATGTATTTGTGCACTAGGGTAATTTGGTTTGTGCATCCCATTATGATATGTTGTTTGGTGGTTTTCAATTATTGAAATGAAATGGAATTTTTGACGATTTTGTATAGTCCAAAACTTCCGAATTGATATAAAAATTACAGCCTAATGTTATTATTGAGAGTATAAAAACTTAAGATTTTATAACTCTTAAATTGAGGAGATAGTAAGAATTTAAGCAAGTTTTAAATTTGTTGAACATCCTGGTAAGTAAAACAAATTTGATATTGTGTATATACTCTTAGGATGTAGAAGAGCATTATAAGAATATGAACCTAAGTTTTAAAATGTGTTGATAAAAAAAGGTTGTGTTTTATAAGATGTTTATAAACTTAAGTAACGTCTTATGGAATGGTTATAAATTAAATGATTTAAATTAAAGGAAATATACTATAAGTAAAGATGAATGTGAATTAAAAATAATTGGTGTAGTAAAGAAACCAATGGAATAAACATGTAAGTTGTACGTATATCATTTTATTCGCATAACTGTCTTGATCCATATTAGAGTACATGATTTCGAGATGATTAATACCGGTCTAAATAAGGATTGTTAACTCAATTCTTGACGACGAACACTCGATAAAGATTTTTGATATGATTCTCAATTTCGCTATCATAGTATATGGCTTTGCAAGGAGAATGGAGTTTCTAATCAAGGGACCCGATCATAGTCCGCATTGAGAACTCGAGTTAGTGATACTAGTTCGGAAGTGAAATTTGTGTGATCGAGTTAGTGATTGGCTTGGATATTATGTATAGACGAAATATGTATATCGTACGGGCTTAAAATAATAGCATGCTTTTGACATTATAAAGTGCAAGTTATATGGTTTGATGGCATTTTTATGTGAGATACAAGTACATGGAAACAAAGGCTAGCTTGTTGCTTTTGGTTTCATGAGTAAATTGCTCGACTAATAGGTACACGTTTATATTGTTGTTTATGATTTTATGCCCCAGATATGGAAGGCCACTTTTGGGATTTTATTTTCTTTGTTGATTTGGGTCAGTTGTGGGGAGTTGTAATTTTTCAGGATCTAGCAACGTAAAGAAGGTGTTGGATAAATTTTTCCTTACTTATGAGGCTTTAAAATTTAATAACACATTTCAACTAATTGATTGTGAAAGTTAAGGGTTCGAAGACACTTTGCTTCCTTTGGGAATTTCGAGGACGAAATTCATTTAAGGGAGAAAGAATATATTGACTCGGAATTTTTAACATTTCAAATGGAAGTTTTTAATTTATTTAAATATTTAGATTTGATTCGAATTTAATTAATAATAAGAAAATTTGTTATTAAATTATAACGACTCAATTTTTATTGACGTATTTTTAATTTAATTTATTTGATTTTCCATATTTTTTAATTTGGAAATTACTTAAATTATTATTTGACATATTTTACGGCAAACAATAGTATTTTTGAAGTTTTACAAAATTAAATAACCAGTGTGTATTATTATTGTTTTGAGATCATGTCGTATTTTTATGCGCGATCATATTTTTTTATGTCGTTCACGATTTGTACGCGAACGAAATGCTGTGTAATAAAATGCTGGAAATATTTGAATAAACCAAACTTCAAACAAGACTTTTTAACAGCTTGACTTTTCTTTTTTCCCTCTCTCTTTCATTTTTCATTTTTCATTTCCTGTAAATAAAGAAAGAAATCATTCCACCCATTCAAAAATCCAAATATAATAATCTACTTAAGGAAAAAACATAAATTGAGATTCTTTGAGTCCATATTGATGAGATCTACAAATATATGTGTGGTTTGTTGGTTGCGGTCGTGTTTGGGTTGTTCAAAAGTGAATGGGAGCAGCTAGTGTTTTTTTTTGGTTGACATTGGGGAGGCGTATAGACTTGCCTTTTCGACCGTCGAATGTCGACACTAATACATCTACGGTATTCACGTGTCGGACACCCAAGTGCTGGGAAGATGAATTGTTAGGGTAAAAGAAAAAGAAAAAGAAATAGAACAAGAAAGAAGATAATAAAATATCAAAATCTCACCTGTGGAACGATAATATATAATATCTCAAATGGTCTTTACTAAAAAGAAAACCTTTATATACATACATCAATCAGAGAAAACTAACCTATCATCGGCCTAAACAGTCATAACAATCTATCCTCACAATGCTGATAGCTACAATCAAGTAATGTAGCAAAAAATAAGTATGGTATGAAATCATCTAGTTCCTCTCTAAGAGCTCCAATGAACAACAACTAAATCTAGAAACATACTCGAGCTGACCTAAGGATTATAAGAGAATAACACTCGGATTATTCCGGTGAACCAGCGTGAGAAACTCAAATCACATAGAATTTATTACATCTTAAAATCCAAAACAAGGGTATATCGTAAGACCATGCCATCAATAAACACGGACGGGTTTTTCCCTTATGATAACAAAACCATTTAATTATAAAACCTAGTGATAATATAATAATGTCTAAAGTGTGGAATATAAGTAATAACATAGTTGTGATGCTAGTGAGTGCACATCACAACAATTGTAGCTATAGAATCATAACCGCTAAGGCGCATTGGCTAATTGTATAGGATTCCACAATGATCTCTTAGGGGATGCCAAATCTGAATTACTGCACAACGATCAGAGATATCCTTTCGAGCATCGTATATCTCTAGATAAAATATACTATAGGAAAACATTGCAGTCCACGCCTGAACACGTGTCACTGGGTCACCTCACTATTGCAAGCATATTCATAAGTAACACTAGACTGGAGTGCATGCACCCTTTAAGTTCACTAAACCCCATGGACTATGTCTCCTATCTTTGGTTTATGTCATTATCGATGGTGAAGTCACGCTCAGCATCTCAGCAAATGAGCCATAACTCGAACAGATCTTCCACGTGAGCTCCAACTCGAACATTATCGGAACCACACATGGATTCCCATATCTCAATAGATCTCGAAACCACACATGAATTCCTCAATATATATCAGAATCACACATGGATTCCCATACCTCAACAGGCCTAAGAATCACACATGGATTCTCACATTCTGAATAGATCACGAACAACTACATGTGTTCGAGCATCTTAAACATATCTCGAATCTCTACATATATTCTAGCATCACGAACCCAACATGAAGCAAAAACGAACCCATCACAAATCAATCACCAAGCCATCACGAAGAAATCACAAAGCCATTACGAAGCAATCACGAATCTCTTCCAAAGGATAGAACACTTTGGAGTGGTTATGGTTTCAAGTCATCTCATATAAGTACACTTCCCCGCTTACAGGGAGCTCCAAAACCAAACGATCGATTTCATGGGAATCTTTACCCCGGTTCTATGGAAATAAACAAACAATACATAAGATTGGATATCACCTCCTAATCGTTTAAGCGGATGGATTTCCTTATCATTTGTCCTAGATGAACAAAACGAGTCTATACGTACATTATACCATCATCGAAGATAAATATACCATATAATCCCCGTGTTTCTTCTAGATATTTTCAGAGTGTATTCTAACCGAGATTTGATAGTCGATTATTAACTAACAAACAAACAATCCAATACAATGAGAATAATCGCATACGGGAAACCAAGTCCCCGTATACTGTCCATACGCAAGTAACACACAAGCATAATCAAATTAGTAAAATTCATTTTTACTCAATAAACACCAATATAAATGAAACTCTATTCATCAATTAAACTCCACAATTTAATTAAAACATCGCTATTCATTTTTAACACATTTCAACACTTCCCAAAGTATTCATATACTTACCTCAACCGTATATGTGTATTCACAAATCAATTCAAAGGGCTTAAGAAAATGTTACTCAAATATTATCACTACAAACCTAAAACCATTTCACTTATAATTATCTTTAAAACTTTCTTTTTCAAGATTCATTTACATTCACAAGTATAGTCAAAACGGGTTAATGGAAAATGTTACTAACACATTGCCACAACAAACCCAAAACCAATTTATAGTTATTATCCTCTTTAAATCCCAATATTATAGATATAAGTATTTTCCACAAACTCATTTAGAATATTTTAAAACTTTAAAATATTACCTAAGGGGTTAAAAATTAATGTTAATAAAACATTGTTTATGATAAACCCCAAAGTACTTCACTATTCCAGTATCTTTGAAATTCTATTTTAAAGATCCAATTACTTTCCAAAAGTATAGTTAAATAGGTTAAAATAGATGTTGCATAAACATCAATACTATAAACCCAAAATCCACTTTAATACTTGCCATTCACTTTAAAATATCCATTTAAAGTTCCTAGTACTTCTCCCATTATTAAATAAGGTAATATACCTTTTTAATCAATTTATAAAAAAATCATTATAACATAATGTTATAATCCAAAACTCCTTTATATTCCGTTACATACACCAAACTTCCTTTTCACAAATAACTTTCTTTTCATAACTTCTATATATTAAAATACTTTGAAAAAGACAGATATTTACATATACTTATTTATTTATAAACAAAGATATTAATTAAAATACTATAAATCATTTGTAAAATATTATAATGTAAAATCCTTTTAAAATTCTTTATAAAAATATTTGATAACTTTTAAAACCACATGTATACTAAAAATATACATTTAAAATACTTATACCATATTTTAAAAACCTTTTATTTTAAACACCATTAAAAACCTATTTTATAATTTTCCATCATCACTTTATAAATCCATAAACGATTTTCGATAATATATTCGGATCTTGTCATTTTCATGATAATATGTACGCTAACAGTAATTATTAACAACACAAAGAAGTCCTAAGATGCCTTCAAAAGTTAACTTTAAAATTGTAGATTACAGCGATTTCAAAATGCGTCCATCGTGACATTTTCTCTCATAATATTTATGACTTCCATTTCCCAATTTCACAAATGTAATGACCCTAATTTTTAGTAACATTATTTAGGATATTTAATTAGCTAAATTAAATAAAATAATTTGATGGTTAGGGGATTGAGATTTGATTTTGATAAGGGGTAGCCGTGCCATTTAACCAATGAACTAAAAAAACGTGTTAGGAAATTAGTAAAGGGTAAAATAGGAAAATGATCATTCTTGTAACATCCTAGAAATTATTAATTTGAATTTAGTGACTTATTTGAATTTTTGGAAGTTTAACTTGAAAAGTTTTAAAATAAATAAAATATGTGTTGATTTAAAAGAATAAAACTCTAAATTCTTTTGAATTTAAATCACTTGGATTTAACATCTTATATATATATATATATATATATTGAATTTGAATTTTAAGTTAAAAATAGAAATAAATATATAAAGTGAATACATTTGAAAAATTATAACAACACAATAACTATAACAACTTTATATAAGGCATAAAGTAAAAACAAAACAAGGATGAAGGTATATTTGCTGTAAATTTTATATAAGCATCACCATATTTACAAAACAGCAAATGCAAGAAAGGAAACGAAATCAACTATGTACACGAATATACTTACAAAAAAAAAAATAATAAAAAAATTCTTATGTGTAAGCTTGATAGGAAACAAAGGCATTTAATGCCATCACCTCTAGCACAAAGAAGAAAATCATATCAGCCTCTATATGAAAATTTTCTCTGACCAAATAAAAGAAATATCTTGTACTTTTATATTCATCAACCTGTACACAATTTTGATATATATCAACTTCCATATTCCCTTCATTCGTTCATGAAAACATAACAAAGTCAGGAAAAGAAAAATATAAACATCACCTTATTTTCAAGCCTAAATACAATTTGTTAAAATGAAAAAAAGAGATCAAACTGCAGGCTTTCAAAAGAAAAAAGCAAACTGCAGCTGTTTCAACTATATTCAGGTGAGTGAACATCAACCTTAAAGCTTTAAGTTTAACAGTAAGGATGATTCATTGATTTTATGGTATTGTATATGTTTATCTTTGAATATAATCTGGTATATATATATACAGGTTACTCTTTATATGGTTCTTCTCTGTTATGGATTACAAAGTTGTTTATCATTCAAAACTCAAATTGTTTCAACTAAATCATAGTAAAGCTTTTAGTTTTAAATCAAACCAGATAATGGAGCTTAAAAATTTAGATTCTAAGAAGCTAATTTATACCATGATTGTAGGATATCATCACTGTAACTTTGGTTATAGGTAATCAAGAAAATTTAGAATAAATTCAAGTATTATTAAAAGTTAATTCAAGTTCATAGTTTGAATTCTTTCTGTAAGTTATGATTTTTAAAACAAAAATAAAGATTTTTAGTTCAGTATCTTCAGAGCAGTTTGTATTTGAGCAAAAATCGCATTTTTTTGAATTTCTGATGATCAATCTAATTATAAGTGTTGAATTTTGGTTTGAAGCTAGCTTATTGGTTAATGATTCCAGGAAAATTATCCAATAATTTTTCTATTGCGTGAATTGATGGTACGAGGCTAGATTAGGGTTTAAGGCTAGAATGTGATGTGGTCTGGAAACGAGGTGGTTTCATCACCTCGGAGCCATCGAGTTGCACGAGACGCATGGGGGAGGAAGATTAGCGGGTTGTCGTGTTGTGGACGAAGTTTGGGCTTCTCAGGTGGCTTGAGCGGCGGTGGCGAGGTGGTTTTGTTGTTTGGGTTGAGTGCAGTATTTTCGATCGAACAGTTAAATTTTGATTTGAAATTTTTAAAGGCGAATCGAGTTTGGTTCTCGGGTTTATGGGAGATTTGCGACTTGCCGAGGGTCGTGGGGTTCGCCGGAGCGGTGGCGCGTCGGCGTGCACGTGTACGGCGCAGGGGGGTTGTGTCAGTGTTTATTGTTGGAGAGTTACTCGAGTCGTTACTCGAGAAAAGGGATGCATCGCTTCGGGTTAGTACGTTATTACTTGAGCCTGGGAACAGTTGTTAAGTTTAAACTTAAGCTATAAAAAAAGAGGGAAGAAGAAGAAGGAGTACAAGAAGATGCTTCGGGGAAAGCTGGTAGGAAACTCGAGTTCCACTCGAGTAAAACCCTGGTTACGCTCGGGTTACTTTCAAAATGGGTTAAACCCAATAAATTTAAAGTTTAAAATGTTAAAGTAAATAATGTTGATTTTTTTTAGGTTAAGAACTTGTTTCAAGTCAAATTAACCCAGTAAATACTTAACAATGTTTTAAAATCTAATTAATGCTTTAACTAAATAATTAATTTAAGGTAAGTATTAAATTGATTAACATTAAAGCTTTTTGTAACAGTAATAAATTGATTTTCGAAATAATCAAAGAAGATTTTTAAATGTTAATTTAGATAAATAACCAACTGTTTTGGAAAGCAATCAAGAATGATTAAATTAACAATTGTAATCAACTAAGTAATTAAGGATTTATAATTAACAATTAAGTGTCTAATTTATTGTAATTAAAAAATTGTTAATTAGATAATTTAAGATTAATTTATAACTAGAAGTTAATTAAGATAATTAATTAAGGAATAATTAATTAATCAAGTTGATTAAAATTTAATTAATTTATCAAAAAAAATTAATCATTGATTTAAAATAATCAATAAAAATAGTTATAGGGATAATTTATTAAATCACACTCACATTGATTTAAAATAATTAACTATTGTTGTGCACTGGATTGATATTTCTGTTTGGTTGTGATGTAGATTGCTCTGTGCTGGACTGTGATTTGTGAATTAATTTTGTGTGTATGTGAATACCCTTTTACCCGTAAAACGGCATTTAAACTTCGATGCGATAGGGAGTCGAATTTTAGTTTGTTATCCGAAACCCACATCAAACCCTGAATATAAATCTTTGTAATTGATGTGCTCACGTGTTTTAAAATTTAGCGCTTACTATTCGGTTTAGCGGGGAGAGGACCTTTGTGTTGTATAACCCATTCCGAATAGTGATACGACGCAATGGATAGCATTTGAAGACCGGTGTTGAAGACCGGGTATTTGTGAAAACGATAGGATAACCTATCGAATGTCTCTGCACTGAGTTGCTCCGGTATAGAGATTTCCACATGTGATGGGAAGTCCGATCGGGATTGTAAATACCCGGATTGCAAGGACTTCTTTGGAAGTGCCTTCGGTTCTATTCGAACCTGGAACAGACTTGTATGGTTGTATGTCCGACACTACACTTTGAGATATAAAGCTGATTTCTCTTAAATACATTTCTGTTTGGTGGCGGAGAATTTATTCTCTTAACTTAACACCCTTCTTTGAGACGTACGAGCTCAGAGGTTATGTAGTTGAAGGTTATCAGTGATATACTCCCCATTTGGTAGTGTGGCATGCTGAGTGCTGCTGTGTGTTGCTGATCATTTGTTGATCAAAGCATGGCATTGTGAAAAAGCGTAGCTTTGTGGACGAGACCTCATCGAACCTCACAAACCGGAAATGGTCGAAACAGGAAAGATGCGGCAAGGTTATGAGGGTCGCTCCCTTTAGGGTATGTCATTTCCTTCTGGAAAAAGGTGGTATCATGGTATGGAGCCCAGATTTTTACCTGTGTGGTTGCTCCAATCTCATTTACTATGTGATTGTTGCTGTGTGATCGAGGGCCCTCGGATAAAGGTCCCAAAGGACCGAGGGGTGGCATATTCGTGTAGTAGTTACCTAGTGTAAGAGGTAACCCGGCCTTGTGTTGGCAGAGAGCTAGTTAGTTCTCGGGACATCCATCCAGAGGCGTACCCATGTGGCAGTAGCAAGTTCCTTAGCCTGACCATTTGTTGGAAATCCAAAGAAACAATACGAGCCTTGTACAGTTTTAGTTGTATAACCTGCCATGCATCGTGACGGTAACCTACCACAAACCATGGTAGCTATAGTAGGCATAGTTCGGAATGTCTATGCTGGCTAAGATTAATATTATACTTTCGAAATGGCTTTCTACACTATGCACTAGTAATAATATCAGAAGAGTTTTCTCGTATTAAGCATATTTGACTATCATAAGAAGAAATCTCCTCCAAGTCTGTGATTGCATTGTGTGTGTGGCGGGAGGTCTTATGGTAGTTTCATTTTTCAAAAGCATACCGGATTTCTCTTTTGAACTGTTTTATTTCAAACAACTATTTTTTTACTCATACCAATCCCATGACTGACCCGGAGTTTATTGTTTCTTTTCTAAACTCTAGGTGCCCATCATTTCCACACGGGCAGCCTAGTAGCAGGTTTCCATATTCTGGTGTTAGCGGTATTTTGGGGACTTTTACCTTGGAGATATTTTGGAAGCTTTTTGGATCACCGGGTGCTTAGTTATGGATATTCACTATCACTTCATTCCTTTAATGACTTTTGCATATGATCACTGTTGTACTATTATGATGTTTTCCTTGGAGTTGTGGCATATGTATTATGATACTCTGATGTAGTAGTGGACATTATAATGATGTTGTATCTATGATGTAATGTATGATATTCAGTTTATTTCCGTTGTTTATATTCATCTGATGTTGTTATAAGCTCCGCCGAACTGAAGTTGACGTTTGAATATCTGACAGTCAAATACAAGTGAGGTATTTGATGTTGATTTTCGAACGCTGGATTTCAGGATCGTGACATTTGGTATCAGAGCTAAAGGTTGAGTAAGAACTTTAGCTATGGAGTATAACACATTAGATGGCTCATTAGAGATAGGGTGAAGTATACCCTAGAATGAGTATAACCCGAAACCTTGAATTTTCCTAGTCTATTTCTTTTAACTGCTGATATTCCTTGAGATATTTTGTCCGTGGATCTAAATCGAGTTTTCTTACTAATTACAGATAGTAAGAATGAGCGGACAAAGAGGAAGAGCTAGGGGTCAAGGAAATGCCGCAACAGCTAATCAAATTCCCCCAATAGCAGAAGCAGCAATACCTACTCAGAATCAGCCGAATATGGCTGATTTGTATAAAAGCTTTTCGAGACTTGGTGGTAAACCATTCACCGGCAAGGAGTCTATTGTTGAGGCCCAAGCTTGGATCAGATCGAGTGAAAGGATTTTTAAAGGGCTAAAGTTGGAAGATGATCAAATGCGACTAATAGCTTCCTAGCAACTTCAAGAAGAAGCCTTAGCATGGTGGGAGACAGCCACTATAGATAAGCCAGAAGACGAGTTTACTTGGGAGAGATTTAAAGAAGTATTTGAGAAGCGCTATATGCCATCGGCTGGTATTTCTCGAATGTACCGATAATTTATGGACTTGAAGCAAGGAAGTTTGTCGTTTGAGGAGTATCTAAACAAATTTAATGAATTGTCTCATTTCGGTCCAGAATTAGTGAGCACGCCTCTAAAGAAAAATGAAAGGTTCATTCGTGGGATGAATAAGAAGTTCCACGAAAGGATGACTGGCCACGTCAAAGAGTCTTTTTCTGATCTTATCGATATGGGGTATAGATATGCTACACTTGATATGCAAGGGGTCCCGAAGGAGGGAGGAAATACGAGCAATCCAAATTGGAAAAAGAGGAAGTTTGGAGGCAAGAAACCATGGCAGGGTAAGTAGAAGAAGAAGAGCAATCAAGGAAGCTCGGCAGAGAATGTTACTTGCTTTAATTGTTCGGAAAAAGGGCATTACTCAACTAATTGTACGAAGCCTAAGAAACAAGTAAATCAATTCGTTCAAGCAAAGCCCAGGAAATGTTATGCTTGTCAGGAAGAGGGACATGAAGTCAAAGACTGCCCAGTGATGAAGCAAGCTCAGGTAGCAAAAGTGTACACAGTCAAAGATAAACCTACAACTTCTAAAGCAGGAAAGGGGAAGGGAGTTCTAGAAGGTAACCTTACTATTTATGATAGAATTGTTAGAATTTTGTTTGACACTGGTGCTACACATAGTTTTATCTCTCAACAAGCTGTAAAGGAATTAAACCTTGAACCTGATTTTGTAGACGAGCCAATTTGCGTCAAGAATCCAGTTGGAGGCCCCGCGAACCTTTGTTTATGATGTAGAGACGTTCCTATCTCATATTCTTGTTTCCAATTCCCTATTGGTCTTTTTGTCCTTGATTTTAATGAATTCGAAATATTACTCGAAATGGATTGGCTAACGAAATACGAAGCCAAATTGGATTGTAACAATCGATTAATTTCGATCAAAACCGAATTTGGAAAGTTCATTGAGATTTCTTGTGAGGACCCTAGTCCTAAAAGAGAAGGGTCGATGTATAATTTGGGATATTCCGAACCCAGTTTGGAGTCCATACCCATTGTTAGAGATTTTCCAGACGTGTTCGAAGAAGTGAAATCCTTACCTCCACATCGAGAAATAGAATTCAGAATTGACTTAGTTCCAAATGCTCGTCCTGTCGTTCACGCAAGTCGCAGGATGGCGCCCAGAGAAAGGGTTGAATTAGTAAAGCAAACTGATGATTTGCTAAATAAAGGGTTGATTCGACCCAGTGTTTCTGAATGGGGTTCAGCCGTAGTGTTTGTTGCTAAATCAGCAGGATCTTTGAGATTGTGTGTTGACTACCGCGATCTCAATAAGCAGACTCTCAAGAATAAATTTCCTCTGCCTAGAATTGATGATCTGTTTGATCAATTGCGCGGCGCTCATTTCTTTTCGAAGATGGATCTAGCCCAGGGATTTCATCAATTACGAATTGCCGAAGATTGTGTTCATTTGACCACTTTCAGGGGTCCTAATATGTTCTACGAATGGTTAGTCATGCCTTTCGGGCTAACCAATGCTCCAGCATACTTCGTAGACCTTATGACTCGTGTGTTCTGGGAAGTATTGAATAAATTTGTGCTTGTATTTATTGATGATATCGTGATTTATTCCAAAACTGAAGAGGAGCATGCTGAACATCTCAGAATTGTTTTGGAAATATTAAGAAGGAACGTCCTATTCGCTAAATTTTCTAAATTCCATTTTTAGGTCAAAGAAGTTAAGTTTCTCAGGCACATTGTTAATGAAGAAGGAATTTCTGTTGATCCTAGCAAGATTTCATCTATTCTAGACTGGAAATGACCCACAACTCCGAAAGAAGTTCGAAGTTTTATGGGTTTAGCAGGTTATTATCGGAAATTTGTTCAGGACTTTTCTAAGATAGCTAGTCTGTTGACTAAGCTAACAATGAAGAATGTAAAATTCAACTGGACTCCAAAATGTGACGAAGCTTTTCAGGAGTTGAAGAAGAGATTAACCACCGCTCCTGTTCTCGCGATTATCAACGGGAACCAGGGTTTATCAGTTTATACTAACGCTTGTGGTGATGGGGTAGGTGCAGTATTAATGCAGAATAGGAAGGTAATTGCCTACGCGAGTAGACAATTACGTCCACATGAAATAAACTACCCAACACATGATTTGGAGCTTTTAGCTGTTATTTTCGCCTTAAAAATATGGTGACATTATCTTCTGGGTAAGAATCTCCTTCAGCTTTCTAAAAGAAAATTTTAAAGTTCGAATTAACTTAACATATACTTATACTTAATAAATTCTTCTGTTATAGTTGAAAATTCGAATTATTCATGGACCATAAATCTTTGAAATATCTCTTCACCCAGAAGGATTTAAATCTGCGACGACAACGTCGGTTGGAATTTTTGGCATCTTATGACCTAGATATTCAATATACGCCCGGAAAAGCCAATGTGGTTGCCGACGCTTTAAGTAGGAGGCATGCTGTTCTTGCATATCTTGTTGTCACTCCTACTCTCCTTGAAAAGATCGCCAGCAAGCAGTATGAAGATGAGTTTCTTCGAGGAATTTATAAAAGAATATGCCGGGGGAAGACACACTAGTACAAAACTGGTCATTTGTGTCGGTTGTGTAACCACTGTTGTGTCGGTTTTACAACCGACTCAAATGAAGACGACACAAAAGACATTTTTTTGTTGTGTCGGTTGTACAACCGACACAAATATCAATTATTTGTGTCGGTTGGTAATAGAGAACTGTTAACCCCCTTTTCGACTCACGACCTAGCAGTATGCCGAGTTAAGGTGCTTGCCGACCTAAGAAGGAAGACGACCTAACAACTCAACAGGCTCCGACCTAAGGAAAGCTCTGACCCAACAGTTGCCGATCTAACTACTGAGAAGAGCTACCGACTTAAGAGTTGTGCCGACTTAGGAGCCTGCCGACTTAAGAAGATCTGTGACTCAGGAGTTAAGACCGACTTAAGAAGGATGCCGAGTTAGGAGGCTTGCTGACTTAAGGTGCTTGCCGACTTAAAGAAGCCTGCCAACCTAACTCGTTGAAGTGATCCAGCAACCTACGACCTAAGGATGTTGCGACCTAAAGAAGTCCGCGACCTAAGAGGCTCTGCGACCTAAGGAACATTGCGATCTAACAATGTTGCGACCTAAAAGCTCTCCGAGTTATGCAGTGCTCCGAGTTAAGAAGTGCCGCGAGTTAAGGATCTATAAGATAAGGGATTGACTTAAGACAGTTGTGGAAGACCTACGACTTATACTAAGTCGCGCATGATCTCTTGAGTCATCACCGACTTATCACTTAGAAAAAACCACGTACTTCATTGCTGCATTTGGTAAGTCGCGAGTAGACTACGACTTATCTTAGGTCGCTCGCGACCTAAGACCTAGCTTAGGTCGTACGCGACCTAGGACTTGACAAATGATCGACTTAAGATTGCGAGTTAACTCTGCTACGCCCTAACCCTATTCCTTAACTCGCCACCGACCTACCCTAAGTCGGCTACGACCTAAAGACTTAGAGAAATTTCCTGAGTCCAGATCAGCTCCTATAAATACCCCACCACTTCCAACATGAAAGGGACTTTTGGCCATTCATTTCTCCAAGCGCCGTTACGCTGTCGAAGCCTCCTCTCATTCAGCAATCAAAGATCTTCAAGCATTCGAGACACCACAACGATCTTCGAGAAGAGCTCCTAACATCCAACGTGGATTCGTCGAGTTCCATCATTAAAGATCGAGCTAGTAGTCAAGAATGATTTCATGATCAAATTGTATTGTGTTTAGAGGGATATTGTATCGAACTGTAATCAAATCAGCAATAAAAGACTATAAAGTGGATGTAAGCTCAATTACGGGCCGAACCACTATAAATCTGTTGTTCATTTACTGCTTTTTCTGCTATTTTCAGCTCATATTCTGTTCCCGTACCAACGGGTGGTGCTTTCACAAGTTTATTACACACACCGGGTGTTAGCGTTCACTTTTTACCGTTAACATTTTGGTGCTTCCACTGAGAACCCAACTCAGGCGATCATCCACCGTTGCTTCGCAAAGATTCATAAAAAGAACCTCTCTTTAAAAACCAGATCTGAAATAATGGCTCCTGGAAGAAGAGGTAGACCTATCAGATCCGGAAACGCTCACGAAGGAACTTCCGCTTCCCCAATAACAGACCAAGCAACTCCAACCGTTGGGGTCACCAGGGCTGAATTGGATGACGCAGTTTCTGGATTATACCAACAAATTGAAACTCAAAACGCTTTGATGATGGATAGATTAACTGCTCTGCTCGGGGCAAATCGTCAACCAGGAAACCGTCGAACTACTCTTCCTGAAACGCCACCTTTCCAAGCTGATGGTTCTATGCCGCAACCAACTTGTCATGAGCATATGCCCGGGCAAAATTCCGAGGGAAGAACTAATACTTGCCCGGAGGTTTCTTTGAACAATAAAGAGTACCTGTCTGAAATGGTTGGCCGCATCATGAAAGAGAGCATGCAAAGGGAAGAAGATGAGGCTGACTGGGGATTTGCACCAAGCAGAACTCCGTTTACTGAAAGGATCCTAAGAGAAGAGTTTCCAAGGAAATTTGCACCTCCTACTATCCAAGCTTATAGGGGAACCAGTGACCCTAATCATTTCCTCTACAAGTACGATTGGCATATGACTGGTGCAAGAGCATCAGAAGAGATCAAGTGTCGATACTTTCCGGTATACCTAGAAGGTGTGGCTTTACTTTGGTTCACAAAGCTTCCAGTTCGGTCTGTAGATAAATTCTCCGACTTAACGCAAAAGTTTAAAGAACAGTTCAGATTGTATGCTTCAAAAGCTAAGGATATAATGTCACTGTCTAACCTTGAACAAGCACCCGGAGAATCAATCAAATCTTTCTTGAGCCGTTTCAATATAGCTTTAGCCGAAGTAGAGAATGCAGAACCACGCATGATCCTGACTTATTTGATGAGAGCCATTGATAAATCGAGTGAATTTGGGATATGGTTAAAGATGAAAGAACCAAAATCACTTGATAAATTTTATAAAAAGGCCGATGAGTTCATTCGCCTTGAAAGCCTTTCTGCAACATCAAAAGTGGTTACTGCCCAGACTAACAATGACAATGTCCCACCTAAGAAAAGAGAATCTGAAAGTCAGAAAAGGGAGAATGAAGGAGGAAAAAGCCAGGGAAATGAAAAGAAACCTCGCCGCTTTAATCCTTCGGACTTTACTCCTTTAACTGATACACCAAGAAATATCTTTTTTGCAACAAAGGACGTTGTCAGGTATCCTAAGCCGCCTGAGATGACGAGAGGGGCAAAGCGTAATGGAAAGTTCTGCCAATTTCACAATCAACCTGGCCATGACACTGACCAGTGTCGCGAATTAAAGAAGGTGATTGAAGAATTGCTAGAGCAGGGTAAACTCCAACAATACGTTAAAAGAAGCGGAGTCGATCCAACCCCATCCACTCGGGATCAACAACGTCCTACCCATCAATCCGATTCTCTCAACAACACTGCAGTGGAAGATTCAGAAAAGCTTGTCATTAATGCTATCACAGGGGGACCATACCCAGCAAGCAGAAGTTGGGATGACTACTAATCACTCACAAAACTGCGACTGGGGCATCTCTCGCTTTCTCTGACATGAAAAATCCAAAAGCTATGAATCAAGCACAAATGGAAATCCAGCTTGGAGATTCTGAAACAACAATAACTAGCATTCATTCTTACTTAACAGCATTGCTTGAATTTGTAAAGATAATGATAGATGTGTAACTTCTGCATTGTAAACCGCTGAGAAATCAGCGTAAATCAATAATGAAAAAACTATGCATTGTGTTTTCTGTTATAAAATGCCTGTTATATTTCGATGTGTAAATACTCTAAATGTATTGCTAAAATATCGATCTAATACTGCAGGTCATTAAAGCAAAGCTCACCCATCGCAAAGCTAAGCGAGCCTTACAAATCATTTAGCAAATTTCAAGCAACAAAAATTTCAAACTCAAATCCCATACAAGAGGAACTTCACATAAAAAGTTGACGGCTCCACTGTGTCAAGCCCTCGTTAACTGGTTGCGATCGTTGATATAAAAAGGCATCCAACCAAATAACTTGCGTTTACTCTGTGGAGTCATTCAACAGTGAAGTCTACTTCTTCGGATAAAGAAATTTACTTGCAAAAGAAAGAAGCACGCGTTTGGAAATGATGATAAAGGATCGCAGATTGGCGGATGATGGTACAACATGAGCAGGCAGACATGGAAGCAGCCAAAGGAAGGTGTGCCTCTCAACAGGAAAGCAGGTAGATCCACTAAAGGGATAACTTCCCAAGCAGAAGGAATAAGACCCTCGCTGGCTGATTGTGATGCATCCAATCAGGCAGCTTGTGTCCATCCCATGGATCTACTTGCACCTAAGACGCAACCCTCCTGGCACGCCAACCAACTGATGCTCCTTCCCAAGGATCAACAAAGCCCTCTAACGAGGCACGCCAATAAATGGAGAGCTTTCCTCAATCAAAAAGATCGGTGGGACTACCAAAAAGGGGCACCTTGTTAATCGATTGCGATCGTTTGTACAAACAAACATCCAATCGAATGACTTACGCTTGTCCCGTGGACCCCTCCGACCATGAGAAAGTAACTTCCAGGCAATCACAAGCCCTCTTCGGAGGCACAAGCCCTCTTCGGAGGCACAAGCCCTTTTCAGAGGCACATTTCACCCGTGTAGAAGTGCAAAATGCTTCTCTTCGGAGACCCACTTCACCAGTGATGAAATGCTAAAAAGCCCTTTTCGGAGGCACATTTCACCCGTGTAGAAGTGCAAAATGCTTCTCTTCGGAGACCCACTTCACCAGAGATGAAATGCCAAAACTGCTTCTCTTCGGAGACCAAAACTGCTTCTCTTCGGAGACCAAAACTGCTTCTCTTCGGAGACCAAAATCGCTTCTCTTCGGAGACCAAAAGACCTCTTCAGAGGCGTACTTCACCTTGCTTGAAGTACCAAAAATAAACCCTTTACCGGGGCACGAAAATCAAAACCTTCTTCAGAAGCTCATTTCACTGTACAGGAAAATTCACTTTCAAACAAATAAAAGTGATCATTCCCAGAAGTCGAAGTGTTCTTCAGGAAGGAAAAGGAAAATAAAGATTTCTCCAAAGACAAGATATACTCTATTAAAAGCAGAATAATTCTTCCCTGAAAAAGTGGAAAGTTATTCTCTAAAATAAGAGTATCGGTCTTGTGAAATCAAGAAATATTACAATATACTTGTGGTATGGGGGCAACATTATACAATTCAGTTACATTAATAAAAGTAATATACAAGCAACATACCACAAGTTCATTGCAATATCACGTAATAAAGATGTGGAGTAAGTGCGTTCTTGAAACACAGACCAAAAATTTGTACAAGCGAAAAGAATCATTTACTCTACACTTCAAATGAAAAACAGATGTATTCCTACATACACAAGGATTTGTACAAGAAAAATATCTATTTATTTCAACACTATGAGAAATTTTTACATTATACAGGTTACAAAAAGAAGCGGAGACCGGAATCCGCACAATCCTCGGTCAATACAAAAAGCAGAAAATGCAAAATCAAACTCATTTCCCCTTCTTCCCACCCTTGGAACTTTTACCCGGCCTGGTAATTAGCTTCGTAGGCCGCGTCGGAGAAGAAGGAGAAAGAGACTCAGCCGGATCAATCTCTGCCTCATCTCCAGCAGCAGTAGAACTCTTCTTTCCTTTCTTCGAAACCACACGTTTCCCCTTCTTCTTGGAAGAAGATTCACTCCCCGGAGTAAGAAATGTAGAAAGTTTTGTGTCATAGTCGAAAGACCGCTCCGGGGTCTTCTCGCTATCTTCCAGATCTTCTGCTTTCTGTTCCTCGGAAGCAGATGGTTCGTCCAAACCTTGAAGGGCTGCTATCGGTTCTTCCTGTGAACCTGGTTGAGAAGCTGGAAGAGGAGTAACTTGAGAAGAAGGAATGGCAGCTGAAGAAGGAAGAATTAGTGCAGTTTCCGGCGCGACTACTGCATAATAAAAGAAATCAAAATTAGTATTCCTCGAGAAAAAAGAAGACCGTGAATCGTCAAAGTTACCTGGAGAAGCCGGTTTGGCAAGATCAATCTCAAATTTCCGAGCCTGAAAGTCCTTCATTGCCTCCTCTTCTGTAGGAGTGGTCACAACTGGAGGTGAAGGATGAGAGCTGGAATCCATAATGTTTGCATCAGCCGAAGTGGAAGCATGAACAGGGGCAGTTAAAAGAGCTTCCTCTTTTGAGAGTTCTTCTCCCAATGATTCAGCCCGTGCCCTAGCAAGCTGCTCCTTCCCTCTAACCAGAGCGGCGCGAGCCTCATCATCAAGATAGCGAGCCTCAAATTTTGCTTCCTCAAATTTTGCTTCATCATAGCCGGCACCTTTAAACATATCTAGTGCGGCCTCCCACACTTCCGCCAGGGTGATTTCATAATCTGGACCCAGAAAAGCAAGGCTCCCACAACCCAGAACGCAGTGTAAATAAAAGTCGAATAAGGTAGAACTGATGCTTGCTTTCGTTGCCTCATGTGACTGTTCAGTCGCTTCTTTTTCGGCAATGGCAGCAACCCTACCAGTAATAGCCTCATCACGAGCTGCCTCAGCTTTAGCAAGTTGAGACTTTAATAACTCAATCTCCACGTTCTGGGAGGTGACTTTTGCCCGCAGTTCGGCGTTCTCTGCGCGATACTTCTCATTGACATGCTGTTCGGCGGCAAGCTTCATTTCTACATCTCTTTGTGCAGCGTGTGCGTCCCGCACCTGCTTCTGAAAGACTTCTTCTTTTTGAGTATACGATGCAGAAGAAGAAGCGAGATTTTCCTTAAGCTGCTTAACTTCAGACGCAAGCTTTGCATTGTCGTCTGCAATACTCGTCATTTCCGCGTCATGCTGCTTACGCCATTTGTCCCATTCTGCTTTATCATTCTCCATCGTCATCATTGCCTCAAGGTTAAGGTGGTTGACCCTTTGAAGTTCATTAACCAACTTCTGCCATCCAGACATTCTTTCAATATCAAGCTTGACGGCGTCGACATTTCTCAGCATTGCCTGCTTATCAATGGGAACCAAATCTAAGTCAAAGCGGACTCCTCTTAGACACCAATTCGGAAATCGGCTCTGAAGCGTTGGAGGGCCGTCTTTAACTTGATATTGTGGCCTGTTAATGATGGTTTGAATGTCAGTTTCCTTTAGAGGAGGAGAACCGGCCGGAATGTCAGAAGAAATGGGAGCATTGGTCTTTTCAGAAATAGCAGACGCGTCACTTGGCTTAGACCGTTTGCTCGATTCATCAGTAATTTGAGTCTTCCCTTTGTCATCATAAGATTTTCGCTTATGAGAATCGTAAGTTTTGTAAGAAGAATCGTATCGATCAGCATCTCTCCTTCTCTACCGCTGCTCATAATCCCATTTTTCTTGAGCCTTCCTTTGGGCCCGTTCCTCATCTGTCTCTCTCTGGTCACCAAGATATTTCCTGAAGTCATAGGATCCACGGCCTCCATGGCGCTGAAATGAGTCATAATATGAGCCGGAGCGTCCCATCGGAGAATCTGAAAACAGGAAAGAAGTAAAGTTTAGAAATTTCTAGAAAGAAAAAGTAAATGCTTATAAGTGCAGAAAAATCCTAAGTGTGTGCGGCGTGCGAGCTACGCGCGTCAAACTACAAACCACGCTTCAGTGCAGGAACGGAGACGACAGGTGTCGAAGGCGTCGAGATCTGTTTCAAAGAGGAAGTCGCTTCAATGACAGGAGAGTTTGCCTTTGGAATATTATCCTTGAAAAGCTCTTGAGAAGTAATCATAATGTCACTCAAGCCATCAAAGGTGTCATCGCCCAAGTGTTCGGCAGATTTCTCCTTCTCAACTTCCACATCAGTTGATTTTTCAGAAGCTCGAAGATTCTCTTCTTCCTCAATGATTGGGGGAAGTGCCGACTTGCCAGCTAACCCTACAACATCAGTGGATCCAGAACACTTTATCAAAGCAGCATCCATGACAAGTGTTTTTGATGCAGCTTCTTCCGCAGAAACTGGGGCTTTTGACGCCTCTGCTTGAGAACCCGAAGCAGCCGACGTTTCCGCATCAGAGCTAGGAATTTCATGAATTCGAGTCGACCTGGAAGGGTGTAGAAGCCCAAATTGGTGCAAAAGCTCATCATCTAATAGAAACTGGATACTCCTCTCCTCCACAGGCACCGCCATAAGCCTCTCGAAAGTCACTTTGTGACTAAGATTTTTAGAAGGAGAAGGAAGTGCTGAAAAGGAAAAAAAGATCGAAGTTAGCACTTGATAATCCGAACTTCGGTAAGTTTGAAGGAACATAAGAGACAAGTGCAAGTGATCTTACTCCCTATTCTCCAAATAGCATAAAACCCAGGAGGACAGCGGACATAAAAGAACGGGCTCAGGAAACTGTGAACACTTTCAGGGAGACCGGTGATCAACTTACGATTCCTCGCACTCCTTACAACTATGATGGAGGGATGATCTTTATTCTTGGCAAAGGTACAAAGATAGCGAATTTCTCCGAAGGTAGGAAAGCGGCCCAGCGTTCTCCTAAAAAGCACGCATAGTCCCAGCAAGATGGCGTAGCCATTGGGATGTAACTGAAAAGGGGAGATAGATAGTTGGAGAAGAAGTTCTCGAATGCAGTCATTGAATGGGGGGATAGCTCCGCTCAAGCACATTTGGCGGTTAACTGCAACGAAGCCATGGGGCGGCCTGTCAGCAGTATCATTTGTTTCGGGAAGCAAAGCGTCAGCTTCAGCAATGCCAAACTGGGTGCATAGTTGACGAAAGGCTTTATGGCTCAAGGTAGTAGGAGTCCTCTCTGGAGGATCGTTCAGCGGAATAGCAACTGGAAATACATCTTCAGCTTGCTCTGCTCCTTCTTGTGGAGAAGACATTCTACACAATCAGCTGAATGTTCAAATGTGAAGGTGCACGTTCCCTAAAAGTGTGAAGTGTTGTGCAAAAACTAATGAAAATAAAAGACAAGCATAACTGGAATTAAATTAGTTAACAATCAATCGATTACAGAATTTCAGAACTTGTCAATGATCAAGTGCAGTGTTAATACAGACAAGTCAGTTTCATTTGACTACTATGATTTTGTTTTAATACTTCACTTGAATTGGTTATTGTACAGCATCTCATTCATATTCATTTAATTTAACTTTCTCTTTACCAACTAATCTGTCATTCGATATGGGCAGTCAGTGACAGTATATTCGACCCAGTATTCTGTGAATGTTGTTTTAAGCAGGATTGTTAGTTTGCAAAATTGAAGCAATCCGTAAAAAGGCATGCAACATGGTTTATAGTTCAACAGTTCAAAGTCCAGGCAAAGCTTAAAAGTCATCTGCTTAGTTTGCTGAAAACCCAAGTATTAACTTGGTGACGACTTAAGAGATTCCCTATGGGTCTAGGTCGGCAGCCCCCGAGTCTTAGGTCGAATAAAGAAGCAAAAAATTAGTTCGAGGCAACCAGAAATTCTCTAAGTCCTAACTCGGCTGCGACCTAAAGCCTTGTTGTGAAAAATAAGTCGTTGAAATTATTCCAAGTTCTAGGTCGGTCACGACCTAATACAAGAAGCTGTGTGATAAGTTAAGTCGGGCTGCGTGCAAAAGATCTCAAGTCAGAACGGCATGAATGTCTAAGTCCTAGCTCGGCCACGACCTAAGGCTTATGTCGGCGAATAGTTAAGTCGCAAGAAAACTGGGCTGCCGAGATAGTTAGGTCGCATGAATGTTTGGAGTCGTCTCAAGCTACTTCTCCTCCACCATAAATTTCACCTCCTTCCACCAATCAACTCGAAATTCACCATTCCCTTCATATCACCAAGTCGCTGGAACAACAATTCAACACATCTCCGATCTGTCATAAACCTGACCTACTGTCATGCGTTCGTAAATCACATCAACAACTAGTGACGATTAAAAATTGATCACAGCACGATTCAAAGTGAAGCGCGACGTATGATTCCGATTCGGGGCTCGGAGGTTAGAATTCATGGTTCAATGGCGAACGTGAAGTGAAAAAGGATCGAAAACGCTTACGCAATTGGATAGCAAGGGTGAATCGCTGGGTGGTGGACTTGAATTTGTATTCGAAATTGAAGAACTTTGTTAATGGCGGCACAGGAAGTTGGAACAGATGAAGGAAGAGAAGGGACGGCTTAAGCTATTTACTCACTGGGGCAGTGAAAGACGAATCGACACATGATGTACGACTTAAGACTTACGTTAAGTCGCCTCCGACCTAACCAAAGAGTTAAGAGAATCGAAGCATACGACCTATGGTTTAGGCATATACTTCGAGGGGCAAATGTTAACCCCCTTTTCGACTCACGACCTAGCAGTATGCCGAGTTAAGGTGCTTGCCGACCTAAGAAGGAAGACGACCTAACAACTCAACAGGCTCCGACCTAAGGAAAGCTCTGACCCAACAGTTGCCGATCTAACTACTGAGAAGAGCTACCGACTTAAGAGTTGTGCCGACTTAGGAGCCTGCCGACTTAAGAAGATCTGTGACTCAGGAGTTAAGACCGACTTAAGAAGGATGCCGAGTTAGGAGGCTTGCTGACTTAAGGTGCTTGCCGACTTAAAGAAGCCTGCCAACCTAACTCGTTGAAGTGATCCAGCAACCTACGACCTAAGGATGTTGCGACCTAAAGAAGTCCGCGACCTAAGAGGCTCTGCGACCTAAGGAACATTGCGATCTAACAATGTTGCGACCTAAAAGCTCTCCGAGTTATGCAGTGCTCCGAGTTAAGAAGTGCCGCGAGTTAAGGATCTATAAGATAAGGGATTGACTTAAGACAGTTGTGGAAGACCTACGACTTATACTAAGTCGCGCATGATCTCTTGAGTCGTCACCGACTTATCACTTAGAAAAAACCACGTACTTCATTGCTGCATTTGGTAAGTCGCGAGTAGACTACGACTTATCTTAGGTCGCTCGCGACCTAAGACCTAGCTTAGGTCGTACGCGACCTAGGACTTGACAAATGATCGACTTAAGATTGCGAGTTAACTCTGCTACGCCCTAACCCTATTCCTTAACTCGCCACCGACCTACCCTAAGTCGGCTACGACCTAAAGACTTAGAGAAATTTCCTGAGTCCAGATCAGCTCCTATAAATACCCCACCACTTCCAACATGAAAGGGACTTTTGGCCATTCATTTCTCCAAGCGCCGTTACGCTGTCGAAGCCTCCTCTCATTCAGCAATCAAAGATCTTCAAGCATTCGAGACACCACAACGATCTTCGAGAAGAGCTCCTAACATCCAACGCGGATTCGTCGAGTTCCATCATTAAAGATCGAGCTAGTAGTCAAGAATGATTTCATGATCAAATTGTATTGTGTTTAGAGGGATATTGTATCGAACTGTAATCAAATCAGCAATAAAAGACTATAAAGTGGATGTAAGCTCAATTACGGGCCGAACCACTATAAATCTGTTGTTCATTTACTGCTTTTTCTGCTATTTTCAGCTCATATTCTGTTCCCGTACCAACGGGTGGTGCTTTCACAAGTTTATTACACACACCGGGTGTTAGCGTTCACTTTTTACCGTTAACAAGAACCGACACAAAACTATGAACAGTTGTGTCGGTCTTTCTAATAGAACCGACACAAATCAGCTTGTATGGTGAAGCAAACCGCCGTTTATTGTGTCGGTCCTTTAAGAAAAACCGACACAACTATTGCTTGTTTTTTGTCGGTTCCTTATTGACGACTGACACAAATGATTGATATTTGTGTCGGTTATGTTTGTTTTTTCAACCGACACAATTGATATGCAGTTGTATCGGTTCCCTTTGAAGTAACAACCGACACAAGTTATATCTGAAGCAAAAAAAAAATATTATTACCATTTAAGATTATAAAAACAATATGAAATTGAATTTTAATTTTTTATAAACGAACGTTACTATGAACTGATTGAACAAAAAATATAATTATATTATCCATCAACATAATTTTTGTTTACAGAACAAAATAGAATATAATCTATCACAAACATAACGTACATAACAAAATACCAACGTACATTACAAAAGATCAGCGTACACAACAAAAAACAACTACATCCAATTATACATGATATACCTAGCTAAATTCTCTCGAACCTCGTCTATCTCTTGTTGGTTATAAGAACCATCTCGTACAAAGTCCTGCAATTAAGAGAATTGTTATACAAAAGACAATAATTAAATCAGGAATGCTCTGCATAAAAGAATCTGAGAGTGTAATTCAAACGCAGGTTGAACCATAAGCATCAACACTAATCTGGATTAACTATAAATAAGATCAAGCAACGACTTACAAGAACAACAAGTGGATCATGGGTTAAAGCGTGACCATTTTCCATGGTGATGGGTAACATGTTTCCTTCTCTATCAATTGCATTTACCAAAGTTTCTTCCCCATCTAACCATATTTGTGCAACATCCAGTCCAGCTTTCACTAGACCTCCCTGTAAATATATCATACATGCATCATGCATGTGTCATGTTAGTTTATGATAATTCTCCCCAAGTATATGATATGTTAATATAATATCATACTGACAGGGATCGAAGATCAAGAATATATGACTGGACGCCTTGACTTTCCATTTCTTAAATCGCACTCTCCATTTCACTGGCAGCAGTCTGTTAATAGTGGTTGTTCAATACTAGTTGAGAAGAAATGAAATTAAAGCAATACTAGTTTATAGTAAATGGTAGCAAAAATAGCAATACTTGCCTGTTCAATTTCAGAAAACTTAGCAACAAGTTGGTCAGGAATGGACCAATCAAAGATAGCAAGGTTGGCCTTGATCCTTTCTTCATTTGTACTTTTAGGAAGCACGCTGTGTCCCATTTGAATACCCCAGTGTAGACAAACTTGAGCTGCAGTTTTGCCTAATTCTTTTGCGATTTCATCGATGATAGGGTGTGCTAATACGTTGCCACTAACCCATTTTGTACCGGGTGAGCCAAATGGTTCAGTCATAACATAATCCCTTCATTCTGGCTATAAATGTACATAGGTTTAAATTATGTTAATAAAATTCAGTAAAATATATCCTAAGTTAATTAAATATGAATCCAGAATTCAAGTCTTAATATTATCTTTGTTGCCCATCAACATTCTAGAGTCTGTGGATCTTATATTTGTAGCTTCGCTGTTAGAATCAACAACCACAACCACCGATTCTGAAACAGTGGACATATCTCCAACTTTCATATTTTGCACTTTCAGTTCTTTACCCTTACCCCACAGGAAGGCATATAGTCCTCCAATAATCATAAACATGCCTAATAAACTTCCAGTTGTGATATCTTGACCCATGAAAACAAATTCTAAAAAAGTAGTAAACACAACAGAAAGAGAGTTAAACATGGATGGGTAAGTTGGACCTTTCTTTGAAACTGCCCAAGATACCAAACAAAATGTTGCACCAGTGTTGACCATGCCCTGAAATTATAAAGAAAAGTTACGATAAGAGAAGCAAGTATATGGAATCCCAATAACAGTTTATATATCTTGTGTTATTTATAAAAGAATTACTTGAAAAAAAAGTAGAGATACATACAGTGTATAAAATCGTCAGCAGTTGAAGATCCCAGTTCAATTTCCATGCATCTTCATGGCGACATAACATTATTCCAATTGCTAGCGTCTGGAAACAGCCAGCCAGACATGCCAACATCGATGTCCAGTACTTTGAAGGAAATATTTCATACACCTTTACCGGGTATGTTTAAAATGATTAAATATATATTATTCATAAAACTTGTTATGTTAAAAAAATTAATTATACATGCATACCTGAACTATGAACCAACAGGCGTAACTAGTGGCACTGGTGAGCAGAAGCAAAGTTCCTCTTGACCAATTATGAGTTGATAAATAGAATAGTTAAAGCAATTTCGACACGTTCATTCAGACTTACTTATTCTGCGTACTAGGGAGTTTTATTTGTACACAGTCAGACTAAGCTAACTCATCGTCCAACTGCCTATACTGAACTTTAATCACACTCTCTCATCTGTTACAAGAATTCTTGTTTTCCTATCACTCCACTATAACTAATAATAAGTAGTAGTAATATCTGATCCATTAGGCTCGATTATTACAATATCCTATTTTATTTATATATAGTTTTCTAGCTCACCTGTTGCTGGTTTCCATACATGGGATAAGCGCCATATGGTGCTGCAGCAGCGTACATTGGGTCGCGATGCTAACGTGAAGGAACTTGGTGGCATATTAGGAACTACCTGTGCTTCGATTAGGATTTTCAATTTAGATCTAGAAAGTAAGAGAGAGAGTGTTGCCATTAAATTTCAAAAGCATTTTTTAACGTAAGTGTTAAGTATCAACTGTTTTTCAAATGATGATTTCTTTTATCTTTTGCTATTTATTGTTTTCTTTAAGAAAAATTGTAATTTCTTTTATTTTTTGTTCCTAAAACTATTTATTTTGAAGTATTACTCTTAAAATTTATTACCGTGTACTAAGAACACTTCAGTCTAATTTATTAATTATATCGATAATAACTAAATAAATAACGAGCAACCATTTATGGTTTGGGACCGGATGATGAACACGGTTAAATTAAAGGGGTGAACATTATTACTACCCAATAAAAGGCTAACAAAAGTTGTTATACATATTTTTGCATTGCATTGATATAGTACAAAATTTAATTGTAAGGTTATCAAAGCTAAGAGTCACATGTCAGAACCTCAGGCTGTAACTCGATGCAGTCAACAAAATCTGTTTCACTAGCGAGATCCTCAATATTTTTGGGTCGCAATCTGATAGCAACTCGTACTCTCTCAGAATCTAATAAAAGATCAGGAATAAGATAGCAATTTATATGGATTACTGGCAGTAAGAAGATAAATGGCATTAGACATATTTGCATTGATGATATGAAAAATGAGCATTGATGGATTTAGAAGTATATTAAGCTCAGGATGCATAATTGAATCTTTACTTCCCTTCAAAATAAATTTTCAAATGTGGCTATTGATGGCTGACAAGCAACATTCCAGGTAAATTATGTTAAAATGTAAGACTGTTAAACAAAATCTCACGCGGTAGGAAAAAAAATGCAGGACAAGCACATGTTGAAAAAATAGTCATGGAAAGGTGAAACTTTAGTAGGAACATCTAATCCCCAAATCAACCATACCATAACCATGCTCACCCTAAAAGAAGACAATTAAAGGAAAACTCATACAACAGTTTCACACGCACGCGCACACACATATCTTCTACAAATATATATAAGCTTTCAAATTTTTAAAAAAAAGGGAAATAAGATAAAATCAAATTGGGAAATTAACTAACTTGTAGAGTCATGTGCAACTATCAAATATTAAACACCTTTACTAAACAATTTCATAAAACAAAATCAATTTCTAAGTAAGGTAATATAAATTACAATATAATATATAATAAAGAACATGGTAAGAAGGAAATAGGAAAAAACATTAGAACATAAGAGACTCTGAAACTACCTTAAGTAATGGTGAAGAGAAATTTGTAGTGACAGCACCAACCAAGCAGATGTACATTTGACCATAGGAATACTAGTAAAGTATAAAACTTGTTAATAAAACTTCTTAAAAAAACAAGCGAAACGCTAATTTTATACGTTGTTTCAGTCTAACCTTATGAATCATTAGTACATAGAAGCTAGTTAAAATCCAACACTAAATTTTTTATACATCTTGTGTTCATTTTTTGTTTTAAATTTCAACTTTACTTATTTGTTAATATTAGTTAGCACTATACAACTATGGTGGCATTATAATATAAGTAAGAGACTAAAGCAAGATGAATTTGACTTCAAAATAGTTTCTAACTGTTAGTTGATAAGTTAACCTACACTTTTATGGCCATAACTGTGACGACCTACCCTTCTCGACCCTCGAAAAACGACACAAAATACTCAACAGTATAATATGCCGACGATCGAATGCCGGAAAAGACAGATTGTAGAAGAATAAGAAGGTAGATAGAAGAAGAAAGAACCAAACAAATCAGAATCTCACAATCGCAGCGGATAAAATATAATATATAGAACAGATCTTTACACAAATGAAAACTATATCTGTTTATATACAATACATCATCATCAGAGTATATCAATACAACCAATCATAACCAGTCAAACAATCTCAACAATCACAACAGCGGAATAATACAAGTACGAGAAATACGTCTCGGACTCCAGCTCCTCTCCTGAGCTCCATAGCAACCTATCTTGTAAAATACTCGGTCTGACCAGAGCATTATAATAAAATAACACCCGAGTCAGTCTGGAATACCAGCGCATCATAAATACACTCAATTGATTATTAAAGTTTCAAAAATCCTTTGAAAACAAAAGCATCTCGTAAGACCACGCCACAAATAAACATGTCGGGTTTTTACCTTACGATAGCTAAAACACTTTTATATTAAAATTCTCTGATATTATAATAGTGTCTATAGAAAGTAAAATAGAATCTAGCTGAAATGCTTGCATCTCACATTTCAACAATAGTTGGGCACAATCAAAACCGTACAGGCACGTAGGGAGAATGGATTTCCAACGAATGACTAGGCACTGGGGTACCACCTGTCACAGTACGTGGCCTAGATCACAGTACCGAGGAGTACGCCCGCTCCCCTGCAACACAAAGCCGGAATCATCCCTTACTGGATAATTCCAAGTAAAATCACCCCACGGTTGGGATCAGCAACCGCACCACTAAGCCGAAATAAAAGGGACATCTAGACAGGGATGACCTTACTCTCAAGTGGGGGCTACCCACGAAGCCTTGCTGCATAACCCCTGATTTTCAGTCATTCCCGGTTGATGAGGCTTGAGGCTAAACGATACCTTTATAGCACATATCACTTTGAATGCCCATCGTCCACCTGACGATGTCACGAAAGCATTCGTCCATATAAGTCCGTCCCGGGTCCGAACGGAACCGAAGGCACTATTCCTACTACATCCATTTTGGAAATATCCTCAGGATTAGTAGCGACTAGCCCTTGCACTTCACAGCTCCATCTTCGACTCCGAAATCGTTTTCACGAAACGTACAAACCGGATCGAAGTGGTATTCGAGTCTCCAGACCTAGAATCCCGGTATACGGAAACTCGATCCCGGTCTCTTCGATACGATCAGCGCATTTGGCCAATATTGATAGTCGGTGATTTAACTATCAATTAATGTTCACAAACATCCATACACATCCATCACACAATAAATAATCTCCATATTATTTATTTTCTTCTAATATCTTTCAAAGATATATTTTTCACATTTTCAAAACTCATTTGAAAACAATTTTCCACTCTTCCTTTACAAGGTAAATCTTTTACCCTTTATTCCCATCGGGAATAACCAAGTATAAAACAAATTTGCATTTAAACAGCTAAAATACTTTATACTGAAATATACTTTAAAATATGAAAATTACTTCTATTTATTTACTCAAAATATAAATTTAAAATATGTGAAGAAAACTAGTTATTAACACATAAACTTTGATTTAAAGATAAGGGTTTAGTTTAACTAAATTCAAAATAGCGTTATAAGAAGAAAATGCTAATTGTAACAACTTAAGCTAAAACCAACTTTTAAATAAATCCATTTGTAAAAATAATTGCTAATATACTCCCAAATTATTACGGTATTAAAAATTATTAATTTATTTCTTTAAAAATAACGATTTCTTAAAAATACTTTTTAAAACGATTTAAAACTTAACCTTTAGTTAAATAAAATCTTTTGTAAAACATTTACTTGGTTTTCCCAGGGAAACACTTTCCCGTTTCTAAACATTCCAAAGTACTCTTCCATATAAATCCACTGATTTATTTCAAGTCAATTTATGATTTCAACATAAATTTCCAATTCCATACTTAACAATAACTTCCTCCGAAGTTAAATCACAATTTTTCATTTCCGGAAATTCATTTTTAAATATAGTTTAAACATTTTTAAATAAACATTTTGGTGAATTTTCAATGGAAACCATATTTTCAATTTACTTAAATAAAATTCCAATGGAGAAAACAGAATTTTAAAAATATTCTATTAACACTTAAAATTGTACATTTATATTCGGAAGCTTCATTTCAACATATTTTTACTTTTCCGGATATCACTATTCATCATTAAATAAACCACTGTTATTTTACTCGATTTATAATTTCATAGAATTCATTTCCAGAAAACTTATATTTCACATTCAACGATTGATAAATTTCCCACAATATTTAAAATCCCAATTTTTCCAATTTACATTTTCCATTTCAAAACAGAATCCAATTTTTATATTCCTTTAAATTCCTTATTTAACAATTTCTTTAATTTCTTTTAAATCCCCAATTTCTTCATTTATAATTTAATTCTGGAATTATAATTTATACCACAATTTCACAGAACAATTTAAAATTCCAGATTTATCAATCACAACATATAAACAGGTATCACTATCAATTATAAAATAATTGCTACATCGTGAGGAATCCAGTTGGATCCCTCCAACCTGTTTTTCCCTGCATCCACAAATATTAGCACATCACAATATAAATATCAATCCAGACAGATAAACACAAATATCGACAATCAACCACACAGATATTTAAATATCAATTATTTATAATGTCTAGCATCCAGATGTGAGTGAGAATAACTCACCTTGAGTTTCGGCGAGCGTTCGAAATTTAAATTAAACCGAACGGTGTCCGATTTAACTTAAAATTTCTACTTGCCCGGAATAATTCTAGAATTGCACCACTGCGTAGTGTTCGTCTCTGCGATCCCAGCGTCGCAAATCTCGTTAAAATCTGATAACGTATGAATTAGTTATGATTTTATAAAGTTTGAACAACATTTTAAATCAAATTCCCTTTATAATTTAAAACTATACCATCTCAAAATCTCAGCCCTTCATCACAAAACGAGCCCGCTTCTTCTCCCTCACGCACGCGCGTTCCAGGTAATCACGGAGACAAACGAACCCATCGTTCGTTCGCTAGGGTTTGAAACCGCCTCCGCTTCACTCGACGTGACATCGATCGGAACCTCCCATCTCGAAGCTACACGCGACCCCTACCCCCAGCCGTGATCTGCCCAAGCTCGGTCACCCTTAGGTGACGAGACACTCGTTTGAACGCGCAGTGAACGCGGCTGCCTCATCCCCTCTATTCTCAACGAAACTCGATCTCAACCGTATAGATCTCTTCATCTCGATGGGCGCTTCGATTTACTAGTTGAAAACTTTTTGTGAAAGTTAATGGATTGAGCGAAAAATGGAAGGGAAGGAGGGAGAACATCGGCCATAGAATAAATATGAACGGTGGCGGCTGCTAATAGACTCTAGGGTTTTGATTTATAAATGAATATATATAATAGTTTTAATATTATTAAATTAATAAAATATCTCAATTTAACCGTTAATACAAACGACATCCAATTCTCACGTTCCGACAGGCTATCCTGGGGTTTTTCCGCGTTTCGGACACAATGGGACAAGTTTCAGAAACTAATTTGATCGTATGCATGAGATACGGAATTAAACGATCAATTTAAATTTAAATCGGTTAAATCGATTTCTAAGCGTTTCGAGCTGCCACGGTCAAACGACAACTCCGATCGCTACGAAAATTGAAATCCGGTAATAACTAACTATTTCGGATCCAATGGAACTGGTTTCAACGAATTCCGAGACTGTGCCCCGGAAAGCTATTTTAACTCGTCTATTAAATCAGGCGATTTTCAAAATTTACGAAAACGCTTTAAAATTTCACCTTTAAAATTTTAATAACTTAACAATAAATCATATAAAATTTATAAACACATTAGAAATCATTCTGGCTCATTCCGGACTAAAATCTGATTAAATTGCATTTTTAATAATATTAAATTCATTATTAAATTAATATAAAATCCCAAATAATAATTTATCGACTTTAAAATTCTTCTAAAATTCCAACAATATTATTTATAACCAATTGAACTTAAAAATACATTTAAACACCATTTTTACCACTATTTCCATTCAGATTTACCCTTATCTCAATTCCGAATATTTAATTTATTATTTCCACATTATTCAAATTCAACCAGGATTACTATAACTAAAAATTATAGCTTATTTTATTGAATGAACCCGAATCCATTCATTCCAACATCAATTAAGAATCCACATTAAACATTTAAAACGAATTAAATGTCCGAATTCAATAGCTTAAAAATACGGGATGTTACATTCTTCCCCCCTTACAAAAATTTCGTCCCCGAAATTTGCTAAGGTAGAAAATACTCTCCAATCCATTTACTTATCCAATTGGCTTAGTTAAAAACATATATCCACTTCCCAAAAAGTTTCAACTCCATTCCAAAACCATTTGCTTTATTTACTCTAAAGCCTTTATCTTAACACTCGTTTTCAAAATAACTTTACTTATTAATTAATTTTCCCAAAAACCTCAAAAAAATTCTAACTCCCAAAATTTCTGAAAATTTTTGGCGGAGTCTCCTTTGCACGGAGGAGCTTCTGCGATATCGCAGGATACACAAATATATATACATCGGCTCACATGGCCGGAAACCAAAATATATCTCAATATATATATCATTTCCCAATTATATTTGCGTAGGCGTACCTTTTAGCAAATTTTAATAGCGAGCGGCTAATATAACGCATATTCGCGCTCCAACTCTCTCGAACGCCTCCCGCACCTGTACTATACTCAAGAAACTCATCAAATTCAAAGATATGAGCCCTTTTAACAACATTGTCAATAAATGCAAGCCAAACATAACCATTTCATCGCCAAACCAAACAAACTTCATAGTTTAACATGTTAACCATATTTATTTAAACAATTCAAGATTTCAAACACCCCTTTATATGTCTTATTCAAATCCAACTTCATTTTTAATTCACTTGAATGATTTACATTCAAGTTTACTATATACAATTCATATTCGTTACAACCGATTCATATCTATTCCAAGATGATTAACATATGCCTTACTTACATCTCTTATTTAAATTTACATTTCCAATTTGATTTACAATCAAATTTTGCTTTCGATTTTGAATTACATTACGTTGTCGATCCATTTTCATTTATATGCAAAGCATGACTTATTAAAATGTCAATTCATTCCAATTGATCCAAAATCAATTTCATTTGCTATTTTAAACCAATTCATTTGTATTCACTTACAATTCTTTGAATTAGATACCCATCCATTTCTATTTATTCAAAATCAATTTCAATTGCTTATTAAACAACTAAATTGCACATACATTCAATTTTTATGCCATTCAAGCAAAATAATCACCCCTCAAGCTTATAACCATTTAAAATTAATTCCAACTTAGATTTATCTTAATTTTATTCCAATGCAAAATTTTAATACAATTTCTTATTTTCTCTTCAAGACCAACATTTAGTTCAAATTATAACATCTCATTCTCTAACATTACAACCCGACATTCTTGCTATATTACAATTATTGAATTAAATCTCCAACCTTATATTTCTAACTCATTATCCAATCCAGGTTTATATTAATATTATTCCATTCTGAGTTATTTACAACTCTTATATGCATATCACAATAATTGATTAATATCATTTTACTTGCAATTCAATTTTATTGTCTCACAAATTTCATTCAGAATTACTTAAACAAAGTTCATTCACAATCCCTTTGTTCTTCTTTCAATTTGCTTTAAGTTCTTCCATAATATTTTCATTATCTTCTTACATCAAATTTTATTTTATTTCCATTTGAATTTATTCACAATTCAAATCATCATTATTATAATCTAATCCCATTATACATTCACTCTTCCAATATTTGTTACCATAATTAAATCCCAATCCAAACTGGATTTTTGTTTACTTGCTAAATTTTTGACCAAACTATCAAAATTTTATTCATTACAAATACAAATTCCATTTAATTTAGCTCATACTAAATTCATTTCCAAACAGTTATTTTAGATTTAATTAAGTAAGCGTTTACTTCATTCATCATCACTTCAACTAAATTAAATTTCCATTTTGTTCAATTCTTATCAAAATTTAATTCAAGGTTAACTAAATTATATATGTATTTTCAATTTAATTCCTTTCCAGAATTAATTCAAGTTTATCTACGCTTTATTTAGCCAACCTGAATTTATACCATTTCCTTTACTACCTTAAATAAGAATTTAATTACATTCATTTTTATCCACAACACAACTGAATTTTAATATTCAGCTTAACTCTATTTTAGTCGAACTTAAACCAAATTCAATTTAATCTTAATTCTCCATATCCAAGTTCAACTTATTTACTAACTTCAGTTCACTTACCTCTTTTATATTTTATAATTGCTTCATCTTACTTTGTATTCCATTTAAAATTAAGTTCGAATTCACCATTCCACTTAACCATTTTTATTTGTGATTATAATTCCATTTTACTTGAGTTAAAATCAAATCTTCCATTCTCAAGTTCTCCAACTTATTTACTTGTAAGTTTATATTGCTCATTTCAAACCAATCCACATTTTTATAATCACAATGATAAATTTTAACACTTAATAACTTAAGAATATGAATTCATTTGCACAATCATAAGCATTTACATTTCACCGTTATCTCAACTTCCATTTAATTCCAATTCATTTAGATTTAATTCAATTTCAAATTCTTAATTTTATTTAACTTATCATAAGTTAAATCCAGATATATTCCATTCACCTTCATTTATTCAAAGTAAATTTACATTCCATATATACTCAATTCTTCTTTAAATCAACTTTCCTTTATAAGTTATGTAGTTGAATCATTTCAACTTTCACATTTTTATTTTAAAATAGAATTTTCAGAATTCAATTTACCCGGATTTATTTCAAAACCAATTCGAAATAAAAATCAACACATTTCTCTTTTGATATTCAAATCAAATACCAAATTCCAAAACAAACTGCTTTTACCAAACAATTTTCCTTTGAAAATTCCAAAATCACTTGTTTCCCAAACAAGTCCAAACAAATACCATAACCAACTATTTTGGTAGCAATCCATCACTTTAGAAACTCGAAAATGAATTCTAATGATGTGGCCAGCATCATCAGGATTATTTTCCAGCGACTGAAGCGAGTTCAATGCCTCCCACTTTCAAAATCCACCTCAAAACAATTTCTATTCAAAAATATTTCCCCAAAATATACTCCATTCTTACAAATGCTTTTGAAAACATTTCTAACATTTCCACAAAGTCAAACTCCCAAAACTTTGTTTAATTCCATTTGAAATCCCTTTCAAAATTCCCGGGGTCAAAATCCTAGTTTAAATCAAATTTTAATTTTTACCTTTCTTATTTAAAACATATCCAGTCAATTTCATTTGGTTATAAACCATTTTAATAGTTTAACTTCTTATTTTCTTATATATATCATTTCAAATTTTAGATCATGTTTTAATTTCTTATTTGATTATAGAAGAAACAACTAAACAAGCATCCAATACATATAATAATTTAGAAAATTATTTCTTTTTATATCAAAATACAATTTTGGGTAAAATTATTTCATTTACCCACTTTAAAAATAATACTATGTCGGTTTATCTTGTTTAAGAGTTTAGAAACCCCTATCGATACGGTTGTACTTCCCGCACCGACCAGAATTCATAAACACTCAACCGATAAGTCAACACAGTATAAAAACAATTTTATATCCACTAACAAGTACGCTCTCATAGCTATTAGTACACTCAACTCATTATAGAGTACTTCTGACTCTATTTATAAATGAGTAATTTTCCCACCAAAGCCTAGGTTGTCGCCAATCTAAGCTCTGATACCAAGTGTGACGACCCGCCCTTCTCGACCCTCGAAAAACGACACAAAATACTCAACAGTATAATATGCCGACGATCGAATGCCGGAAAAGACAGATTGTAGAAGAATAAGAAGGTAGATAGAAGAAGAAAGAACCAAACAAATCAGAATCTCACAATCGCAGCGGATAAAATATAATATATAGAACAGATCTTTACACAAATGAAAACTATATCTGTTTATATACAATACATCATCATCAGAGTATATCAATACAACCAATCATAACCAGTCAAACAATCTCAACAATCACAGCAGCGGAATAATACAAGTACGAGAAATACGTCTCGGACTCCAGCTCCTCTCCTGAGCTCCATAGCAACCTATCCTGTAAAATACTCGGTCTGACCCGAGCATTATAATAAAATAACACCCGAGTCAGTCTGGAATACCAGCGCATCATAAATACACTCAATTGATTATTAAAGTTTCAAAAATCCTTTGAAAACAAAAGCATCTCGTAAGACCACGCCACAAATAAACATGTCGGGTTTTTACCTTACGATAGCTAAAACACTTTTATATTAAAATTCTCTGATATTATAATAGTGTCTATAGAAAGTAAAATAGAATCTAGCTGAAATGCTTGCATCTCACATTTCAACAATAGTTGGGCACAATCAAAACCGTACAGGCACGTAGGGAGAATGGATTTCCAACGAATGACTAGGCACTAGGGTACCACCTGTCACAGTACGTGGCCTAGATCACAGTACCGAGGAGTACGCCCGCTCCCCTGCAACACAAAGCCGGAATCATCCCTTACTGGATAATTCCAAGTAAAATCACCCCACGGTTGGGATCAGCAACCGCACCACTAAGCCGAAATAAAAGGGACATCTAGACAGGGATGACCTTACTCTCAAGTGGGGGCTACCCACGAAGCCTTGCTGCATAACCCCTGATTTTCAGTCATTCCCGGTTGATGAGGCTTGAGGCTAAACGATACCTTTATAGCACATATCACTTTGAATGCCCATCGTCCACCTGACGATGTCACGAAAGCATTCGTCCATATAAGTCCGTCCCGGGTCCGAACGGAACCGAAGGCACTATTCCTACTACATCCATTTTGGAAATATCCTCAGGATTAGTAGCGACTAGCCCTTGCACTTCACAGCTCCATCTTCGACTCCGAAATCGTTTTCACGAAACGTACAAACCGGATCGAAGTGGTATTCGAGTCTCCAGACCTAGAATCCCGGTATACGGAAACTCGATCCCGGTCTCTTCGATACGATCAGCGCATTTGGCCAATATTGATAGTCGGTGATTTAACTATCAATTAATGTTCACAAACATCCATACACATCCATCACACAATAAATAATCTCCATATTATTTATTTTCTTCTAATATCTTTCAAAGATATATTTTTCACATTTTCAAAACTCATTTGAAAACAATTTTCCACTCTTCCTTTACAAGGTAAATCTTTTACCCTTTATTCCCATCGGGAATAACCAAGTATAAAACAAATTTGCATTTAAACAGCTAAAATACTTTATACTGAAATATACTTTAAAATATGAAAATTACTTCTATTTATTTACTCAAAATATAAATTTAAAATATGTGAAGAAAACTAGTTATTAACACATAAACTTTGATTTAAAGATAAGGGTTTAGTTTAACTAAATTCAAAATAGCGTTATAAGAAGAAAATGCTAATTGTAACAACTTAAGCTAAAACCAACTTTTAAATAAATCCATTTGTAAAAATAATTGCTAATATACTCCCAAATTATTACGGTATTAAAAATTATTAATTTATTTCTTTAAAAATAACGATTTCTTAAAAATACTTTTTAAAACGATTTAAAACTTAACCTTTAGTTAAATAAAATCTTTTGTAAAACATTTACTTGGTTTTCCCAGGGAAACACTTTCCCGTTTCTAAACATTCCAAAGTACTCTTCCATATAAATCCACTGATTTATTTCAAGTCAATTTATGATTTCAACATAAATTTCCAATTCCATACTTAACAATAACTTCCTCCGAAGTTAAATCACAATTTTTCATTTCCGGAAATTCATTTTTAAATATAGTTTAAACATTTTTAAATAAACATTTTGGTGAATTTTCAATGGAAACCATATTTTCAATTTACTTAAATAAAATTCCAATGGAGAAAACAGAATTTTAAAAATATTCTATTAACACTTAAAATTGTACATTTATATTCGGAAGCTTCATTTCAACATATTTTTACTTTTCCGGATATCACTATTCATCATTAAATAAACCACTGTTATTTTACTCGATTTATAATTTCATAGAATTCATTTCCAGAAAACTTATATTTCACATTCAACGATTGATAAATTTCCCACAATATTTAAAATCCCAATTTTTCCAATTTACATTTTCCATTTCAAAACAGAATCCAATTTTTATATTCCTTTAAATTCCTTATTTAACAATTTCTTTAATTTCTTTTAAATCCCCAATTTCTTCATTTATAATTTAATTCTGGAATTATAATTTATACCACAATTTCACAGAACAATTTAAAATTCCAGATTTATCAATCACAACATATAAACAGGTATCACTATCAATTATAAAATAATTGCTACATCGTGAGGAATCCAGTTGGATCCCTCTAACCTGTTTTTCCCTGCATCCACAAATATTAGCACATCACAATATAAATATCAATCCAGACAGATAAACACAAATATCGACAATCAACCACACAGATATTTAAATATCAATTATTTATAATGTCTAGCATCCAGATGTGAGTGAGAATAACTCACCTTGAGTTTCGGCGAGCGTTCGAAATTTAAATTAAACCGAACGGTGTCCGATTTAACTTAAAATTTCTACTTGCCCGGAATAATTCTAGAATTGCACCACTGCGTAGTGTTCGTCTCTGCGATCCCAGCGTCGCAAATCTCGTTAAAATCTGATAACGTATGAATTAGTTATGATTTTATAAAGTTTGAACAACATTTTAAATCAAATTCCCTTTTTAATTTAAAACTATACCATCTCAAAATCTCAGCCCTTCATCACGAAACGAGCCCGCTTCTTCTCCCTCATGCACGCGCGTTCCAGGTAATCATGGAGACAAACGAACCCATCGTTCGTTCGCTAGGGTTTGAAACCGCCTCCGCTTCACTCGACGTGACATCGATCGGAACCTCCCATCTCGAAGCTACACGCGACCCCTACCCCCAGCCGTGATCTGCCCAAGCTCGGTCACCCTTAGGTGACGAGACACTCGTTTGAACGCGCAGTGAACGCGGCTGCCTCATCCCCTCTATTCTCAACGAAACTCGATCTCAACCGTATAGATCTCTTCATCTCGATGGGCGCTTCGATTTACTAGTTGAAAACTTTTTGTGAAAGTTAATGGATTGAGCGAAAAATGGAAGGGAAGGAGGGAGAACATCGGCCATAGAATAAATATGAACGGTGGCGGCTGCTAATAGACTCTAGGGTTTTGATTTATAAATGAATATATATAATAGTTTTAATATTATTAAATTAATAAAATATCTCAATTTAACCGTTAATACAAACGACATCCAATTCTCACGTTCCGACAGGCTATCCTGGGGTTTTTCCGCGTTTCGGACACAATGGGACAAGTTTCAGAAACTAATTTGATCGTATGCGTGAGATACGGAATTAAACGATCAATTTAAATTTAAATCGGTTAAATCGATTTCTAAGCGTTTCGAGCTGCCACGGTCAAACGACAACTCCGATCGCTACGAAAATTGAAATCCGGTAATAACTAACTATTTCGGATCCAATGGAACTGGTTTCAACGAATTCCGAGACTGTGCCCCGGAAAGCTATTTTAACTCGTCTATTAAATCAGGCGATTTTCAAAATTTACGAAAACGCTTTAAAATTTCACCTTTAAAATTTTAATAACTTAACAATAAATCATATAAAATTTATAAACACATTAGAAATCATTCTGGCTCATTCCGGACTAAAATATGATTAAATTGCATTTTTAATAATATTAAATTCATTATTAAATTAATATAAAATCCTAAATAATAATTTATCGACTTTAAAATTCTTCTAAAATTCCAACAATATTATTTATAACCAATTGAACTTAAAAATACATTTAAACACCATTTTTACCACTATTTCCATTCAGATTTACCCTTATCTCAATTCCGAATATTTAATTTATTATTTCCACATTATTCAAATTCAACCAGGATTACTATAACTAAAAATTATAGCTTATTTTATTGAATGAACCCGAATCCATTCATTCCAACATCAATTAAGAATCCACATTAAACATTTAAAACGAATTAAATGTCCGAATTCAATAGTTTAAAAATACGGGATGTTACATAACATGTCAAAATGAGTGTGGTTTTAATGGTGGATCGATTCATTTAGATGTACCCTTATAGGTTATTTATTCGTTATGCAACAACTTACTGTAAAATTTTACGATAAAAATTAATGAGTTTATTAATATGTTGGTTTGTGTGAAACATATTATACATGTGTCAAAGATGTAGTTATTTAGTTCAAAATATGATTTCAATTACCTCGTATAATAAAGATTTCATTTACGAAACATGTAACTGAAATTAGGGAATATTAGCACAAAAGTGGCAAACGGAATACTAAACCATGTGTTAACAAACCAAAATCAAATTATAAAGCAGAACACTTGGCAAACTATAAAGTGTTTTCAACCAATAATCTAAGTTATAAATTAAACCAAACTTGATTTGAGAATAAAATTTTCGTACAGTATGTTAACAAATATTATGACAACAAAAGTTCCACAATTTCAATGGCAAATGTCCATAAAAAAATAGCTTATGCTGAAAATTGTACACATAAAGATAATCAAAACTATAGCATACAAATAAAAATGATACGATTCAAAACACGTATAGTACCTTATTTCGTGACATTGTTAACAATACTCTTCTACCTCCAAGTCCACCAGCTAGTCATCTATTAGTAAAATCATGTTCGTTTTTTTCCCTTCAGCCCTATCCTCGAACTCCTTGGCTGTCAGTTCTGAAACCTGCATAAATCTATGCCCTATACCCGTATCCAACAATTGGCGCAGAGAAGAAACTGAAATTTTCGATAAAGAATTAATTCCATCGACATAAACTAAAATCTTGGCTGCGGGATTGGGGATTATCATTCCGAACAAAATTATTACGAACAAAATAATTACGAACAAAATTATCATTCCCGCAAACACCAACCTGAAATTCAACGAATTGACCTTTTACAAACCGTAATACTATGCTTGATTTTCCTGTCCCAACATCTCCCAAAAGGACCTGTTAATCAAATTATTATTCACAGGAATCATATAAGACCTTTCAACAGATTATAAGCAATCAAAACATATTCAATATAATAGAATGAAAATTACCAATTTGGCGTTCTTAATCTTGTTTCCAGAGCTTGTCATCGTTTGTAGAGCTATTTCCCTTTAACAATCACCTCTGCTTAAATTATCAATTTGTAAAATTTTGGGTTTAGAAATCAGAACAAGGGAATAAATTTTCTACGTTTGGTTTTATCAGAAAAATGAACGGGTTCAATTGTACCTGCGGATATCTAAGAGCGAATGGAGCGAAGGAATATTGGAATTTAGGGCTAGGTAATTAAAATTTGGGACACTGTGGGAACTAATGTTCGGATGAAGACAGCAACGATAGATGCAAATTTTCCCTCTAAAATTTAGGGTTCGCGGGAAAAGATGGGGCGGCTAAAATGGATTTGGGGGGAAAGTTGTGTGCCTATGGTGTCGGTTATTTGACAACCGATGCTATTGTATTTAATCGTGTCGGTTGTTCAAACAACCGACACGAGTAAATCTATTGCTTCCCTTCAATTGTGTCGGTTTCTTAAGAACAACAGATGCAAATTACATTTTTAACATTTTCTTCTTACCCCATAAGTCAATAGTTTCGGTTGTTAATAAACAACCGACACAAATTACACTATTTGTGTCGGTTTTATGGACAACCGACACAAATGAGGCGAAGCAACTAATCTGTTTTGTACTAGTGACACTAATTTTGAGATGGATAGTAGAGGAGTTATAAGATTAAAAGGTAGAATGTGTGTTCCAGACTTCCCTGATCTGAAGCGCGAAGTTTTAGATGAATGCCACAAGACTAAACTTTGCATCCATCCAGGAGTTAACAAGATGTATCATGATATCAAAAGAACTTTCTGGTGGAAGACAATGAAAAGAGACATATCTATATATGTGAGTCGCTGTGCTAATTGCCAACAAATTAAAAGCGATCAAAAGAAAATGGTGGGTTTACTTCAGCCTTTAGAAGTACCGAAGTGGAAATGGGACCAAGTATCGATGGATTTCATCGACGGTCTGCCTCGTACTCGGAAAGGCAATGAAGCAATTTGGGTCATTGTGGACCATTTGACTAAGACAGCCCATTTCTTGCCAGTAAAATCTACTCGCACGACAGCAAGTTTAGCTGCGTTATATGTGAAAGAAATTGTCCGTCTCCACGGTATTCCTAGCAGTATAGTGAGTGATCGTGATCCGATCTTCACTAGTAGATTTTGGGAGGCATTCCAAGACGCATTAGGAACAAAACTGAATTTCAACACTGCTTATCACCCATAGTCTGATGGGCAGACTGAAAGGGTTAACCGAATTTTAGAAGACCTATTGCATGCTTGTATACTTGATTTTGGTGGTTCTTGGGAGGACCATTTATATCTGGTCGAGTTCTCTTATAACAACAGCTATCAGGCCAGTATAGAAATGGCTCCTTTTGAAGCTTTATATGGTCAACCATGTCGATCACCCGCATGCTGGATCGAGGCAAGTGATAGACTCGTCCTTGGACCAGATATGATTAAAGAAGCCACTGAAAAAGTTGATTTTATATGGTAGAAGTTAATAACTGCTCAAAGCCGCCAAAAGAGCTATTATTATCAAAGAAGAAGAGATTTGGAATTTCAAGTTGGAAATTCTGTTTTTCTCAAAGTATCTCCAATGCGAGGTGTATTGAGATTTGGAAAAACCGGTAAGCTGACACCACGGTATATTGGTCCTTTTCCTATTCTGGAGAGGATCGGTTCTTTAGCTTATCGAGTACAGCTGCCTAGCTGATTGTCTGGTGTGCATGATGTGTTTCACATTTCTAGCCTTCGGAAATATGTGCACGATCCAGACTGTATTATTGAAGAAGCTGCTAAGCAGGATCTCGAAATCACTCCCAATTTAACGGTTAGAAGAGTGCCAATAAAGATTGTAGATCGTGGTGAAAAGCACTTGAGAAACAAAGTTGTAAAACTGGTTAAAGTGAAATGGAGTGGCGATCCAATGGACTGCACTTGGAAAACTGAAGATAGTATGCAGAAATCATATCCTAATTGCAGAGTGGATATCTCAGCTTAAACTGGTAAGCCAATTCTCTATCTTTTTCTAAATTCGTATATTCTTTTTTTGCTTTTTTCTATCTTCCAAATTTCGAGGATGAAATTTTCTTAAGGAGGGGATATTGTAACATCCCAGAAATTATTAATTTGAATTTAGTGACTTATTTGAATTTTTGGAAGTTTAACTTGAAAAGTTTTAAAACAAATAAAATATGTGTTGATTTAAAAGAATAAAACTCTAAATTCTTTTGAATTTAAATCACTTGGATTTAACATCTTATATATATATATATATTGAATTTGAATTTTAAGTTAAAAATAGAAATAAATATATAAAGTGAATACATTTGAAAAATTATAACAACGCAATAACTATAACAACTTTATATAAGGCATAAAGTAAAAACAAAACAAGGATGAAGGTATATTTGCTGTAAATTTTATATAAGCATCACCATATTTACAAAACAGCAAATGCAAGAAAGGTAATGAGATCAACTATGTACACGAATATACTTACAAAAATAAAAAATAAAAAAAATCTTATGTGTAAGCTTGATAGGAAACAAAGGCATTTAATGCCATCACCTCTAGCATAAAGAAGAAAATCATATCAGCCTCCAAATGAAAATTTTCTCTAAACAAATAAAAGAAATATCTTGTACTTTTATATTCATCAGCCTGTACACAATTTTGATATATATCAACTTCAATATTCCCTTCATTCGTTCATGAAAACATAACAAAGTCAGGAAAAGAAAAATATAAACATCACCTTATTTTCAAGCCTAAATACAATCTGTTGAAAAGAAGAAAAAAAAGAGATCAAACTGTAGGCTTTCAAAAGAAAGAAAAAAAAACTACAGCTGTTTCAACTATATTCAGGTGAGTGAACGTCAACCTTAAAGCTTTAAGTTTAACAGTAAGGATGATTCATTGATTTTATGGTATTGTATAAGTTTATCTTTGAATATAATCTTTGAATATAATCTGGTATATATATATATACAGGTTACTCTATATATGGTTCTTCTCTGTTATGGATTTCAAAGTTGTTTATCATTCAAAACTAAAATTGTTTCAACTAAATCATAGTAAAGCTTTTAGTTTTAAATCAAACCAGATAATGGAACTTAAAAATTTAGATTCTAAGAAGCTAATTTAAACCATGATTGTAGGATACCATCACTGTAACTTTGGTTACAGGTAATCAAGAAAATTTTGAATAAATTCAAGTATTATTAAAAGTTAATTCAAGTTCATAGTTTGAATTCTTTCTGTAAGTTATGATTTTTAAAACAAAAATAAAGATTTTTAGTTCAGTATCTTCAAAGCAGTTTGTATTTGAGCAAAAATCGCATTTTTTCGAATTTCTGATGATCAATCTAATTATTAATGTTGAATTTTGGTTTGAAGCTAGCTTATTGGTTAATGGTTCCAGGAAAATTATCCAATAATTTTTCTATTGCGTGAATTGATGGTACGAGGCTAGATTAGGGTTTAAGGCTAGAATGTGATGTGGTCTGGAAACGAGGTGGTTTCATCACCTCAAAGCCATCGAGTTGCACAAGACGCGTGGGGGAGAAAGATTAGCAGGTTGTCGTGTTGTGGATGAAGTTTGGGCGTCTCAGGTGGCTTGAGCGGCGGTGGTGAGGTGGTTTTGTTGTTTGGGTTGAGTGTAGTATTTTCGATCGAACAGTTAAATTTCGATTTGAAATTTTTAAAGGCCAATCGAGTTTGGTTCTCGGGTTTATGGGAGATTTGCGACTTGCCAAGGGTCGTGGGGTTCGCCAGAGCGGTGGCGCGTCGCCGTGCACGTGTACGGCGTAGGGGGGTTGTGTCAGTGTTGATTATTGGAGAGTTACTCGAGTCGTTACTCGAGAAAAGGGATGCTTCGCTTCGGGTTAGTACGTGATTATTTGAGCCTAGGAACAGTTGTTAAGTTTAAACTTAAGCTATAAAAAAAAGAGGGAAGAAGAAGAAGGAGTACAAGAAGATGCTTCGGGGAAAGCTGGTAGGAAACTCGAGTTCCACTCGAGTAAAACCCTGGTTACGCTCGGGTTACTTTCAAAATGGGTTAAACCCAACAAATTTAAAGTTTAAAATGTTAAAGTAAATAATGTTGATTTTTTTAGGTTAAGAACTTGTTTTAAGTCAAATTAACCAAATAAATACTTAACAATGTTTTAAAATCTAATTAATGCTTTAACTAAATAATTAATTTAAGGTAAGTATTAAATTGATTAACATTAAAGCTTTTTGTAACAGTAATAAATTGATTTTCGAAATAATCAAAGAAGATTTTTAAATGTTAATTTAGATAAATAACCAACTGTTTTGGAAAGCAACCAAGAATGATTAAATTAACAATTGTAATCAACTAAGTAATTAAGGATTTATAATTAACAATTAAGTGTCTAATTTATTTGTAATTAAAAAATTGTAATTAGATAATTTAAGATTAAATTATAACTAGAAGTTAATTAAGATAATTAATTAAGGAATAATTAATTAATCAAGTTGATTAAAATTTAATTAATTTATCAAAAAAAAAATTAATCATTGATTTAAAATAATCAATAAAAATTGTTATAGGGATAATTTATTAAATCACAATAACATTGATTTAAAATAATTAACTATTGTTGTGCACTGGATTGATATTTCTGTTTGGTTGTGATGTAGATTGCTCTGTGCTGGACTGTGATTTGAGAGTTAATTCTGTGTGTATGTGAACACCCTTTTGCCCATAAAACGACATTTAAACTTCGATGCGACAGGGAGTCGGATTTCAGTTTGTTATCCGAAACCCACATCGAACCCTGAATATAAATCTTTGTAATTGATGTGCTCACGTGTTTTAAAATTTAGCGCTCACTATTCGGTTTAGCCGGGAGAGGACCTTTGTGTCGTATAACCCATTCCGAATAGTGATACGACGCAATGGATAGCATTTGAAGACCGGTGTTGAAGACCGGGTATTTGTGAAAATGATAGGATAACCTATCGAATGTCTCTGCACTGAGTTGCTCCGGTATAGAGATCTCCACATGTAATGGGAAGTCCGATCGGGATTGTAAATACCCGAATTGCAAGGACTTCTTTGGAAGTGCCTTCGGTTCTGTTCGAACCCGGAACAGACTTGTATGGTTGTATGTCCGACACTACACTTTGAGATATAAAGCTGATTTCTCTCAAATACATTTCTGTTTGGTGGGGAGAATTTATTCTCTTAGCTTAACACCCTTCTCTGAGACGTACGAGCTCAGAGGTTATGTAGTTGATGGTTATCAGTGATATACTCCCAATTTGGTAGTGTGGCATGCTGAGTGCTGCTGTGTGTTGCTGATCATTTGTTGATCAAAGCATGGCTTTGTGAAAAAGCGTAGCTTTGTGAACGAGACCTCATCGAACCTCACAAACCGGAAATGGTCGAAACAGGAAAGATGCGGCAAGGTTATGAGGGTCGCTCCCTTCAGGGTATGTCATTTCCTTCTGGAAAAAGGTGGTATCATGGTATGGAGCCCAGATATTTACCTGTGTGGTTGCTCCAATTTCATTTACTGTGTGATTGTTGCTATGTGATCGAGGGCCCTCGGATAAAGGTCCCAAAGGACCGGGGGGTGGCATATTCGTGTAGTAGTTACCTAGTGTAAGAGGTAACCCGGCCTTGTGTTGGCAGAGAGCTAGTTAGTTCTCGGGACGTCCATCTAGAGGCGTACCCATGTGGCAGTAGGAAGTTCCTTAGTCTGACCATTTGTTGGAAATCCAAAGAAACAATACGAGCCTTGCACGGTTTTAGTTGTATAACCTGCCATGCAGCATGACGGTAAACTGCCACAAACCATGGTAGCTATAGTAGGCATAGTTCGGAATGTCTATGCTGGCTAAGATTAATATTATACTTTCGAAATGGCTTTCTACATTATGCACTAGTAATAATATCAAAAGAGTTTTCTCGTATTAAGCATATTTGACTATCATAAGAAGAAATCTCCTCCAAGTCTGCGATTGCATTGTGTGTGTGGTGGGAGGTCTTATGGTAGTTTCATTTTTCAAAAGCATATCGGATTTCTCTTTTGAACTGTTTTATTTCAAACAACTGTTTTGTTTACTCATAATAGTCCCATGACTGACCCGGAGTTTATTGTTTCTTTTCTAAACTCTAGGTGCCCATCATTTCCACACGGGCAGCCTAGTAGCAGGTTTCTGTATTCTGGTGTTAGCGGTATTTTGGGGACTTTTACCTTAGAGATATTTTGGAAGCTTTTTGGATCATCGGTGCTTAGTTATGGATATTCACTATCGCTTCATTCCTTTGAAGACTTTTGCATATGATCACTGTTGTACTATTATGTTGTTTTCCTTGGAGTTGTGGCATATGTATTATGATACTCTGATGTAGTAGTGGACATTATAATGATGTTGTATCTATGATGTAATGTATGATGTTCAGTTTATTTCCGCTATTTATATTCATCTGATGTTGTTATAAGCTCCGCCGAACTGAAGTTGACGTTTGAATATCTGACAGTCAAATACAAGTGAGGTATTTGATGTTGATTTTCAAACGCTAGATTTCAGGATCGTGACAATTCTAATAACCTAAACCCATGGCCGTGTATTCTACACATTCATTCTCATTTGCAAAAATCAAATATTGAGGTCGGCCACCATTTTAGAGAACTAAAGGAAGAATGCTAAATCAAAATTAAATTCACTCAAATCTCAAATCCTTAATCTCAAAGCTAAGGTGAATACTTACTACATCTCACTTTTCTTATGTTTTGGTTTTAAAGATAATCTGGAAATATTTTGCATGATTATGCCATGTTTTGAATGATTAAATGATTATATATGCTTGTTGATGATTTATGCTTGTTCATATAGATTTTATGATATGTTTTGATGTAAAAACCTTATTAAATGACATTCAAATGCCTTGTAATTTTAGATATAAATTAGAAAGGATATTTTAGAGATGGGTTTCAATTTTTATAATTTTCTAAAATTATGTGGATTTTATATTAATTTTCTAGTGTAGAAAATGATTATTTGGGTATTAAATTATTTACGGCTTAATAATTATTATTTTGGGTCTGAAATTAATATATGTTAGAAAACATATTAAATGTGATTTTTTGGAATTTTTATAGAATTTTCCTAAGTGTTTTAATGAATATATAAAATTATTTAAGGCGTGGGACATAAATGTTTTATATATTTATAAATGGAGAAGGTGTATTTTGTAAATATAATAAAATTTTTATTTCTGAAATATTGGCAGCATTTTTAGAAAAGAGAATTTGCAACCAATAGGAATTTGACAAACATAGTAGGTTAGTTGAAAAGTATTTCTCTTTTAAGTTGAAATTTTTTTCCATGCTTTTTGCATGTTACGCCTCTTTCGGCACCAGGGGTTCCGACCTAGGTGTTTTGCCACCATTGCTATCAAAACCAATGCGCACGGTATCAATACACTTGGTACGTAGTGAATTGGACAAAGGCGGAAGTAACTGGGTCGAAGCATTGGGTTCTGATAGGGTCGAAGCATGCTTTTGTTTTAAAATGAAATAGCGCCTGCTTTGCTTTCGAACGAAGTGCTTTCGACTTGGTTGACTTTCGACTTGTTAAATCTTTTCAAATGAATGGTTTGGAATAGGTTGCGCCTTTGTTTTGAATAATTGCTTTCGATGGGTTCGAAACCCCTAGCTGGTGCTTTTCTTACCTTTGGAAGGCAATGGTTTTAGAAGGTATACTTTGCTTTTAAAACTTGGCCACTTCTCCAATGCTTTCAGAAGGTTGGTTTCGAAACCATCACCTCTTTACTTAGGAATAGCTTTCGAAAGATAGGCTTTTGACATAAATGGTTTTAATGAACCTTTTGCTCCGTTGAAGGTAGGACCCAAATGCTTTCGAAGAAGATGGTTATGATTGGTTTCGAAAGGTGTTTTCCATATGTTTTAAATTGAACCCAAGTGCTTTCGAAAGGTTTGTGTTTATAAAGGTTTTGATGCTTTTGAAAGGTTTTAAGTGAAGGATTCGAATAGGTGGTTCCCTAATTATTTTGAAAGGTTTTGAAGGAAAGTTCTAACTATTTCGTGTAGGATCGTTTTCACCCTAGAGGGGGGTGAATAGGGTGTACTAAGAAAATTAATGCGGAAATTAAAATAAAAGCAGAAAGTAATGTAGAAGAGATCACACACAAATTTACCCAGCTTTGGCAAAACCCTCCTTAAGTGCTGCCCCTAAGGTTTCTACTAGGGATTAAGTAATCAGACGCTTACAAACACACGTAAACTTGCGACATCCGCTAGCTTGATTAACCTAACTCTACGCTCAAAACCCAGCCACAACTCAGCCATTGAGTTGCGAATTCTCAAACTACGCCCCGTAATTTGTACCTAGTTACACAACTAGAGTTTTACCAAATTTTAATAAGGAAAATTACAAATGAAAATAAAAAATAAACAAAACACTATTTTAAATTTGAAGCCCAATACAAAAAATAAAAGCCGGCCCAACAAAAAATAAATTAGAACGACGGTCTCCCTTTCTGCGCCCGATTCCTTTAGCTCTTCAAAAAATCAGGGTTTCTGTTCAAAGATAAAGCCGTTGCTTAAAATCGATTGATTGAAGAGAAGAATTCGCTATGATGTGCTTCGTCAATCAACTCCTAGCTTTGATTGCATACGGTTGCTTCAATTTTGTCAAGTTCAAATATTTGGTATGTAATTTTGCCCCTTTTCGATTTTGATTATGCTCGACTTGCCTGATTTGAGTTTTGGATGTGTTTTTTATTTGTTCTACGTAAGCTCTCTAATTTTGTCTCGAACTTGAATAATAATTTACTGATGATGAGATTGGGTAAATAGGGATAAAAACCCTATATTTTCGTTCGTATTTTTTGATTTGAATTCTTCAAATACTTTGCTTGGCCATTCGATTCTTGCTTGAACGATGAGATGATTTTTGACTTGTTCAGTGTATACGCGTTGCTCCATGAGTTTGAATTTGCTCCGATCTTTTTCGCTATGACTTTGGCATCGGTTGATATACGTACGAATATATCAAAATTTTTAAATATCTTCAACTATGTTTGGCCCCTGTTGATTTTTATCTCGGCCTTGACATATTGACTTCGTCTTTGGTATTCCCGATACTTGTTTCCTTTACCTGGAACATTTTCGACCTGGATGCTATGAGTTAAATTGTGGTCTCCATGCCTATACATATATGTATGTATATATGTGTGTGATTTTGACTTTGCTTGTTTCATTTCTTTGAAAAAACTACAACTTTCGAATCTCTGAGCCTCTATGATTTTGTGCTAGTTGTTGTGTCCACCCGAGTTCTTGCATTCATGTGTGTGTGATTTTCTGAACTGATATGTGTATACATATATATATGCATATATGTATACATGTGTATATGTGACTGTTGCATACTCATGTTGCCTTGCACTTGGACATATTTATCTCTTTTCTGTCACTGGTAATTTCTTTTGCCTGTGTGCTTGTTGTCTCCTCTGTTGCATATGATCTATTATCTGCATTTGCTTGGACATTCAAGTTATTGTAGTCATGCTGCTTTACACCTATCCATGCCATTGAACTTGTATTCTCTGAAGTTTGGTTTGCATGAACATACCCCTTTGTTCATCTGAATTCATGTGCACCTGTTCACTTGTTTGGTTCTTTGTACATTTGGTGGTCAGACTTGTGTTCATTGTGCTTGTTTGTCTTGCTGTTGTTGTGAGCATTGTTGTCGCCTTTATACACGTCTGGTGTGGTTTTGGTTGAGGCTTCATTTGTATATTGATTTAGAGAATTGCCTTCTTGGTTGAGGCTTCACTTGTATGCTTCACTTTGTATTTCATTCACTGTTTGCTAGGTTGCTTATGTTCCAATGCCTTCATACCTTGCTCTGTCCACTGTGCTAGAGTTTGATCTGATGTCATATGTATATACATACATACGTACATGTATGTATGTATTTATGAGTGTGATTTGTGTTGCTATGCTCTCTGTTCATCCCTGTTGTGTTCTTTGCATTCAAGTCTGGTCTCATGTTGAATGAAGTTGAACCCGAGCATGTATGAAATGTTGTATGTTGTTTCTTTGCATTCATGATAACCCATTTGGACCTGCACTTGATCACTATCACTGTTTTGTTAGACTTGCTGTGTCTGGTTGTTCATTCCTGCACTTGTATATGTTGCTATTGGCCTGCCTGGTGCACTTTGGTGTACTAAGACTGAACTTGAACTTGTTTCATGTCGATTGAACCTGAGCATTCTGATCTGGTTCATGTTATTTTGCATTTCACTTGAGTTGAATCTAGTCTAGGCTTGGGTTTGACCTTGTGCTCACCTGTCTCTGCAATTTTAACGAGCAAGCGTATATCGGTGTGCACGACCTTGTGGCATGTACATTGATATACTATGCATGTCACAAGTTGTGCATGTGAGATGAAAAATAAATAAATGATGACGAACAATTCAAATAACCGAGGCAACCAATATTTTCAAACACACACATCATTGTGCACTGCAATTTTTTTTTCAATTTTACTGCGTCAGTGATTATTTTGCAAGTAGTTCAGATGCTGGATACAGGATGAAACAGAGTTGAAGATAAAAATACGAGTGAAGAGTGAATATGTAGTGAGGTGAATTATGTATGAAAAATTGTATATTGAAAATTGTGTTGTAATTGAAACTTGTATAGTGAGAGCTTAAATTTGTACTATTTGAATTTGTAATAAAATATTTGTTTGAATAAAATATTTTTTTAAATAAGAATTCCGAGTTATTTATTTTATTCAACAAATATTATTTAATTATGTGGAAAAATAAAATAGTACAATAACAAATACATTTAAACAAATATATATATATATATATATATATATATATTATCATCAAACAAAAATCATACACTAGGATATTCTACAATCTCCCCCTTTTGATGATAACAAACATATATTAAGATTATGACTTTATTAAATGTATTTGGTCTCGATGAATTCTATTATCTCCCCCTATTTGAATACTCCCCCTACAACAAAACCCCCCCTACATAGATGCAACTAAAAAATTAATTAAAAATAACTTTGAGTAAGAACACTCTCGAATATTAGTAAGGATATCGCTCAAAAATCAAAATCCTAACCACTCTCCCCCTTTTGTTATCATTAGAAATAATAATAGTAATTGAAATAGCTACAATTTTGATTAAAAATATAAAATAAAATCAAGAGGGAAATATTAATTTCAAATTCCAATTAATCAAACAAAAATTATAATATTTTATTAATTAGAAACAAATTCCACTTTAGAACAATGGTAGGATTATGGAAAATTTTATATAGTGACAAGAGTTTGATATTTTCAATAAGGAATAATTTGTGCATTTTCCCTTTCAAATATTATACAAAAAAAATGTAAAGCACTTACTAACTATGCATAACCATTAGGACTTTTAAATGAGGTTAGTAGCTACCCTTTTTTTTTAAAAAACAAGTATTTTCTAACCATGCATAATCGCAAGGACTTTTAAATGAGAGTGAATACTTTAGGATATAATTATTTTACAAAAAATTATTTCCTTATTTTGAAATACCAAATTCTGCACACTATATTATGATGTATGGATTGACAGAAAAGTGAAAGTGATAGAAATGATCATGGAATAAGTACTAATCTAAAAATATTATAAAATTTGTTTAATTTTAATGAAATTATAAAATTATACTTCCTCTTGTTATGAAATATAATTTAATCGCTATCCATCACTTTTCAAGCACTATAATAATTTTGATAAGTTCCAAAAGATTCAATTAGTCAATGATTATCTTTTCTAGAGTAAATCTCTTACCGAAATAAACTAGAGTATTTTTAACATGATGAAAACCCAAGTTTCCAAAATTAAAATAAGTGAAAATCAATTTTTTGTAAGGGGGTTTTGTGAAAATGACTTCTAGTTGAAAATCAATATAAATAATTAAATAATTGCAAAAATGATTTCAACATGAGATGATATCAGATACCACTTGTATTTGAGGTATTCATGGTGATATATAGTGGTATATAAGAAAAACGTGTACAACTCAACACTTGAATTGTTTTTTGAAATTTTAGCGCGTCCATTTATATCAAACACAAGTAAAGTAATCTATATTGAGCAAAAACACACATTCAAAAAATTCGTCAAAGCAGTTTTGAAAATTGATGATAGACATGAAGAGAGTCAATAATGATTGTTGTTTCAAAGTAGTTGATAATCTTTGTTTCGAACGCTCACTCAATTTGAAACCTTTATTTGGCTGATAAAAGTTTGAAGTTTGATTTGGCTCATAACACGAGAGTTTTAGATGTTCAAAAATGCTACTTTCCAAAATTGGTTTCAATTCAATTTGTCAAATCAGTCAAAAATTATACTTGAAATACCACAACTTGTTTGTGTAATACAGATATGCTTTCTGAGTGATATATTGAATTTATTGCAGTTTTTCATGACATTCCAAAGTGAATCATTAAAAACTAAAAACAGAAAAGTTGTAGCATTATTGGTTAGATTTCCAAAACTTCAAGAATTTCAAAAATCAAAGTTGAGATGTTAAATATATGATCAAATTATTACAGCTATGCTAAGAAAGTTTTGAAACTATTTTCAAACGATACTCCAAATGATTTGTAGTTTTTCACCCATTTAAGTTTAGATTCTGGGAAAGCAGAAAATATAAAAGTTGTAGCATTTTTTAATTTATTTTCCAAAACATCTTGAATTATTCATATCGGAGTTAAGAAGCTTAAGATATGGCAGAAATACTTCAACCATGTCGATGAAAACATAATTAACAAAATTGAGTTAAGAGATCATACCTCATTTTCCTTTGATGCCTTGATATCCGAAATGCGATGATCTCCATCTAATCTTTATAGGCTAAGAAATATTCAAATTTTAGTTTATCAATCACCTAGAACAACTCGAAATCTATCTCAATCAAATTTGTTCCTTAGCCCACTTATGTGTCTAAATTTTGGAGAAGGCAAGTGGTCTGACTAAGGACGTAGGACCACTATTATTATCTATTGAAATCTATGGTACCTCGATTTGTCTGTATAACAAACCGTTAGCATCTACAATTGGACCCTTGGGAATCCAAATTTGATTAAATTTCAAATCATTATATTCATACTTTTTGGAATCCATATTTGTTTAATGGTTTTGTGTTTGTATATATTTCAACAATTATTCTTGCCATGTCTAATATTTCCACACTTTACGCATTTGGGTATAATACTTTTCCCCTTAACAGTGTTATTAGTCGTTTGTTCATATTTTGACACTTTCGAAAATCCAAATCCTTTCCTTTTATTCACGAAGAGTTGATTTTCTAAGAGCATAATAAAAGATTTTTATCTAGTGAAAATTTTCCGAGTAATCAACTCAAGTTAATTAAGTTTTGATTTTAAAAGTTTATTTTCATTTATTTGCTTCGAACAGCAACTAATGGTACTATCTCTCTTTTCAAAATTATTCATTTTCAAGCCCATATTTTCATTTTCAAACTCTCTAATTTTAGTCTCAGTTTCAAAGAGTTGGAGTATTTTAAATACAATTTTTTTCAAAATCCTTGTTTTTTCAATCTCCTTTTCAAACTCGTGATTTAATCGAATAATTTCATATTTGCTCAAAATTACGTTTTCTTTTTCAAGGGTTTTGAAATTTTCGTTGACCTCATTTAATTTCTTTTCAAAAATCGCATATTTAGAACTTTCCGACCTCTTAAAACTATCCAACTCTTTTTGCAAACTATTATTTTTACAAATCAACTCAGATTTGTTCTTCTCCCGAATTAAAATTTCATTTTCTAACTTTTGAAAGTTTTCATGAAAATAGGCAAATTCTTTTTCATAGTCAAAACACCTTTTGCAATTAGAATTTTTATTTTTCTTAATATTATTAAGCTTATTTTCCAAATCATTATTTTTCCGACACTGTTTAGATTTTTCCCTTTTCAACTTATTATTTTTCATCTCAAGAGCTTCATTATTTTCAATTAATTTTCGACACAAGAGAACTAATCATTGAATGAAAATTCACGTATCTCATCGTCTATTGTATCTTCATCACTACCGTCTTTTGCAAATCCTATCAAGCATGTTTCTTTAACTGAGTCGATTGTTGGGGATTTCTCATCGTTGTTGACTTTTGCACCATATATTGCATCAATAGTATTCCAGATTTCTTGTGCACTTTCACAATGAAAGATATGGTTAAATTATCTCGATTAATATGAGAATATAGTATATGCATAGCAAGAGCACTAATCAAAGTATTTTTCTTGTCTATTATATCACACCCATTTTCAATAATATCCCAACATTTAGAATTAACAGATTTTAAACAAAATTCCATTTTTAATTTCCAATTTAAAAAATCTGTTCCATCAAAAATATGGAGAATAATACTAGATTGACTCTCACAAGATTTGCAACTAGGGTTAGACATCTATGCTATTAACCTTGCTCTGATACCACTTGTAGGATCGTTTTCAGCCTAGAGGAGTGTACTAAAAAAATTAATGCGGAAATAAAAATAAAAGTAGAAAGTAATGCAGAAGAGATCACACACAAATTTACCCAGCTTCGGCAAAACTCTGCATACGTGCTGCTCCCAAGGTTTCTACTAGGGATTAAGTAATCAGACGCTTACAAATACACATAAAGTTGCAACATCCGCTAACTTGATTAACGTAACTCTAAGCTCAAAACCCCGCCACAACTCAGCCATTGAGTTGCAAATTCTCAAACTACGCCCTGTAATTTGTACCTAGTTACACAACTAAAGTTTTACCCAATTTTAAAAAGGAAAATTACAAATGAAAATAAAAACTAAAAAATCCTATTTTAAATTTGAAGCCCAATACAAAAAATAAAAGTCGGCCCAACAAAAATTAAATTAGAACGACGGTCTCCCTTTTTGAGCCCGATTCCTTTAGTTCTTCAAAATATTAGGGTTTCTGTTCAAAGTTGAAGCCGCTGCTTAAAATCGATTGATTGAAGAGAAGAATTCTCTTTGATGTGCTTCGTCAATCAACTCCAAGCTTTGATTTCATACGGTTGATTCAATTTTGTCAAGTTCGAATATTCGGTATGTGATTTTGCCCCTTTCGATTTTGATTATGCTCGACTTGCATGATTCGAGTTTTGGATGTGTATTTTGTTTGTTCTACGTAAGCTCTCTAATTTTTTTTCGAACTCGAATAATAAATTGCCGATGACGAGATTGGGTAAATAGGGATAAAAACCCTATATTTTCGTTCGTATTTTTTGATTTGAATTCTTCAAATACTTTGCTTGGCCATTCGATTATTGCTTGAACGATGAGATGATTTTTGACTTGTTCAATGTATACGCGTTGCTCCATGAGTTTGAATTTGCTCCAATTGTTTTCACTATGACTTTGGCATCGGTTGATATACGTACGAATATATCAATTTTTTTAAATATCTTTAACTATGTTTGACCCCTGTTGATTTTTATCTCGACCTTGACATATTGACTTCATCTTTGGTATTGTCGATGCTTGTTTCCTTTACCTGGAACATTTTCGACCTAGATGCTTCGAGTTAAACTGTGTTCTCCATGCCTATACATATATACATATATGTATGAATATATGTGTGTGATATTTGACTTTGCTTGTTTCATTTCTTTGAAAAAACTACTACTTTTGAATCTCTAAGCCTATGTGATTTTGTGCTAGTTGCTGTGTCCACCCAAGTGCTTGCATTCATGTGTGTGATTTCCTGAACTGATATGTGTATACATATTTATGCATATATGTATACATGTGTGAAGACCCAAAAGTCGACCTTCGAAAATCGGCATCCGTACCTCACTTGTACTCAAAATGCCGTAGATTCAAACGCAGAATCTGGTTCTCTGGAGGTTATAACACCATTAAGTATAACAACACAGCGGAAAAAGAATATATCAATTACATAACATTGATACAATGACAGATAAAAAATCTGATACAATATGATGCAACAGAATGATATACAACAATGATATCAATATACATCAGAGATGTGGTACAAGAAATAGCAGCGGAAAGAAAAGATAACATCAGCAGTGGATAGAATATCTCCAATAGAATGCTCCAATCCATAGCTAGCGGAAAGCAAGGTCAGTCGTCCAAGGACTGACTAGCTCCAGATAATATACTCGACCTGAATATCTGAAAAACCCAACTCTAGACTGCCCGTGTGGAAAATGGTGGGCACCCAGAGTTTAGGAAGGGAACAATAAACTCCGAGTCAGTCGTGGGACTGGTGTGAGCAACAAAAACAGTTTATCTTTAAAACAAATAGCAGAGAATTTTAAAGTCAATTCGCAATGCTTTTGGAAAATGAAACTACCATAAGGCCTCCCGCACACACACACAATGCAAACGCAGAATCGGAGGAGATTTCTCCTTATGATAGTCAAAGATGCTTACTACGCAAAACAAATCATTGGATATTATTATTAGTGCATAGTGCAGAAAACATTTCGAAAGTATAATATTAATCTTAGCCAGCATAGACATTTCGAACTATGCCAACAATAGCTAACATCCAAACAGTGGGGCGCCACCATAAGTAGATGGCGGGTTCTACAACTAAAACCGTACAAGTTCCGTATTGGGAAATGGATTTCCAACAAATGGTCAGGCTAAGGAACTTCCTTTCCTACTGCCGAATGGGATCGCCTCTGGCCGGACGTCCCGAGAGACAAACTGCTCTCTTCCAACACAAGGCCGGGTTACCCCTGTACCGGGTAACTCATGAATATGCCACCCCCCGGTCCTTTGGGACCTTTATCCGAGGCGCCTCGATAAACACACAATCACAATAAATGAGATCGGAGTATCCACATAGGTTAAATACCAAGGCTCCATACCTGATACCACCCTTTTCCAGAAGGAAATGACATACCCTAAAGGGTGCGACCCTCATAACCTTGCCGCATATTCCTGTTTCGACCATTTCCGGGTTGTGAGGTCCGAAGAGGTCTCGTCCACAAAGCTACGCTTTGTCACAAAGCCATGCTTTGGGTCAACAGATGATTAAAGATATGATCACAAAGATAAAAAAATCAAACAAATGATCATATCCCAAATGATCAAACAATGATCATCACACAGCAACACTCAGCATGTCACATTACCAAATTGGGAATATATCACCGATAACCTTCAACTACATAACCTCTGAGCTCGTACGTCTCAGAGAAAGGTGTTAAGCTAAGAGAATAAATTCTCCGCCACCAAACAGAAATGTATTTGAAAGAAATCTGCTTTATATCTCAAAGTGTAATGTCAGACATGTAACCATACAAGTCTGTCAGAAATGTATTCACAATCCCGATCGGACTTCCCATCACATAGGGAATCTCTATACCGGGAGCTGCCCAGTGCAATGACAATCGATAGGTTATCCTATCGTTTTCGCAAACACCCGGTCTTCAACACCGGTCTTCAATTGCTATCCATATACGACGTACCACTTATTCGGAATGGGTTATGTGACACAAAGGTCCTCTCCCGGCTAAACCGAATTGTGAGCGTAATAATTTAAAAATATATGGATAATGGGATTTCAATTAAGTCACAACTTAAATCCAAACTTTCTTTTCCAATGGTTAAACAAATTACCATTTTCAAATCTTTAAACAAAAAGATTCATTTTAACAACCTTCAACGGTTTAAACAATTTCCACATTTTAATCTTTTAAACAAAAGATTCATTCATAGATTTTCCAAATTAATTTCCCTTTCAATTTGATTAACTAGTTAAATCTTTAAAACAAAGATTTAACTTATAGCTTTCAAAACAATTCCATTTCAAATGGTTTAAACAAATCATCATTTTAAATCTGTTAAAAATAAACAGATTTAATTCATAGCTTTCTAAAAGGATTCATTCATAACTTAGAAAACCAATTTTCAATTCAATCTTGAAATTCCTTTAATTGAACTGGAATTTCATTTCTTATCTGAAAGCTTTTATCATTTGAAAACAAACAGTTTTCATTCTGGAAAATCTGATTCATTTATACGAGTTAAGGTTCTTGAGTTAAATTCAAATTCTCAAACCAATATTTTAAAATGGTTCCAATTCATTTAAACATATTTATAACATCTTTAATCAAAATTCCAATCATTGAATTCAATTCCAAATATTGAATTCAAATTCAAATTGAATTATTTGAATTGGAAGCTTTATGAAGTTATTTAAAATAACTTTTATCTTACAAACTCCTTTTCAAAAGTTTTAACATTTAACCCAAATTCATTTCCAAAATCAGTTGAAATCAAAATTTCAATTTTAAAAATATTAGATTTAAAATCATCTGTGACTTAACCAATTTCCTCGTGAAATCCATATTTGTGTGTGTAAAAGTGTGGTCTAGGGGTTTAACACAATAGTGCAACATCATTCAATCATCACAGATCAGAATACAGAAATATAGTTGATAAGCGGTATAAGGATAACGCTTATCTTTTCATTCACAGATCACAGATATATATCACAGATAAGTAAATTACAGATCACAACATAAATCAGGATGTATCACAAAACATCACAAATCAGGGATATCAAACAATTCAACATTCCATAGAATCCAAACATTCATAAGTAAGGTTAGTTAATTGTCTGATTAATTTAAATCAGATTAATTTCTTATGAATTACTAGTCCTGGTTAATTACAAATCATTTTGATTAATTATTCTTTAATCATTTATTCATTAACCATTAATAATAAATTAATTAACCTTTTATTATAATTCATCAACCTTTAATTATTAAATAATTAACCTTTAATTATTTAATTCACCATTTTATTAATTATCTTTAAATAAATAAATTACCCTTGCTTAATTAATTACCACTTAATTAATAAAATTTCAACAAGTGATCATCCCTAATCACTTACATTAATTAATTAATCTTTGATTAATTATCTTCAATTTAATTGCTTTAATTTATTAATCATATTAATCTTTTAATTAATTATTAATTAAGTAATTATTCTTTACTATATTTTTATTTTATTTTATTTTATAAAATAATTATACTTAATCAACTACATTAAGTAATTGTACTTTAGTTACTTAAACTAAAATAAATCAAAGATAAACCATTTATCTTTCTAAATTACTTAATCATCATTTTTTAACTTGGAAATTTGGTTTGGCTTAATCCAATACAAAAGCACTCACGAGAAAACAATATTTTCTACTCGAGCCCAACTCGAATTCTTCTCGTCCTCTCCCCTAGCCCATCCCTTTCTTCCCCGTGCCTGATCTTCCTCTCCTTCCTTTCTTTTTTTTCCTCTCAGTTTAAATTTTAAACTAAAAATAATTTCTGAAACAACACTACTCGAGCACAGGAGAACCCGAGTATTCCCATCATCTACTCGAACGTTTCTTCGAGTTTTCCTCCCAACCCAAACTTACTGACACGCGCAACATCGTGCACGTGCACATCAATGCGCCGCCGTTCCGGCCAACGTCGCGACCCTCGACAAGTCGAGAAACTCACAAACACTCGAATTCAAACATAAATTCGAAGCCATCGTCTCGAAATCAAAGTTTCACCATTTCGTCGAACTGTATCTCGAAACCCACCAGCCTAAACGCCTCGTCCTCCTCGCACAGTTCACCAGAAAATTCGCGACTTTGGCCATAACACGTTAACACCCCAAGCCATCATCCCCCAAGTCCTCGTGAAGCTCGATCAAATCGTGGTGACGAAATCACCACGTTTACCCAGGACTGCAAAACCCAGGCTTTTACCCTAAATCGAACTCGTCCTCCTAATCCACGCGATAGAAAAATTCTTGGATAATTTTTATGAAGTCACTGGTGTTCAAGCTAGCTTCGAACCAAATTTTAGCATTTATAATTGAATCGATTGCTAGAAATTTGTAAAAGTTCAATTTTTATTCAAATATAGACTACTCTTAAAATAACCAACTAAAAATCTTCATTTTTGTTTTTAAAAATCCTGGATTGAAGTATAGATTCAGATTGTAATCTTGAATTAATATTTTACTATATTTTTTTTTATCAAATTTAGTTGAACACCTGTAAACAATATTACAGTGATGATAACTTATAAACAGGTTTATATCAGCATCTAAAATCTTAACTGAAGTTTAAAACATCTTGTTTTAATGAAAACTTAAGGCTAAACAATGATTAGAAGAAAATAATTTTTTGAGTTTGGAAAAAAATGTTCAACTCTGTAATCCATAACAGAGACATACAGGCTATTCCATATTACACAGGGCAAAACATATATATACACAAACTATATTCACAGATATATCTACACATAAGCAACCATTTATACTTTAAAACATTTAAGAAAATAGGTTACTCACAGATAAGTATTCAGCAGATTCAAACTTTTAAGTTTTAAAAACAAAAGTTACTCACAGATTTCCAGAGAAAGAACAGAGTTTCCTCTATGTTGAAACAGGCTTGAATTTGAAAGCTAGAAACTTGCCTCCTTGCTCTCTAGTTTGATTTTTTTTTTAAGTTGATGCTTTGTTTCAGATTTAAATGGTATTTTACTTTCAGTTTTCATAGCTAAGAATGGAACAAAACTGAGATGAAGTTGATTATAACATATAGAAAAGAGAGTGACAAGGTATACAATATTTTGTACAGGTTGGTATATTTTTATTTGTTTTGGTCAAAGATTTTTCTTAGGCTGATATAAATCTTCCTTTGTATATTGCGAATTGACTTTGGTTTGTGCTAAAGTACTGGTTACATTAACTGCATGTTCCCATCCATGCCTGCATACTTTATCCTTTATTTTATATTTCGTATATACTTATGCTTACCCACTCATTCCTGTACAACATGAACCTATATTTTTTTTTATTCCTACTTATCCTACAGCCTTGCCATACATGAGTTTCTAGACTTAACTAAGTGTTTATATTTTTTTATTTTTACTTTGCTTTCGGCTGAGATGATATGTTATTGTGGCTTGCATTAATTAGCATTGTACAACTTTGCTTATTTTATTTTCTAAAGTCTTTGTTCTTGCCTGGTTACTTTCTTTTTATGGATGCAGCCTGTTTTGTTTCGTTCTAGTGAGCATATTCATATATATATATATATATATATATATGACTTGCCTATACTTATATTTTGCTTGTTCATGAATATGTTTTCTTTCTTTTTAACTTCGTCTTTAATAATATTACTTTATAATATAATTTCTATTTTAATTTTGCTTTACTTTATCATATTCATTTTTATAGTTTATATAATTCTAGAATTATTTAATATGTTCATTTCACATTTTATATAACTATAAATTTATTTGAAATATTTGTTTAACATCAACACTTATTTGAATTCTATAAATATATTTTTATAAACTCAAATTATTATTATTAAACCATTTATTTTCAATTTAAATTCAAATCAAATATATATATATATACATATATATCATTTCAAATTCACTCATATATGCTCAAACACATATATATTCACATATATTTTAACTTTTAAATAATTTATACAAAATTTATTTTAATTCGGGGAAACTCGCATCACTTTACAATTAATTTCACAAATTGTCTTCAAAAATTCAATTAATTATCAATTTAAATTTAATTAAAATCCGGGGTCGTTACAGACTTCCCCCCTTAAAAGAATTTCGTCCTCGAAATTGCCAAGGTGACAAAATGATAGATGAAGAATGTTTCATCAAATCAAACTGAATATCCATTCTGCATTTGGCTTATCAAATCAGAATATCAATAACAGATACAAGAACGAATCTGTTTAACACTTCAAGAGATACTCGGGTTATCCAGATCTACGAAATATGGGGTGATATTGGTTAGTTTGAAGGAATAACTAACCATTCGTAGAACATATCGGGACCCAAAGAATAGATAGATGTATGGATACAATTTCAATATTTTCTTTAGTTTAGAACTAAAGTATATCTATCAACCATAGCAAACAAAGAAACCAATACATTCAAACAAACAATTTTGGTCCACCCGGAGTTTATGTCCCATATTAATATAACGAATTTCTTCCTGGATCTACCAGAAATTATCGAAGAATTGAGAAATGATGATGAACAAAATAGATTGATAGAGAAAAGATTTCTTCCTTGTTGTTACAGAGTATTGATCGTTTCATAGTGGTATCCCTCTGTCCCCTATCTCATCATCTTCTTGCACTTATACTTACTATCAGTGGATAGCAAGAGAATTTACTGAGGCATACGGATGGATATCTGAGGAATACTCATTCTAGGGTATACTTCACCCTATCTCTAATGAGTTACTTAATGTGTTATACTCCTGAACTAAAGTTTTACCCTCAGCTCTTATACCAAATGTGAAGACCCAAAATTCGACCTTCGAAAATCGGCATCCGTACCTCACTTGTACTCAAAATGTCGTAGATTCAAACGCCGAATCTGGTTCTCCGGAGCTTATAACACCATTAAGTATAACAACACAACGGAAAAAGAATATATCAATTACATAACATTGATACAATGACAGATAAAAAATCTGATACAATATGATGCAACAGAATGATATACAACAATGATATCAATATACATCAGAGATGTGGTACAAGAAATAGCAGCGGAAAGAAAAGATAACATCAGCAGTGGATAGAATATCTCCAATAGAATGCTCCAATCCATAGCTAGCGGAAAGCAAGGTCAGTCGTCCAAGGACTGACTAGCTCCAGATAATATACTCGACCTGAATATCTGAAAAACCCAACTCTAGACTGCCCGTGTGGAAAATGGTGGGCACCCAGAGTTTAGGAAGGGAACAATAAACTCCGAGTCAGTCGTGGGACTGGTGTGAGCAACAAAAACAGTTTATCTTTAAAACAAATAGCAGAGAATTTTAAAGTCAATTCGCAATGCTTTTGGAAAATGAAACTACCATAAGGCCTCCCGCACACACACACACAATGCAAACGCAGAATCGGAGGAGATTTCTCCTTATGATAGTCAAAGATGCTTACTACGCAAAACAAATCATTGGATATTATTATTAGTGCATAGTGCAGAAAACATTTCGAAAGTATAATATTAATCTTAGCCAGCATAGACATTTCGAACTATGCCTACTATAGCTACCATCCAAACAGTGGGGCGCCACCATAAGTAGATGGCAGGTTCTACAACTAAAACCGTACAAGTTCCGTATTGGGAAATGGATTTCCAACAAATGGTCAGGCTAAGGAACTTCCTTTCCTACTTTCTTTTTATGGATGCAGCCTGTTTTGTTTCGTTCTAGTGAGCATATTCATATATATATATATGACTTGCCTATACTTATATTTTGCTTGTTCATGAATATGTTTTCTTTCTTTTTAACTTCGTCTTTAATAATATTACTTTATAATATAATTTCTATTTTAATTTTGCTTTACTTTATCATATTCATTTTTATAGTTTATATAATTCTAGAATTATTTAATATGTTCATTTCACATTTTATATAACTATAAATTTATTTGAAATATTTGTTTAACATCAACACTTATTTGAATTCTATAAATATATTTTTATAAACTCAAATTATTATTATTAAACCATTTATTTTCAATTTAAATTCAAATCAAATATATATATATATATATACATATATATCATTTCAAATTCACTCATATATGCTCAAACACATATATATTCACATATATTTTTAACTTTTAAATAATTTATACAAAATTTATTTTAATTCGTGGAAACTCGCATCACTTTACAATTAATTTCACAAATTGTCTTCAAAAATTCAATTAATTATCAATTTAAATTTAATTAAAATCCGAGGTCGTTACAACATGCGTATATGTGACTGTTGCATACTCATTTTGCCTTGCACTTGAACATATTTATCTCTTTTTTGTTGCACTGGTAATTTCTTTTGCATGTGTGCGTGTTGTCTCATCTGTTGCATATGATCTATTGTATGCATAAGCTTGGACATTCATGATATTGTAGTCATGCTGCTTTGCACCTGTTCATGCAATTGAACATGTATTCTTTGAAGTCTGGTTTGCATGAACATACTGCTTTGTTCACCAGAACTCTAGTGCACCTGTTCACTTGTTTGGTTCTTTGTACATTTGGTGGTCAGACTTGTTTTCATTATGGTTGTTTGTCTTGCTGTTCTTGTGAGCATTGTTGTCTCCTTTGTACATGTCTGGTGTGGTTTTGGTTGAGGCTTCATTTGTATATTGATTTAGAGAATTGCCTTCTTGGTTGAGGCTTCACTTGTATGCTTCACTTTGTATTTCATTTACTGTTTGCTGGGTAGCTTATGTTCCAATGCCTTCGTACCTTGCTCTGTCCACTATGCTAGAGTTTGATATGATGTCACATGTATATACATACATACGTACATGTATGTATGTATGTATGTATGTATGTATGAGTGTGATTTGTGTTGCTATGCTCTCTGTTCATCCCTGTTGTGTTCTTTGCATTCAAGTCTGGTCTCATGTTGAATGAAGTTGAACCTGAGAATGTATGAAATGTTGTATGTTGTTTTTTTGCATTCATGATAACCTATTTGGACCTGCACTTGATCACTTTCACTGTTTTGTTAGACTTGTTGTGTCTGGTTGTTCATGCCTGCACTTGTATATGCTGCTATTGGCATGTCTGGTGCACTTTGGTGTACCGAGACAGAACTTGAACTTGTTTCATGTTGATTGAACCTGAGCATTCTGATCTGGTTCATGTTATTTTGCATTGCACTTGAGTTGAATCTACTCTAGGCTTGGGTTTGACCTTGTGCTCACCTGTCTTTGCAATTTTAACGAGCAAACATATATCGGTGTGCACAACCTTGTGGCATGTACAGTGATATACTATGCATGTCACAAGTTGTTCGTGTGAGATCAAAAATAAATAAATGATGACGAACAACCCAAATAACCGAGGCAAAAAATATTTTCAAACACACACTTCATTGTGCACTACAAAATATTTCTTTTTCAATTTTACTGTGTTAGTGATATTTTTGCTGGTAGTTCAGATGCTGGATATAGGCTGGAACAGAGTTGATGATAAAAATACGAGCGAAGAGTGAATATGTAGTTAGGTGAATTATGTATGAAAAAATTGTATATTGAAAATTGTGTTGTAATTGAAACTTGTATTGCGAGAGCTTGAATTTGTACTATTCGAATTTGTAATAAAATATTTGTTTGAATAAAATATTTGTTTGAATAAAATATTTGTTTAAATAAGGATTCCGAGTTATTTATTTTATTCAACAAATATTTATTTAATTATGTGGAAAAATAAAATAGTACAATAACAAATACATTTAAACAAATATATATATATATATGTTTATTATCATCAAACAAAAATCATACACTGTCATATTCTAAATTTTGAAAGGTTTAAAAGGAAAGGTTTTCAAAAGGTTTCGAAAGGCAATACTTAAAGGTTTTAAAATAAAGATGTCGAGGGTTTATAGTTTTTGAAAGAGATGGTTTAAATGGTTTCGAAAGGTTTATATTAATGGTTTTGAAAGGAAGTTTTTGGCCTTTCGTTCTAGGTTACAAAGAAAGGTTTTACTTGGTTTAGAAAGAGGTACTTTCAATGGTTTCGAAAGGGATACTTTCAATGGATTCGAAAGGGGTACTTTCAAAGGTTTAAATGTTTTCATCAATAAAATTTTAAGTAAAGTATATATATAACATGGCAAGGTGAATTTGAGTAAAGCATAGAGTATATGTATTTTCCTTGTTTAAGCTTGATTTAAAGGGTTTAAATCGGTTTGAGAAAAGGTTTTCATGGAAAATTTAAGGGAAGATTTCCCTAAGTAAAATGACTCAGATATTAGAATACTAGATAGGACCGGTATAGGGTCATGCCCTATACATTAGCTATTAGCCCCTGCTAATTTAGTTCAAAATTCCAATGTATAGTGTTTTGTCACAGGTAAGACTAAAATTATGATTACGCACGGAAGGGAATATATATTTGTATACAGATAGGCTATTTGTGAGCCCACAAAACCATTAGGATCAGGTGACCCTCGGAGAAGTTAAGTTAGGGACAGACCGTTCAGAAGAGGAGAATTTAACAGATAGTTAACAATGTTAGATTATTTGTTTATATTGTCCGGTAGCCCTAGTCAGCCAAAGCTTATGTTAACGTTAAAAAGTGAACGCTAACACCCGGTGTGTGTACTAGAATTGTGAAAGCACCACCCGTGTGATGGGAACAAGAAGTAAGCAGTAAAATAGCGAAAAAGTAGTAAAAGACAGCAATTTATAGTGGTTCGGCTTGAGATCGAGCCTACGTCCACTTTGAATCTCTTTATTACTGAATCCGGTTACAAGACGATACAATACACTTATCAAAACAATACAATTTGATTTCAAAGACAATATCGACTACTAGCTCAAACTTCGATGATGAAACTCGATGAATCCATGTTGGATGTAAGAAATTCCTCCCGAAGCTTGTTGTAGTGTCCCGAATGTTTGAAGATCTTCAATTGTCGAATGAGTTGAGAGTTCGGCAGAGTAACGATGCTTTGAGAAACGATCGGCCAAAAGTCCCTCGCTTGTTGGAGTTTGGGGGGTATTTATAGAGAGGATTTCTGAGCAGAATTTTATCAAGTGATAAGTCGACCACGACCTAGGGTAGGTCGTAGATCGTAAGTCGGTGACAGTATAGGGGATCACTTCGGCTGCACTTGATTCTTTTGAACGAGTTGATAAGTAGCGCGCGACTTAGTATAAGTCGTAAGTCGGCAGCGACCTAAAAGATGCGGCATGGAACATGTCTTCACTTTGCTTTAGCTCGTTAAGTCGTACATCCACTTAGGTCGGTAGGTCGTAAGTCCTTTTAAGTCGCTAGCTCCTTAAGTCAGTCCACATCTTAAGTCGGTATGCTCCTTTCAGTAGTTTGGTCGGTTAATTGTTAAGTCGGAGATCTTTTAGGTCGTAGACTTCCTTAAGTCGTAACCCATTGAGTCGGTCCTGCAGCTTAAGTAGTATACTGCCCTAGGTCGTAACCCATTGAGTCGTAGGTCTCTTTAAGTCGTATACTGCCTTAGGTCGGAACCTTCCTTAACTCGCAAACCGTTAAGTCGGACCATTCCTTAGGTCGGAGCCTGTTGAGTCGTAGGCCTCTTTAAGTCGTATGCTGCCTTAGGTCGGAACCTTCCTTAACTCGCAAACCGTTAAGTCGGACCATTCCTTAGGTCGGAGCCTGTTGAGTCGTAGGCCTCTTTAAGTCGGTCCTTGTCTTAAGTCGCTTATTTTTCAACTCGTTAGGTCGCGAATCAAATTGTATTGTTTTGATAAGTGTATTGTATCGTCTTGTAACCGGATTTAGTAATAAAGAGATTCAAAGTGGACGTAGGCTCGATCTCAAGCCGAACCACTATAAATTGCTGTCTTTTACTGCTTTTTCGCTATTTTACTGCTTACTTCTTGTTCCCGTCACACGGGTGGTGCTTTCACAATTCTACTACACACACCGGGTGTTAGCGTTCACTTTTTAACGTTAACATTTTGGTGCTTTCACTGAGAACCCAACTCAGGCGATCATTCACCATAGCTTCACGGAAGTTTGTTGAAAGAATTTCCTTCAAAACCAGAAGTCTATCAGACATAATGGCTCCTGGAAGAAAACGTAAGTCTGTCAGATCTGATGATGACCACGACAATACTGCCACTTCTCTTTCTCCAAGTCAGGAAGCTCCAAGCATCGGGGTGATGCGAGAAGAATTAGATGCTGCTGTGTCCGGACTGTACCAGTAGATTGAAACTCAGAATAATCTGATGATGGAAAAGTTGAATGCTCTGCTCGGGGCTAATCAAATACCAGTAAATAATGAAGAAAACATTGCTGATACTCTTCGCAACTTCGAAGGAAGACATATTCCTCAAAGGGGATCAAGTGCCGCTGAAGGGGTACCTCTCCAGGCTGAAGGATCTAGGCCATCGCCAGTTTTCCGTGAACATCTACCCGGACAAACTTCCGAGAAAATGGCCGAAGTCTACTCTGCAAAGTCACTAAATAATGAGGAATATCTTTCCGGCATGATTCGGCAAATAATGAAAGAAAGCATGCAGAGAGATGAGGATGAGAGTGAATGGGGATTCGCACCGAGTAAAACTCCATTTACTGAGAGGATTCTGAAAGCCGAGTTTCCCAGAAAATTTGTTCCCCCCACCATTCCTGGTTATAGGGGAACAAGCGACCCAAATCAATTCCTTTACAAATATGACTAGCACATGACTGGCGCCAGAGCAACCGATGAGATTAAATGCCGATATTTCCCGGTATACTTGGAAGGAGTGGCATTACTTTGGTTTACCAAGCTTCCTGTGCGATCTGTTGACCAATTTTCCGATCTGACCCGAAAATTCAAGGAACAATTCAGATTGTACATTTCATGAGCAAAGGATATAATGTCTCTCTCAAGTCTTGAATAGAATCCTGGAGAGCCCAACAAATCCTTCCTGAATCGCTTTAATTTAGCCCTAGCCGAAGTTGATAACGCGGAACCGCGAATGATCTTGACCTACTTAATGCGGGCTATTGACAAGTCAAGCGAGTTTGGAAAATGGTTAAAATGAAGGAACCAAATTCGCTCGAAAAGTTCTACAAAAAGGCTGATGAGTTCATGCGCCTAGAGAATCTCTCCGCGTCAGCTAAAGTTGTGACAACAGTGGTGGAAAATAATGCTACAGTTCCGAACAAGAAAGAATCTGCAAATCAGAAAAGGGAGAGTAATGGTGGAAAGAAGCAGAAAGATCTCAAAAAGCCCTGCTTCCTCAAACCTTCGGATTTTACCCCTCTGACTGATACACCGGAGAATATTTTCATCGCCACTAAGGATGCTGTTGAATTTCCAAAACCACCGGCAGTAAAAGTTGGGAAAAATGCTGCTCAAAGCGGAAGATTTTGCAAGTTTCATAACCAACCAGGCCATGATACCAACGAGTGCCGCCACTTGAAAAGCCTGATTGAAGAATTGTTAAGAGAGAATAAGTTGCAGCAGTACGTTAAAAGGAATAGAAAAGACCCGTCTTCATCTAACCAAGGGCAACTACCCCCAGCTCGTTCATCCGGTTCAGGAGAAAGGCCTGCTGAAAAGGAAAGACCTGTTATCAATGTGATCACAGGAGGACCTCATCCGGCTGGCAGGAGTTGGGGTGAAATGGAAAGGTATGCTAGAGCTTTGAAGTATGCCCCAGCTGAAGAAAGTGTCTTAATCTTGGAAGATGCTGCACCTCTAAAGCAGCAGAAGACTTTTCATGATGATATTATGTTCAGAACCAGGGATTCTATTGATGTGGAAGCTCCTACTGAGGACCCTTTAGTTGTCTCTGTCGGTATTGGGCCGGCTATTGTCAGAAGAGTGCTGGTTGATAGTGGTGCCTCATGCAACATACTCTTTAAAAAGACATTTGACCAAATGAAAATTCCAATGACAGACGTACAAGCTTCTTCACAAAAGATTGCCGGATTTACAGGAGAGCTGAAACAGCCAATTGGAACGGTGGATTTGTTTGTTGAAATGGGCGAAGGACATAAGAAGTTGGTTCGGAAGCAAACTTTTGTAATTGTTGATGGATTCTCCGCCTATAATGCTTTCTTGGGTTGGCCTACTCTTGCTGCTTTCAGGGCCGTCCTCGCTCCGTGGTGTTTGACAATGAAATTTCCCACTGATAATGGGGTTGCTGTCATTAAGGGAGATCAGAACGTGGGGCGAGAATGTTATCTTGTAGAGCTCCGAGAGGCCAGGAAAAGAGAAATGGGAAAAGATGCGGCAGCTCCGCTCCGCATCAAAGAACCAACCTTGTAGCAGCTACGGGGTGGCCCCTGTACTGGCGAACATAGCAATGCAAGGAAAGAAATGGACCCCAGGAAAGCCAGTACAGGGGAGAATAGAGTGGTACCCGTGGAAGTAACGGTACCAATATCTGTTGACTCGAAAGACCCAAACAAAGTACTCAATGTGGGTTCACAGCTGAGCATAGTAGTTCAAAACACACTGATATCATTCTTAAAAGCTAATCTGGATGTGTTCGCTTGGCGTCATGCTGATATGTGTGGGATCTCCCCGGAAATTGTTGTACATACTCTGAACATTGATCCAAAATTCACGCCAGTGAAACAGAAAAGAAGAACCCAAGGCCTAGAAAGGTCGACAACACTAAAGGAAGAAGTCGATCGGCTCATGGAAAACGGCTTCATCAGAAACTCCACTTATCCAAATTGGGTTTCAAATCCAGTACTGGTTAAGAAGGAAAATGGGAAGTGGAGAGTCTGCATCGATTTTTCGGACCTAAACAAAGCTTGCCCCCAAAGATTGCTTCCCGCTGCCCAGAATCGATCAGTTGGTAGATGGAACAGCTGGGCATGAGTTGTTATCATTTATGGACGCTTACTCTGGGTACAATCAGATTATGATGCATGAGCCGGATCAGGAAGACACAAGCTTTATCACAGATGTGGGTCTCTACTGCTACAAAGTTATGCCTTTCGGATTGAAGAATGCTGGGGCAACCTACCAAAGGCTCGTCAATACGATGTTCAAACCTCAGATTGGCAGAACCATGGAAGTTTATGTTGATGATATGTTGGTAAAGTCAAGGAAAGCTGTAGACCACATGGGTCACTTGGAGGAAATGTTTGCAATTCTTCGAAAGTACGGAATGAAACTCAATCCATTGAAATGTTCATTCGGAGTAGAGTCCGGGAAATTCTTGGGTTTCATTGTGAGCGCTAGGGGCATCGAAGCCAATCCTACTCAAATCATAGCTCTAAGGGAAGTCAAAGCCCCTAAAACAAAGAAAGAAATGCAAAGCCTCAATGGAAAAGTCGCTGCTTTGAGTCGTTTCATTTCCAAGGCCACAGACAAATGCATTCCCTTCTTTGACGCTCTAAAGAAAGGAAAGAAAATTTTTGAATGGACTCCCGAATGCCAGAATGCTTTCGATGAACTAATTCGTCATATGGAAACACCTCCGGTTCTTTCCAAGCCTACTGATGGTGAAGACCTTTTCATCTATTTAGCAATTTCATCTCACGCCCTCAGTGCAGCGCTTGTACGAGAAGATATGAAGATACAACGTCCAGTCTATTACATCAGCAAACGGTTCACTAGGGCAGAGATGAATTATTCGAAGATAGAAAAGCTCGCCTATTGTTTGCTAATTGCTTCTAGGAAGTTGAGGCCATACTTTCAAGCTCATCCTATCAAGGTCCTTACCGATCAACCTCTAAAGCAAGTCCTGTTTCGTCCTGAAACTTCGGGCCGTCTTTTGAAATGGAACATTGAACTCAGCCAATATGATATCACTTACCATCCCCGGAGAGCAATCAACGGACAAGCTTTAGCAGATTTCATTGCATAATCTACTGACAAAGGTGATAGTGAGAATGAATCAATTGATGGCATTCCAATCCAGTGGAAGTTGTATGTTGATGGATCAAGAAATGATTACTGTTCTGGGGCAGGGGTTGTGCTCGAAACCCCCGAAGGACGATCGTTGTGTTATGCATTGAGACTGGAATTTCCTTCAACGAACAATGAAGCAGAGTATGAGGCTCTAATTGCTGGTTTAAAAATTACCAAGGAACTAAACATCAAAGTGTTACAGATCTTCAGCGATTCTCAACTTATTGTTTGCCAGGTAAAGAAAGAGTTTCAGGCTAAAGGTGGAAATCTGCCCGCGTACTTGTCAAAGGCATGTGAACTTCTCGAAGATTTCGATCATTATACGATAAGTCATATTCCTCGGGTAGAAAACATGAAAGCAGATTCTCTGGCAAAGTACTCAAGTTCTGGAGAAGCTCAATTACTGGGATTAGTTCCTGTGGAAGTTCTATCAGCTCCAAGCATTGATGAAATGGATGTTGATTGGATTATGGCTGCGTCTCAAGAGCATGAATCATGGATGACTCCAATCAAAGAATACCTACTCAATGGTTCCCTGCCAGAAAGTTCTAAGGAACGTCGAAAGCTGTTAAGAAAAGCGTCAAGATATATAATTCAAGATGGCCGATTATACAGACGGGGATTTTCAATGCCACTGCTCCGATGTGTAACTAAGGAAGAAGCCAAGACAATTCTAGCTGAGATACACGGAGGAGAATGTGGAGATCATTCAGCCGGTCAAACTCTAGCCAAGAAAGTTCTCCGATATGGGTATTTCTGGCCGGATATTAATCGAGATGCTGCTATTTACTCCAGAAAGTGCGACAAGTGCCAAAGATTCGCAAAAATCCCAAAAGCGCCTTCCACCGCACTCACACAAATCGTCAGCCCATGGTCGTTCGCCATTTGGGGAATAGACTTGATTGGGCCTTTACCGATCGCTAAATCTGGAATCAAATATGCTATTGTTGATGTTGATTATTTCACGAAATGGGCTGAAGTTGAACCCTTAGCCACTATTACCTCTAAAAAATGATAAATTTCGTAACTAAAAATATCATTTGCAGGTATGGCGTGTCGCAGAAAATAATCACAGACAACGGCACTCAGTTTGAAAGTGAAGAATTCCAAGACTTTTGCAAACGGTTCAGAATTCGAAAAAGCTTCTCAGCAGTGGCTCATCCGCAGGCAAATAGGCAAGTGGAAGCAGTAAACAAAATCATCAAGTCAACTATCAAAAAGCAACTCGAAAAAGCAAAAGGTGGTTGGGTTGATAAGCTTCCATTAGCACTATGGGCATACAGAACTACTCACAAAACTGCGACTGGGCACACTCCATTTTCACTGGCATACGGATCAGAAGCAATGATTCCAGTGGAAGTAGAAGTTCCTTCACACAGGAGAATTCATTTTAATGAAACTGAAAACGAAAAGCTGCAACTTGAATCACTTGATTTTCTTGATGAAAAAAGAGAAGAAGCTAGGCTCAGAGTTTCAGCTTATCAGCAAAGAATAGCCAGGCACTTCAACTCTAAAGTTCGCCAACATAGCTTTGAGGTCGGAGACTTAGTTTTGAAAAGGATCATGACAGCAACTGGTGTGTTTGGGCCAAACTGGGAAGGGCCATATGTCATAGGCAATAAACTTCTTGATGGCACTTTCAAACTCATAACTGTTGAAGGAGATCCAATTCCAAGAGCCTGGAATAGCAACCACTTACGTCCTTATTTTACTTGAAAAAAGCTTTGCTCAAAATTGTAAAATAGTGATGAATGTATCAGTTGTATTGAAAGACATTGTAAATCAGTGCAAGTGAATAAAAGCTATAAAGTGGATGTAGGCCCGATTCTCGACCGAACCACTATAAATCTTGTGTTCTTTACTATTTCATAATGCCCGTTTCATTTCGATATGTAAATACTTTAAATGTATTGCTGAAATGTCGATTCAAAATTGCAGGACATTAAAACAAGGCTTGCTCGCCACAAAGCCAAGCGACCTCTATAAATCACCTACTAAGCAAATACCAAGCGACAAAAATTCCAAATTCAAATCCTATACAAGAAGAACTTCACATAAAAAGTTGGCGACTCCACTGTGGCAAGCCTTCGTTAACTGGTTGTGATTGTCGATATGAACAGACATCCAACTAGGTAACTCGCGTTTGTCCCGTGAAGTTATTCAACAGTGAAGTCCACTTCTTCGGATAAGGCAATTTACTTGCAAAAGGAAAGAAGATGCGCTTGAAAATGATAATAAAAGATCGCTAATGAGCAGATGATGAGAGAACATGGCCAAGCAAACACGGAAGCAGCCAAAAGGAAGTATGCCTCTCAATAAAAGGGCCGGTAGAACCACTGAAGGGACACCTTCCCAAGCAGAAGGAACAGGGCCCTTGCTAACTGATCGTGATGCATCCGATCAGGCAGCTTGCGTCCGTCCCGTGGATCTACTCGCCCCTGAGACGCAACCTTCTTGGCACACCAACCAACCAATGCTCCTTCCCAAAGGTCAACAAAGCCCTCTAACGAGGCACGCCAAAAAATGAAAGTGCTTCTCTCAATCAAAAAAGATTGGTGGAACCACCGGAGGGGCACCTTCCCAAGCTGAAGGAACAGGGCCCTTGTTAATTGATTGCGATCGTTTGTGCAAATGAACATCCAATCAAACAACTTGCGTCTGCCCCGTGGATCCATCCAACCATGAGAAAGTAACTTCCAGGCAATCAAAAAGCCCTCTTCGGAGGAACAAGCCCTCTTCGGAGGCACACGCCCTCTACGGAGGCGAAAGCCCTCTCCCGAGGCACCACATGCCCTCTTCGGAGGCACACGCCCTCTACGGAGGCGAAAGCCCTCTCTCGAGGCACCACAAGCCCTCTTAAGAGGCACAAGCCCTCTTCGAAGGCACAACTCTTTAAGAGGAGCCCTCTCCGGAGGCATGTCCCAAAATAGAATACTCAAACAAAAAAGCCTTCTCCGGAAGCACATTTCAACTCTCAAAGGAAGGTTAACTTATTCATCTCAAAAAAGTTCTTCCTAAAAAGTTGAAATGCTACAAAAAGACCTCTTCAGAGGCACACTTCACCGTGCTCGAAGTACCAAAAATAAGCCCTTTACTGGGGCACAAAATCAAAACCTTCTTCAAAAGCTCATTTCACTGCGTAGGGAAATCCACTTTTTAACAAATAAAAGTGATCATCTCTGAAAGTTGAAGTGTTCTTCAAGGAAGAAAGAGAAAGTAAAAATTTCTCCAAAAACGAGATATAATCTATTAAAAAGCAGAATGATTCTTCCCTTAAAAGTGGAATAGTTATTCTCTGAAATAAGAGTATCAGTCTTGTAAAAGCTAGAAATGTTGCAATGCACTTGTGGTATGGGGGCAACACTATACAATTCAGTTATATTAATAAAAGTAACACGCAAGCAACATACCACAAGTTTATTGCAATATCACGAAAAATAGATGTGGAATAAATGCATTCTCAAACACAGACAAAAAAGTTTGTACAAGTAAAAAGAATCGTTTATTCTATACTAAAAATGAGAAATAAATATACTCACACATACATAAGAATTTGTACAAGTGAAGGAACTATTTTACTCAATACTATGAAAATTCTTTACATGTGCAGATATCTCAAAAAAGCAAAAGCAGGGACCGGTACCCGCACAATCTCCGGTCAATACATCCAAAAAAGCAAAACAAGAAGCATAAGGTCTAGCTTATCATTCCTTCTTCCGACCACCCTTGGAACTCTTTCCCGGCCTGATAATCAGTTTTGAAAGCCGTTGTGGATGAGTTGGGGAAGGAGGAGAAGGAGGGGCAGCCGGATCTTCTTCAATATTCTTCTCATCAGCCGAAGCGCTCTTCTTCTTCATCGCGCGCTTCCCTTTCCTCTTGGAAGAAGACTCGCTTCCCGGACTAAGAAACTCAGAAAGTTTTGTATCGTCATCATGAGTTTGCTCCGGGGTCTTTTCTCCTTCTTCAAGTCCTCCAATCTTTTGCTCCTGCGAAACAACCGGATCATCCAAGTCCTTGAGGGCTTCTATTTTCTCTTCTTGTGATCCTGGTTGAGAAACAGAAAGAGGAGTAACTTGGGAAAGAGGAGGAACAGCAGCTGGAGAAGGAGAAGTTGGTATAGCTTTCGGAACTTCTGCTGCCGAAGAAAAGAAGTTAAAATCGGTATTCTCCGAGAAAAGAGAAGTTATTAGTTCATCAAACTCGGTTAAATCGAATAAGTGATTCACTAGATCCGGGTCGACGCCAAAGTTACCTGAAGAAGTCGGTTTTGTAAAATTAATCTCGAATTTCTCGGCCTCAATATCTTCCAGGGCTTCGTCCTCAGTAGGAGTAGTCACAATTTCAGCAGGAAGCGAAGAATGAGCACTGGAATCTATAATATTGACGTCAGCTGAAGTTGAAGTATGAACAGGGGCAGTTGAAGGAGCTTCCTCTTTCGGGTGTTCATCTCCTGTAAACTCAGCTCGCGCTCTGGCAAGTTGCTCTTTTCCTCTAGCAAGAGCGGCACGAGCTTCATCGTCAAGGTAACGCGCCTCAAGTCCTGCTTCATCATAGCCGGCACCACCAAGCATATCAACGGCGGCTTCCCACACTTCAGCCAGGGTAATCTCATATTCAGGACCCAGAAAAGAGAGACTTCCATGACCCAGAACGCTGTGTAAATAAAAGTCGAATAAGGTAGAGCTGACGCTAGCTTTTGTTGCCTCATGCGATTGCTCGGCCGCTTCCTTTTCAACAACGGCTGTAACTCGACCAGCAACAGCCTCATCACGCTCCTTCTCAGCTTTAGCAAGTCGAGACTTTAGCAATTCGATCTCCACGTTCTGGGAATTAACTGTTTCCCGCAACTGAGTGTTATTTTTGCGGTATTCTTCAACAACGAACTGCTCAGCCGCAAATTTCATCTCAGCATCTCTCCGAGCAACGTGCGCATCCCGCACTTGTTTTTGAAACACTTCTTCTTTTTGAGATTGCGAAGAAGAAGAAGCGGCGAGATCTTCCTTGAGTTTTTTAACCTCGGACTCAAGTCTCGCATTATCATCAGCAATGCTCGTCATCTCGGCATCATGCTATTTGCAAATTTTATCCCACTCGGATTTATCATTCTCCATGGTTAGCATGGCCTCAAGATTTGCACGGTTGACTCTTTGCAGCTCATCGACAAGCTTTTGCCATCCGGACACTCTTTCAATGTTAAGTTTGACGGCATCTAGGCTACGCAGCATATCCGATTTATCAATCGGAACCAAATCAAGGTCAAAACGCACCCCTTTTAAGCACCAATTCGGAAATCGGCTTTGAAGAATAGGAGGAGCATCTTTAACCTGATACTGAGATCTGCTGATGATCGCCTGGATGTCAGATTTCTTTAAAGCAGGAGAGCCGGATGGAATATTAGGAGAGATGAGAGCATCGATCTTTTCCGAAATTTCAGACGTGTCCTTTTCGCTAAGTTTGGTCCGCTTGCTAGAACCATCAGCAATGTGACTCTTCCCCTTGTCGTCGTAAGATTTCCTTTTTTGAGAATCGTCACTTCTGCGGGAAGAGTCGTATCGCTCATCCCTACTCCCATAGTGTTGTTCATCTTCTCTTTTGTGGCGCTCTTCATAGTCCCGCCTCTCTCGAGCTTTCCTAATAGCTCTTTCTTCGTCTGTTTCCCTCGGGGCATCGAGGTATTGCCTAAAATCATAAGCTCCACGGCCTCCATAGCGCTGAAATTTGTTGTAATATGAGCCAGTGCGCCCCATCGGAGAATCTGAAAATGGAAAAAGAATGAAGTTTAGAAATTTCCAGAAAAAGAAGATAAGTGCGTATAAGCGCTGAAAAATCCTAAGTGTGTGCGGTGTGCAAACTACGTGCGTCAAACTACAAACCACGCTTTAATGTGGAAACGGAGACGACTGGTGTAGAAGGTGTCAAAGCTTGTTTCAAAGAGGAAGTCGCTTCAACAACGGGAGAGATCGCTTTTGAGATATTATCTTTAAAAAGCTCCTGAGAAGTTATCATTATATCACTCAAATTATCAAAAACATCATCGCCGTGATGCCCAACAGAACTCTCTTTTTCGACTTCCATGTCGGCTGTCTTCTCAGAAATGTGAGGATTTTCCTCCTCTTCGATAACTGGGGAAAGCGTTGACTTTTTGGACGACACCGCAACATCGATAGGAGTAGAACACTTTACTAATGCAGTGTCTGCAGTTGGCTCCTTTAGTGCCATCTCTTCCGTTGAAGTTGGGGCATCTGATGTCTGTGCTGGAAAATTTGAAACTTCACGAGGCTGAGTAAAGCGGGAAGAGTGTAAAAGCCCGAATTGATGAAAAATTCGTTTGTCAATAGAAATTGGATACTCCTCTCCTCAACTGGCACCGCCATAAGCCTCTCAAAAGTTGCTTTGTGACCGGGATCTCTAGAAGGAGGAGGAAGTGCTGAAAAGAAAAGGGCAAAGTTAACACTTGACAACTTGGACTTCGGCAAGTTCAAAAAAATATAAGAAACAGAGGCAAGTGATCTTACTTCCTACTCTCCAGATAGTGTAAAATCCCGGAGGACAGCGAACGTAGAAAAACTGGCTTAGAAAACTGTGAACACTGTCAGGGAGACCGATGATCAACTTACGGTTTCTGGCACTTCTCACAACTGTGATGGAAGGATGGTCTTTGTTTTTAGCGAAAGTGCACAAATAACAAATTTCGTCGAAGCTTGGAAGACGATCGAGTGTCCTCCTAAAGAGCACGCATAACCCCGTTAAGATAGCATATCCATTGGGATGCAGGTGGAAAGGGGAGATGGTTAATCGTAGAAGAAGTGTTCGCAAGAAGTCATTAAAAGGAGGGATAGCTCCATTCTGGCACATTTGTCGATTTACCGCAACAAAACCACGAGGAGGTCTATCAGCATTATCAAGCTTCCCGGGTAGTTGTGCGTCTGCTTCGGCAATTCTGAATTGAATACACAACTGGTTAAAGGTTCTGTAGTTCAAAGTGGTCGAGACCCTTTCTGGAGGATCATTCAACAGAACAGCAACTGGAAAAATCTCTTCAACTTGCTCTATTTCTTCTTGTGGAGAAGACATTCTACACAATCAACTGGATGTTCAAATGTGAAGGTGCATGTTTCCTAAAAAGTGTGAAGTGTTGTGCGAAACTAATAAAAATAACGAGTAAGTACAACTGAAATTAAACTAGTCGACAATCGGTCGATTATGAAATTCCAGGACTCGTTAGTTTAAAACTCAAGTGTAGTGTTACTGCAAATAAATCAGCTCTAGTTGATTAGTTTAACTTTGCTTTAATACTCTACTTGAATTTGATATCCCACAACATTTTGCTCACACAATTCATCCAAGTTAATTTCTTTTTTATCAACTAATATGTCATTCGATGTGGGGCAGTCAATGGCAGTATATTCGTCCCAGTTTTCTGCAAATGTTATGTCTAACAGGTTGCTAGCTTGTAAATTAATGTGATCTGTGGAAAAGTTCAAACAGTTCAAAAAATTAGGCAGTTTTATTCCGACAATTCGAGTCAGGAAGTTCATGTCAAAAGTATGCTCCAAGTTAAAAAAATTCAAGTTTAAGCAGTTCACTAAGTATTAACTCGCCCACGACCTAAGGGACAGGCTACGATTTAAGTTAAGTCATCGGTTCCTTAAGTCGCACTACAAAGAAAGATCTCAAGTCAGAATGAAGAAAAGTCGCAAAGTCCTAGGTCGTTGCCGACTCACGACCTACTTTAGGCCGTACACAATTCAACACTTAGGTCGTCGAAAGTTAAGTCGAGATTTCTAAGGCTTTAAGTCGTTCATCTTTTTCAATACATCAAAATTGCCCAACTCCTAACCCGTTAACCCGTTAGCCTCTCTATCAGGAAAAATCTTCATCTTCCCATGCCATTGAATCACCCCGAAATCACCACAAATCTGATGCAATGTCGTTCCATCGCAAACCACGAATCAATCAAACTGAAGTGCCGTAGTCCATCGTTTCGTTCTTACCAATTATCCAAAGTCAAGACAAATCATCTTGAATCTATCAGCAGTCGATTGAAACGAGAGTTGCAGTGGAGCATGACATAAGAAAAGTGGGATTCATAATTCAATGACAGTCAAGGATTGAATGAGAAAAACGAATTCACTTACGCGATATAACGATAAGGATAACTTGTGATCGAGTAATTGATTTCGTCTTCGAAGAATTTGAATGCTTGCTAATGACGGAATGAAATGATAAGAGCAGGTGAAGGAAAAGAGGGAACGACTTAAGCTATTTATATGCTGGGGCAGTGAAATGTGAATCGCCACAAACAGCCAACGACTTATCTTAAGTCGTTCACGACCTAAGAAGCTCATCAGAGGGTAAGTTAAGGAGATCGAAGCACGCAACCTACGACTTAGGCGCATACTTCGAGGGGCAAATGTTAACCCTCTTTCGATTCGCGACCTAACGAGTTGAAAAATAAGCGACTTAAGACAAGGACCGACTTAAAGAGGCCTACGACTCAACAGGCTCCGACCTAAGGAATGGTCCGACTTAACGGTTTGCGAGTTAAGGAAGGTTCCGACCTAAGGCAGTATACGACTTAAAGAGGCCTACGACTCAACTGTCTCCGACCTAAGGAATGGTCCAACTTAACGGTTTGCGAGTTAAGGAAGGTTCCGACCTAAGGCAGTATACGACTTAAAGAGACCTACGACTCAATGGGTTACGACCTAGGGCAGTATACTACTTAAGCTGCAGGACCGACTCAATGGGTTACGACTTAAGGAAGTCTACGACCTAAAAGATCTCCGACTTAACAATTAACCGACCTAACTACTGAAAGGAGCATACCGACTTAAGATGTGGACCGACTTAAGGAGCTAGCGACTTAAAAGGACTTACGACCTACCGACCTAAGTGGATGTACGACTTAACGAGCTAAAGCAAAGTGAAGACATGTTCCATGCCGCATCTTTTAGGTCGCTGCCGACTTACGACTTATACTAAGTCGCGCGCTACTTATCAACTCATTCAGAAGAATCAAGTGCAGCCGAAGTGATCCCCTATACTGTCACCGACTTACAATCTACGACCTACCCTAGGTCGTGGCCGACTTATCACTTGATAAAATTCTACTCAGAAATCCTCTCTATAAATACCCCCCAAACTCCAACAAGTGAGGGACTTTTGGCCGATCGTTTCTCAAAGCATCGTTACTCTGCCGAACTCTCAACTCATTCGACAATTGAAGATCTTCAAACATTCGAGACACTACAACAAGCTTCGGGAGGAATTTCTTACATCCAACACGGATTCATCGAGTTTCATCATCGAAGTTTGAGCTAGTAGTCAAGATTGTCTTTGAAATCAAATTGTATTGTTTTGATAAGTGTATTGTATCGTATTGTAACCGGATTCAGTAATAAAGAGATTCAAAGTGGACGTAGGCTCGATCTCAAGCCGAACCACTATAAATTGCTGTCTTTTACCGCTTTTTCGCTATTTTACTGCTTACTTCTTGTTCCCGTCACACGGGTGGTGCTTTCACAATTCTACTACACACACCGGGTGTTAGCGTTCACTTTTTAATGTTAACAGCTTAGTAATTAGCCAAACAAAACTATGGTGTTCGAACAGATAGTTCATTTATTACCTGGTATGTATGTTTACATAGTAATGCTTTACAGATTTTAACCAGTTTTGGTTGCAGGAAAAGAGTTGCAAAAGATATGTTTGAAAAGGATGTTAGTGGGGGGAAACCCATTCCACTATGTGGCTTTGTCTCACTTAATATCCAATAACCGAGATGTATAGTATTACTCACACCAGGCTTTATGTCTGACTCGAAGTTCATATTTTCCCTTTGAACTCTCGGGCACTCAAAAATTGATTTGAGTAGGTTGAGGGTTGATGCTTACAGATTTTTAGTAGGATGACGAATAAAGCTACCGAAGATGAGCAATAGGCTGACAGATAGCTATTTAGGAGTTGTAGTTCTATTTTGTCTATTTCCGCTGTGTTTTATTATGCTAGTTATGGCAATATAATACTCTGGTCAACCAATGGGGCATTATCATATGTCGCTCTTGGTGTATTTGTGTAATAATTATATTTGATCTTTACTTGGGAAACGTTATGGGATTGTGTAAACTGGATATGAAACATGTCTTTTGAAATGTAATGAAAACTTTTGTTTTAAATTCTGTGATTTGTTTCAAATTCAAGTGCTTCTGATATTATGGATGCCATTAACATAGCCGTATTTAGTCGCCGGAAGTTGATACTATAGATGCCTACAACATTTGTAGTGCTTAGCTTTGGGCCTCTAGATAGGGGATGTTACAACTTGATATCGGAGCATAGGTTTACAAAAAACATTAAATAAAAATTATTTTTGAAAACATAATCCTAAAGAATTAGAGTAGGGTTTGGGATAACGCTATAGTAACGTACTTGTATTTGTTATATATAAGTATATGCTATATCTCTCTTCTCCTTTCTCTCTTAGGCTATTCATCTGTATCTCACGATGCTTGGATACAGATATGGACGCTAAAAGCGGAAGAGTTAACCTAGGAGGGGACAACACCACCACAAATGGAAACGCCCGACCAAATACTAGAAGGAACCAAGGTCAGGCTCAAGCTGAAAATGTAGGTGCTGGGGTCCCACAATTGGATATGGGAGCCATGTGTCAGTTTTTCGTAAATATAATGCAAACTAAAATTGTTGCTGGAGTGATTGGAGGAAATGTTGGAGTTCAGGAAGCTCCGGTGGTCAACTATTATGCTAATTTAGGCAGAGATTATGTTAGGCTTAGAGGGAAGCCATTTATTGTAACTGAAGATGCTATCGAGGTGGAAATTTGGTTGTTGCACTGTGAAAGGATATTTGTTGATTTGGGGCTCAATGTTGAGTAGAAGAGGAGGCTTGCTTTGAGACAACTTCAAGGAGCAGCTTTATTTTGGTGGAATAATGTGACGGCTAGTGTGGATGAGGAGACAATGACGTGGGCATAATTTAAAAGGAGGTTCCAAAAGAGGTTCACTTCGGTGACGGTGCAGTCTGTTTTGATTAGAAAGTTTGCTGAGTTAGAGCAGAGGGAATGTCTATTCTGGAATATGCTAGCAGGTTTGAAGAGTTGGCTAGATATGGTTATGCCACTGTTAATACAGCGATGAAGAGGAATGAGAAGTTTATCAAGGGGTTGAAGCCTGAGCTAGCCCGGGCTACCTTACCTCATATTAGAGTCCCTTGTGATGTGGTAGTTGAGATGGCGTTAAGACATAAAGAGATGCTTGCTTGTCTAGAGAATAATAAGGCTAAGGAGGTCCAGGTGGGGCAGAGCCAAAAGAGGAAGTTCTTTCACAAGAAGGGTGCTAAGAAAGGTGGAGCAACAAAGAAAGGAAGGTCTGAGGTATTTTTTTTAAGTGCGACAAGAAGGGCTATTTCACTAATGAGTGTCGTACTAGAAAGGCAAAAGAATTGATTGTGAAGAAGAACATCAGATTTTTTAACTGCGATCAGATAGGCCACTATAAGAATCAATGCAAAGAGACCGCTAAGGATGGAATGGGAAAAGTGTGTGCATTAGAGCCTGCTACTTCGAAGCCAACATTGTAGGAGAAGGGAAAGGCAGTTGTGGGAGGTACTATTCAGATTCATGGTATGTCTGTTAGTGTTCTGTTTGATACTAGTGCATCGCATTTTTTTATATCTCGATGTTTAGTAGATAAGCTAAACCTAGAACCCTCATATTTAGTTGTTTCCTTAAGGGTTGCTAATCCGATAGGAGGGTATGCTACACTTGGGATGAAGTGTGACCACTTAGAATTTTATTTGTTAGGTCATACATGTGTTTGCTATTTGCATGTGTTTGACATTGTAGGGTTCAGAATTATATTGGGTATGGGTTGGTTAAGTGAGTATGATGCTAGGATATTTTGCCATGAAAGGAAAATATCGCTTAGACACCCTGACTGTAGTTGGATAGTTTATACCGTAGAAAACCCTTAAATGTCGCGTAGACACCCTAACTTAAGTGAGGTAAATGCTTTGTTGGGTGTTATAGAGTTGGAATACGAGTTGAATCAAGTTTTCATGGTTAGAAAATTCATGGATGTGTTTGAGATAGTAGAAGGATTGCCACCGAAACAAGCTATTGAGTTTCGGATAGATTTGGTGCCTTGACCAAAACCGGTGAGTAGGCCGCCAAGCAGGATGACACCTACCGAAATGAGGGAGTTAAAAGTGTAGTTGGTCGATTTAGAAGGCATGACTTTCATTAGACCGAGTAGTTCACCTTGAGGAGCAGCCGTAGTGTTTGCTAAGAAGTCAGACGGATCATTGAGGCTATGTATCAATTATGTAAGTTGAATAGGAGGATGATAAAGAATTGATATCCATTGCCAAGAATTGATGATTTGTTCGATTATTTGGATGGAACCAAGGTATTTTCTCAGTTGGATTTGGCGATAGATTTCCATCAGCTTAGAGTAGCGGAGGATAGTATTCCTTAGATGGCGTTTAGGACAAGATATGGATCGTACAAATAGTTAGTTATGCCGTTTGGACTAACTAATGCGCCGGCATTCTTTGTGCATTTGATGAACCGAGTTTTCAGAGAACACTTTGATAGGTTCGTTTTTGTTTTCATAAATGATATTTTGATATACTCTAAGGATGAGAAGGAGCATGAAGTTCATCTTAGAGTTGTGCTAGAGACGCTGAGGCAGCATCAGCTGAAGGCGAAGTTTTCGAAGTGTCAATTCCGGAAGAAGGAAGTGAAGTTTCTTGGTCAAGTAGTCTTAGAGAAAGGGTTGTCTATAAATCCGACTATGATTGAAGCGGTGAATAATTGGAAGAGACCCGAGATAGTGACTGAGATAAAGAGTTTTCTTGGATTGGCTACTGGAACAACCCGTATATTTGGACCATTTAAATTGACAATAATCCACACATGTCAACTTAAATAATACAAAACACGAATCATTATGGGATTATAAATACATAAATGTAAATGAGAATCAATACAACATCACAGAACAGTCACAGAATAATGCAGCGGAAAATACATCGTCATAATAGCAGTTCATGAAGCCACTATATAATATACAACAATGTCTCAACATCAAGTGACTAGTACCAAAAATGTCCAACAGACTAGGACATCAATACAGGAATATAAATAGACTGATAAAGATAAATGCTAAGCCTTCAGCATCTTCAACCAACCTTGATCAGCAACTGGATAGCTTCAGACTGACCCGAGCATATGCAAAAGAAACACACGAGTCAGGACTCAAAATCTTATATAATTAAATCAAGTGCAAGGTAATAGTTCATAACTTAAAGATGGGTGAAATAACATCTCTAAGGATCCGATAAACTATCTATATATACAGTAGAATACGATAGATAGGTAATGCCTAATCAGTAAAGTACGATATTAAAATAGTGTTAAGTCATGGCCCATTCCATCCTTAACACGTTTTATTTCCAAGAGCATATACAAGACCGTAGTTTCCCCAAAACCGGAAGTCACCAGAGGGCAATCCATATACTAAAGGTACAAAACAAAACGTAGTGGTCGCGAATAGGATAATCAGTATGACAAGGTACATGAGGCGATACCAACTAGGATACTAGTAGTTGCGTGGTCCGGACTGATGTTGAGCATAGCAGCTACTACCTCAACACCGCGAAACAACACTCCCAAATCAAGGGGTGCACCCAAATCGAATCACAAAAGTAATAGATATGGTATCGAAGAAGTGCGTCCGCTAGAGGTAGCGAACCTCAATGGCCCGGCGCGGCTCCTGTTTTAGTCATGTCAGGGGTCGTCCAATATCGTTCTCTTTCTTCAGTCAACGCGTTCACCAAACCATCCACTTCATTCTGGATCAACACTTCGCGTGTAATAGTTATTAAAGTGGTTTTCGGTATCGACAGAGAGTATGTCCATATCCGATCCCGGTCTCTTTAATAACTACGTATTTATTACCCAATGGTCGGTTAACTTAACGTTTAAAACAAATCAAAGTCCAAAAGTCAAGGTGCAAATTTGACTTCCAAATTTTGACATTTCACGATTCAATTTATTTCGGATATTTAAAATCATATTTCCAAATGAAATCTGTAGTTCAAACATTTGAATTAACAATATAATTAAGTATTCGAGTTAAATTTAATAACTCACTTATTAAATTTAGTTCAAAATCAATTAATTCGAATTTTACCGGTCAATTAAGTTCGAATCGTTAAATCAAATTCTATTTATCTCAATTCATATTTACATTCATCGTTACATTAAATATAATCATAAATTTGATTAAATCAATTTCCTTAAATTTAAAATCATTTTACATTTAAATTATCGCTAAATTAAATCCATAAAACTTTAGTTAGTTTCGTATTCCATTTTAAGTCAAAATTTCCTAAATCTAAATTATTATTTATGACAAGTTCAAATCTATTTAATTTAAAACTCAGTCTAAATCTAAATCTACCAATCTAATAAATTAAATTATTAAATTTTAAAACTCACTTGTTTTAAATCTTATTTCAATCAAATTCTCCAATTCATTTTTCTTTAATTAAATAGATTTATTAATCCGTTTCAATTAAATCCATTAAGTCGTTACTTGATTTCCAAACAAATTATTAAGTTCATTCCTTAATTTCAAATAGATTTCAATTTCAAAATAATTTTGTTGACCAATCGGGTTTCTTATTTTTAATTGTCTATCCTAGGCCAAGTTGTTTAAGTGGATATTTATCATTTCAACCCGATATCATTCAATATAAAGCATAGCAAAGGGAACTTGCAGTGTGATAACTGGGATGGTGTCAAAGTAAATAAACAAGCAATAGCAACCATACATAACCATTTAACAATTTATTCAAATAATCCCGAAATAATCATATTAACTCACATTTGTTATTATGCAAATTAATACAATTATTCCTAGAATCCTACGGATTAAAGATTATTACATTATGATTTTTACTTGGTGTCCGTTATCAAATTTCTACATCAATCGTACTTATCAATTTTAAGGTCACTATTATTTACCCTAATTATCATCATATTACAGTTCAACATGTTTAATCAACTTAAACAATACATGGCGTCAAATTTTTAGAACTTAACAGTTTATTTCAACCAAATTTTAACAACCAACAATTTAATATCCAATTTAATATTAACGACAATTATCACTTGATTTTCATAGCATAATAGATTGAGTCGTGAATGAAATATTCACCTTGCGAGGTTAGAGAAGATGACGAAGCACGAAGACGAATAGATAAATAGACCCTAATAAACACGACGCAAAACGAGCACAAACTGCAATCAACAAATAATTAATCAATAATTTGTTTACTACAATATATATATATATATTGATTTGAATATATACAAACCATACCCAACAAGGAACTAGATACAAAATAAGGTAGATGGAAGCCTAGGCCTGAGATCCCGGATCAGCTACAACTGTTAAGCAAACGAACAAAATCTGAGATATTGTAGCCCATATAATAAAATCAACTTCTCTATACTTTGCAAACTAATACATTTTGTATATACTATGTATTCAAAGAAAGCATGGTGGTCGGGGTCAGAACTGTGGTGATGAGGGACGAACTAGGCTGGGACAGGAGGCTGGACTGGGCAGAGCTGGGCAGAGGATGAGAGGGCGGACTGGGCTGGACAGGGGCTGGACTGGCAGGGCTGGGCAGAGGATAGGAGGGCGGACTGGGCTGGACAGGGGGCTGGACTGGCAGGGCTGGGTGGAGGCTGGATGGAGGCTGGGTGGAGGGCTGCTGGGCTGGGAGGGGCTGGAGGGTGGGAGGGCTGCATGGACTAGGGAGCGGGTGGAGGGGGTGGAGGGGCTGGATGGAGGATGGGTGGAGGGCTGCTGGGCTGGGAGGGGCTGGAGGGCTGGTAGGGCTGAGGAGCGGGTGGAGGGGGTGGAGGGGCTAGGTGGAGGGTGGGTGGAGGATGGGTGGAGGGCTGCTGGGCTGGGAGGGGGAAGAGGGGCTGGAGGGGCTGGAGGAGGCTGGGTGGGGGGGGGGTTGGAGGGGCTGCATGGAGGGTGGGTGGAGGGCTGCATGGGCTGGGAGGGGGAAGAGGGGCTGGAGGGGCTGGAGGAGGCTGGGTGGAGGGGTTGGAGGGGCTGGGACTGGAGGGACTGGGTGGAGGATGGGTGGAGGGCTGCATGGGCTGGAAGGGCTGGAGGGGCTGCAGGAGGGTGGGTGGAGGGCTGCATGGGCTGGGAGGGCTGGAGGGGCTGTAGGAGGGTGGGTGGAGGGCTGCATGGGCTGGGAGGGGGAAGAGGGGCTGGAGGGGGCTAAGTGGAGGGTGGATGGAGGGGTTGGAGGGGCTGCATGGAGGGGCTGGGACTGGAGGGGCTGGGTGGAGGGCTGCATGGGCTGGGAGGGCTGGGAGGGGGCTAAGTGGAGGGGCTGGGGTTGGAGGGGCTGCGGGAGGATGGGTGGAGGGCTGCATGGGCTGGGAGGGGGAAGAGGGGCTGGAGGGGGCTAAGTGGAGGGTGGGTGGAGGGGTTGGAGGGGCTGCTTGGAGGGGCTGGGACTGGAGGGGCTGGGTGAAGGGCTGCATGGGCTGGGAGGGCTGGAGGGGCTGCAGAAGGGTGGGTAGAGTTTTATTTTCTGGAGTTCATAAAAAAAAGAAAAAGTGAAGAGAGAAGAAGGAGCTGAGTTTGAGCTGTAACCTTTTGCAAAAATATGTGAGAGAAGAAGGTGGGGTTGGCTTCTCTTTGCTTACAGTGAAGTATAATAAATAACGAATAGGTGGGGGGGGGAAAGACAGCGAATAGAATTTGCAGAGGTATAGAAGACAGCTGTCACATGAAGTGAAACAACGCAATTAATGTTGCAGAAGGCTCAGTGCACAGTAAAACAATGATGGTTTCACAATGGAGGCTATTGGTGTTCCCAAGGTCAGCTGACTAGCTCCAAAATTTGAAAGCTGAAATGTTGGGTACCGGTTTGCGCTGCGTAACGGACCGGTGTGTGCTCCGTTAACAATTATAATTTACAACGCCGAACTCCGATTGACACAAACAAATATACCGTTTTGATCAGCGCGACGAGGCGGACACAACGGTATGAAGATATTTATGGTTTGACATTGTTTGCGGAGTGGTAAATCTTATTGAACCATTTGCACGAGTGAACATTTTAACTAGCAATTAAAAGCGAAATTTGACGAAACGAAATGCGCCGTCAAGTTCAGAATATTTTTCTTATGCAACATTGAGAAAAAATATTTGAGTTCGGACAATAGGAAATTTACACATAGAATTTTAACTAATAGGTAAATGTGACGATCGTAATTTACTTCAATATTTTTCAACGAAATTTGGCGCACGCCTATGTCTATCTAGACGCATTCCAAATGCGAAGTTTGAACGGTAACGGAAATCGTTTGTGAATATTTGAAATTCCTATTATGGGGAATGCAGCAAAACACCAAAGAATAAGATCGACGGAGCTAAAGATATCCGAATTTTGAAAAACGAAAAATGACGCCTTTGTCAGAAAATGATTTAGAATTTTTCTATGTAAAAATATTTAGGTTTGGAAGATGAAACTTTCACGGTTTTAAAATGAACTGATGGGCAGTAAAATGCGCACGAAGTTTACTGCCGTATTTTCCGACGAAACTTTACCCATCTCTACAATCATCTAGGCGCAATTTAGAAACAAAGTTTGGACGTTGATTGAAACCGTATGTAAGTTCCACATTTTTAATTAAAATAACGGTTCTAAAATTTTTAAATTGGGTTGGAATTTCAGGGTCGTTACATTCTCCCCTACTCAAGACTTTTCGTCCTCGAAAAGGAACAAAGTAAAGAGTGGAAGAACCGATAACAAAGATACAATGGATTTAGAATAGATCCTTGAATATAGTAAAAGTATAGAATGGAATTTACCTTCAACAAACAATTCTGGATTGGAATCCCGAATACTCTCCTCGGTCTCCCAAGTGCAATCCTGATCATCGGGGCTCCATTGGACTTTGACTAGGCTAACCGACTTCCTTCTAAGTTGCTTTGTATCTCTATCGACAATACGAAGTGGTCTCCTCTCTATAGTCAAATCCGGCTCAATATCAACTTCATCTAACTGAGCAATAGGAATGGTCAAGGATGGATCGTGTACCACTTTCCGAAGATGTGAAACATGGAAGACGTTGTGCACGCCCTCAAATTTCTCCGGTAATGCAACTCTGTAGGCTAGTGTACCAATTCTCTCCGTGATAGTGAATGGTCCAACAAATCTAGGAGCGAGCTTCCCTCTACGACCAAATCGAATAACATTCTTTAAGGGTGATACCTTAAGGAATACCTTATCCCCAATCAGGAATTCTAAATCTCTTCTACGCCTATCAGCATAGCTCTTCTGTCTATCCTGTGCGGTCTTCATCTTTCTTCTGATTTCATTTACCTTCTCGGATGCTTCTATAATCATATCTGGGCCAAGAATTAATCGGTCACCAGGCTCAATCCAACAAGCTGGCGATTTGCATGGCCGTCCATATAAAGCTTCGAACGGTGCCATATCGATACTTGCCTGAATATAAAGGTGGTTAAATTTCGATTCAAATTTACTTATTCAAATTGAAATTTTGATTTACCTGATAACTATTATTATAAGTGAATTCAACCAAATGGAGATGGTCTTCCCAAGATCCACCGAAGTCAATAATGTAGGCTCGGAGCAGATCCTCTAAAATCTGATTCACCCTTTCAGTTTGGCCATCTGTTTGAGGATGATAAGCTGTGCTCAGATTCAGTTTAGTGCCCAAGACGTCCTGAAATGCCTTCCAGAATTTACTAGTGAATAAAGGGTCTCTATCGCACACAATACTAGATGGAACTCCATGAAGTCTAACAATCTCTCTCATATATATCACGGCCAAACTCAAAGCAGTACGAGTGGTCTTAACAGGAATAAAGTGAGCAGATTTTGTCAACCTATCAACAATCACCCATATACTCTCGTTACCCTTTCTAGTTCTCGGTAATCCATCAATGAAGTCCATAGAAATCTGATCTCATTTCCAACACGGAATCTCTAGGGGTTGAAGTAATCCTGCAGTCTTCTGGTGGTCGGCCTTAACTTGTTGGCAAGTGGTGCATCTACTGACATATATAGAAATATCCCTCTTCATCCCACTCCACCAATATAAACGCTTCATATTTCGGTACATCTTAGTGACCCCAGGATGAAATGAAAGTGATGACCGATGGTTTTCTCTAAGCACTTCTTGTCTCAATCCATCGACATTAGGGACGCAAATACGATTGTCAATCCTCAGAACTCCATTACTATCTATCTGTGCTCCCACTTTACTGTCGGTATTTCCAACTCTACCAAGCACTAACTCCTTCATGCGATAGAGCAAGGTGTCCTCATATTGTTTGTCCTTGATGCGATCCACAAGAGATGGGGAGATAACAAGCTGAAATAGCATGCCTTCTACAAGATTACAGCATGACAATGCTTTGCTACGGCTCAAAGCATCAGCTACAACATTTGCTTTCCCAGGAGTATAATTGATATCGAGATCGTATGCAGCTAAGAATTCAAGCCATCGAACTTGTCTCTGGTTCAAATCCTTCTGAGAAAAGATATACCTCAAGGACTTATGATCGGTGAATAATTCAAATTTAATTCCCAAAAGATGATGCCTCCACAGTTTCAAAGCAAATACAACTGCAAGAAGCTCTAGATCATGAGTTGCATAGTTTACTTCATGGATCTTCAACTGGCGGCCAGCATAAGCAATAACCTTTCCGCTTTGCATAAGAACAGCGCCTAAACCTTCTCGGCAAGCGTCTGTATAGACAGTTAATTCTTCACTTCCATCGATCACCGCAAGAACTGGGGCTGAAGTTAACTTACGCTTCAATTCATTAAAAGCTGATTCGCACTTCTCACTCCAAATAAACTTGACATCCTTTCGGGTTAAAGCAGTGAGTGGGGCAGAAATCCGGGCAAAGTGCTCAATAAATCTACGATAATAACCGGCCAAGCCCAAGAAGCTACGGATATCAGTAGGAGTTTTGGGAGTCTCCCAATCCTGTAGATAAATTTCAAATTAGAAAGGGATAAGAGGAATTGAATAGAAATAACGAATAGGATAGAACTTACATTGATTACGGCGATCTTAGCTGGATCGACCGAAATCCCATTTTCAGAAACTATGTGGCCCAGGAATCTCACTTCGTCTCGCCAGAAGTGGCATTTAGAGAATTTGGCCTTAAGTTGATGATTTCGGAGGGTTTCCAGAACATAAGCAAGGTGTGTCTTGTGCTCCTTCTCGTCTTTGGAGAAAACGAGAATATCATCAATAAAAACAAGAACAAACTTGTTAAGCACATCACGGAAGACTCGGTTCATCAAGTCGACGAAATAAGCAGGTGCGTTGGTCAAACCGAAGGGCATAACCAACCATTCATAGAATCCGTTCTCGGTACGGAAGGCTGTCTTATGAATACTATCTTCTGCTACTCTGAGTTGGTGGAACCCAGTGGCAAGATCAAGTTGGGAGAAAACTTTAGCTCCATGGAGCTGATCGAATAAATCATTGATGCGAGGCATCGGATAGCGGTTCTTGAGAGTGCGTTTGTTCAGCTCCCTGTAATCAACACACATGCGGAGAGATCCATCCGATTTGGTGACAAATACAACTACGGCGCCCCATTCAGAACAACTTCTCCTAATCAAACCTTTAGCAAAAAGATCCTCAATTTGAGTTTTAAGTTCAGCTTTTTCTTTAGGAGCCATCCTTCTGTGAGGAAGAACTACGGGAGTAGCTCCAGGAATAAGGTCAATGCGAAAATCGATTTCCCGTTTAGGTGGTAGGGAGTTGACCTCTCCAAATACATCGGGAAATTTCCGAACAATGGGGGTAGTGCTAAGATCATCCGGGTGAGCATCAAGAGAGAATATGAAGCTTCCGGCATATTTCTGCGGTGATTTGCATTCAATGACAAGTGGTAGGCCCTTGTCATTGACTAGAGAAATAGAACGAGCCTTGCAAGAAATAACAGCATCGAATTTCCTTAACCAATCAGCACCTAACAAGATGTCAAATGCTGCGAAGCCAAGAACATAAAAATCCCAAGTGAATCGATATCTTCCATACAAGAGCACAACCTCTTTGCAAATTCTACTAAGATTGGCAAGTCCTCCAATAGGGTTGGAGACGCATAAGGAAGTAATAGTAAGAGTAGGTTCTAAGTTGAGCTTATTACAAAGATCAATAGATATGAAGCTATGAGAAGCACCAGTATCGAATAATACCCTAATAGGTAAATCATGTAATGAAAAAGTACTTCGTAAGGTACCTTGGTCATCCTGAGCAGGCGGTGTAGGAGTGGTGATGGCAAAAACTCCAGATGGTGTGCCACGCTTGTACAGTGGGCAGTCTTTCTTGAAATGACCCGGTTGGAGGCAGACATAGCATAAGTCTTTCCTAGTCGAAGAAGGTGGTGGGACAGCAGCTCCGGTAGATGGACAACTATTAGCATAATGGCCCTTCTTATCGCATTTGAAGCAAGTGATATTAGCAAGGTCGATTGGGCTTTTCTGAGCATATCCCAATCCTGTAGTCTTCTACCAAGCTTTCTTTTGTTGATCAAAGTTCATCTTCCTCTTCCCAGGCTGGCTAGAGGAGGGCTGAGTAGGAGTGGCCTTGGCAGTAGGTCCCCTAGGCTTTGCCTCGTATCTAAGAGCATAGTCAACAAGCTCTGTGAAGGTGCAGTGAGTGTGGCCAGTAAGCAAGTCATAATACTCTGGTCTAGCTCCCAAAATGAACTTCTCGTTCTTTAGAAGCGGTGTATCAATCAATCCCGGGCCGAACTTGGAGAGTTCGTTGAATTTCCTCTCGTACTCCGAAAAGGTCATACTGCCTTGCTTAAGGTCCATGAAAGCTCTATAAAGTTGGGTTTTCCCAGCAGCGGGCATCCATTGTGCCGAGAAAGTATCCCTAATCAAAAGATAGACAAGATGAATAACATTCTAAAGATTAAAAGAAGAATTTAGACTACGAAATCCAAATAATTTTATACCTAAACTGGGCCCAAGTGATGGTGTTCTCCTCGATACGAGAAGTAACTGATTCCCACCAATCTTGCGCGGCATCCTGAAGTTGCCAGGCAGCAAGCTGACGCTTCTGAGCATCAGTGATCTCTAAACCAGAAAATATCTTCTCTAAGCCTTTAAGCCATTGCTGAGTCTCAATAATGTTCTCGGATCCAGAAAACTTAATACCTCCCAGCTGTGTATACTCCTTACTAAGAATGGTGAATTTGACAGGAGCTGGAGCGATGGGTGCAGCCTGAGCAGGACCATGGCCCCTTCCTCCTCTATGGTTTCCTCTGGTACCCATCCTGAAATACCAAAGAGATTATTAAAGCCAAAGGATAGAAAATCACAGAATTTTAAGGAAAGTCTAATCAATGAATCAAAAGAAGTTTGAAATGAAAGGATTTGGATATTGAACCGATTCTCCTCATTCTAGGGTATTGCTACCCTATCTCTAATGAGTTTATATATAATCCCAAACTAAGGTTTTTAGGGAAACCGAAGCTCTGATACCAACTGGAACAACCCGTATATTTGGACCATTTAAATTGACAATAATCCACACATGTCAACTTAAATAATACAAAACACGAATCATTATGGGATTATAAATACATAAATGTAAATGAGAATCAATACAACATCACAGAACAGTCACAGAATAATGCAGCGGAAAATACATCGTCATAATAGCAGTTCATGAAGCCACTATATAATATACAACAATGTCTCAACATCAAGTGACTAGTACCAAAAATGTCCAACAGACTAGGACATCAATACAGGAATATAAATAGACTGATAAAGATAAATGCTAAGCCTTCAGCATCTTCAACCAACCTTGATCAGCAACTGAATAGCTTCAGACTGACCCGAGCATATGCAAAAGAAACACTCGAGTCAGGACTCAAAATCTTATATAATTAAATCAAGTGCAAGGTAATAGTTCATAACTTAAAGATGGGTGAAATAACATCTCTAAGGATCCGATAAACTATCTATATATACAGTAGAATACGATAGATAGGTAATGCCTAATCAGTAAAGTACGATATTAAAATAGTGTTAAGTCATGGCCCATTCCATCCTTAACACGTTTTATTTCCAAGAGCATATACAAGACCGTAGTTTCCCCAAAACCGGAAGTCACCAGAGGGCAATCCATATACTAAAGGTACAAAACAAAACGTAGTGGTCGCGAATAGGATAATCAGTATGACAAGGTACATGAGGCGATACCAACTAGGATACTAGTAGTTGCGTGGTCCGGACTGATGTTGAGCATAGCAGCTACTACCTCAACACCGCGAAACAACACTCCCAAATCAAGGGGTGCACCCAAATCGAATCACAAAAGTAATAGATATGGTATCGAAGAAGTGCGTCCGCTAGAGGTAGCGAACCTCAATGGCCCGGCGCGGCTCCTGTTTTAGTCATGTCAGGGGTCGTCCAATATCGTTCTCTTTCTTCAGTCAACGCGTTCACCAAACCATCCACTTCATTCTGGATCAACACTTCGCGTGTAATAGTTATTAAAGTGGTTTTCGGTATCGACAGAGAGTATGTCCATATCCGATCCCGGTCTCTTTAATAACTACGTATTTATTACCCAATGGTCGGTTAACTTAACGTTTAAAACAAATCAAAGTCCAAAAGTCAAGGTGCAAATTTGACTTCCAAATTTTGACATTTCACGATTCAATTTATTTCGGATATTTAAAATCATATTTCCAAATGAAATCTGTAGTTCAAACATTTGAATTAACAATATAATTAAGTATTCGAGTTAAATTTAATAACTCACTTATTAAATTTAGTTCAAAATCAATTAATTCGAATTTTACCGGTTAATTAAGTTCGAATCGTTAAATCAAATTCTATTTATCTCAATTCATATTTACATTCATCGTTACATTAAATATAATCATAAATTTGATTAAATCAATTTCCTTAAATTTAAAATCATTTTACATTTAAATTATCGCTAAATTAAATCCATAAAACTTTAGTTAGTTTCGTATTCCATTTTAAGTCAAAATTTCCTAAATCTAAATTATTATTTATGACAAGTTCAAATCTATTTAATTTAAAACTCAGTCTAAATCTAAATCTACCAATCTAATAAATTAAATTATTAAATTTTAAAACTCACTTGTTTTAAATCTTATTTCAATCAAATTCTCCAATTCATTTTTCTTTAATTAAATAGATTTATTAATCCGTTTCAATTAAATCCATTAAGTCGTTACTTGATTTCCAAACAAATTATTAAGTTCATTCCTTAATTTCAAATAGATTTCAATTTCAAAATAATTTTGTTGACCAATCGGGTTTCTTATTTTTAATTGTCTATCCTAGGCCAAGTTGTTTAAGTGGATATTTATCATTTCAACCCGATATCATTCAATATAAAGCATAGCAAAGGGAACTTGCAGTGTGATAACTGGGATGGTGTCAAAGTAAATAAACAAGCAATAGCAACCATACATAACCATTTAACAATTTATTCAAATAATCCCGAAATAATCATATTAACTCACATTTGTTATTATGCAAATTAATACAATTATTCCTAGAATCCTACGGATTAAAGATTATTACATTATGATTTTTACTTGGTGTCCGTTATCAAATTTCTACATCAATCGTACTTATCAATTTTAAGGTCACTATTATTTACCCTAATTATCATCATATTACAGTTCAACATGTTTAATCAACTTAAACAATACATGGCGTCAAATTTTTAGAACTTAACAGTTTATTTCAACCAAATTTTAACAACCAACAATTTAATATCCAATTTAATATTAACGACAATTATCACTTGATTTTCATAGCATAATAGATTGAGTCGTGAATGAAATATTCACCTTGCGAGGTTAGAGAAGATGACGAAGCACGAAGACGAATAGATAAATAGACCCTAATAAACACGACGCAAAACGAGCACAAACTGCAATCAACAAATAATTAATCAATAATTTGTTTACTACAATATATATATATATTGATTTGAATATATACAAACCATACCCAACAAGGAACTAGATACAAAATAAGGTAGATGGAAGCCTAGGCCTGAGATCCCGGATCAGCTACAACTGTTAAGCAAACGAACAAAATCTGAGATATTGTAGCCCATATAATAAAATCAACTTCTCTATACTTTGCAAACTAATACATTTTGTATATACTATGTATTCAAAGAAAGCATGGTGGTCGGGATCAGAACTGTGGTGATGAGGGACGAACTAGGCTGGGACAGAAGGCTGGACTGGGCAGAGCTGGGCAGAGGATGAGAGGGCGGACTGGGCTGGACAGGGGCTGGGCTGGCAGGGCTGGGCAGAGGATGGGAGGGCGGACTGGGCTGGACAGGGGGCTGGACTGGCAGGGCTGGGTGGAGGCTGGATGGAGGCTGGGTGGAGGGCTGCTGGGCTGGGAGGGGCTGGAGGGTGGGAGGGCTGCATGGACTAGGGAGCGGGTGGAGGGGGTGGAGGGGCTGGATGGAGGATGGGTGGAGGGCTGCTGGGCTGGGAGGGGCTGGAGGGCTGGTAGGGCTGAGGAGCGGGTGGAGGGGGTGGAGGGGCTAGGTGGAGGGTGGGTGGAGGATGGGTGGAGGGCTGCTGGGCTGGGAGGGGGAAGAGGGGCTGGAGGGGCTGGAGGAGGCTGGGTGGGGGGGGGGGGGGGGGTTGGAGGGGCTGCATGGAGGGTGGGTGGAGGGCTGCATGGGCTGGGAGGGGGAAGAGGGGCTGGAGGGGCTGGAGGAGGCTGGGTGGAGGGGTTGGAGGGGCTGGGACTGGAGGGACTGGGTGGAGGATGGGTGGAGGGCTGCATGGGCTGGAAGGACTGGAGGGGCTGCAGGAGGGTGGGTGGAGGGCTGCATGGGCTGAGAGGGCTGGAGGGGCTGTAGGAGGGTGGGTGGAGGGCTGCATGGGCTGGGAGGGGGAAGAGGGGCTGGAGGGGGCTAAGTGGAGGGTGGATGGAGGGGTTGGAGGGGCTGCATGGAGGGGCTGGGACTGGAGGGGCTGGGTGGAGGGCTGCATGGGCTGGGAGGGCTGGGAGGGGGCTAAGTGGAGGGGCTGGGGTTGGAGGGGCTGCGGGAGGATGGGTGGAGGGCTGCATGGGCTGGGAGGGGGAAGAGGGGCTGGAGGGGGCTAAGTGGAGGGTGGGTGGAGGGGTTGGAGGGGCTGCTTGGAGGGGCTGGGACTGGAGGGGCTGGGTGGAGGGCTGCATGGGCTGGGAGGGCTGGAGGGGCTGCAGAAGGGTGGGTAGAGTTTTATTTTCTGGAGTTCATAAAAAAAAGAAAAAGTGAAGAGAGAAGAAGGAGCTGAGTTTGAGCTGTAACCTTTTGCAAAAATAGTGAGAGAAGAAGGTGGGGTTGGCTTCTCTTTGCTTACAGTGAAGTATAATAAATAACGAATAGGGGGGGGGGGGAAAGACAGCGAATAGAATTTGCAGAGGTATAGAAGACAGCTGTCACATGAAGTGAAACAACGCAATTAATGTTGCAGAAGGCTCAGTGCACAGTAAAACAATGATGGTTTCACAATGGAGGCTATTGGTGTTCCCAAGGTCAGCTGACTAGCTCCAAAATTTGAAAGCTGAAATGTTGGGTACCGGTTTGCGCTGCGTAACGGACCGGTGTGTGCTCCGTTAACAATTATAATTTACAACGCCGAACTCCGATTGACACAAACAAATATACCGTTTTGATCAGCGCGACGAGGCGGACACAACGGTATGAAGATATTTATGGTTTGACATTGTTTGCGGAGTGGTAAATCTTATTGAACCATTTGCACGAGTGAACATTTTAACTAGCAATTAAAAGCGAAATTTGACGAAACGAAATGCGCCGTCAAGTTCAGAATATTTTTCTTATGCAACATTGAGAAAAAATATTTGAGTTCGGACAATAGGAAATTTACACATAGAATTTTAACTAATAGGTAAATGTGACGATCGTAATTTACTTCAATATTTTTCAACGAAATTTGGCGCACGCCTATGTCTATCTAGACGCATTCCAAATGCGAAGTTTGAACGGTAACGGAAATCGTTTGTGAATATTTGAAATTCCTATTATGGGGAATGCAGCAAAACACCAAAGAATAAGATCGACGGAGCTAAAGATATCCGAATTTTGAAAAACGAAAAATGACGCCTTTGTCAGAAAATGATTTAGAATTTTTCTATGTAAAAATATTTAGGTTTGGAAGATGAAACTTTCACGGTTTTAAAATGAACTGATGGGCAGTAAAATGCGCACGAAGTTTACTGCCGTATTTTCCGACGAAACTTTACCCATCTCTACAATCATCTAGGCGCAATTTAGAAACAAAGTTTGGACGTTGATTGAAACCGTATGTAAGTTCCACATTTTTAATTAAAATAACGGTTCTAAAATTTTTAAATTGGGTTGGAATTTCAGGGTCGTTACAGGCTGGATATTATTGGAGGTTTGTAAAGGATTTCTCGTTGATAGCAACACCGATGACTAAGCTAACGTGAAAGGATGTGAAGTACGTGTGGATCGATAAGTGTGAGGAAGCATTGCAGAGCTTGAAGCACTTATTGACCCATGCACTTGTGTTGGTTGTTCTGGAGGGGAATCAGGATTTTGTAGTATATACATATGCGTGTGGAACTAGATTAGGAGTTGTGTTGATGTAGAGAGGTAAAGTGATTGCCTATGCTTCTAGACAGCTTACACCGCATGTGGTTAAAATATCCGACGCATGATTTGGAGTTGGTTGCAGTGATTTTTGCATTGAAGGTGTGGAGACATTACCTTTTGGGAGAGAGGTTTGAGCTATATATGGATCATAATTCGTTGAAGTGTTTGTTCTCTCAGAAGGAACTGAACATGAGACAGTAGAGATGGTTAGAGTTTATTGCTGCTTATGATTTTGGGATTGAGTATACCCCAGGAAAAGGTAATAAGGTGGCAGATGCACTTAGCAGGAAACATCGGAATGCACTGTTGGCGATGATTGCTGAGTGGAAGGATTTGGAAGCATTAACGGCATGTAGGTTGCAGTGGAGATCTGAGGCTGGATATAGTGGAGAAAGTGTTATGTTGTCTTGTTTAGAAGTTTGACCGGTAATGATCGAAAGGATAGATTCTAAATAGGAGTAGGATCCAGTTTTAGTTGAGCGGATCAGGAAGTTAAGGGAAGGAGTCGAGAGCGGTGACTTGATGGATTTCAAGCTTGACCACAATAGGTGGTTGAGAAAGAAAGGGAGGTTATGTGTTCCAAATGTGTGAGGCATTAGGAAAGAAGTTTTGGAGGAATGTCATCATTCAAAGTTCACTATTCATCCAGGAGGAACTAAGATGTGTCAGGACATGAAGAGAAGTTTCTTGTAGGGAGGTATGAAGAGGGATTTTGGCTTATGGGTAAAGCAGTGTTCGAACTGCCAACAGGTAAAGACCGAACATCAGAAGCCGAGTGGATTGCTTCAGCCATTGGATATTCAAGTATGGAAATGGGATTCTATTTCTATGGACTTTATAAACGGCTTACCAAGATCTAGTAAGGAAATGAAAGTATATGGGTCATAGTGGAGATTGACAAAGAGTGCCCATTTCATTCTAGTCAAGTCAAATAGGACGGCACCTGTATTAGTGAAGTTGTTTATGAAGAATGTGGTTAGACTGCATGGAATTCCTAGTAGTATTGTTAGTGATAGAGATTCCTTGTTCACTAGTGAGTCCTGGAAGAGTGTACAGGATATTTTAGGAACCAAGCTCAAGATGAGTACTAGTTACCATTCGCATAGTGATGAGAAAACGGAAAGAGTTAACAAAGTCTTGGAAGATTTGTTGCGAGCTCGTGTGTTTGATTTTGGGGGATCATGGGAAGACCACTACATTTAGTCGAGTTTTCATATAACAAAGTTATCAGACTAGTATTGGGATGGCACCATTTTAAGCTTTGTATGGAAGACCATTCTAATCTCCCGTATATTGGTTAGAGACTAAGGATAGGTTGGTTCTTGGTCCGGATTTAGTTAGAGTAGTTGTGGAGAAGATTGAGTTGATTCGAGCTAGAATGAAGGAGGCTCAGTCTAGGCAAAAAAGTTATGCAGATAGAAGAAGGAAAGACTTAGAGTTTTCTATTGGAGAGCTGGTTTTTATTAAGATGTCATGGATGAAGGGTGTAATTAGATTTGGAAGATAAGGGAAGTTGGCAACGAGATTTGTAGGACCTTTTTCCTATTATAGTAAGGATCGAGAAAATAGCATATAGAGTAGAGTTACCAAGCAGTTTGGCAGGTGTCCATGATGTTTTCCATATTTCTCATCTTAGAAAGTGTGTTAGAGACCCGTAGACTACTATAGTACCGACAATGTCAATGGATTGAGTAGTAGATCCGGATTTGAATATAGTAAGAAAGCCGATTCGTACAGTCGCGAGAGATGAGAAGAGGCTAAGGAACAAGACAATCATATTAGTGAAAGTCCAGTGGAGCGACGATGAGAGAGACTGTACTTGGGAGACTGAGAGCAGGATTAGAGATGATTATCCTGATTTCTTTGATGGTATGTTTTACCTTTTTGATTGATTTGTAATGTACCTTATCGCAATTTCGAGAACGAAATTCTTTAGGGAGGGGAGTTTGTAATGACCCTAATTTTAGTAACATTATATAGGATATTTAATTAGCTAAATAAAATAAAATAATTTGATGGTTAGGAGATTGAGATTTGATTGTGATAAGGGGTAACCATGCCATTTAACCAATGAACTAAAATAAAATGTGTTAGGAAATAAGTAAGGGGTAAAATAGGAAAATGATCATTCTAATACCCCAAACCCATGGCCATGTATTCTACACGTTCATTTTCATTTGCAAAAATCAAATATTTAGGCCGACCACCATTTTAGAGAACTAGAGGAAGAAAGCTAAACCAAAATTAAATTCACTCAAATCTCAAATCCTTAATCTCAAAGCTAAGGTGAATAATTACTACATATCACTTTTCCGATGTTTTCATTTTTAAGGATAATTCGAAATTGTTTTGCACGATTAAGCCATGTTTTGAATGATTAAGTGATTATCTATGCTTGTTGATGATTTATGCTTGTTCATATAGATTTTATGATATGTTTTGATGTAAAAATCCTATTAAATGACATCCAAATGCCTTGCAATTTTAGATATAGAACAGAAATGTTATTTAGGATATGGGTTTCAAATTTCATAATTTTCTGAATTTATGTGGATTTTATATTAATTTTCTAGTTTAGAAAATGATTTTTTGGGTATTAAATTATTTACGGATTAATAATTATTATTTTGGGACTGAAATTAATATATGTTAGAAAACATATTAAAAGTGATTTTCTGGAATTTTTTAAGAATTTTCCTAAGTGTTTTGTTGAATATATAAAATTATTTAAGGTATGGGAGATAAATGTTTTATATATTTATAAAAGGAAAAGAGGTATTTTGTAAATAAAATAATTTGTTTATTTCTAAAATATTGGCAGCACTTTTAGAAAAGAGAATTTTCATCAATAGGAATTTGGCAAACAAAGCAGGTTAGTTGAAAAGTATTTCTCTTTTAAGTTAAAAACAAAATTTACATGCTTTTTGCATGTTACGCCTCTTTCGAAACCAGGGGTTCCGACCTAGGTGTTCCGCCACCTTTGCTATCGAAACCAATGCGTATGGTATCAATACACTTGGTACGTAGCGAATTGGAGAAAGACGGAAGGAACTGGCTCGAAACATTGGGTTCCGATAGGGTCGAAGCATGCCTTTGTTTTAAAATGAAATAGTGCCTGCTTTGCTTTCGAAGGAAGTGCTTTCGACTTGGTTAAATGTTTTCAAATAAATGGTTTGGAATGGGTTGCGCCTTTATTTTGAATAATTGCTTTTGAAGGGGTCAAAACGCCTAGCTGTCGCTTTTCTTACCTTTCGAAGTCAATGGTTTCGGAAGGTGTACTTTGCTTTTAAAACAAGGCCACTTCTTCAATGCTTTCAGAAGGTTGGTTTCGACACCATCCCTTCTTTACTTAGGAATTGCTTTCGAAAGATAGGCTTTCAATTTAAATGGTTTTAATGAACCTTTTTGCTCTGTTGAAGGTGGAACCCAAATGGTTTTGAAGAAGATGGTCTTGATTGGTTTTGAAAGGTGTTTTCCACGTTTTTTAAATTGAACCCAAGTCCTTTCGAAAGGTTTGTGTTTGTAAAGGTTTTGATGCTTTCGAAAGGTTTTAAGTGAAGGTTTCAAAGTGGTGGTTCCCTAATGAATTCGAAAGGTTTCGAAGGAAAGTTCTAACTGTTTCGAAAGGTTTGAAAGGGAAGGTTTTGTAAAGGTTTCGAAAGGCAATGTTTAAAGGTTTTAAAAGAAAGATGTCTATGTTTATAGCTTTCGAAAGAGATGGTTTAAATGATTTCAAAAGGTTTATAAGAAAGGTTTCGAAAGAAAGGTTTTGGCTTTTCGGCCTATGTAACACCCCTCATTTTTAGATAATTAAATAATCAAATAATTATAAACAGTGAAAATGAGTATTTTTGGAATTGTCAGAATATGGCCTCGAAACTTATACCATTGTGTTCGTGGCGATTTTGTGATTAATTTACATATATAATATGCCTCGAACGGACTTCGTATGAAAAAATTATTAACGTTCGAAGTTCCGTATCGAATAATAATTATACGTGTAAATGTGCGTAAATATATTTGTTAATAAATATATGCGCGTATAAATTCCAGAAATAGACGTGCGTCATAAAGGAAATAAATTCACATAAGAAATTAGAGATAAATAATTAACATTAATAGGCAATGTTAATCAAATTAGCAATTAAGGGAAATTAATGTACATTAATTAGCAACGTTTGAATTTCAAAATAAACTTGTGTTATAAAAGGAATTAAATTTGCAATTGATGGAAATTAATTAGAATGAATAGGCAACGGTTAAAATTTAACATTTAAAAATAGAGGAAATAAATTAATACGTATAAAACAAAAAGGCTAGACACGTAAAAACTGACGCGTTTCGCTTGTTTTTAAAGGCTAGATTTCAGAAGCTTTAAACGAACGGACGACGTTGCTTTGGTTCTCTACAAATAAACGTGCAGGGCTAGCCTTCAAACCCATATTTTTCTAAATACGCATGGAAGCCCTGTCACTTTTCATTCTCCTCTAATTCTTCAGAAATCAAATATATTAGATTTAGGTTTTCTGATTTGCAATTTGGAGGTAGAAACTGTAGTTCTAGAGAAGAGATGTCCAAATTAAGCTGTTCGTATGAGGTGAGTTTTCAAATATATTTTTCTAGTTTATCCGTTTATTTTTCTTCAATTAGATCCAGATTTATAAATCCATACAAATTCCGGTTTGTGGATCCAAATAGGGTTGCAAATGGGAAGGTTATGGATAATAGAACTGGACTAAAAATTAGATCTGGAATTTGGAGTGTTTTCATATCAGTTGAGTGGATGTAAATTATATATCTTTTATGTTGATGATATATATTATCATTAGATTCCCATTAAATATTTTAATTCAGCATTTGAACTAATTTCAGTAATTAGTTCTACTAGTTAGTTATGTTGAAACTGTAAATTTTAAAAGCGAAGTGTACTTTTATTTAAATGTTATTTATATGGAAAAAGAAAGGAATCCAATTAAATATATGTAATATTAGGCTTAAAAATTATAGAGAAAGGCATAAGCCTAAAATTGAGAAATTTATAGTAAATTATGTTAAAATTCGGGGAATGAAATAAAAAGGGGAAATCTAATAACTTGATTTGGAAATTAGTGATAGATTAGTTGGCTAGTTTAGAAAAGAGAATAGATTTCCATAGTTTAATATTGTAAGAAAAACGGTAAACGTAATTGCATGAATAAAAGCAAGAAAAATGGTATTGGTGCAAAATAGAGACATTACTGTATTTTGCATTATCCAACAATTAAAGGAACAATAAAAGATATATCTTGCAGTTACGAGTAATTGTTTATGGCATTATTTTGTATTAAAATATGGAAATGGATTTTAGTATAGTTTTTCTAACCAACCAAATTGAATAGAACTACTTCCTAGAATAAAAGAGAATAGCGTGAAGCGTTAAAGAAACTAAAGAAGAGGAAATAATCAAGTTAAATATTTGACAAGACTAGAAATAATAAATAGAAAATGTGACTAGATCTGCATATACTGCGCAAATAGTAGAATAAAAATTAAAGCAATTATTATGATAAGTAATTTGTGACAGTTGGACGAAGTCCCAAGCTAAGATCGGCATATAATATAAGAGAACTAAAGATAATTTAGTATCATAATAAAAGAAGACAAACTAGAGTAGAACAGAGACACTTGCAATTACATTTATAACATGTAGGTTATAAAAGAAAGAAAAGAATATAAGAGTGACAATTGCAAGTATAATTGTAATACGTGGGTTATAATTAAAAATAAAGAAATAGAAGAGGCTTATTTTATCAAACTTAGATCTTGGTTTAAGTTAATAAGCAAAAATAATAGAAGTGGCCCGTACCGGCAGCTTTCCCTTTTAGGTATAGGACTGATGATCTCACTAATGGGTGGGGTTGGGCATGTTGATTAGGGTAAATAAGTAGCCAACAGAATAAGAAAAGTAAACTAAATGCATAATAAAAGATTAGACGTAGGTTCTAATAAAATGGTAAGGGGCATTTGGAGCAGCCCGAAGGGAATTTGGATAAATAGCCTAACGAAGAAGTTTATCGTAGATTTTTAGTATAGAAAGAGCACGTCCAACTTACTTATTTTATGCTAGAAGGTAGTACGAGACTTCAACAGGATGTGAGGATACTCTAGGATGGCCCTCTGGGGTAGGCCTAACAAAGCTACACCCCCGGAGGCAAGTCTGTAGGTGTTCCATCAAGAGAGTATGCCTTGACTTCTTTTGCATTGCAGGCATAATAAAGCGGACCTTTGTAGGAAGTCAAAAGGTTGATGATGGAGTAGGATATTTGTATGACACCGTACTCTAGTTTGCGAGTAGGTTATATTAGGCAGGACCCATAAGGATAGTCGCTTGCGGATATCAGCCATCATCAGTCAGAGCGAGTTTGGGAAAGTCTAGAGTTAAACCAACAAGCCAATGATTCTTTCACTATCGAGACATTGGATGAGGGGCACAATCAATTGGATGTTTAGATTGTTTGCAGTAAGGCACAACCACTTAGCTCTTGAAAGGTCTTTCGATTAGTTGAGGGGGGACTGCATGGGGCCATATCCATGATGAGAAAAGAGACAGACCAAGTAGAATATCTATATTGTAGGCCTAACGAAGCGGACCTTTATAGATATAGAAAATCCCCGATTGAGTTCGTACAAGGTAGACATTGTTGGCGGAATCTAGGGAGTAGACAGAACGATTACGTGTAGTCCTCAGGGTACGCACTGGCTGGTACATTGTGGATGTCCGAGCACTAGTATAAGCTAGTACGGATGTAGTTTCACGTTTTCATAGTAGATGACAGAACATCTTTATTGTAGGCCTCACGAAGCTGTTCTTTACAAATGTTGTTACAGTACGCTCTAATAGCGAGACTATGGAGTCCTTTTCCTGGAGGATACGGAAGGTACTATGGGTAGTACCTAGGACCGATGCGGTCTTTGGGCACGTAGCTACATATATATATTGGTTATAAGGTCTTAGTCTACTAAGGAGTAGATGTGTACGATTCATGCACAGTGGCGAGAGTATTATAAACCCAATAAACCTAATATAATAGAAAATGGAAATAGAATGGTATATGTAGGATTATGCTTAGAAGTGTATAATTTGTCCATTCACCGGTACTTTAGTTCTGACCCCTTCCTTATATCATCCCACAGGTTAGATAGATGACAGAGATTTTCCAGCTTTGTGACACTTGTTTAGAAAGTGTTATTGCCTTGGTGAGTATTTACTTACTATTATATTTTAGTTAGTTCCGCTGGGAGATATTTATTTGAGCTTTGATATATTTATGTTTGCCTATATGCAGGATACCAGATACCCAACTCGGGATTCATTGGGCTTGGATTTTAGCATTTTTGCGAAAAATCCGGACCCACTGGAATTCGGGTCATTACATTTGGTATCAGAGCTTAGGTTAGTAGATCCTAAGTAAATTAGGAAATATGAGTGAACGTATTTGTATTTTTGAATAAAATATAAATATATTATGTACTAAAATCCAAGTAGTCTCCAATTATAGATTTTAACATATGGAAAGTTTTTAGAAGTATATTTTTGCATAGTTTTCTAGTCCGGTTTGGGATGACCCAAGGGTGTTGAGCCCTATGTTATTGCCGATTTATAGTGTACAATAAGCTATGTTTTGAGAGAAGATTGGTATCCATATGTTATAGGAAGTGGGAAAGTTCCCAAGGGATAGTAGGGAGAGTATTTTTATTTTGGAAAGAATAAGAGATTTTATTAAGGAAATGAGATTTCCAAGGTTTAGGAAGGGTATTCCTAGGGTAGTAAGAAGAAAATCCACTTTATATCTAGCCTAATAAAATGAAACTTTTGGAATTGAAAAGTTGAAAAATATAATTATTAATATGTTTGAGTAAGTAAATATTAGGTTTTTGAAAAAAATAAAAGTGGTATGAAATTTTGAATTGGTTTTTATATGATGTAAATTTGGTTAAAAGTGGAATTCTGTAACAACCCGAGATTTCACAGTATTATTATTATCATCATGTGTCGATTTAACTGGGTTGCTAATTGTTTGGCGTCTAAATAATCGGAATTCTTTTAAATATCAGATAGAAATTCTTCTTTCAATTTGGGAAGTATTATACGTGGGCTTAAAAATTTAGTTTGGCCCGTGTTGTTTTGCGTTGTCGAGATGGTTATCTCCACTTGTTCTCTTTTTCCCCAACCCGTTCATTTTTCGTTGAGAAAACCTAAATCAAAAAAAAAGAAAAAGGAAAAGAAAATAAACAAGGGCGGCTCATTTCGTTCGTTCCTTCGATCTCTCCTCTGTGAGAATTTAGGGCTTGTGAAAATGAATGCTCCTCCTTCGTTCTTTGCTCTGATAACTAGGGTTTCTATATGAAGTCGCCGCTCTCAGTAGTTCGATCGAATGCAATTGCTGTTCATCTGATTCGTTTCGACAATCGATTGTCTTCTTGACTTGTGCTCGGCTGCTTGTGGAGTCGTCTTCACTTCGAATGCTAAGGTGAGTGGATAACCGCTCACATCTAATTCCAGCTAGGTTTATTCGTGTTCGAATTTGATGATTTTCAGTTGTATTCGTTTTTCTGGGATTTGTTGTTAGCTGTTCGATTTTCGTTGGAGGTTGATGATTTTCTCTGTTGTGTTCAATTCGATTCGTGAATTTCCATCTTGACTTTACTGTGTATTTATTTTAGCCGCTTCCCTGTTGATTAGTTCATCTGTAATTTCATCCTTTACCATGGCCTTGACATCATAGCTGCAGTTGTCTGGTTGCTTCCAGTTTTGCTTGAATTGTCGTTGTAGCATGTATCACTCGGTTGCATTGATTTGCTCCACTTTGTCACTGCTGTCATGTTTGCTGTGATCATGTACTTGCTTGCACATTATTGATGTCTGGTCAGTTGATGTTTGGTCTGGTCTGTGAGTTTGACATTGTTGTCTTGGCCTTGACCGTTGTTTGTTCCTCACACTGTAGCCATGAAACAAGTCGCATCCCCTGTTAATTGCTTTAAACTATCACTTCCTTATCCCTATATATGCAATTGTATACATTGATTTAGACTTAAGTGAAAACTCCTTTATGTGAATGGTAGCAGTTTGTTCCATTTGGTTTGTACGTCCCTTTATTATGATTTTGTTGCAGTAAATATATAGAGTTTCGAAATCTTTATATGATCTAAAATAATGCCAGGTCTTGAAATCCTGTGCAAATTGTTTGACAGACTTCAAGTGGTCTTCATACATGTGTATGCAGTCACGTATGTATATACATAAATTGATATGTATATATGTATGTTTGAATTGCATTTTTCTTTTGAAGTCATTGATGACATTTGTTGCTGTTTCACTGAAGTTTGAACTTGAGCTACTGTGGTTCACTTGCTCATCTCATTGCTGTCATTTGTACATTTTGAATTCTTGTTTGTTGATTCATCTTGAGCACTGTTTTCATGTTGATGCTTCTGTGATCTTGGTCTTGTTGAGTTTGGTGCCTTCATGTGTCTGCATTTCATTTCTGGTACTTGTGCATGTTGTGCTTTTGATTTCCCAGTGCATACATCTGACTGGTGTATGTTCCTTGGACAGTTTCATTTGCATGTTGAATTGACTCTGGCCTGTCTGTATTTGTAAAATTTGCATCATTAGCCTGGTTGTTCTGTAGTTCCTTGTTGCCACCTCTGTTTCACTATTGTTCAGGTTGTACTTATTATTTTACTGCATCATGTGGGCAGTCTTTGCCTGTGCATGTTTGTCACCTGATCCGGTACACCTGATGTTGCTGTCTTCATTTGGCATTTGGATTTGTTTGTGTACTTCACAGCTATATGTGCTTATTGTATATATTGGCTGTCGTGCACTGGTTATCTTCACAGCATTGTATAATTCGAAGTCCGGTTCAAGTTGCAGTGATACCGCTTGCATTCTGGTTTCTCTGTACTTGATCCTCTGAGTTGCTTGTAGTAGTGTTGACTTTGTTGAAGTTTCGCTCTTAATTGGTTTGGGGCATACTTGCTTCCCAGACCAGTTGCATTATAACTATTGAGGCAGTGGTATTGATTTTTGAATCTTCACTTTCTCCTCATCATTGAGGCTATACTCTTGTTTGCTGCATTTATGTTTTACGATAGCACTGTCCAGTTGAGTTTGAGTCGTACAACTCGAACTTGATCTCGAGATGGTGCCATTTGTTGTGATTTTCATTGAGCTTCCGTGTATTTCATCGCGGTAGTGGCGAGGCAGTGCACGCGTGCGTGTACTGCAGCCACACCGAAAATTTGATTTGGATTTGCTGTTTTTTTGTTTAACACTGTTCAGTGTTATATCTGCCGTTATCCGATTCTCTAGCGAGGAGTTGGATATACGAGATTTCTGTGACTGTCGTCTATTTAAATTATTACTGCCTATATGCACTAATAAACTGGTTTGAATTAGACTGACCTGGGTATTATTTTCTTTTGAATGTAATACTCGGGTCAGACCCGAGTTATTTCAGGTTGTAGATTTTCTTCTTTGAGTTGCTGTTCAGGATTCGAAGACTTTTCACATCTTCTGAAGTTGTCGGTGTCATTTTGTAGTAGTCGTGTCATTGTATAGAACGATATGTATTCATGTATATTAGTCGATAATGTACTTGTATATATAACTTCTAGAGTCGACAGTGGTAGTTGTATCATATGTATTGTGTCAACTATGTATTAACTGACATCATATATATATATGAGACTTTTGTTTTAATCTGTGTTCCGCATTTATATTATCTGTGTTATTGTTATATCTAATGTCCTAAACTATTATGAACTATCGTAGTTTGTTTTATACTGATAATTGGGTGTGTCGATGGGAGTAAATAAATGATAAATGAAAAATAAAAAGTATATACCACTCCTGTCGAGATAACCAATATTAGTGTAAGGTCAACTACGGATAGTCGCTCCTATCCAGCCTTATTCTTCGTAATAATAGACAGTATTTCTTTTAATACTCTTTGTTATCATGAGCATAGAGGTGGGGCGTTTCAGTTGGTATCAGAGCTTGGGGTTTATGGACATAATATAAAACTTAACTCGGATGGAACATATGTTACAACTATTGGTCGATGTTTTAATTGTGTTTGAGTCAAAACTAAAGTTTGAAGATTTGGATGAAATTTTTAAATATCTTTATTTAAAAATAATAGTGAAATTGAGTTCTGATGATTTGATTGATTTGTGTTCCGTTTATCAGAGTGCGCAGCGGAACCAGTGAAACTGTCTTCGCTGAGTACAACTGATAATCTTTTTGATTTAAAAATCAAAATACGAAAGTGATATGAATTTCAATTGTTGTTTACATAGCTGTAATTATTTTATTTGTTTGAGAATTTCGAATCCGAATTGAGGATTCGAAGAAGTTGCAGATATGTGATTTTTGTTGAAATTTCCGCTGGCTTTCTTTTGTACTAATCATCTATTGATTAGATTTTTGCTGTTTTAAATTATCTTCATTGAAGATACATTTGAATGATTCTTTGTTCATTTTGTAGTACGTGCAAAAATTTAAATTGCACGTTATTGCATTTATTTTACGTTGAACCGATGCTTGGTTATGATACGTATTTTGTTGTCGTTATTTTTATAACGGGATTTTTACACCAATGCTGAATTTTGAGGCACGGTGTTTTGTTGACAATTTTAATGAATGAAAATTCACTGATGTCACATTTTGATGTGAATTCTTTTGATGAGATATTTGATGTTTTAAAAATTACTGTCGCTTTGACTTCAGTAACAGTCAAATTTTTAAAAAGTGAATTTTCAAGCGGTTATTCCGCAATACTGATGTGTAACCGTTTTTACGGTATTTTGAGAAGTACAATTTCCTTATCGAAATTGTTACTGATTTGCTGTTTTAATCACGTGATTGGAAAATCGTTTTAAAATGAAAATTGTTTTATAAATTTTAACGATTTGCGTTTTCAAAAGAATGAGAAAGCGACTTAAACGATTCAGCAAAATCGAGGACTATGACCCCTTTCTTTTACTGATTCGCTTAACTCCGGACTTGTCCAGTTGAGAATGCGAATTGTTATTTTTACAAAATAAATAAAAATTGTTTTCAAAAACTTTACAGTTTGCGATTTCAAAGGAATGAGGAAGCGATTTAAACGTTTCAGCAAAATCGAGGACTATGACCCCTTTCTTTTACTGATTCGCTTAATTCCGGACTTGTCCGTTTGAGAATGTGAAATGTATTTTTTTACAAAATACACAATTTCGCACTTTCAAGGAAACGATGAAGAGATTTAAACGATTTAGCAAAAGTGCGGAGTATGGAACCACACTTTTACTATTTCGGTTAATTCCGGACTCGTTAATTGAATATCTGTTGTTTTGATGATTTTGATGAATTTTACACTTTCAAGGAAACGATGAAGAGAATCAAACGATTTAGTAAAACACGTGGTATGGGACATGTGCGTTTGCCATTTCGGTTAATTCCGGACTCGTTAATTGAAATATTTGATGCTTTCGTGTGCTTTCGAGCCACTATGATGGACCTTCGGGTCATATGATGGACCTTCGGGTCATATGATGGACCTTCGGGTCAAATACCAGTACTAGACCTTCGGGTCACTCTGCGGACCTCCGGGTCAATCTGATGGGCGCCAAAATTATGTTGAGTACTTGGTAGGCTTCGGCCATATGTTGTTGCACGTGCGGCGAATTAAAAACTCGCCATCTGATGGGATCGATCCAAGCTTTTATGTTGATTTTCTAGTCTTCTTAATTGATTTCTAGATATTTGTTGTTTCCAATTATCTGCAGGTAATTGGATATTTGTTGATATGAGTTCTGGTTATCATTTTTGATAATCAGATATTTGTTGTTTCTAATTATCGCTTGTGATAATTAGATATTTGTTGATATGAGTTCTGGTTATCGTTTTTGATAATCAGATATTTGTTGTTTCTAATTATCGCTTGTGATAATTAGATATTTGTTGATATGAGTTCTGGTTATCGTTTTTGATAATCAGATATTTGTTGTTTCTAATTATCGCTTGTGATAATTAGATATTTGTTGATATGAGTTCTGGTTATCGTTTTTGATAATCAGATATTTGTTGTTTCTAATTATCGCTTGTGATAATTAGATATTTGTTGATATGAGTTCTGGTTATCGTTTTTGATAATCAGATATTTGTTGTTTCTAATTATCGCTTGTGATAATTAGATATTTGTTGATATGAGTTCTGGTTATCGTTTTTGATAATCAGATATTTGTTGTTTCTAATTATCGCTTGTGATAATTAGATATTTGTTGATATGAGTTCTGATTATCGTTTTCGATAATCGGATATTTGTTGCCTTTAATTATCGCTTTTGATAATTAAATATTTGCTGATTTGAGATTTAATTATCGCTTTTGATAATTAAATATTTGCCGATTTGAGATTTAATTATCGCTTTTGATAATTAAATATTTGCCGATTTGAGATTTAATTATCGCTTTTGATAATTAAATATTTGCTGATTTGAGATTTAATTATCGCTTTTGATAATTAAATATTTGCTGATTTGAGATTTAAATTATCGCTTTAGATAATTAAATATTTGTTGATTTGAGATTTAATTATCGCTTTAGATAATTAAATATTTGCTGCTTTGAGATTTAATTATCGCTTCAGATAATTAAATATTTGCTGATTTGAGATTTAATTATCGCTTTTGATAATTAAATATTTGCCGATTTGAGATTTAATTATCGCTTTTGATAATTAAATATTTGCCGATTTGAGATTTAATTATCGCTTTTGATAATTAAATATTTGCTGATTTGAGATTTAATTATCGCTTTTGATAATTAAATATTTGCTGATTTGAGATTTAATTATCGCTTTTGATAATTAAATATTTGCTGATTTGAGATTTAATTATCGCTTTTGATAATTAAATAATTGCTGATTTGAGATTTAATTATCGTTTTTTTGATAATTAAATATTTGTTGAATTTGAAATTTGATTGCCGTTGGTGGTAATTAAATATTTGTTGATTTGTTTTCTGACTATCGTTTAGATCATTGGATGTTTGCTGATTTTAGTGATACGAGATTTTCTAGTTTCTTATTGATTCTAGATTACATTGACTATATTGAATTGTTGTTTTCTATCTATCTCTGTTGATAGTCAGAGTTTGCTGGTTATGAAGTTCGTGTTTTCTATTTATCTGTTAGATAGCTAAATGTTTGCAGTTTTGCGAATTGCGATTTGTGTTTTATAATTATCCTTGCTGATAATTGGATTTTGCTGTTTTCTAATTATCGTATCGATAGTTAGATATTGATGTTTTGTGAATTTCTGTATTTTAATTATCTAGTTGATAATTGAAGATTGCTGATAATTGCATTTATCCAATTTTGCTGCTTTCTGACTACCCATTGATAGTTAAATTTTGTTGCAAATTTAAGAATCTCCTTTATTGGAATTAAAGGATTACTGTGGCATTTAAATTCTCGACTTTTACTTTTCTAGCATTAACCAGTTTATGTTAGAAAAGTAATTGTTATCGACGACCTTAGTTATGAAAATTGCGGGGACGCAATTTTTATAAGGAGGGGAGTCTGTAACAACCCGAGATTTCACAGTATTATTATTATCATCATGTGTCGATTTAACTGGGTTGCTAATTGTTTGGCGTCTAAATAATCGGAATTCTTTTAAATATCAGATAGAAATTCTTCTTTCAATTTGGGAAGTATTATACGTGGGCTTAAAAATTTAGTTTGGCCCGTGTTGTTTTGCGTTGTCGAGATGGTTATCTCCACTTGTTCTCTTTTTCCCCAACCCGTTCATTTTTCGTTGAGAAAACCTAAATCAAAAAAAAAGAAAAAGGAAAAGAAAATAAACAAGGGCGGCTCATTTCGTTCGTTCCTTCGATCTCTCCTCTGTGAGAATTTAGGGCTTGTGAAAATGAATGCTCCTCCTTCGTTCTTTGCTCTGATAACTAGGGTTTCTATATGAAGTCGCCGCTCTCAGTAGTTCGATCGAATGCAATTGCTGTTCATCTGATTCGTTTCGACAATCGATTGTCTTCTTGACTTGTGCTCGGCTGCTTGTGGAGTCGTCTTCACTTCGAATGCTAAGGTGAGTGGATAACCGCTCACATCTAATTCCAGCTAGGTTTATTCGTGTTCGAATTTGATGATTTTCAGTTGTATTCGTTTTTCTGGGATTTGTTGTTAGCTGTTCGATTTTCGTTGGAGGTTGATGATTTTCTCTGTTGTGTTCAATTCGATTCGTGAATTTCCATCTTGACTTTACTGTGTATTTATTTTAGCCGCTTCCCTGTTGATTAGTTCATCTGTAATTTCATCCTTTACCATGGCCTTGACATCATAGCTGCAGTTGTCTGGTTGCTTCCAGTTTTGCTTGAATTGTCGTTGTAGCATGTATCACTCGGTTGCATTGATTTGCTCCACTTTGTCACTGCTGTCATGTTTGCTGTGATCATGTACTTGCTTGCACATTATTGATGTCTGGTCAGTTGATGTTTGGTCTGGTCTGTGAGTTTGACATTGTTGTCTTGGCCTTGACCGTTGTTTGTTCCTCACACTGTAGCCATGAAACAAGTCGCATCCCCTGTTAATTGCTTTAAACTATCACTTCCTTATCCCTATATATGCAATTGTATACATTGATTTAGACTTAAGTGAAAACTCCTTTATGTGAATGGTAGCAGTTTGTTCCATTTGGTTTGTACGTCCCTTTATTATGATTTTGTTGCAGTAAATATATAGAGTTTCGAAATCTTTATATGATCTAAAATAATGCCAGGTCTTGAAATCCTGTGCAAATTGTTTGACAGACTTCAAGTGGTCTTCATACATGTGTATGCAGTCACGTATGTATATACATAAATTGATATGTATATATGTATGTTTGAATTGCATTTTTCTTTTGAAGTCATTGATGACATTTGTTGCTGTTTCACTGAAGTTTGAACTTGAGCTACTGTGGTTCACTTGCTCATCTCATTGCTGTCATTTGTACATTTTGAATTCTTGTTTGTTGATTCATCTTGAGCACTGTTTTCATGTTGATGCTTCTGTGATCTTGGTCTTGTTGAGTTTGGTGCCTTCATGTGTCTGCATTTCATTTCTGGTACTTGTGCATGTTGTGCTTTTGATTTCCCAGTGCATACATCTGACTGGTGTATGTTCCTTGGACAGTTTCATTTGCATGTTGAATTGACTCTGGCCTGTCTGTATTTGTAAAATTTGCATCATTAGCCTGGTTGTTCTGTAGTTCCTTGTTGCCACCTCTGTTTCACTATTGTTCAGGTTGTACTTATTATTTTACTGCATCATGTGGGCAGTCTTTGCCTGTGCATGTTTGTCACCTGATCCGGTACACCTGATGTTGTTGTCTTCATTTGGCATTTGGATTTGTTTGTGTACTTCACAGCTATATGTGCTTATTGTATATATTGGCTGTCGTGCACTGGTTATCTTCACAGCATTGTATAATTCGAAGTCCGGTTCAAGTTGCAGTGATACCGCTTGCATTCTGGTTTCTCTGTACTTGATCCTCTGAGTTGCTTGTAGTAGTGTTGACTTTGTTGAAGTTTCGCTCTTAATTGGTTTGGGGCGTACTTGCTTCCCAGACCAGTTGCATTATAACTATTGAGGCAGTGGTATTGATTTTTGAATCTTCACTTTCTCCTCATCATTGAGGCTATACTCTTGTTTGCTGCATTTATGTTTTACGATAGCACTGTCCAGTTGAGTTTGAGTCGTACAACTCGAACTTGATCTCGAGATGGTGCCATTTGTTGTGATTTTCATTGAGCTTCCGTGTATTTCATCGCGGTAGTGGCGAGGCAGTGCACGCGTGCGTGTACTGCAGCCACACCGAAAATTTGATTTGGATTTGCTGTTTTTTTGTTTAACACTGTTCAGTGTTATATCTGCCGTTATCCGATTCTCTAGCGAGGAGTTGGATATACGAGATTTCTGTGACTGTCGTCTATTTAAATTATTACTGCCTATATGCACTAATAAACTGGTTTGAATTAGACTGACCTGGGTATTATTTTCTTTTGAATGTAATACTCGGGTCAGACCCGAGTTATTTCAGGTTGTAGATTTTCTTCTTTGAGTTGCTGTTCAGGATTCGAAGACTTTTCACATCTTCTGAAGTTGTCGGTGTCATTTTGTAGTAGTCGTGTCATTGTATAGAACGATATGTATTCATGTATATTAGTCGATAATGTACTTGTATATATAACTTCTAGAGTCGACAGTGGTAGTTGTATCATATGTATTGTGTCAACTATGTATTAACTGACATCATATATATATATGAGACTTTTGTTTTAATCTGTGTTCCGCATTTATATTATCTGTGTTATTGTTATATCTAATGTCCTAAACTATTATGAACTATCGTAGTTTGTTTTATACTGATAATTGGGTGTGTCGATGGGAGTAAATAAATGATAAATGAAAAATAAAAAGTATATACCACTCCTGTCGAGATAACCAATATTAGTGTAAGGTCAACTACGGATAGTCGCTCCTATCCAGCCTTATTCTTCGTAATAATAGACAGTATTTCTTTTAATACTCTTTGTTATCATGAGCATAGAGGTGGGGCGTTTCAAATTCATTTTGAAGAATTATAGAGCATGTATAGCTCGCTAGTTTCTTTGTAGGTAAACAAATATTTTAAATATAAAAACCTAGAGTGTGTTAAGTATCGAAAACGTAGGTTACAATATTTATTGTTGTAATAGATTTTTTTGTGAAAAATAAAGGAAGCATAGACTATGACACTATTGTTGTAGTAGGTGACTCCCAAAGGAAATGTTTTTACATAGCATATGAGATTTATTAATATTTATTTTAATTGAATCCATACTAGTATTTTTAGGTTATAGTAATGGTGTTTTACGTAACATCTGTTTTGACCCAAATAAAAAAATGTGTTTTGAAGATAATTTCTAAGTCTAGAAATAAAGTAGTTTGTAAGTACACTTATTATTTAAATAAGTATTTGGAAATGTTTTCTAGTTATGAAAATATTAAAACAGTTTTGAAACTGAGTTCTTCTAAGAATAACGTAAATTAAATATTAGGAAATTAATAAATTACGTAGAAAATGTTTATTGTAAGTGAATACAGAATAATCATACTTTAATCTATTGGAATGAAATGAATAATGATATAATTTCTATGAAACCAAATCACAAATAAAGATGTTTTGTGCAACTTATAAGGAATACGTGAAAGAGATGTACAAGGTATGGAAAACACCATATTTTGTATAGCCTATTTCAATAAATTATAAAATAAGTTCCTTGTAATTTCACATAAACGAGATTTCCAAGGTTTAGGAAGGGTATTCCTAGGGTAGTAAGAAGAAAATCCACTTTATATCTAGCCTAATAAAATGAAACTTTTGGAATTGAAAAGTTGAAAAATATAATTATTAATATGTTTGAGTAAGTAAATATTAGGTTTTTGAAAAAAATAAAAGTGGTATGAAATTTTGAATTGGTTTTTATATGATGTAAATTTGGTTAAAAGTGGAATTCATTTTGAAGAATTATAGAGCATGTATAGCTCGCTAGTTTCTTTGTAGGTAAACAAATATTTTAAATATAAAAACCTAGAGTGTGTTAAGTATCAAAAACGTAGGTTACAATATTTATTGTTGTAATAGATTTTTTTGTGAAAAATAAAGGAAGCATAGACTATGACACTATTGTTGTAGTAGGTGACTCCCAAAGGAAATGTTTTTACATAGCATATGAGATTTATTAATATTTATTTTAATTGAATCCATACTAGTATTTTTAGGTTATAGTAATGGTGTTTTACGTAACATCTGTTTTGACCCAAATAAAAAAATGTGTTTTGAAGATAATTTCTAAGTCTAGAAATAAAGTAGTTTGTAAGTACACTTATTATTTAAATAAGTATTTGGAAATTTTTTCTAGTTATGAAAATATTAAAACAGTTTTGAAACTGAGTTCTTCTAAGAATAACGTAAATTAAATATTAGGAAATTAATAAATTACGTAGAAAATGTTTATTGTAAGTGAATACAGAATAATCATACTTTAATCTATTGGAATGAAATGAATAATGATATAATTTCTATGAAACCAAATCACAAATAAAGATGTTTTGTGCAACTTATAAGGAATACGTGAAAGAGATGTACAAGGTATGGAAAACACCATATTTTGTATAGCCTATTTCAATAAATTATAAAATAAGTTCCTTGTAATTTCACATAAACATGAAATCCTCTTTTAAAGGATTTATAGAAGGTTTTAGCGTTAATGGTTTCTCATAAGAGAAAGTAGTTCCAATACATTAAGTATAAAACCATTAGGTGTAATAAGAAGTGTAATAATTAGAGATAGTGTTAGTTAGGAGGGATATTATAGAGAGCCTTAGTAGGAAAGCTAAGCAATGGAAATTTCATATTTTTCCATTGATTATGCGCCTTGGTTGCTTGCCTTTGTAGAAAGTCCCCATTTGTAGTAAGTTAGATACTCCTCTAAGGTTAGGTAATTGGAAGAGTTGGAAAGTTAAGGTATTTTTGATAAAAATAATTGTTCTTATCTACTCCAGTTTTCGTAAATTTGAAAATCTATTAAAAGAAGATGTTTTGAAAACATGTGACGACATTTTTGGAAGTCAAGAAAATAAAATGTTTTATGGACAAGCAAGGCATTTTTTAAAGAAAATTGGTTTGGTGAAAAAGTAAATAAGTTCTTAATTGCTTTTCTATATGTATATAAATATATGTATATTAGTGTGCTTTCTTTTTCTGCTTCTGAAAAGTGCACTTGTATTGTCACTGCATACATGCATGCTTCATTGTTATATGTTCATTTTGTCTGGAGCTTTTGTACATTTGGTTCCACTGGCTTGTTGTCATGTGTGTAGCTTTGAGTATTCATTTGCACCTGACCATCTCGTTTTTCTGAATGTAGCTTGAGTTTTAATGTGATGTCTCCATACATATATACATACATATATGTATGTATATATGTGTGTGATTGACTTGATTGCACTTTGGTATTGCAGTCTTGTTTGTTACTACATATATGTATACATGTGTGCATACATGTATGTATACATGTGTGCATACATATATGTATGCGTGTTGTTTCCCTCTGAATTGCATTCACTTGTATGTTGGTTTTTATTGTAACTTGCATTCTCTGACTTGCTTGGTTCACTGGAAATCTGGTTGTCATGTTGTACTGGCTTGTTGTGGACTTTAAGTTGTACATTATAGTCTGGTCTAGTTTCTTGTTTGGTTTGAGTTTTGTTCCTCCTTGCAATGCTTTGAGTCTTTGTATATGGACTTGTACATGTCTTGTATACTTGGTTCTATGATTATTGTTCACTGTTATGTTTTTGCCTCACTGTTCTGATGTGAAACCATGTTGTATGTGTTCACTGTACATATCTTGATGTCCAAATGGGTTGATTGAAATGTTGAGCTGCTTTGCACTTTGCACTGCCCTGGTATGGTGCACTTGTGTCATCATTGCTTTGTGGCTTTGAGCATTGCCTTGGCCATCCATGCTTATACCCGACCTTGTTGATTTCTTTTTATTGCAGTTTGCATTTTGTTAGCTCATTTTGGATTGTATGTTTGAAGTCTAGGCTGCATTGTACTTGGGGTCTGCTCTTCTTGTTCATGTAGTCTTGAAGATTGTCTGGTGTACATTGTTTTGTTGAGTTTGATCGTATACATTTGAGTCTGGCCATTGTATTGGACTTTTATTCATGTTCATTGACTCTTGTACTTGACCATTCTATTTTTGTTTTGTATTGCACCTGAGTTGAATCCACCATTTGGTTGGGTTTGACCTTATGATCACCTGTCCCTGCAATTTTATCAAGTGTATATCGGTGTGCACGGTCTTGAGGCATGTATAGTGATATACTATGCATGTCACAAGTATTTCATGTATGATGGATTAAAAATAAATGATGACGAACAACCCAAATAAGCGAGGCAAATAACATTTTCAAAACACACACTTTAATTTGCACTGTAAAATATTTTCTTTTTCAATTTTACTACGTTAGTGTTTATTTTGCAGATAATTCAGATGCTGGATACAAACTGGAATAGAGTTGGCGATAAATACGAGTGTTTGAGTGATATGTAGCGAGGTAAACATTTTAAAGTGAAATTTGTGATGTAATCGAAATTGTATTGTAATTGAAATTGTGTAGATATAATGAGAGCTCAAATTTGTACTATTCAAAATTGTAATATAAAAATATTTGTTTGAATAAAATATTTGTTTGAATTTGAATTCTGTGTTTTTATTTTGTTCAATAAATATTTATTTTTTTTGAAAAAGGGCTCAAATTTTCTATTAAAATAAAAATCAGGTCCAACAAAAACAAATTACAAAAGCCAAAAGCAGGCCCATAAGCAAAGCAAAAATAACATATATAAAACAATCTTAGATAGGCCCAAACTAAATCAGCCCGAAGCCCTAAAGCAGCCCGAAAAACTGGAAGACTCCAGAATGTTCCACGCACATCTCGTAGAAAAGAAGGCAATACGACTCCTTCATCACTTCATAACTCCATTCCTTCCAAAAATAGCCTAAAAGAAAACAAAAATGGCTGCCAACAAAAATCAACACTCCTCCAGAAAACTTCGTAGAGATGAAATAGCAGCCTCACTAAAAGAATTAGCTGAAAAGACGAACTACGATTCCTCCAGAAACCGTAAAGTAAGCATACAATCTAAATTGTCTTCTACAAAGTTCATAGATCTTTCGACTAACTAAGTTATAAGTTGTTAACAGGGTTGCTGAAAGATAACCATCTACAACAAACACTTATGCTCAAATTCAGATCTAAGTTTCACAGATCTGAGCTTTTTGCAAGACAAGCAGAAACAGCAGAACTTCGACGAGTCGTCAATAAGCAAGATAAGTCTTTGGTAACCCAAAATAACCAGCTACTTTATCTTCAGTAGAGATGATTCCTTGAACTCTTCTAACATGTCCTCGTAATAACTCTATGTCTTGTCATCCAGGTCAAAAATCACTGTCACTTAGATCAACCTGCAGATCTGTATACTTAAAAGCTACTAAGAAGTTTTAGATGAAAGTAAATAATAATGTAATTTAGAGAGAGGTAGAGAAAAGCATTGTAAATAAAACAGGTACTCAAAAACCTGGATCCAGAGGACATAAGATCAGAGAAATGGCAAAGGAAAACAGAAATTATGAATGTATCCCCAATTCAGCGTTGGGAGGTAAATCCCCATTTCATAGCAATATCTGTATTCATGCTAGTGATGTTCTTGAAATATTTTGATTTTGCCATTCTAATATTCATAGTTTGGAAAAATTTTAAGCAAATCTTTGACTCATCCGAAAAACAATTCTGAAAAATCCTTTCGTTCCTTTCTTTCCAAATATGCCAGACGCAAACTGAAAGCGAGAGTTGAAACAAATCTGAATTGAGATTATGAGAGCTAGAGATAGAAACTATTTTCAGTAAATCTTCCTTCAAAATGAATGAAAATAAACTCTTCGGCTTAACAAAAAACTTTTTACAACTCCAAAGCCAAATCTTTTCTGTAAACTCACATTGAAAAAAAAGATGATCTATATTTTCAATGTGACTATAAGTGAACACACAATTCTGATCCACCACAATATGTTTCTGAATTAATCTTTCTTTAGTCAAGAGGAAATCATTTATGGCTTTGAAAAGGCAAACCGCCATTTTAGGAACATGAATTTTATTCCAGACCATAGTAGCCCAAAACTTAGAATCAAACGTAGATCGTACCGAATTCCAAACTTTTTTAAACTGATATTTACCATCCTTAGAACACTTCCAGGTCCAGAAATCCCTCTCCTTGTTGTTATGAATCTTGACGTCTTCAATTTCTGTCTGAATTTGGAATAAAAAGCTATACAAGTCCCACTTCCACTCACCATTTCTTAAAATCCTACTGAGTGACAAATTTTCTGTACCTGTTCTAAAAGCAGTATCCCTTCCAATGCGTTCCATAATAGAACTTCCATTTAACCATGGATCATACCATAACGAAGTGGTTTTGCCATCTACAATGTTAAGGGAAAGGCATTTCAAAGCTTCGCGTCTATTCTTCAAAATGAATTTCCACACTCCGGAGTCATCCGAACGTTGATCAGTATCCCAGAAACTTTTTAGCCCTATATATTTGCTATGCATAAAAACTGCCCAAGAACCTTCCACGTTGATAATTTTCCAAATCAATTTGATATATAACGCTCTATTCATCTCTTCTAAGTTTCTTAGACCCATACCTCCTTCTTTTTTATGTTTACATAAGACCTCCCAAGGGATCTTACTACTGCGACTTTTCCAAAGAAAATTTAAAATCAAATGTTTAATCTTATGAACAGTAGCAACTGGAAGACAAAAACATTGCATCCAAAATTGTATTATAGGGTATATGGTAGATTTAATAAGTTCCAGTCTCCCTGCTAAGCTCAGCATTTTTGTTTCCCATCTACCAATCCTATTTTTAATCTGCTCTATTAAAGGAGAACAATCCTTGTCCCTCAAGTTAGCACTAGACAGAGGTATACCCAAATACCTAATTGGGAGGGTAGATTGTTGAATGTTGAGGACTGTGCAACATTCCACCCCTTGCCCAAAAAAGATGTTAGATTTCTCAACACTTAATTCCAAACCAGTAACCATTTTCAAAGTTTTAAACACTTCGTTAATAGCGTTCGCAGTTTGAACATTAGCTTTAGTAAAAAGAATGATATCGTCAGCGTAAATCAGATGAGTTAATTTGTTACCAAAGTCTGTAACTGGTGAGATCAGACCTCCCCTAACTTTTTCCTCCATTAGTAACGTGAAGTACTCCATAACCAGAGTAAAAAGAATTGGGGAAAGCGGGTCTCCTTGTCTGAGGCCATTAGAACTTTTAAAGTAACCATGCGCTTCACCATTAACTATGATAGAGAAAACTGGAGTCTTAATTAGATTTTCAATAATTTTTGTCCATTTATCTGGAAAACCCAAACTTCTTAACATGTGAATAACAAAATCTCTATTAATCGAATCGTATGCTTTCTTTAAATCCACTTTGATACACATGAATTTGTTATCCTTTCTTCCAAGTCCTCTAATTAATTCATGAGCTAACAAAATACCATCCCCTATAGATCTACCTTTGATAAACGCCGACTGGTTTTGGGACACCAACTTATCCAAAAAAGGACCCAGTCTATTACACAAAATTTTGGAGAAAACCTTATACAGAGTGTTACAACAGGCAATAGGTCTGAAATCTTGAATACAGGAGGAATGGTCCTTTTTTGGAATCAAGTGAATAAATGTGTGATTCCATTCTTTTAAGAAACGACCCTTTTGAAAAATATCGTTTAAAGCTTTATAAATAATATCTTTCGAAATATTCCAATGTGTCTTGAAAAACAACGAGTTGAAACCGTCCGGACCTGGAGAGACAGAATCTTTAATATCCCATAAGGCATATTTGATTTCGTCCAAGGAGAAACTTTTATTTAAAAAATTAGCCCCAAACTCAGAAATAACCATTTTGCAAATGACTTCAGGAAAATGAACACCTAAAGGCTGATTATAAATTTGTTTGAAAAAGTCAATAGCCGTTTCAACAAACTTATTTCCCGAAACCACCTTACCGTCAACAGTTAAATTAGTCAAACAATTTCTACTTCTTCTGTTAGACATTTTAGCATAGAAAAAAGACGATCCCTCATCACCCATCATCAGCCAATCACATTTAGCTTTTTGTTTGGCAACCAGAAATTCTTTTTAAAGAGCTATCTCCAAATTAATCTTGGCATTTTGAAATTCCAAAGCTAAGTTGTGATCATTAGAATTTTCCAAAAGTTTTTGGAGACTAGAACATTTCTCTCTTAGAACATTCACCTCTTGTTTTAAATTACGAGAATTAGCACTCCATCTCTTGAGTTCTCTCTTAATATTTTTAAGAATGTTAATAACTTGGAACAAAGGTCTGTCAATGTGATTAGTAATCCAGAGTTTCTCGATCATAGGCAAATATTGATCGCATAAAGACCAATGATTCATATATCTAAAAGGACTATTCTTGACCCTAGAGTTAGAGTTAAATGAGACGAGAATAGCGTTATGATCACTAACCGAAGGAGGTAAGAATTCAACCGATAGATCAGGGAATATGTTAATCCAATCTAAATTTGCAAACACCCTGTCAATTTTAGAGAATATATTACGACACGGACCCGACCACCATGAGAATTCAAAACCTTTAATATTAATCTCATTAATACCAGTATGTAACGACATTTCATCTAATTCGAACAAATTATCAAAAGTTACTGGATTACCTCCCTGTCTTTCTGAGGGTCTACGAATGCAGTTGAAATCCCCAAGGACCATCCAAGGCCTATAGATATTTATAGCATCCTCCTGAAGGTTCTTCCATAATCTTTTCCTTAATTCAGCAAAATTTTGGGCGTAAACAAAAGTCAAATTACTTCTGCATTTCAAGGAATCAATCAGTTCGATGGTAATATGTTGATCACTCATGCTAACAAAATTGAAGTCCCAAACATTTCCGTCTAAAAGAACCATAATCCTACATTTATAATAACAAGATATATTACTTATCAATTTCCATCCGTCTCTCAGCGATTTTTCCACCTTCAAAATCTCTGGAAATAGCAACTTATTTTCCAAAATACCAAAACAGCTAATTTTGTACTTTTCAATAACTTTTCTCACTTCTCCCATTCTATTAGGGTTGTGGAACCCTCTAACGTTCCAACAAGCTATAGACATTATAAAACCTTATTGTTTTCGGGTCCTCAAAAACCTACTACTCGAGGACTCCCCATTGTCTTCTGAAGGAATACCTAACATCTGAACCCACTTGGGATTCTTACGGACCAGCTTCTCCTTCTCAATATTATCAAACTCTATATCTTGAGGCTTCGGAAGAACCTGTTCCTCCATTACCTCCTGAACTGTATCAACATTATCATGAAAATTCTGTTCCTTTGCCATTTTATTCGATCCTATATCCTGATCCAGATTATCTTGTACCTGTAATAGAAGACAAGGGTCAGTACCTCTCCTAAAATTAACATTATTATAAATACAATCATCAATAACTAAATCAGTAGTAGATAAGGATATAGGAAGCAAATTGTGATCCGATGATGACAAAGGGCGTTTAAGAATAGAAATGTGAGTTGATGGTGATTTTGGTGGAGATGAACTCAGATCTATGGCTCCCGGGGTAGTTGGAGAAGCAGGAATGAATGGCTCTCTGGCTCCTTGATCAGGAGGAACTTCCGACCTGGCCAGAGGAAACTTGGAGCAATCTTCACTGACTCCTATTTCGGTTGTAGTAGCAAGTTCTGGCTCTGACACTTCTGAAATTGCCCTCTCATCCCGCTCTACTGAGGACACTACTTTTCCCAAATTCTGGACCTGAGGTGAAATTTCTATAACAGTAGTAGATTTTTCCTTATCTTCTGGGACTACCGTCCCTGCATCCTTACATGGGACTTTCGTCCCTACATCGATATAGACTCCGATATCAGAATTGCCAGTAATAGAGGGACCTCCAACATTCGTCTCCTTTTCGGGAATAGTTGAAATCTCTGATTCAGCTATCCCAGTATTATCTAAGATGACAGCTTGGGTCTCTTTTGGGACCCAAGACTTAGTCATTGGACATTCAGCAGTAAAATGACCGAAGCACACACACTTTCCACAGATGGGAGGAGGATTTTCATATTCTACTTCCTGGATGAAACTCCTCCCATTCTCATCTCTACCTTCAATGGATTTGGACATTCCATAATTAACATTAACCTCAACCAAAACTCTAGCGTAGGCTAGTCTAGATTTGTTTTTCGTAGCCTCATCCATCTTTATAGGTACTCCTATGGTACTAGTTAGAGCACTATTGGCCTTATTGCCCCATAAATTAAAACTTAAACCAGGAAGTCTAACCCACATAGGCAAAGATGTAAGTAGATCTCTATCAGTTCTCATATCTGGGGACAATCTCTTCATAATGATCAAGTTCCGGTCCATAAACCAAGGACCTGATTTTAGAATCTTATTGCAGTCCTCCTCCAGACCAAACCTTACTACAAAAAAACCATTATTCCTAGAATGGACAGAGAACGGTTTCTTTGTCACCCAGACCCTATTGGCATAACCCTCAAACGTTCGGAGCCATGGTTTATATCCAACCACATACAGTAAAATACATAAATCCCAACCTCCCTCCGCTTCTTTGATCGCTTCAGACGAAAGGGAACCTATCCTTTTACCATCCGCTAACGTAGGCTCTATAAACTCCAGATCCAGGTTCCCTAAATCACCAACCGCTCCTACTTTCACTGCCTCACTGTACGAAAATTTCTTAGCATTCTCCGAAACAGTGAAAATAATTTTGGGCTTAGGTCCTGACAGCGGAAATTTCTGCTTAGGTTTTGGTTGCTTAGGAACCGTCTGCCCATCAGAAACCGGAAGCGCCCTCCTACCCGGAATTCTGTCAAATCTGCTTGATCTCTGACCGCCTAGGTTAATCCTCTGATCAGGACCCGAAAGAACTGGTGCCTTACCCCTTTTCCTTCTCACCTCCTCCCATCCTTCAGCATCACGCAGTCCCATGATCCAGTTTCGAGGAGATAGAAGTGAAGATCGGAAAGAAAATAACGGAGAAATTTGAGAAAACTAGGAAGAAACGAAGAAGAAAGGAGAGTAGGGAAAAACCCTAATCTCCAGATCTAGATCTAGAAGCCATGGAAGCCATCAAATAAAATTCCAAAGCGATTACAATATAAATAAATATTTATTTAATTATGTGAAAAATAAAACAGTACAATAAAAAATACATTTAAATGAATATATATATATATATATGTTTATTATCATCAAAAAAAATTATATACTAGCAATTCAACAAGTTGTGTTTGGTTGCTATATTTATTTATCTAGTATCGCTTTGTAGTAGGAATTGTTTTCTCATTTAGTTATGAGATTGTACTCCTATGTAAGCATTTTGTCTTTATTATTGCAAGTCAGTACTGATTAGTATGATGCTCTTTTTCGGTGATGTTCACAAGAAGAGAATAAAAACTTAGGATGTAAGTAATAAAAGAAAAGTAAAAGCCGAAAAGAGTAACTAAAAGGAAAATAACAAATTTAAAGAAAGCGACAGATAAGTCAACATAAAAATTTGAAAAGAACAATTTTCTTATGTGAACTATGCTTGGGAAAGAAAATAGAGATTTTTATAGAATAGTGGCACAAGTTCCAAGTACGGAGAAAGAGGTGCGCAAAAGTAAAATGGGGTAATGTGAGGTTTTCCGTTTTCTACCTTCTTTTTGACATAAGAAATCGAGTTCGAAAAATAAGATTTTTCTGAAATTCGAATATTAAAAGTTGTGTGGTAGGATTTGGATGAAAAAAAATTGCTGAACTACGCCCCTATTCAGTAGGTGTGTGGGGAAAATTGGATGAAAAGTGTTCTGAGTTTTCAAAAGATTGCATTCATATAAAAATTGCACGTATATTTAGGATGTGTGCATCATATTTTAGAAATGAGTTTTTAAAGAAGAAAAGCATTCATATAGGAGATACCGCTTAGAAATTCATGTACATGCATATATTTTATGTTGAATGACACTTTGCATAAGGACATAGAAGGTCGCAAAATTGGATGTAAATAAAATGGATGTGATTGATGAGAGGAATTACATAGTTTTACGCTTGTTGAATTTCGGGGATGAAATTTCATAAACGGTGGGAGAATGTAACACTCCGCATTTTTAGATAATTAAATAATCAAATAATTATAAACAATGAAAATGAGCATTTTTGGAATTGTCAGAATATGGCCTCGAAACTTATACCATTGTGTTTGTGACGATTTTCTGATTAATTTACATATATAATATGCCTCAAACGGACTTCGTATGAAAAAGTTATTGACGTTCGAAGTTCCGTATCGAAAATTAATTATACCTGTAAATGTGCGTAAATATATTTGTTTATAAATATATGCGCTTATAAAATCCAGAAATAGACGCGCATCATAAAGAAAATTAATTGACATCAGCAATTAGAGGTAATTAATTAACATTAGTAGGCAATGTTAATCAAATCAGTAATTAAGGGAAATTAATTTACATTAATTAGCAACATTTGAATTTCAAAATAAACATGTGTTATAAAGGGAATTATATTTGCAATTGATGGAAATTAATTAGAATGAATAAGCAACGGTTAAAAGTTAACGTTTAAAAATAGAGGAAATAACTTAATACATATAAAACAAAAAGGCTAGACACGTCAAAACTGACGTGTTTTTCTTGTTTTTAAAGGCTAGATTTCAATCGCTTTAAATGAACGGACGACTTTGCTTTGGCACTCTACAAATAAACGTGCAGGGCTAGCCTTCAAACCCATATTTTTTGAATGGGCATGGAAGCCCTGTCACTTTTCTTTCTCCTTCAATTCTTCAGAAATCAAATATATTAGATTTAGGTTTTCTGATTTGTAATTTGGAGGTAGAAAATGTAGTTCTAGAGAAGAGATGTTCAAATTAAGTTGTCCGTATGAGATGAGTTTTCAGATCTGGTTTTCTAGTTTATCCGTTTATTTTTCTTCAATTAGATCCAGATTTATAAATCCATAAAAATTCTGGTTTGTGGATCCAAATAGGGTTGCAAAGGGGAAGGCTATGGATAATAGAACTGGGCAAAAAATCAGATCTGGAATTTGGAGTGTTTTCTTTTCAGGTGAGTAGATTTAAATTATATATCTTTTATGTTGATGATATATATTATCGTTAGATTCCCGTTAAATATTTTAATTCAGCATTTGAACTAATCTCGGTAATTAGTTCTACTAGTTAGTTATGTTCAAACTGTTAATTTTATAAGAGAAGTTTACTTATATTTAAATGTTATTTATATGGAAAACGAAAGGAATCCAATTAAATATAAGTAATATTAGGCTTAAAAATTATAGAGACAGGCATAAGCCTAAAAGTGAGAAATTTACAGTAATTATGTTAAAACTCGGGGAATGAAATAAAAAGGGGAAATCTAATAACTTGATTTGGAAGTTAGTGATAGTTTAGTTGGCTAGTTTAGAAAAGGGAATAGATTTCCATAGTTTAATATTGTAAGAAAAATGGTAAACAATTGCAAGAATAAAAGCCAAAAAAATGGAATTAGTGCAAAATAGCGACATTACTGTATTTTTCATTATCCAACAATTAAAGGAACAATAAAAGAAATATCTTGCAGTTACGAGTTATTATTTATTGCATTATTTAGTATTAAAATATGGAGATGGATTTTAGTACAGTTTTTGTAACCAACCAAATTGAATAGAACTACTTCCTAGAATAAAAGAGGATAGCGTGAAGAATTAAAGAAACTAAAGAAGAGGAAATAATCAAGTTAAATATTTGACAAGACTAGAAATAATAAACAGAAAATGTGACTAGATCTGCATTTACTGCGCATATAGTAGAATAAAAAGTAAAGAAGTTATTAAGATAAGTAATTTGTGACAGTTGGACGTAGTCCCAAGCTAAGGCTGTCATATAATATAAGAGAACTAAAGAGAATTTAGTATCATAATAAAAGAAGACGGACTAGAATAGAAAAGAGACACTTGCAATTACATTTATAACATGTAGGTTATAAAAGAAAGAAAAGAATATAAAAGTGACAATTGCAAGTATAATTGTAACTCGTAGGTTATAATTAACAAGAAAGAAATAGAAGAGGCTTATTTTATCAAACTTAGATCTTGGATTAAGTTAATAAGCAAAATAATAGAAGTGGCCCGTACCGGAAGAATTCCCTTTTAGGTCTAGGACTGATGGTCTTAGATATGGGTGGGGCTAGGCATGCTGACTAGGGTAAATAAGTGCCAATAGATAAGAAAAGTAAACTAAACGCATAATAAAAGATTAGACGTAGGGTCTAATAAAATGGTAAGGTTCGTTTGGAGCAGCCCGAAGGGAATCCAGATAATGAGCCTAACGAAGCAGTTCATAGCAGATTTTTAATACAGAAAGAGCACATCCAACATAGTTATTTTGGGGTAGAAGGAAGTACGAGACTTCAACGGGACGTGATGATATTCTAGGATGGCCCTCTGGGGTTGGTCTAATGAAGCTGCACCCCCGAAAGTATGTCTGTAGGTGTTCCATCAAGAGAGTATGCCTTGACTGCTTTTGCATTGCAGGCCTAACGAAACGGACCTTTTTAGGCAGTATAAAGGTTGATGATGGAGTAGGATATTTGTATGACACCGTACTGTAGTTTGCGAGTAGGTTATAATGGGCAGGACCCATAAGGATAGTCGTATGTGGATATCAGCCATCATCAGTCGGAGCGAGTTCGGGAAAGACTAGAGTTAAACCAACGGGCCAATGTTTCTTTCACTATCGAGGCATTGGATGAGAGGCACAGCCAATTTGATGTTTAGATTGTTTGCAGTAGGGCACAACCACTTAGCTCTTGAAAGGTCTTTCGATTAGTTGAGGGGGACTGCGTGGGGCTATAGCCATGATGAGAAAAGAGACAGACCAAGTAGAATATCTGTATTGTAGACCTAACGAAGCGGACCTTTACAGATATAGAAAATCCCCGACTAAGTTCCATACAAGGTAGACCTTGTTGGCAGAATTCAGGGAGTAGACAGAACAATTACGTGTAGTCCTCAAGGTACGCATTGGGTGGTACATTGTGGATGTCCGAGCACTAGTATAAGCTAGTGCGGATGTAGTTTCACATTTTCATAGTAGACGATGGAACATCTGTATCATAGGCCTCGCAAAGTTGTCCTTTACAGATGTAATTACAGTGTGCTCTAGTAGCGAGACGATGGGGTCCTTTTCGAGGAGGATACAGAAGGTAATATGGGTAGTACCTAGGACCGATGCGGTCTTTGGGAATGTAGCTTGTCACGATCCAAATTTCAGCGTTCGAAAATCGACACCCGTACTTCACTTGTACTCGAATGCCGCAGATTCAATCGTTGAAATTTGACTCGTGCCGGAGCTTATAACACAGTAAATATAACAACACAGTGGAACAAAGAATGAATCATATCATATACAACTCCAATGAATACAATATCCAGAATGATATACAACAATGATACCAATATGATACGAGAATATCATAGACAAATAAAGATGCTATAGCGGAAAACATAAGTGATACTCCAAGTGATCCGACAAAGAGAATGAGACCAATAACTCCAACATCAAGCTCGAACCACCATCACATATGGACAAAGAGAAGCAAGGTAAGTCGTCTGATCTCCAAAAACTGAACTAGCTCCAGATAATCTACTAAACCTGACTATCTGAAAAACCCAACTCTAGACTGCCCGTGTGGAAAATTGTGGGCACCCAGAGTTTAGGAAAGGAACAATAAACTCCGAGTCAGTCATGGGACTGGTGTGAGTAACAAAAACAGTTTATCTTTAAACAACAACAAAAGAATTTTAAACATTGAAATCCGCAATGCTTTTGGAAAATGAAACTACCATAAGACCTCCCACTACACACACAATCCAATCGCAGACTTGGAGGAGATTTCTTCTTATGATAGTCAAACATGCTTACTACGCAGAATCCTTTTGATATTATTACTAGTGCATAGTGGAAAACCTTTCAAAAATACAATATTAATCTTAGCCAGCATAGGTACCATTATATTATGCCTGCTATAGCTGCTATGTTAAATAGCAGGTTCTACAACTAAAACCGTACAAGGCTCGTATTGTTTCTTTGGATTTTCCAACAAATGGTCAGGCTAAGGAACTTCCTACTGCCACATGGGAACGCCTCTGGAGGGACGTCCCGAGAACCTACCCAGATCTCTGCCAACACAAGGCCGGTTACCCCCTTCCCGGGTAGTAAACCTGAGATATGCCACCCCCGGTCGTTTGTGACCTTTATCCGAGAGCTCTTGATCACAAAGCAACAATCACATAGAAAATGAGATTGGAGCAACCACACAGGTAAATATCTGGGCTCCATACCATGATACCACCTTTTTCCAGAAGGAATGGTCATATCCTAGGGGAGCTACCCCTGAAACCTTGCCGCATCTTTCCTGTTTCAACCATTTCCGGGGTGTGAGGTCCGATGAGGTCTCGTCCACAAAGCTACGCTTTTTCCCACAAAGCCATGCTTTGATCAACAAATGATCACCAACACACAGCAACACTCAGCATGCCACACTACCAAATTGGGAGTATATCACTGATAGCCTTCAACTACATAACCTCTGAGCTTGTACGTCTCAGAGAAGGGTGTTAAGCTAAGAGAATAAATCTCCGCCACCAAACAGAAATGTATTTGAAAGAAATCAGCTTTATATCTCAAAGTGTAATGTCAGACATACAACCATACAAGTCTGTTCCGGGTTCGAACAGTACCGAAGGAACTTCCAAATAAGCCCTTGCAATCTGGGTATTCACAATCCCGATCGGACTTCCCATCACTTAGGAAATATCTATACCGTAGCTACTCAGTGCAGAGACAATCGATAGGTTATCCTATCGTTCTCGCAAATACCCGGTCTGCAACACCGGTCTTCAAATGTCATCCATTTATGTCGTATCACTATTCGGAATGGGTTATATGACACAAAGTCCTCTCCCGGCTAAACCGAATAGTGAGCGCAATATTTGAAAACACGTGGATATTGGGATTTCGATTAAGTCATAACTTATTACCCAAAACTTTTCTTTCAAATGGTTTAAACACATTACCATTTCAAATCTTTTACCCAAAAAGATTCATCTCACAAAGTTCACCCAGTTTCACACAGATTTATTCATAGATTTTCCAAATCAATTTCCATTTCAATTGGATTAACTCATTAAATCTTTAAATCAGAGATTTAATTGATAGCTTTCAAAACAATTCCATTTCGACCTTTTGTACAAAAGGTACACTTTTCCGATTTCAAAACAAAGTTCAACAATTTTTCACAAATATTTATTCATAACTCGAAAAAACCATTTTTCATTTCAAACTTTAAATTCTTTAACACAAATTTGGAAATTCATTCCTTATATGAAAGCTTCTATTATTTGAAAACAAGTAGTTTTCATTTTGGAAAATCTGATCCATATATACGAGTTAAGGTCCTTGGGTTAAATTTAAATTCTCAAAACCATACTTTAAAAATGGTTTAAATTCATATAACACCTTTATAACATCTTTAACCATAATTTCCAAACATGGAATTTAATTCTAAATTTTGAATTCAAATTCAAATTGGAAACTTTATCAAGTCATTCAAAATAACTTTTATCTTAAAAACTCCTTTTCGAAAGCTTTAACATTTAATCCAAATCCATTTCCAAAATCAATTGAAATTAAAATTTCAATTTCAAAAATATTAAATTTAAATCATCTGTTACTTAACCGATTTCCTCGTGAAATCCATATTTGTGTGTGTATGGTGTAGTCTAGGGGTTTTAACACAATAATGCAACATCATTCAATCATCACAGATTCAAATACAACAATATATTTGATAAGCGGTATAAACTATAATGCTTATCATTCATTCACAATTTCACAGATAATATACAAATGTATCACAAATAAATGAATAAATTATACACAGCTCAATCCACAGAACAAAATATCACAGATCAGATAGGGCAATCAATTCAAGGCATCTCATATAATACAATCATTCATAAGTAAGGTCAAACATTCAATAATCATTTGTAAGCAGGATTAATTAATTGTTTAATCCTAATTAATTCAATTTATTTCCGATTAAATTAGTTACTTATGAATTAGTTATCCAATACTAATTAATTAATTACAAGTCATTTGATATAAATTAATTAATCAATCACCTTAATTAATTAAATTATTCTTAATTAATCTCATTTATTAATTAATCCTTAATTAATCTCCATTTGATTAATTATCCTTAATTAATCATAATAAGTAATTATCCCTAATTACTTAATTGACTCTAACCGTTAATTAATTTCTTTTAACTAAGTAATTATCTTAATTGTTTTCATTAGGTAATTAACCCTTAACTTAAATTAATCAAATTAAACTCAATTAATTACAATGAGCAATTAGTTTCTTAATTACTTACATAAAGTAATTACACTTACACAATTTTATAATGATTATCATTAATTGATCAATCTAATTAATTGTTAAAATTAATCACGTTAATTAATTATTTAAATAATCTTATTTAATGACCTTCATTAACTAATAACAATTCTTTAATTACTAATAATTTAGACACTTAATTAATTAATCAATCTTTAATTTCAAATTTATAAATCTCAACTCACTTAGTTAATTACAATTATCAATTAATTAACATTCTTAATTACCTTTTCTAACAATTAATTAATTAATAATTATTTATCTTAATTAACATTTAAAAATCTTCCTTAATAACTTTGAAATCAAATTATTACTAACTTGAAAAGCTTTAAATGTTAATTAAATTTAAAACTTATCTTAGATTAACTACTTAATTACAATATTAACTAAAATAAAAAAACATTCTTAAGTGTTAACTTAAATAATTAAAAATTATAATAAATTTATAACTTAAATTTGTCAAACGCCAACTAAAACATCAATATTTAAAATTTGATTAAGATGATATAACTTAAATTCCATTATACCAAGCACTTGTAAGCCCGGCCCGAGAATATCCCCAGGTTACTCAAGTGAACACTCGAGTCTCTCCTCCTATTTCCCGAGTCCCCTCTCTTCCTCACATGCGTTTCTTCTTCTTCTTTTTTCCAGTTAAGTTACAGTTTAAGTTTAAACTATAATACAGGTAAACATGCTCATGTACTCGAGTTCCAAACCAAAGCAATCACCTTGTTTACTCGAGTAACAACTCGAGATTGCTCACCAACAACAACACTAACACCATAATTACGCCGTACACGTGCACGGCGTCGCGCCGCCGCCCCGGCGAACCCCACTATCTCAGGCAAGTCGCAAATCAACCGAACATACGAAATTGAAACTTGATTCAACACCAAAACTTTAAGATCGAGATTTAGCATTTCGCTCGAAAAACTGTAACTCGGCTATCCCACGAAACCACTTTGCCGTAATTACTCAGACCACCGGAGTTGCCTCAACTTCGTCCACCCCACGTCAAGACCCAACTCTTCCATCCTCCTGAGTTTTGAAAAGCTCGGTCAGTCAGAGGAGATGAACTCGTCTCGTTACTTAATGTAACGACCCGCCACTCATTCCACAGAATGACGCATCATTAATAAGAAAGAAAGAGGTGAGAAAGTAGAAAAGAAGAGAAGAAAGAAAGAACAACAACAGAATCTCAACAGCGGAACGAATAAATTATATTAATAACAAAAGTATTACATAATATACAACGACTATCAGAGTTACACAGATTATACAACACATACTAGACAGTTATAAACATCTGTCTAGTTATTACAACTCAACACAAAACTCTATTCAGAGATTAACACAGCGGAACTACTATCTATATCTACAACGCCGAAGCCTCCTGCTCCATTGCTCCTTCAGATAACTCGTCAAAGCTAACCTGAATCCCTTGGCTACTCGTAAAAATTTGAGTACCCAAGAGTTTATAAAACAGAAATAAACAACTTGGGTCAGACATGGGTCTGGTGTGAGTAACAGGTTAAACTTGTTTAACTTCAAAAACCATTTCGAAAGAAAAGGTATCACGTAAGACTCCCCACAAATAAACATGGGTAAGTTTTTACCTTACGCTAACCAAAACATTTGATAGGAAATTCGATTGTATTATAATAGGTCTAGGGTTTTCAAATAAATATGAAATAGCTGAAATTGTTACATTATTAAATTCCAGCATACATAGGTATACAATCAAGTCCGTTATCACTTATTGGAAGTTGGGTTTCCATACAATGGCAGGGCTATCGGGGTACCGCCCGTCACAGTACGTGGCCTAGATCACCGTACCGAGGATCACTCCCAATCCCCTGCAACACAAGGCCGGAACATCCCTTACTGGATAATTCCCGCACAAGATATCCCAGCAGTTGTTGCAATTCAACTGCCCACTCAATCGAATAATAAGAAGGGACCTCTAGACAGGGATAATCTTGTCCTACTTGGGTGCTACCCACTAACCTTGCTGCACCTCCCCTGTTTTAGCCATTCTCGGTTTGATAAGGCTTGAGGCTACGATTACCTTTAATCAGGACATCACTTAGAATGCTCATCGTCCACCTGACGATGTTCTGAAAGCATTCAATCCATACAAGTTCGTTCCGGGTTCGAACGAAACCGAAGGAATTATCTCGTTACACTCGTATTGGAATCACCCTCAGAGTTAACGACAATAACCCTTGCACTCTGAATCTTCATCTCGAATCTGAAAGTACTATCTCCGTCAACTCATTACGGAATCACCCTCAGAGTTATATTGACAAAGAATAGTTCTTACACCTTGAGTCTTCACTTGCTCCATTTTGATTTCACGACCTAACGTAAATTTGGATCGATGTGGTATTCGGGTCTCCAGACCTGGAATTCCGGTATACGGAAACCCGATCCCGGTCTCATCGAAATCCAAAACGTATCTTTTAAGGCCAAGTTGTTTTAAAGTTAAAACAATTCAATTCTATTATCTATTTACATACAGATAGATAATTCACAATAGATAATCGACATTATCATTAAAAGCAGATAATCCATATCATCATCATTATGAAACCAAAGCATCCAAATCATACAGTACCAATTATCTCATCTCTGAGAAACCATTCAAGGTAAATCAGTATCATTCAATATCCCTAAGCCATGATTTATTAATTACCATCTATAATTAATTTAAAATGAATTAAATTAATTACTTCCATCATTAACCATCTTACTTAAGTCACTATTAATTAATTATTAATTAATTAATCATTCACCATCCAATTATTCATTTTAATTAATCATCCTTGATTGATTACATTTAATTACATTCAAGTAATTAACATTAAATTAATTCACAAATTAATTATTCTTAATTAATTATAGTAATTAACCTTTAATTACTTTATTAATTAATTAACTAAAATTAATTACCTTAATCCTTAATTAATTACATTAATTAATCACTCAGTTATTAATTATTCCTTAATTAATTAATTCTTAATTACATCATTAATTATATTAATTAATGATCCTTAATTACATTTTATCATTACTTAATTACATTAAGTAATTGATCTTTAATTAAACCATAACTTATTAATCACTATTGATTAATCACATTCAGTAATTAACTAACCTTAATTACTTCTTAAAATAAATTAATTATTCCTTAATTAATTTCTTAATTAATCCCTTGATTAACTTCCATTAAGTAATTAACTACCCTTAATTACTTTATTAATTACATCAGTAATTATCCATTAATTACTTTCCTAAGTAATTATACCTCCTTAAATTACATTAAGTAATTATACAAATCATTAAATGATTATCTTAAATTAATTAAACTAAATTAATTAACTTAACTTATCAATTTAAACTCAATTAATTACAATGAGTAATTAATTTATTAATTACTTCCATTAAGTAATTTTATTAATTTCACAAATGATTATCCTTTAAATTAATTAAACTTAATTAATTATCAAAATTAATCACATTAATTAATTATCCTTAGTTAATGATCTACATTAACTATTAATTATTTTAATTACCTTTCTAAAATTATTAAACATTAATTAACCATTATTAATTACCTTAATAATTTATTTTATCCCATATCATTAAATCTTAATTATCTTTAAGATAACACTTTATTCCTATTAATGATTAAAATATCATTAATAAAGCATTTAAACCAAATTACCTTTAAATTTACATTTAAATTTCATTTTAATTTAAGATTTAAAATGAAGACAAGTTAAACTTTAACAAAGTTATAAAACTATTTAAATCCTTTTTTTTAAATTACATGTTAAAGAAATATTTATTTAATTAAAAGAAATTTAAAACTAAATTCATTTAAAATTCAAATCAATTTAAAATATACCTTAACATTCAAATTTGTTTAAAACAAATTTAGATTTTAAAACTTCCTTTATATTTCAAAATTTGAAACACATATTAACTTTGATTCCAGATTAATCTTTGGATTTTGAAACCCATCTACAATTTAAAACTTTATCTTTAAAATTCAAACTACTTAATCCTTTTTAATGTTGTTAAATCAATTCAAAATTCAAATACTTTATCTTATTTAAAAACTGAGATTTTAACTTAAACTCCAGATTTAAAAACTAAACTTATTTAAACTTTACTTTTAGATTTAAACATCAGTTTTAAATTTTATTTTAAAATTTAAAAACTGAAAAACAGGTCTCTGTTAAAACCTGTTATACAATTCTACTCGAGCCATACCTTCATTTACTCGACAGTTCCTTCGAGTCTTCCACCACAAATCACGAATACATACCCGAGCACAATACTTCTTCTCCACTTAAACAAAACCAGATACACGTTCGATCACCGTGCACATGCACAATCAACTGCGGCATCTCCGATCACCTTCGCTACCACCAGCAAGTCGTTGACGACCTTCTTTCTCGATCCGACCTCCCAGAATATTTATTCAAGCTCGAAATCAAATTCGAGCACTCGAGCATCCCCCTGAAACCAAAACAAAGCCTGGAAACTTCTCGAATTCACGATGCCGATCACCAGCGCACCTGAGCCTCCTGCCACAACTTCGCCAACACTCATGCTATCGATTCTCAAAGATTGGTTGAACTCGAACAACCAGAGTTGCCGTGATGATCGATTTCCTAACCTAGTTAAAACTAGGGTTCTAAACCAAAAATCCCCAACTGCTATCCCCTCGATGAAATATATCACCATCAAATATTTTTCCCATCGACTACATTCATTCCTCCATCATTACCCAAAGTCCCGACCTCTTCTAACACTTGGATCACCAGAAAATCTCAGATTTTCATTTCCAGTTCAATCTAGAACTACAGCTTCAATCCTAAATTAAAAACTATGATTTTAGTTTTAAAAAATCTTGTTTTAGGATAAGAATTCAGTTTACATTCCTGAATTTAGAAATTAAGATGTTTTGAATTTTTACCTAAATTAAGTTACTCAGTTTTTTCCTTGATTTCCAGAGATATTACCAATTTATTTTAACCTAAATAAATTTTTAAACTAAAACTTATGATGAAACAACAAGTTTCATTTGAAACTTAAGTTTTAAACAGAGACTAAATCAAAGGGTTTTGGACTTAAATCAAAACAAGAACTTAAATCTGGGAACAGAGAAGTTTCAGATATTCAAATGTGTACATCATATATCAGGAATTCAACAACATACATACACCAACATACTTATAAATATACACAATGCAATATTTATCACAGCAGTAACATGCAACCAAATACTTAAGTTTTGAAAGTAAAAGTTACTTATCAATTTTAGAATGAAGACAGAGCTTCCAGATTCTTTTGCAAGCAGTACTTATAAACAACATGCACATCAGACATTCACTTAGCAATACATATTTAAATTCAGCCATATAAGCATGCAACCAATTATGATTTAAATTTTAAAAGTTACTCACCTGTTTTGTTTTTGAAATAGCTTTTAAATCTTTAAAACTTGAGCGCCCCTGCTTTTGATTTGAAAACTTGAACTGAATTGCTTTTGATTCAAAACTTCAAGTTGCTTCTCTTATTTTTCTTAAAACTTCAGTCTTGATCTTACTGCAATTGCTTTGCTTTTAGATTCTACAATTTGCATGCATGCTGGAGTTTGATTCCAGGTTTGAAAAGAAATTGCTTGCTGAGGACTTTGATTTGGAATTGTATTACAGGTTTGAAGAAGATGCAGGTAAATGATTTTAGTTCAGGCTTATACTTTTGAAAATGAGTTTGCAGGCTTGGGTTTTTAATTTCGAAAATGGTTAACAGGTTTCTGGTTGAAGATGATTTCAGATTTAAAGGCTTTTGAACTTGAAAATGGTTTATAGGATGATTTAGTTTGAGAAGTATTGATTTTCTGGTTTGCTTTAGAAGTGGGAAATGCATTTCAGATTTTCTGAAATGAAGATTAGAAAAGGAAATAGGAAAGAAGAAAAATGTTTTATATATAGGCTGAATTTATTTAAAAATAAAAATAAAGGAAAAACAAGGTTAAATGACACTTGTCTCATTTCATTTTAATTATCTAACACTTGTAATATGGAGGCCTTAAATTAATAACACATGTTAATTTAGGGTGTTAAGAGGCTTACACATGTAATTTAAGTATTTCATTTAAATTTTAATTTAAATTATTTACAAAAGCTTTTAAACCTTAATTTATTATTTCTTATGTATAAATAAATGAATTTCTTCATTTTCTTTTATAGAAAAATAAAACAAAACAAATTGTAAATAAAAGCCTATTCAAATACTTTAAGTATTTATTCTTTTAAATTCCACAACATCAAATTCAAATTCAAATTTAAATTAAATTAAAACTCCAATTAAAAATCAAGTTATATATATATGCATATATAATTACCATTTAAAATAACAATTCTATTTTATCAAAGTCTATTCATATTTATAAAAACAAAGTATTATAATTATTATTTGAAAATATCAAATTTGACTATTTTAAATAATTTATAAAGGAGATTATAAATTACTTCTATTTTAAAATCATATATATCAAGTAAAGAAATAAAACAAATCTTTTATTTAAATTTGAACTTAAGCTAAAAATCTATTTTAACAATTAAACATTTATAATATGTATTTTAAACTATATAGTTATTTATTAAATGTCTTTGGAAAGCTTAATATTAATTTAAATCATAATTTCCAAATTACCAAATATTTGAAAACATAATTTCATTTGTTAAATTCAAACCAACTCATCTATTTACAATATATACAATTATACATATATATTATAAATAGAAAATATTTTATTAAACTTTTAAAAGATAAATCACTAATTAAATATTTATTTAATTAGATTATTAAATTTACTTAAATTTATTAACAAAGATTATCAAATCAATTTAATTTTAAATATAGATTATTAAATTGATATTGCCCCAAAATTTCCGGGATATCACACTTAACCACATCAAATTCAAACCGGAAACCTTAAATTGATCTCGACCCATAAATTCGTGCAATAGAAAAATTATCGAACATTTTTTCTGACTTCACTATCATACACACTAGCTTCGATCAAAAACTCCACACCCAGTATGCTTCCGATCGCCAGAAATTGATAGAAACTCCCATTTTGATCAACTTCATACTGATCTTAACTTACACAATTAAAAATTAAAGAAATTGCGTCCTCGCAATCCTAAGGGATAAGTGGGAAAGAGGTAACAACCATAAGAACATAACAATGTCGAATGCATAAGCAAAGAAAATGCCAACAGGGGAAGTATTAGATATAGAATCAAAAGGTTCGACTGATTCAAATCAAAGGAATCAACAATCGTGGGGATCAAGGAGTCAAAATCAGACGACTATCAAAAGCAAGAATCAATCGAGTTCCAGCATTTAAAAGAAAAGGGAAGACAGAGCAGAATTCACATACTGCACGAATTGAATGTGAGTAAATCAAATTACTCACCTGAATCGTCAGAGAAAAAGACGAAGCTCGAATCTCAAAATCGCAAATATTCAATCATCAAAAACGATAGTCGAATTTTTTTTTTTTTTTTTTTTTTTACAAATATCCGATTATCAAAAACGATAAGCAGAAACCACAATTATTCGATTATCAAATCGAAAAATATTTAATTATCTCAAACGATAATCAATTTCACAAATATCTGATCATCAAAAACGATAATCAGAAATCACAAAGATTCGATTATCAAATCGAAAAATATTTAATTATCTTAAACGATAATCAAATTTCACAAATATCTGATTATCAAAAACGATAATCAGAAATCACAAAGATTCGATTATCAAATCGAAAAATATTTAATTATCTCAAATGATAATTAAATTTCACAAATATCTGATTATAAAAAAACGATAATCAGAAACACAAATATTCGATTAATCAAATCGAAAAATATTTAATTATCTTAAATGATAATCAAATTTCACAAATATCTGATTATCAAAAACGATAATCAGAAACACAAACATTCGATTAATCAAATCGAAAAATATTTAATTATCTCAAATGATAATCAAATTTCACAAATATCTGATTATCAAAAACGATAATCAGAAACACAAATATTCGATTAATCAAATCGAAAAATATTTAATTATCTTAAACGATAATCAAATTTCACAAATATCTGATTATCAAAAACGATAATCAGAAATCACAAACATCTGATTATCAAAAACGATAATCAGAAGTCATAAATATTCAATTAACGAGTCCGGAATTAACCGAAGTAGTAAAAGTATGGTTTCATAGTCCGTACTTTTGCTAAATCGTTTAAATCTCTTTATCGTTTCCTTGAAAGTGCAGGATTGTGTGTTTTAAAAATAACATTTCACATTCTCAAACGGACAAGTCCGGAATTAAGCGAATCAGTAAAAGAAAGGGGTCATAGTCCTCGATTTTTCTGAAATGTTTAAATCGCTTCCTCGTTCTTTTGAAAATGTAAGCTGTAAAAATTTGAAAACAATTTTAATTTATATTTTTGAAACAACTTTTAAAAATAAAGAATTTTGAAAACGCGTGATTAAATTAGCAATATCAGTGTTGCGGGAGAACCGCTTGTAAATCCATTTCAAAATTGACGGTTACCGAAGTTAACACGTCAAAGTCTCATTAAAATAACTGGCATCAAAATATAATACCAAATGAATTTTCATTCATCAAAGATGTCACAAGAATCTTCTCAAAGATAGAAAGGGATATCATACCCTAAACTTGTATTCATAACAAGTTAATAACACATGAATTCACCAATACACAAAAATTGACAAAACTTGTCAATAGAAATCACGAAAATTGGTGAAGCACAATTTCTAGAAATCATCACAAGAAATCCAGAAATCACAAAAAGAGGGGGAAAAGAGCCTATCAGAAAACGGGAGTATGAAAACTCCAAAACACCGGTTTCACAAGACGAGACGCTATCTCATGGTGGCTAACCATTAAAGTTTCACGGAGGAATGGTCCGAAGACCGTGGGTCGCTATCCCACGCGTGTGAGTCGGAATCACACAGATTGAGGTCTAGGCTAACCTCGCAGAGAAAGAGACATCGCGCATTTGCTAGTCTAAACCATAAAAAGGAAAATGGAAATGCCTATCACAAAATGGGAGCATGAAAACTCCAAAATACCGGTATCACAAGATGAGACGCTATCTCATGGAAGCCATCCATTAAAGTTTCACACAGGAATGGTCCGAAGACCGTGGGTCGCTATCCCACGCGTGTGAGTCGGAATCACACAGATTGAGGTCTAGGCTAACCTCGCAGAGAAAAAGACATGGGTGAGTGGAATCACACAAATTAAGGTCCAGACTAACCAAAAAGCAAAAAGGTATGTGTGAATGGAATCACACAAGTGGTGTCTAGTCTAACCTCGCAAACAAAAAGATATGTGTGAGTGGAATCACACAAATTAAGGTCCAGACTAACCAAAAAGCAAAAAGGTATGTGTGAATGGAATCACACAAGTGGTGTCTAGTCTAACCTTGCAAACAAAAAGGTATGTGTGAGTCGGAATCACACTACTGCGGTCTAGTCTAACCTTGGAAACAAAAAGATACGTGTGAGTCGGAATCACACTACTGCGGTCTAGACTAACCTTAAAATGATCGTCATGATCAACGAGAAGTGTCAATTACACTAGAAAATTGTCACAAAAAGTTCAATCGAACAAGTCCAGGAGTTAACCGACGAAGTAAACGCAAGCGTTTCATACCACTTGTTTTACTAAGCCGTTTAATTCAATTTCTCATACGAGTGAAATAAAGGCTTGTATATACTAATAGATTGGAAAACGGTTCAAGAAAAAGAACTTTGTAGTAAAATAGTTTTGAAATCGTTTGGAAAAAGGGATTTTAATTTTTTACTATTAGTATAGAAAACCTTTATATTTTTAAAGTGACAAATCACAAAAATGATTATAGAAACAATCAATCACAAGAATTCACATACGAAGATGTGAATAGAATCCAAAGAATTCGATTCCAAATTCATCAAAGTAGGAATACCAAAAATTCCAGAAATAGAAGTTATCAAAATCAATAAAGGTGATAACAACTAATAAGAGAAGAAGAATCGATTATCAACTGGAAAAACAAAATATCAAGTTCAAAATCGCTGAGATTCAAACTAGATGTGAATGAGAAATCAAAATCACTCAATTTGCAACTGGTCCAGCTATTTTTCATCACAGTGTAACAGGTACAAAATGACACTCATAGCATAGACAAAAGTGGAACAAAGTCCAAAAGTCAAAATGGCTTTAGTTTGCCAAATTAAAACAAAATCAACATCGGCTAAATCAATTCAAAGCCGAAAACACAAGAATAAGCGTTAGGAATTCATACCTAACAGTCAAAAATAATCATATGTAAAGATGAGAGATAAAACATCGACAAATAGTTGTAACACATGCTCCATCTAAGTTATGTTTTATAATTGTCCTAAACCCCAGGCTCTGATACCAAGCTGTGACGCCCCACCTCTATACCCACGCTAGCCAAGAACACTACGGTGTAGTGCTGTCAACTAGCACGGAGATTAAGGCTGTTGAGGAGCGACCATCCATGTAATTGCTTTGTGCGAGCACCGATATGTCAGATAGAATAACATGCATTTCATCTTTTAGAGGAAATCCGACATACCGTTACAAACTCAAAGCTACTACACAGTGGCTATAATAGTTTAGGACAATAAATATAAAAATAACACAGATAACATAAATGCGGAATAAAGATGGAACGAAAAGTCTCATATATACAATAACTGATACCAGTTACAATACATTTGACACAATACAAATGATACAACTACAATTGTCGACTCAAGAAGTTATATATACAAGTACATTATCGACTAATATACATGAATACATCATCATCTTAAAACAGACACACTGACTACTACAACAAGACGAAGACCACTTCAACTGATATAAAAAGTCTTCATAGCTCTAGCAGCAACCCAAAGCTAAAAATCTACAACCTGTAAATACTCGGTCTGACCCGAGTATTACATTCAAAAGAAAATAATACCCGGATCAGTCCAATTCCAACCAGTTTAAATAATTGAAATGTCAAATTTTAAAAATATCAATGCTAATTGGCTACTGCACATCAGTTATGCAAACCAAAGTTGCAGTAGAACAACAAAAGGCTCCAGTCAATATATATACAGTCCAAATTTGCAACAAAAATGGGACTGCGACCACAACAAAATACAAGGCAAACTGCACAAAAACTCAGATGCAAGCCCAAACTCGAAATGATCTGAGCATAAGCAAGAAGGCTCAAAGTTGTGCAGTGGAACCAAAAGAATAAATGAGACAGAGAAGGCACCTGGATGTGCAGATCAAAAGATGTAACTAAAACATTGTATCAATGGTGAACGACACATACAAGTGTAGCAATAACATGAAAATATCATGAAGGAGCTCAAATGACATCAAGTAAAGAACTCGAGTCACAGGTGATAGAATTACAGTGGTATGCAAATGCAAACAGTGAAGAACACTATAATGTTGCTTTTATGGCAAAAGTAAATAACAGAGACATGTTAAACTCTGCTGTACTACTGAACAGGATGAAGACTACACAAATAAGCTCAGCTAACACACCAAACCAAGGTCAAACCCAAGTCTCAAAATAGGTTCAACTCAAGGCCAATGAACATCAAAAGTTCAACCGGAATGGTATCACAAATAAAAGTAATTGAAGTCGACTAAACAGTTTCAAATCAAGGCCGAGACCAATTCAAGCAAAGGTTCAAGTTATAAAAATATACAAAACTATTTGCAAACTGAATCTGGCCAGAAGTTCTAGACAGTGAACTGAAGTGTAGGCAAGAGTGTGCTCGTGACAACTAGACTCAAGTATGCACACGTACAGATTGTAATGGAATAGATATGGGAAAGTAAGCATATGGACTTCATTCAGTATGCTACAGAAAGGTGAAGCCGTGAACATCACAAGACCAGAAATTCCCAAAATCAAAGTCATAGCAATCACGAAAACGAACCAAGTCGTAAACAACATCACATTAACAAAGTTATAAATGATCGAAGCCAAAGTCGAACAGGTCAGAGCAAGGAATTCACGGAGCAACATTATCAAAGCCGTGGTCATCACGGCAAAGCAATTTAACAAAAATCAAAACGAAAGAACTGGAGCTGGAATTAGATGTGAGATGAACTCACCTTTGCCATGGAAGCGAAGACGTTGCTGAAGCGGTGAGGACGACGAACGAAGTTAAGCCAGAGTCACCACAGAGGAGCTTCTTCTACGAGCGAGCACGAAGAGCAGAAACTTCGATCGAGACAGGCGACATCGAAAATCATCCAATCGAAACCATCGCATGCTTCGACATACAAAGCCCGAAGATCAGAGCGAACGAAAGCCCTAGCAAGCATTGAAAGAACGAACAAGACAAAAGCTTTAATCTTTCCAGATCGAACGAGAGAAGTTTTTCTCAGCCGCCATTATTTCACAAGCAAAAGAAAATTGAATCGGGTTGAACGCAATTGAATGAAAAAGGGGAAAGGAGATGGGTTGTTTGGGTGTTGAGTGAAATCTCGGTTTCAAAACAAAAGATCATGGGCCGAGATTATTGTTTAAACCCAAACGACACTTAACGAATCTTTCTAAAGCTCGTTCAACATTTAGAACGGCTTTAAAAATTCCAAATAGCGAATAACAAAATTTTATCCCTGAATTTCAATTTGATTAAAATGCCAGAAGTTATTCGTTCCCAGATTAAATCGTCAAGAGACGATAAGAAAATGGGTACGGAATGCCGGGTTGTTACAACTTACACAATTAAAAATTGTGAATCTTGCTTTGAAAATCATGTTATAGTATAGGAATTCAATTTATATTCCTGAATTCGTAAATTAAAAGGTTTAAATTTTAACCCATTTGAAGTTTCTCTTAGATATCTTGTTTTCCAGTGATAATATAAGTTATTTTAACTTGAATACATTTTTAAAATTTAGTTCAAGGTCAAACAAACTTTTTTGGTTTTGATCCTAAGTCCAAACATCAAGTAGATTGGGCAGAAATGATTTTTTTAAACAGACTTATGTTTTAGAGTTTGAAAACAGAGAATGTTTATAATAGCCTACACACACCATTTACTGAGAACTTATACATATCTATATATACATATATAGATATATACACACATATATAAACATACTTAGCATTGATCTAACTTGCAACAGATCCACATTTATAAGAAAGTTACTCACCGTGTTTTTGTGAAGATGAACAGAGCTTTCTTTGACACTGGCTTGTGAAAATTTGCAAGTGAAATCTTCCTTCTTTGATCTTTAGTTTGTTTTGATTGTGTTTGTTGTTTAAGTTGAATTTTGTTTAAGTCCGAATGATATTTATCTCAGGTTTACATAGTTTGGAATGGACGAGAAATGAAATGAAGAAGGCTTTGATACATAAAGGAAGTATACAGGTGATATTATTATTTGTTTGTACAAGAGAGGTCAGAGATTTTTTCTCCTATGGTGGCTGATATGAATATGGCATTAATTGCCATGTACAAATGAATATATTTTTTCATGTCTTCCTTTGCAAGCTTCACATATTTGTTTTCCTACTTATATATATATATATGTTTTGTTCTATTGCTTTGTCTTATTACTTTATAGTATGAATAAACTTCTATTTTAACATGTTGTTAAATTTTATTTAAGTGTTACTTCATTTTTATTATAGTTTATATAATTTACCTTATATATTAGTATTTTTACTTTTATTTATTTTTATTTTATTTTATTTTTCTTTAGTCTTATTATTTTGTAATATAAGTAATTTCTATTTTAACTTGTTGTTAAAATTTTAGCAATTGTATTTACCTTATATTTCATAATTTACCTTTTACATATTTATTTCTAGCTTAAATTTTTATTATTAATTTAATTTTTTATTTCTAACATAACCCATCAATTTCAAATTTAAAGTTATTTATTTTTAAACTTGTATCAATTATCTATATCTTTATATATATCTTTAAACCATTTATATTAAGATTTAAATTCAAATTAAATGTGTGTGTATATATATATATTCAAATTTACTCATATATGCCCATATACATATATACTCACATATATACAAAATTTAAATTCAAATGATTTAACATAGAATTTATTTGAACTCAGGGAAACTCGCATTCATTTATCGATTAATTTCACAATTTTTATTCAAAAACTAAATTAATTATCAATTTAAATTTATATAAAATCCGAAATCGTTACATAGCTACATATATATATTGGTTATTAGGTCCTAATCTACTAGGGAGAAGATGGGTACGATTCACGCACAGAGGCGAGAGTATTATAAACCCAATAAACCTAATATAATAGAAAATGGAAATAGAGCAGTATTTGTAGAATTATGCTTTGAAGTGTATAATTTGTCCATTCACCAGAACTTTAGTTCTGACCCCGTCCTCATATCATCCCACATGTTAGATAGATGGCAGAGATTTTCCAGCTTTCTGACAATTGTTTAGAAAGTGTTATTACCTTGGTGAGTATTTACTTACTATTATATTTTAGTCAGTTCCGCTGTGAGATATTTATTTGAGCTCTGATATACTTATCTTTGCATATTTGCAGGATACCATATACCCAAGTCGGGCTTAAGTGGGCTTGGATTTTAGCATTTTTGCGAAAAATCCGGACCCACTGGAACTCGGGTCGTTACAGCCTAGGTTATAAAGAAGGGTTTTACTTGGTTTAGAAAGAAGTACTTATAATGGTTTCGAAAGGGATACTTCCAATGGATTCAAAAGGGGAACTTTCAAAGGTTTAAATGTTTTCATCAACCAATATTTGAGTAAGGTATATATAACATGGCAAGGTGATTTTGAGTAAAGCATAAAGTATGTGAATTTTTGTTGTTTAAATTTGATTTAAAGGTTTTAAATCAGTTTGAGAAAAGGTTTTGAAGGAAAAATTAAGGGAAGGTTTCCCTAAGTAAAATGACTCAAATATTAGAATACCAGATGGGACTGGTTTACGTTCGCAACCTATACATTACCTATTAGCTCCAGCTAATTTAGTCCAAAATTCTAGTGTGTAGGGCTTTGTCACAGGTAAGACTAAAATTATTATTACACACATAAGGGAATATATAGTTGTATAAAGATAGGTTATTAGTGAGCCCGCAAAACCATTAGGATCAGGTGACCCTAGGAGAAGTTAAGTTAGGGACAGACCGTCAAGAAGAGGAGAATTTAACATATAGTTAAGGATAGACTGTCCAAAAGAGGAGTGTTTAACAGATGTTAGATTATTTGTTTATATTGTCTGGTAGTCCCGAGTCAGCCAAAGGTTAGTAGTTATCCAAATAAAACTATAGTGTTCGAACAAATAGTTCATTTATTACCTGATATGTATGTTTACATAATAATGCTTTACATATTTTAACCAGTTTTGGTTGCAGGAAAAGATTTGCAAAAGATATGTTTTAAAAGGACGTTAGTGAGGGGAAACCAATTCCACTAAGCGGTGTGGTTTCACTTAATATCCAATAACCGATATGTATAGTATTATTCACACCAGGCTTTATGTCTGACTCGAAGTTCATGTTTTCCCCTTGAACTCTCAAAAATTGATTTGTGTAGGCCGAGGGTTGAGGCTTATTGGTTTATAGTAGGATGACTAATAAAGCTACCGAAGACAAGCAGGAGGCTGACGGATAGCTATTTAGGAGTTGCGATTCTATTTTGATTATTTCCTCTGTGTTGTATTGTGCCAGTTATGGCAATATAGTACTCTGGTAACCAAGGTGGCATCATCATATGTCGCTCTTGGTGAATTTGTGTAATAATTATATTTGATCTTTACTTGGGAAACGTTATGGGATTATGTAAACTTGATATGAAACATGTGTTTTGAAATGTAATGAAAAATGTTGTTTTAAATTCTGTGATTTGTTTCATATTCAAGTTCTTCTGATATTATGGATACCTTTAATATAGCCTATTTAGTGGCCGAAGTTAATACAATAGATGACTGCAGCATCTGTAGCGCTTAGCTTTGGGCCTCTAGATAGGGGATGTTACAACAAATGTCTAAATCAATCTCATTAATGCCTAACACACCAAACTGTGTTTAGAACAACCCAATATATATGTACATATATATTCCCACAATTTATCCATTTTAACATATGTTAGTTATTAGGGATTTCAAAGCACGTTTATAATGACTTAATCGTTTCTAACTTTCATAACATACTATCACTTTTCATACATCAATATCAAACATGTAAATAAGTAATTTGGGCCACAATACATGTTATAGATGATCAGATAGGGATTATTATACTCAGTAATTTTCACTTGTTTTACAGAACAAGGCGGGGTCCAAAAGTAATAACTTGCACTGTTCGTTATATAGTTATATTTTAAATACAACAACAATTATATATACAACAATATATAAATAACTTGTGAGTAAAACTCACCCAAGCTCTAGTTAACGCTTTCGCGTTCCCGAATTGTCCAAAATCGAACGCTATTCAATTTTGACTAAAATTCCAACTAGCACCAAACTCGACGAATCCAACTATTGCATAGATAACCCCAATACGAACGCAACGACGAAATGGCACCTCGATCGGACCCCGTATGAGCAAGATACGATCATTAGAACAATATAAATTAATTAATAATTAATTAACTAAATTAATTAGGGTTCAAACTAATTACCTTCCTCTATCTAAACCCAGGCAGACCATCTTCAAAACCATCGCACCTTCCAACCATCGCTGTCACCGCCTCATTGCATGAACCGCTGTCGTACCATCCCTAGCCTCGCCGACCCCTTTGCCATTGACCACGCTGCTTCTTGTCCCTTCTACTTTGATAATGAACGACCTATAACTGCTGCTGTTAATCTCGTTCCAGCCCCCGCCAGCTTCAACCATTCACCACCAAACTCCATCAGAGGGTAGCCCTCGTCCCCCTCTCCAACTTCCCTTTAGCGTCGCTGTAACACCCCATATTTTATAACATTACTAGGGATATTTAATTAGATAAAATTAAATAAAATAATGTGGAGATTAATGGATTGAGATTTGTTTTAGCTAAGAGTAGCCGTGCCATGATAGTGTGTTAATTAATACAAAATAACCTAAACAAAGGTGTTAGGAAATGACTAGGGCAATATGAGAAATAGGTGGAGCTTATACCCTAAACCCATAGGAGATAGATTGCTCATGTTCATTCTCATTTCTATCAAACTAAAAATACTAAGGCCGGCCACCATTTTTACTCTCGAGAGGAAGATTAAAGCTAGGAATTAAGAGAAGTAAGATAATCATCTTAATCAACATCTAATCTCACATCTTATCTCGAAGCTAAAGTGAATAATTACTACATCCCATATTCTTTTGGTTTTTGGTTTTCGGTTTTAGTACTAAGATCCGAAATGTTTTTGCAAGTAATTGCCATGTTTTGAGGATTAAAAATTATATGCATGTTTGTTGGTGAATTATGCATGTTCGTACTTGTTTTAAATGATATGTTTGATGTGAAAACCCTAATTGATGACATCCAAATGCCTTGAAAATTTAAATATAGGTCAAAGATGATATTTTAGAGATGGGTTTCAATTTTTATAATTTTCTGAATTAAGGTGGATTTTATATTAATTTTCTAGTAAAGGAAATTGTTTTTTGGGTTATAAATTATTTTTGGCTAAAATATTAATTATTTGGGCTTGAAATTTGTATATGTTAGGCAACGTATTAAAATAAATTTTCTGGGATTTTTCCAGATTTTTCCTAAGTGTTTTGATGAATATATAACATTATTTACGGTATGGGACTTAAATGTTTTATATATTTAATTAAGGAGAAAGGGCATTTTATAAAATAAAATGATTATTAATTTTGAGAATAGTGGCAGCAAATTTCTTAAAAGAATTTGTTAACCAATGAGAATTTGACAAACAATGGTAGATTAGTTGAAAAGTTATCCTTTTTGAGCTAAAAATAAAGAAATCGTACTTTTAGCATGTTTCAGCCTATTACAGCAGTAAACCTTCCGACACAGATCTTCCGACAAGGTCGAAAGTTACCAAGCTTTTAATAAGGTCAAACCAATGCATATGGTATTAAGCTACTTGGTATGTAATGAATTGGACAGAGTCGAAGGGTTCTTAGTCAAAAGGTTGATGGCCAAAGAGGTTGGGGTATGTTTGTTTTGTAAACCAAAAGCTTTCACCTGCTTTGCTTTTGAATTAGAGCTTTCGACCAGGTTGCTTTCGACCAGGTCAAAATGTTTAAAAGAAAGGTTTTAAACCTTTCGACACAGTCGAAAGGTTACTGCTGCTACTTTGTTTTGAAACCTTCCGACATAGTCGAAGGGTTACTGCCAGTTTATATAAATGTTGTGTTTTGAACCTTTTGGCAAAGTCGAAGGGTTTACTTTGATTGAATTCGAAAGGTTTAGTTGTTTTAAAAACTAACCGCTTCTCCATGCTTTCGAAAGGAAGCTTTCGACTTAGGTGATTTACCCTTGTTTCATAAATTAAACTACAACCCAAAGCTTTCGAAAGAATTATTTTAAAAGACGCTTCAAAGCTTTCGAAGCAGAGCTTTCGACTTAGCCGAAAGGTTTCTTCCAATGGAGTCGAAAGGTTTTAAAAGAAGGTTTTCCACCTGTTTTAAATTGAACCTAAAAAAGTTTTTGAAAAGTGGCGTTCAAGAAGAGTTAATGCTTTCGAAAGGATTTGTTTACTGAATGGTTTTAAAAGGGGTCAAAAGCAAAGCTTTCGAAGGGATCGAAAGCCAAGCTTTTGATGGAGTCGAAAGGTAGCTTCCGACTAGGTCGAAAGGTTTAGTTTTTTAATGATTTTGGAAGGTTTTAAATGGAAGGATTTCCAAAGATTTTTTAAGGCAGTGTTTCAAGTCGTTTTAAAATAGGATGTCTAAGGTTTTATTGCTTTCGAAAGGTTTGAAGTTCAATGGGTTCGAAAGGTTTGAGATTCAACGGTTTCAAAGGGTTGAGTTTCAATGGTTTTGAAAGGTTTTGATTTCTATGGGTTTTTGGGTATCAATGGATACAATAAAGGAATATGAACTAAGTTATGGATACTGATGGAATTAGGTTAATCATGGGGGTAACATGATATAAATAGAATCATGGGGTTAACATGATATATATATATATGGAATCATGGGGCTAACATGATACAAATAGTCATCCTAGGAAAACTATGTGATGTGAGATGGATAGTCCTACATCAACTTAAGCAAAATGAATGTGGAATAGGAAGTCCCCTTTTGATATAATAAAACTCTAATTGGGGATGGGGAAATCATAATTGTTTTCAAGTATGTATATCACCATAATGTTTTATAAATACAGGTTTTAACCATTTTGGATGCAGAGGCACAATATATGGTTTTAAGAAAGTTTTTGCAGAAGATATGTTTTAAAAGGATGTTAGTAAGGGGAAACCCGTTCCGCTAAGCGGCGTGGTCTCACTTAACATGTTTAACCAGGATGTATAGTATTATTCATACCAGGCTTTCTGTCTGACTTGAAGTTTATGTTGTCTCCTTAAACTCTCGGGTGCTCAAAATTAATTTGAGTAGGCTGAGGGATTAAGGTCTTTTTCAGGTTTTGGTAGGATGACGAATAAGCTACCAGAGGCATGTAGGAGGCAAACGGATAGCTATTTAGGAGTTGCAGTTCTTGTTGTCTTTTGTTGGATTTTCCGCTGTATTATTTCGTATTAGGTCTATTATGACCATATGACTCTAATCAACCAAGGGGGTACCTTCATATACCGCTCTTGGCGTATTTTGTAATAATTATATTTGATCCGTGCCTGGGAACGATTTGGGGCCATGTGTTGTGAATGTGAAACAATTGGTTTTGAAATGTAATGAAGTAAAAGTGTTTTTGAAATCTGTTTTTTATTTCATATTCAAGTGCTTCTGATATTATTGATACCATTAACATAGCCGTATTTAGTCGCCGGAAGCTAATACTATAGATGATTGCAGCATCTATAGCACTTAGTTTTGGGCCTCTAGATATGGGATGTTACAGCACGGTATCAGAGCATGGTTTATGAAATACTTCAACAAAAAATGATTTTGAAAACCTAACCCTTAGAAATTAGAGTTAAGATCAGGGTACAGGATAACGCTCTAGTAACGTACTTGTATTTGTATGGAAGGAAGAAGAGGCAGAGTAAACCTTGGAGGAGATAGCACCACTACTAATGGAAATGCCCGACCAAATGCTAGAAGAGGTTCCGGCCAGGCTCAAGGTGAAAATGCGGGTGCTGGGGTTCCTCAAGTGGATATGGGAGCCTTGTATCAGTTTTGGCAAACCTTTTGCAAGCATGAGCTTCTAGAAATCTTGGTGGGGGAAAATCCTGTAGTTCCAGTTGGATATAACTATGCTAAACTGAGTAGAGACTATATCAGTCTGGGAGGAAAGCCGTTTGTTGGAATGGAAGATGCCGGTGAAATAGAGAATTGGTTGTTGAACTGTGAAAGGATCTTTACAGTTCTAGGCTTGAATGATGGGGAGAAGAGAAGGCTAGTCTCAAGACAGTTGCAAGGGTTAGTGCTTCATTGGTGGAACAGTGTAATGGCCAGAGTGCCAGAGGAAGAGTTGACTTGGGCAGACGTCAGGAGGAGGTTTTTGTAGAGATTCTTGTCTCAGGTGGCCAAGTTGGCATTAATGAGAAAGTTTATGGATCTTGTCCAGGGACAGATGTCTGTGATTGAGTATCCTGTTAGGTTTGATGAGCTACCTCGATATGGTTATGCTTTGGTTGACACGGATGTCAGAAGGAATGAGAGATTCATTAGAGGGTTGAGGCCAGAGCTTGGCAGAATGACTATGGCCCATATCCTATATCCTTCTAATGTGGTAGTTGAAATGGCCAATCACCATGAGGAAATGCTTGGTTTTTCGGCTAGGGAGAAGCCAGTTGAATTCCATGGTCCTCAGGGAAAGAAGAGGAAGTTCTTCAAGAAGAAGGGCGCTCAGAGAGAAGGAGCAGCCAAGAAAGGGAAAGAAGATGTAGTTTGCTACAAGTGTGATAAGAAGGGTCACTACGCTAATGAGTGTCGTTCGAGAGATGGAAAGTTGGTTGTGGGGAAGCATAATGTGCATTGTTATAATTGCAACTAGATGGGGCATTACAAGAACAAATGTCCTGAAGCCGCCAATGCAGGAAGAGGAAAGGTCTTTGCTCTAGAGCCATTATCTTCTAAACCAACTGCTACTGAGAAAGGAAAGTCTGTGATGGAAGGTACGCTTTTGATCCATGGCATACCAGTTAGGGTATTGTTTGATACCGGAACATCTCTTTCTTTTATTTCTTGATGTTTGGTAGATAAGCTTAACCTAGAACCCTCATATCTAGTTACTTCCTTAAGGGTTGCAAATCCGATAGGAGGGTATGCAACGCTTGGGATGAGGTGTGACCATTTAGAGTTTGATTTGCTAGGCCATACCTTTGAGTGTTGTTTGCATGTGTTTGAATTTGGGGGATTTTGGATCATTCTTGGGATGGATTGGTTAATTAAATATGATGCTAGGATATTTTGCCATGATAGGAAAGTATCACTTAGTCACTCGGAGTGTAGTGATCGGATAGTTTATACCTTAGAGGACCCTAGTTGTGAAATGAATACTTTATTGGGTAATATAGAGTTGGAGGATGAGTTGCATCGAGCCTTTGTTGTTAGAGAATTCGCAGATGTGTTTGAGCCGGTAACTGGGTTGCCACCGAAACGAGCCATTTAGTTTTGGAATGATTTAGTACCTGGAGCATAACCAGTGAGTAGACCGACAAGTTGAATGACTCCCGCCGAGATGAGAGAGATGAAGGTGCATTTGGTGGATTTGGAAGGCAAGAGTTTTAACCGACCAAGTAGTTCGCCATGGGGAGGTACCGCTGTATTTTAAGAAGCCAGACAGATCGTGAAGGCTGTGTATTGTTTATCATAAGTTGAATGAGAAGACGATAAAGATCCAATATCCATTGCCGAGAATTGACGATTTGTTCGATCAATTAAGTGGAGCCAAGGTATTCTCTCAACTAGATTTGGCGGTGGGATTTCATCAGCTTAGAGTGGCAAAGGATAACATTCCTTTGATAGCGTTTAGGACAAGATGTGGATCGTATGAATGGTTAGTTATGTCGTTCGGACTAACTAATGCGCCGGCATTCTTTGTGGATCTGATGAATAGGATTTTCCGAGAGCACTTGGACGGATTTTTGTTGGTCTTCATAAATGACATTTTGGTATACCCTAAGGATGAGAAGGAGCATGAAGTTCATCTTAGAGTTGTGCTCGAAACGTTGAGGGAGCATCAGTTGAAGGCTAAGTTTTCGAAGTGTCATTTTTGGAAGAAGAAAGTGAAATTCCTTGGTCATGTCGTCTTAGGGAAAGGGTTGTTTGTAGATCAAATTGTAACGACCGAACGATTTTTGACTCCCGAAAATCGACACTAATACATTCACTATATAGCGTGTCGAGCAATCGAGTGCCGGAAATACCAGGTTGTTAGGGTCTAAGAAGAATAGAGATAGAAAAGAAAATAGAAACAACAAAGAATCTCACTTCGCAACGGAACAAAATATAATATACAACAACAGATTTTATACAAAAGAAAGCTATAATTGTTATTATACATACAAGTTATCAGAGTACAATCATCAATATATAAAACCAGACAGTTATAACAACTTGTCCTCAAATGCTGAATATACAGCCTACAGTACACAGCGGAATATCATCAAATATGTGCAATACGTCTCTGCCATCCAGCTCGTCTCCTGAGCTCCAAAAGCGTCCTAACCTGAAAATTCTGTAATACTCGGTCTGGCCCGAGCATTACAATAAAGTAACACCCGAGTCAGGCTGGAAACCAGCGTGAGTAAAACCCACTTAATTTGAAATACTTAAGTTATCAAAATCCTTGGAAACCAAGGTAACTCGCACAACCCGACGAGTTTTACCTGATTATACCCAAACACTTTCCCAGAAATCCATCGATATTTTTAACAATGTTTAAGTACAATTACTTGCCTAAAGTGGTCGAATTTATTAAATTTATTCAGTTCCAACATATTAGATTCTATAGTCAAAATTGTAGGGGTTCATAGTTATTATCAAATCGAAGTGGTTCCGGATAACACTGATGTCCGATTCCGATCACTTCGAATCGAAGCGATAAATTTAAAAGGCTAAATTGTTTAACATAAACAATTTATATTCAGAGTGTCAAAATACGTACATGGGAATTTATTACATATGTTTATTTGAAGTAAAACGTGCGAACGCTTTATCCTAACTTTTCAACTGGTTTGGCTACAAAATGACACAGACAAGGGCAATCAAAATAAATGTTCAAGAACAGTAAACCAGAGCATATATCATTGACCAATCCAATGATTTACAACTCATATTTAAACAAATTACAATCAGAATCTAATCATCTTAAATTAAATTGAATCTACTTATATCTTTAACCCAAATTAGTATTAAATTAAAGATATTATAAAACAATTTGTTATTAGTTAATTTGGATCAAAACAACCAAATTAAGAACTAATATTTATTTATTAACTTAAAATTAAATCAATAAGAAATTAATCAATTTCTCACATAATTATTATAAATAGTTTAATTTTATATTACCAAAAATTAGTATGATTAATTTCAGATTCAAATACTAGGTGACAAGATCATAATGCCACAATTTATTATGTTAATTTGGTTTTTAAATGGGTGAGAATATATTGTTTTAAGGTTTATTTTTTTTTATTTGAATACCAAACTTATTAAGCTACCTTCTTTTTTTTAAAAACAATTTCTAACATGATCGGCCCGGGCCCAAACTCACCTCCCTTTCACATTTTTTTTTTGAAAAACGTGGTCCAGCCCATGGCCGAAAACAAAAAGAAACGAACCCAACCCTCTTCCCTTTTCTTTCTTTTTCCACCCACATGTACTATTTCTCTCCTCTTCCTTTTTCTACTCGCGTGCACACCCTGTGCACGTTCACCTACACACGACGTCGACCACCAAATTCTCGACGCCGACCATTCCTCCACATCACCTATGATCATCTCATCACGACCACGCCCAAGGGAAGCACGAACTACCTCAGTTTCGAAAAATCGAACTCAGACCCAAAACTCGAACAAGCACGTCTGCCCTAAGTAGATTTATCCCTAAAGCTACTGATAAGTGTATACCCTTGTTTGATGTAATCGGGAAGAAGAAGAACTTTGAATGGAGGGAAGATTGCAGGAAGCCTTTCAGGACTAAAAAGGCACCTGGAAAAGCCACCGATAGTTTCTAGCCCCTAGAATGGGGAAACCTTATACCTGTGTATAGCAGTCTCAGAGCACGCAGTTCTTTAAGTATTGATTAGAGAAGGGAGTGGGTCACAACTTCCAGTATATTATGTGAGCAGACGGTTGAAGGATGCAGAAGTCTGATACACAGTGATAGAAAAGTTAGCTTATTGCTTGATTCTCACAGCTCGAAAGCTTAGAGCATATTTTCAAGCACACTCGATTAGGGTATTGAAAAATTTTCCCCTTAAGCAAGTCTTTAGTAAAAAAAATCTTCAAGAAGGTTGGTAAAATGGGGAATCGAGCTCAGCCAATATGATATAGAATTTCAGCTATGAGCTGCAATCAAGGGGCAAGCAGTAGCAGACTTCATTAATGAGTGCACTAACTTTATCAAGGAGCAATCAGAAAAGGAGAAAGACCAGAGGTCTATGTGGCAATTATTTCTTGATGTTTCATGAAACAAACAAGGGGTCGGTGCAGGATATGTAATCATCACATCAGATGGACATCGTTTACATTATGCCATGAAATTGGGATTCCTCGCAGCTAACAATATGGCAGAATATGAATCTATGGTAGCGGGATTAACCTTGGAATTAGAACTCAAAATTCCATGAATAAAGATCTTTTGTGATTCTCAGCAAATGGTGAACCAAGTGAAATCGATATATCAAACAAAGGGCCCCAAGCTATCGTTATATGTGAAGAAGATAATAAGAATGCTTTCTTTGTTTGAAGAGTTTTCAATATACCAAGTAACAAGAATGGAAAATTCACAAGCAGACTACCTAGCAACACTAGCAAGCTCAAAGGGAGCCCCGGAGACATGTATTGTTCCAGTGGAATATCAAGGAATTCTACGTATTGGTGTTAGTTCTGACAAGGTCTCAAGCAAAATAACAAGGGGAAGAGAGAAGAGAAAGTAATAAAGAAATATCAGATGAAAGGGTTGACCAACCAAGACCAAGTAACATATATGATAACACCTGGATGTCACCAATTGTTGAATTCATTGTTAAAGGGATACTCCCATCTGAAAAAAGTGAAGCAAGGAAAATCAGGAGACAAGCTCAAAGCTTCGTAATGATGGATGGAATCCTCTATAAAAAGGGATATGCACTTCCCTATCTAAGATTTGTAAGCATGAATGATGAAGTATAATTTATGGCTGAAGCACACGAGGGGTTTTGCGGAGTTTATTCCAATGGAACAAATGGCAAAGAAAATAATGAGGCAATGATATTATTGGCCAAGTATGGTAAGCCAAGCCATCGAGTAGGTGAGAAGATGTGAAATATGTCAGAAATACTCAAAAATTCCCAGATTGCTCCCAGGTCAATTGACTCCAATTATAAGTCCATGGCCCTTTGATGTATGGGGAATAGACATAATCGGCCCATTGCCAATTTCAAAAAGAGGTGCAATGTACACCGTAGTCGCCATAGACTATTTCACCAAATGGGTTGAACCAGAATGCTTCCAAAGATTATTTCTTGGAAGTTACTCAGATTCGTTATCAAGAATATCATAACCAGGTTTCGAATTCCCTAGAAGATAATTTCTGACAATGGGACACAATTTGAGTGTGAAGAATTCTCTCACTTTTACCACAAAAATGGAATCATTAAAAGTTTTTAATCCGTCGCACATCCAAAAGCGAATGGGGCAGTTGAAGCTGCAAACAAAACTGTAAAGACAATTCGGAAAAAGTGGCTAAACAAGGCAAAAGTAAACTGGGTAGAAGAACTGCCACATGTGTTATGGGCTTATCGAACATCCATCAAAACGGCGATGGGACATACTCCCTACTCTTTGACATATGTGTGTGAGGCAATATTACCAACCGAGACTAAGATACCCTCAAACTGAAGAATCACCTACGCATTTGATAAGAATCAAAAGCTGAAAAGAGAATCCTTAGATTTAACACATGAATTGAGAGATGAAGCAGCGGTAAGAACTGCTGAGTATCAAAAAAGAATCTCAAGGTACTATAACTCAAAAGTGAAAAGTTGGTCATTTCACAAAGGAGATTTGGTACTCCGAAGAGTCATGGCAAATACCAAAAACCCTGCAGATCACTAGTACAAAAAGTGCATATTGCTTCGCCTCATTTGCATCGGTTGAAATAAAAACTGATGCAAATAGAACTATTTGCATCAGTTCTATCTTAATAACCGATGCAATTGATACGTGGAAAGCAATAGGTAATAAAAAAATCAAATTTGCATCAGTTCTCACCAACAACCGATGCAAATAGTTTTAGTCGCATCGGTTTTAAAGTCAACCGATGCAAGTGCATGTTGATGGCAATATGAAATTTAGGCGGGAAATAATGAAAAATTGGCTCCAAAGTTACTACTTTGGACAAATGTACTCCTTCCTCCTCAATAACCCACTCCAAAAAAAAATTCTTCTCCTCCTCAAAAACAACTACACGCGTACTTGTTTATATAATCAGAAAGCTTATACAAAAAAAATCGAAATCAAACTTTCACGATTAGCCCCAATTTCACAATTCAATCAAACTTTCACAATTCAACCAATTTTCTTGATACGGCCACACTAATTGGTGAAAGCGGTTCGGTTCATTATGGGTTCGACGTTAGTTCGAGTTCGAGTGGATGATTTCATGGCTGTTGAGGGTGGTTCGAATTGGGAAGTCGATGACGGGCGGTTTGAAGTGTTGAGTTTTTTTCTCGATGGAATGTTTGGTCGAAGCGGTAGCAATAGTTGCAAATTGCAAGTCGAGGCAAGGGGAACGGCACTGTTTTGTATGTAGAAGTAGGTTGAATGTAAACGGAGATGTAATTGTGATGTATAGGGTAGTTTGATGTTTGAGTGGATGAAGTTGAACTATGTGGAGGTGTATGGGAATGAGGCGATGAAGCAGTTATGGTGTGGTTTGGGACTGTGGAAGGGTGCGGCACTGTAGAGGGCTTGTTGAAGCAGAAGCAGGTGAACCTACCTGATAATACATAGTAAAAAACATTATTTCAGTATGGTGATGCATTTAAAATAGATGAACCTTTGCCATTTGTGGTTCTGCTAGAATCTGAACTACTGCTAAGTGTAAAAAACCAAGGGAGAAATATATTTACCGTTGTTTATTGAGTTATGATTATCATCAATTTTAAGTCTTTGATTTTAAATGCATTGCTGCGTTAAAGCTATCCTCCAGACTTTGAGCCATCTGACATATGTTTTTGAAAGAGAAAGGTTCTGAGAGCCGAAGCGTGAATTTCTCCAAGACCTTCAAGTGCCTTCAGTAAATAGTTTAGCTTTCTACACAAGTGGAAAAAAATTCAATAAATTATGGATTGTATCGATAGAAAAAACATTACTATATAAATTTAATAGTCAGGTATCAAACTGTATAAATATTATCTGATCATGAAATGATGAGCAAACAATTACTCACACACTCACATGTATGTGTGTGTATGCTAATGAAAGTGAGAGGTACATGTGAATGAATGAGCGATAAAGACATAATATTCTAGTTTACTTTGTCTGTTTATTTAAATCACCTGCAAAAACTTTTATGTATGGCTTGACCTATAAATATTTGATAAAAAACTACTAGTTGTCTCAATTTATTTTTGTGTATGTTTGAATTCTATATAAGAAAAATAAGCTCGTTCTGTTTTGGCCCACTATAGCTTTTTTATTGTTCTTAATTATAGCATCTCCTCGCAAGTCAAGGGACTATACTGTCTATACATATCCATTTATAAATTTTTACTGGTCAGTAAATTCTTTTCTTTCTCATTGTATTGATTTCAACCTTAATGTACCACCCTCTTCTAAAAAGTATATTAGGAAAATATTTTGGATTCTATTTCTGGACAAATAAGCATATTCAGTTTTGGTTCATTATATGCTTTTTTTTGTTCTTAATCATACCATCTATCCATAAGCCAAGGAACTATACATATCCATTTTATAAACTTGTTTACGAGCTAGGAAATTCTTTTGTTTCTCATTGCAATAATTTCAAGCTTAATGTAACAACCCTTTTCACTTATTAAGTAAATACATGTGATGGTGCATGCATTCCACAATTTTAGATCAAAAGTTAACGTCTTACATGGTTTTATTTTTGTTATCGAAAAACGAAGTACACATTGTACAATGTACAGTAATGTATCATTTAAGCTATTTTTAGTCCAACGCACAACTTTCATATTATACTAAAGCCGATTAAATTCTAGTATAATATTAGATACAGGTAAAGAGTTGTATTGTCAAATAAATTACTGATTATTATTTAGTTGGCTAACATACATTTCGAAAGACAAAACATATCTGTTTTTAATTACGTATCAGTTCAAACTTCTCTTCTTGTTGAATATTTAGAGATTTTATAAAGACCTTTTTTTACTCATCTTCGAATTATAACAATTCTCTATGAAGAAAACTGATCAAATTTTGTATTTTTACAAACAACTTTTTTTTTCTTCTTTCTTTTTTCTTTTTTCTCTTTTTTTTGTGTTAAGAAAAATACATTTGTGTTTATTGTGTTGAGAAATTTCTGTTTGGTTTTTGGACGTACCTAAGACTCAAAATAACCAATGGGATGTTCAAACTATACTTGCAACTGCATTATTGTTAGTATAATTATTTTTTAAAGCTATTTTTATCCTTAACATGCTGATATCATGCATATTACAAGCAGCTGTCCAATGCCCCTTCAATGCATGGTTGGTCCAGATAATATCATTTTTGCAGTGTGTCCACTTTATTCTCCTTTCGTGTACATGTCAATAGCGTACAGAGTTTCAACTTCGTCTATTTTGATTGTGCCTTCTGTGTTTGTTTGGCTTTAATATTAGCTCTGTAAGTTATCTTCCCTAAATATTACCTTGGATTGTTATATTGAATTGATTAGAGCTATTGTTTTACAACCATGACAAAATCACAAATATTGAAAAAATTGAATTTTGTTGCATGCATTTTTAGCTGATTAATTATCAGCTTGTCCATACTAGGGTTTTACGTCGTCCCAAGTTGGCTATTAAACTTTCTTTGGCTTACACTTACACAGTTTGTACCACAAGAAGAATAAACAAACATAAAACAATCTAAATAATTCAAAAATATGAACTCCATATTTACTCTTTGACTCTAAAACTTATGTAGCATATCAGTGAGAAGAAATAGCAGAGATGAGCGACCTATTAAGCCATGTTTTCCAACTCTTTTTCCTTCCTAATCTATCTTCTACAGACCCATTCTCACTTAACTTCTTGCACATAACAAATTTTCTACTTCCATCACATCCAATAGCCTCTGAAGACTTCAATATTCTGCCAGTATAGTAGCAATGAAGGTAGAATTTGTTCGATTTATTATCAATCATGGGGTGTCTCCCTTCACATGATCATAAACTTTCAGCACACGATGAATAACTGACTCAACCAATTCTTCTTCACCCACAGGCATTCTTATCGGCCCCGAACTTCCTTCCATAACAATAGTAATGAGTATTCGACTAATATGCTTTTGCTGCTTCTTTCTGAACTTACTCAGAAATTTAGACATTTTGGAGATTAAAAAAACAGTTTACTGAGTAGTTAGAGAATATGAATGGTTAGTAGTAGAGAATCGGGTATTTATAGTGATGAAAAGATACCATGGTAAGCTAATTAAAATCTGGTCTAGTTAGGCTGATGTTGTATTTATTCTGCACAAGGCAATAACATTACGGCTCTAAAATCATTTGTTCCTGCTCCTAAATCCGGTCTTAGCCTGTAGCAAACAAGGTGTTTGTTGATATTATAATGTGATTTCTCCTCTTATATGTTGATGTCCAGATGTCATTTGGAAAAATAATTCACTCAAAAGGTTTTTACGTGATGCTTAGTTATAATATACACATATTATACTATTATATAATCAAATGGATTAAGTTTGTAACTTTTCCTACATTAACATGGAATCATCAACGGCCAACTGAATTACCGTAGTAATTAATTATGAGTTTGTGTGACAGGTGTTGATGTGGTCAAGGAAAAGTTATTGATAGCTACAGATCGACCTTCACGGCGATCCTCTCATTACGAGCTTCTGATAAAATAATCCAAAGCTAGCCAACGAGGAGATCATTCGTTAAAATATCAGAAGGAAAGGTACCTTTCTCTTTATTAGTTTAACATCCAGATGGACTTTCTTTTTGTTAATTACTTAAGACATTAATTGAGGCTAGTTGTCCTTTTATACAAACTCACATAGCATCTTATGTTATGGAACAACTGCCCTATGAAACTTTAACTGCAGTATCTTTAATTTTACTTCAGGGTAGATGTTCATTTATATCCTTGCCCATTCTCTGTAAAAAAAAAAGATGGACATCATTATAGTAAGTCGATCCTTAAAAAAGGATGGACATTAATTTAGGCTTTTAACATGTTCTCCAAATAGGTGAAAACTCAAAATATTATTTTTCTTTTAGAATCTGATGAAATATAAGGAATTTTGAGGGAACATGGCAGCAAACATGAGGTTAGACACAATGACATATATTCAGTTTTTCTTTGAAATAAGTCATTAAAAAGGTGAAAGGTATTTGTACCAGTTTTGAACCCATCATGTATCAAACTGCACAAGTCATGTCTGTTATTTTTGTTTACTTACTCATACCATTACATTGAATTGAATATATTTGAGTAGCCAAACTATTTTTATGTGTCCACACTCAAGTGGGTTAATCCAGATTGAGTTTATGCAGAGCCAGTTGTGAAACGATATTGTATGTGAAAGTCATGATGCTGTTTTTGCAACTAACTCTACCTAGAGACGAATCAGCAGCTATTTAAAATTATTAATTAATGAATCGGAGGTACAAAATTTCAAAGATTCTTTGATTTTTTTCCGACATTTTATGTAATTTACAGTTAATCTAATATTTGGTACCTTGTTAATAGTTTAATTTGTATATTTTACATTTTCTTCCCAATGGTGTCATTTTCCCTCCAAATATTAAACAATGAAGCTGGGCTTTAATTCATTTAAGCACCCTAAAGGTTGTTGTCACTCCTTGAGTTTGAAATTCAAATGATGAGGTCAAACAAATTGCTTCCCCACCTTACAATGTATTTTTAACTTATCCCACTTGTTTAATTTCCATCATTTTAATTGGTAGAGGTAGTAAATTAACCTTGTTGCTTGCACTAACATGACTACATAACCAATGTCTTTATTAACTGACTATTATAAATGGTCATTGTCTGTGTACCTATTCAGTTTGTTCTTGCCTTCTTAATGTATTTTTTCTAACTTTAGTTTGCAACAAAGAAACTTTTAAACATAGTAGGAAGATTAGGTGCCTGTTGGTTTAGCTTTTTCCATTAACCTTCAGTCATCCATCTACTAACAATTCATTCAGTTTAATGGGCAAAAATATTGAAAACAATGTTCTTTCTGAAACTCGGGTATGGGTTATTCACTTTAAGGGTGCAGCATTTTGTTTAATGGTGGGTAGCGGTAATGTGCAGAGCAATGGTGATGTTGCTTGTTTGTGGTGGAGGCAGTGGAGTAATGCGATGATTTGAGTGATTTGTGAAATGAAAGAGGCAGTGTGACAGTGGCAGGCTGGAGGCAGTATTGAACTGCAAGCAGAAGGCAATGGATGGTGGCAGGATTGAAGTGCAGGTAGAAGTGTTGTGGAGTTGTTGAAGTTCTTGGCAGTGAAGTTGCTAGAAGTTGAAGATGGTGGTGCTTGGTTGATGGCAGTAACGTTGGTTTGAGGAATATTGGTTAGCAGTGGTTTGGGACGTTTGTATGTAGTGTTGGCTTGTGGCAATCTGATGAGATGATGGTGAGGTAGTATTTGTGCACAGGTATTTGAGGATGTTGAGGTGGTGGCAGGGACTGTTGTGGAAGTAGTTTTGTGCGGTGGGTAGTATTTGGCTGAAGTTTTGATGCTGGGTATATTGTAGCATAGTGTGGTTTGTATGTTTGGCAATCAAAACTAAACAATGAAAAAAACTATACAACAGTAGTTTGTTTGGCAATGAGATGGTATTGAAGTATTGGGATGAGGTACAGTGAGGAGTTGAAGGTGGATAGTAAGGAAAATGGTGGATGGCAGAGGAAGTGTTGATGGTGCTGTAGTGAAATGTGGTTCTGGTGATGCTTGTGGCTTTGGTGTTGTATGGGGATGGCAGTGGTGTATATGGCAGGTGATGGAGTTGTTACAATGCAGAAGTTCTGATAATGAAGGTTGGAAGAGGCAGTTAGGTGGTAGAGGGATGGTTGTTGTGGTTTTGTGATGGTGTTGTTGATCTATGATAATGGAATGACCGGTGAAGGGGAGTGATGCTAGCTAGTTGGAGGCAGTAGATGGCTGACTGTATTGGTATAGGTTATGTGCACAGTGGTACAAGGCAATAGTATTGGTTATGTGCACAATGGTATTGTATTTGATGAAGGAGCAGGAAGTTGAAATGTGGAATGGCAGTAGGTTGGAGGCACTGATGAGGCAAGGATGGATGTGCAGTGGGATGGATGTGCAGTGGTTGATTATGGCCAGTGAAAAAAAAAGAGAGAGCAATATGCAAATGCAACAATGAAATGAAAATGAATGTATGAACCATTATTTTGTATAGATTATTGACACTTTAATTGATATATGTTTATTTTGGTATTATGTTATTCAGTTTGTATTTGCCATCAAATTTAATTTTGAATGATTGTAATATTGTATGCAATAATTGTTTGTTATAATCAATAATATATATATATATATGTACACTATAATAATGGTTTCCGAGAATGGCTTTTTGCATCAGGTATAAATAGTTGATGCAATAGAGGGATTAGTTTGCATCGGTTGTTATAAAAAACCGATGCAATAGAGGGATTAGTTTGCATCAGTTGTTATAAAAAACCGATGCAATAAGTTACTTTGTTACATCGGTTTTCATTACAACCGATGCAACATGGGGGCTGTGTTCAAGCAACCAACCATGATATTTTGTATCAGTTTTTAGTAACAACCGATGCAAAAAGGACCTTTTTGCGTCGGTTACAGAACTGATGCAAAAGTGGTAAGCCTGTTGCATCGGTTGAACTGATGCAAAAGGGGGGTAAACAACTGATGCAAATGGCCTGTTTTGTAGTAGTGGATGGACCCCTAGGGCCAAATTGGGAAGGACCATTAATCATTTACAAAGTAATCCCCCCGGGAGCTTACAAATTAGGCCGACCAGACGGCAATATGGTTTTGAGAACATGGAATGCTGAACATTTGAGGCCATATTTTCCAAAGATGAATGAATAAAGCATCTCTTTCTTCAAAAAGAAAATTTATATGGTTGGGAGTGAAATGCTCCTTATATTTGGATACTACCTAAGACGGTAGAAAGCCTCTGTCCGCGCCAAGATGTCTAGGGCAGAGCACCGCTTAGAGGGAGGGCGAAGTAACCCTTTAGCCACACCATAAAATGGCCAGGTTAAAGCACCGGACAAGCCCTTGGCCGCGCCTCTGGTCAGGTCAAGGCACCTCCTGGAGTGTGGATGGGGTAAGCCTTTATCCGTGCCATAAGGGTAAAGCACCGAACAAGCCTCTGTCCGCGCCACGCTATGGCCAGGGTAGGGCGCCTCCTGGAGGGAGGTCGGAGTAAGCCTTTATCCACGCAATAAGATGGCCAGGGTAAAGCACTGGACAAGCCCTTAACCGCGTCTCTGGCCAGGTCAAGGCGCCTCCTGGAGGGAGGTTGGGTAAGTCCTTAGTTCCAGCCTCTAAGATGAGCTAATCAAGAGCACCAGACAATGGACTAAGATGTCCAAGCCCAAGAAGAGGCTCATCAAACAATGGACTAAGATGTCCAAGCCTAAGAAGAGGCACATCAAATAATGGACTAAGACATCCAAGCCAAAGAAGAGGCTATTCAAATAGTGGACTAATATGTCCAAGCCTGAGAAGCGATAAATTTTCAATGGACTAAGATGTCCAAGCCCAAGAGGTGGCACATCAACTTATAGACTAAGGGGTCTAAGCTTGAGAAGCAACCAATCAGATTACTACTATATCAATGCATGTTAAAGCAGACAGAATCTAAGGAGTAAAGCAAAACTCCGTCTATTGAATAACCAAATCTAGGTTTCAGGACTTTTCATTTCTAAACATCATCTATTAATACCCGAATCTGAGTTTCGGGTCTCTCTCATATCCAAGTTTCATCAATTAATACCCGAATCTAGGCTTTAGGACATTTATTTCAGAACTTCATTTATTAATACCCGAATCTGGGTTTCGGGTTTTTATCGATCACTAACTATCATTATTATACCTGAATCCAGGTTTTGAGACTATTACTTATCTGTGCCCTAATCTGGGCCAAGGATTTCTATTATGACAACAATTACTATGGATTTCTACCTACCCAACATATGCCTTAATCTGGGCCGGAGATTCCTTTTACAAAGGTATTTGCAAATAATCTCTAATTATCCGACATAAGCCCTGTTCTGGGCTAGAGATTTTGATATAAAGACAATTGTTACTAAATACCTGAATCTGGGTTTAGAAATGTCACTCATAGGACTATATTTGGGATATTTCTATTTGGATTCTAGGTATCTCATTGTTAATTTCCAAACTTCACAAGTTAATACCCTAACTTGGGTCAAATTTCATTGCTTCCTTGTTCAAATCCAAAACCCGGGGTATAAAATAGTAGAGTAGAGGTTGCTACAGACAACCAGAAATTTCAAACTGGTCTTCTTGATACCTAAATTAGAGTTAATGTATTATGACTCTAAATGATGCTCGCCGACATTTGAATGAAGGTTTCAGGATCATTCAAATCTCTAGGAAATTTTCAAATACATATTAGAGTGGATAGGGTACACAGGCTTATTTTCTGATAGTAACTTATAGCCCTATTCGCAGCTATTGACTATTTCCCACAAGGAGTCCGTAAACTACATTTATTATATTCATTAATGGCTATTGATTACATGCCTCATATCTTTTGAATTAGGATTATAACCAACTAACTATAGAAGCGTTCATATGCCGAAGCATGCACATAAATATGATAATAAGCTAGCAATAAAGAATATCACTTGCTTTGAATTTTGAAGGAAAAATAAAGTTATAAAGAGCGAGAAGGTTTTGAAATTTTTGTCCTAAAGAACAAAAGCTTCTTTAGGGGGGGTAAAATGTTAGCCATAAAATCCACCCCGAGAACAAAGGCATGAAAGAAGATAAGAAAAGCGCCAACATCTACTGAAGTGGGTTTCGACAAAGATCATGAATAAAGGTTTCGAGGGCATTGGGAAGGCTTTCGAAAGAGTTGTAAGCAGCAGGAACCCTCGCAGGTGATAAAACACGTGCAAGCCTCCGATAAGGATGAAAAAGGAGAAATAAAGCCACCTTTCTGCCTTTCTAAGAACTTTCAACACGGATGGGTCAGCAAAGACTACTTCAGTACTTCCTTTCGAAGGCAATGAATGTTAATCTCCCATGAACACGCCAGACCTTTTGGAACTAAAGGTTTTGCCCTCATAACAGCCCTGTCGAAAGTATACACAAGCCTTTCGATTGTGTCGAAGGCATAGGCGCAGAAGGAGGCCAAACTTCATCTATAAATAAGACCCAAGGGATCCAGTTTTAGGGACCGAATTTTGGAATCCCAAATTCATTTCTTCTACTCCAATTTCTTAGCTGCAATTAAATCCTCAAGAAACCCTAATCAAATTGGGGATAAAGTTCTATTAATTGTAACTCATTTTGGATTATTAATAAAAGAGAGATGGCTGATTCATTAAGGATTTTGATGAGAAGGAAGATCATTTAGATCATTAGCTAGTCTAATGATCCATTGCACATGATTCAAACCTATTCTCTTAACTTCTTTTTGTCTATGCAATGCATAGGATCGACTTGGGTATATACAATCGAAACACATCATCATCAAAACCAACATTAGACAATGAAAATAAGAATGATGATGGGGTTTCGAGATTGGTGAATTTATGAAACTAGGGAATATCCAGGTCGATCTTATATAGGGAAAACAAAGTGAAGCATAGGCAGTTACAAGCTAGACCTATTTTGAAAGAGTGGAACCCCACTCGGCTCGATCGAAAGGGAGGGTTTCAAAGGGGTCCCAGTTTATAATTGGCTAACGATTGATCATAGAGGAACCCATTCGAAAGGGGTTTATCCCCAGCTACATCTGCAACCCTTTCGAAGGGGTCCACAATAAAAGTAGAAAAACCATAGGGTCGAAAGGAGTTGTGTCATATTAGTGAAAAATGCATCCCTTTCGACATGATTGAAAGGGACGGAACAAGCCTTTCGACACGATCAAAAGCAATGAAAAGCCAAGATGATTAGCTACTTTCGACAAACTTAAAGGAAAGGTTTCGAGTAGGATGCTACTTCCTTAGCCTGCATTCCTGAGCTAACTTCTTGAAGCCTTTCGACTAAGTCATCCTGGTCGAAGGTAGAGTTAACACCTAAAACCCTATCGATTAAGCCAACCTGGTCGAACGGTAGAGCAATTTCCTTAAACCATGTCGACTAAGTCAACCTGGTCGAAAGGTAGGTTTCGAAAGAAGAGATATTTTCAATAGCTTGGTTTCGTTTAAGCTCAATTACCTTTCATATAGCATTGGGGATGTTGACAAGTTTTCTTGTTAACACTACGACCTCCTAGGTTCAAGTGTTATATAAACCTAATTTTTTATAACACTTAGCTTTTATTATACAAATTCCAAATTTCTGTCTGTCCGAACGTCGAAAATTGCAATTTCATTTTAACTAATGAAAAGCTACTGATCAACAGATCAAACAAGATGCACAACCAAACTTACCCCCAATGCCTAAGCTATATGTGTCCATAAGTATCTTAATTGAAAACTTCAGAACAAAACACTCAATCTTATTTCAAATCATTTTGAAATATATATACACTTATAATTTGGTATATCAAATAATACTTCTGATATTTAAATCAGATTCTATTTTACCAAACTAACTTTGTAGAAAACGCTATTACCAACAATTTTTACTTCAACCTTGTCGAAACCAAGATGAATAGAAGAGAATGATTTACAAGAAATAATAGCATTAACAAAGCTTTTCGAAGGAGTCGAAGAGATGCTACAACAAAAGTTAGATGTGCCACAAGCTTTCGAAGGGGTCGAAAGGGTCGAAAGCCCCCTTTCGCTTCAATTGCTTTCTTTCGAAACAAATGGTTCTGCCTATATGAAGATGTTTCGAATAGGTTGGGGAATACCTTTCAAAGACAACAAACTGCAATCACTCACATGCATGCCAAACCTTTCGAAGCTAAAGGTTCCACCATCATTCATATTCCATAGAAGGATAATTTGTCGAAACAACCTTTTTGAAAGCATAAATAAGCCTTTCGAACTGGTCGAAACCATTCACAATTAAGAAAGTGATCTTCCACCGTAAAAACTTTAGCATCTCAACTCCTTCGAAGCTCCAAAGATCGACCTATCGACAGAGTCGAGAGCTTGTACCTTTTCTTACCCGCAACAACACGTCACCACAAAGTAGAAAGGCGTACCTACCCTTTTTAATGGAGTCGAAAGCACTCAAATCTATTCGATGCAAAAGGATGTGCAAGTGTTAACGATGACGAAAGGTATCCAAGGCTACCTTTAGAACAAGACGAAAGCACAGATTCGAGAGGTGCCAACCCGCACCTATAAATAAGACCCTAGGCATCTGGTTTAAGGGATCTGAATTCATTCACTCCATTCTTGTATTTTCTTAAATTTGTAAACCCTAATTTTGGAAATCAAATTAGGGACTTGATTAATTTGTACAACATTAGTCTAATGAAAGCCAGATTATGATATTTTTGAGTATGCGGTTTTTTTCAAACTCTTATTTGATTCAGTTCTGATCTGCTTGCACTATGCCATAAATGACCTTCTGCAACACAAAAAAAATGTTGGCTCAGGCCCGAAAAATGTTGCCATAGGTCTATGGCAACACTTTTAGGGTGATGCAATTTTTGCCGTTGCCTTAGACCTCAAAGGCAACATTTTGACTATCTAAGGCAACATAAGTAATATTGTTGCAATAGAACCCTATTTGGGTCTATGGCAACACCCATAGGTATCTGTAGCAACATTCCAAAATGTTGCTATAGATATTAACTTTCTGAATTTGTGGGGCCCACAATGTAGAGCATATTTGATTTTTTTAATAAAAATAAATATTTATTTAATAAAATGCTATTGCATAGAATTTGATATTTAAACAGTAATTTATTTAAATAAATATTTTATTTCAACATTTGAAATAGTACAAATTCCTGACTCCACTATTTTACAATTCAATGATATATAACACTGATATTCACATATACAGATATTCCTCACTACATCACTCAGTTCACTCATTACATATGCAGTTTCAATTTATACAGACACCGACACTGACAAATATATGACGAGCCAAAGGCGAGCCGAGTGCCGAGCCGAAGGCGAGTCGAGAAGCGGGTCCGGGCGCAGCGCCGGCGGGGGTCCGGGGCACCGCAGTCCCGGTTAGGTCGAACAAGTGGGCACCGCCCGATTCATCCGATTTCGAAAGATCGAGCCTTCTTTGAAACGACGTAAAATGATGCACAAATGAAGACTTAACTTAATTCCTATCCTCCATCTCCTCGCCTAAATCTGCTTGAATCCCCTACGGCCAAACACCAAAACTCTACTGCAAACTCTTTTCAATTTCCAATCACCACATTAGCTTCTCTCCTTAACCAATACACAGCAGCACTCTACCATTGTCAATACAAACAATCTCCAAAGCCTCACAGTTGCATGCTCCTCCATCCCTCTGTTTCACCAACATCACTTCTTCAAACAAGCAAAACAGCAACTCACTATCAAAAAACTGCAATTGCAACCACCCTTCAATACTCTATAAACACCAGAACACTCACCATCATTCAATCCACACTTCGTAAACATCCCACCAATATCCTAAAACCTACCACCTCTTACAACTTACCTTTAATCCTTCACTTTCACACTCTTGCAATATCAAACTCCAAACTCCGTCTACATCTCTCTGCCAACATTCAGGCATCACACTGCCAACTGAAACTCCTCTGCATCACCAACTTCCACCATCACTTCCATAACTTACCAAACCAACCAACCAACCTTCAACCAATACAACTACATCCAGAATCAATGGTGAACCAACCAACCTTAATGCTTGGATAAGATCACTCTGCACTCAGTTCGAGTTATGAACTTGCGATGGAGGCACAGGGCATCCAGAAGCAGTAGATACCCAGCCAGATTCTGAAATATTAACAGGTTCCAAAGGATCATTTGCACAAACATATAGGGGGCATACTATCTTATTGAAATTACCAGTACCAAGTGAAGCAACCGCAATCATAGGGGAAAGTACGAAGAGATCAGACTGGGATGTACCTGATATAGGAGCCGTGGACGGATTAATTGTTGCGAGAATGACAGCTAAATCTCGAGGGCAGCAGTTCGGGTTTTGGGAGAAATTAAGGCGCTAGAAGGGTTTTCAAGTGAAGTAGTCTAAAGGAGAAAGGTAGAGGGGTTGGTGGCGAGCAAGTCTTCTGTTGGAGGTGAGAGCTGATGGCGACGACAGCGGTGGCAAAAGGGGTTTGAACGGAAAACTTTGTTTGGCTTCGGGTTTTGGTGTCTTGACGGGGCTCTGGTTAGAGCTAGATGGTCGCGATGGGTCAGGGGGTAGCTGGAGGTGAGGGTGACAATTTGGTGGCGGAGGCGAATGAGGAAGCAGAAGAAGAGGAGGGTGACAATTTGGTGGCGGAGGCGAATGGGAGGAGGCGAATGGGAATGAAAACCAAAAGGGGATCTACTCTGAACTAGGAGGGAAAACAAAATTTTGGGGCAAATTGCAGTGGTGATCCGTTTTAACAACCAGATTAAATGTAGATCGTTGGATCGTATTCACGCGGATTGCTAATTTTATTAATTTTTTAATTTGAATACATCTATTGCAACACTATATAAAAATGTTGCATCGTGTTACACTTGTTTAGCTAGAGCAACACATTTTTATGGCTAAGGTAACACCAAAAATACAACGTTGCAGTAGGACCAAAATTTTATAGCTATCGCAACATTTTAGCTGGCAACACCTTGCAAAAATGTTGCAGAAGGTCATTTATGGCGTAGTGTTGTGTCGACTTGGTCAAAGGGTCGTCTTTTAAATGAGTTGAAACCCTTAGCTCAACCAGTATTCTTATGGTCTTAGCCCCTAACCTCAAGACATCAAAAGGTCACCTTTCGAGTGAGTCGAAACCTTTAACTCAGCATATTTCCTTAGATTTATATGATAAAACACAAGCCACCAAAGAGGCCAGCTTTCGATGAAGATGGAATCCATCCATTTAAACCATATCCTTGAATCCTCAGAGCCAACCTTTAGGACACCACAACTATTTAGAAAGGGGGTTTCGAAAAGATAATTAAACAAATTGAGCAAGTTTGAAAGACTTAAGAAAAAGGATGATGTGAGTTTCTACTGAGTCGAAAGGTTGAAATAAGAGAAGTTTATACGGCAGCGACCTATGCGAAAGGTATATTAAAGGGACTAATAAGGTTCAAACTTCCTCTACATAATTAAAAGGGGGTTTCGAAGGAGACACCTACAATTTAAACTCTACTTTGGGGCATTGACAAGTTTTTTTGTTAACATTTTGGCGCTAGAAGAAGGGCCCGAACCTCCGACCTATTGAACTTTCAACCTCACTTTCCTCTAACCCAATTTTATTCCAAGCTTCAAGCCTAACTACTTTATACTTTGCATCATCATGTTTAAGAAAATCAAAAGATTCGAACATGGGTCCTCGGAGCTACATTTAATTGGTTTCTCACCAAGAACAACTAATGATTCGAAACTACATGAAGAGCAAATGTCAAGATTGGAGGCTCTAAGGATCATGAAGAAGAAAAGAGCATAATCATATGACCCAGAAAAATGTAGTTTAAACCCTTTCCACATTGTTCCCACTCCTATCATTGCCTTAGGGAAAATAAAAGATACAAGTAATAACTTGTTCAACCAGATGAGGAGAACAATTTAACTCTACACCAAAGGCACAATCTTTGAAGAAGCAATGATGGCCGATTACAACGCCTTTGCACATAATGGCGTCAAGCAACAAGTGGGACATTGCCAACACATTAACTTCAAAGGGTTTTGAAAAGAAAGGTGATCGTTGAGGGTGAAGCTGTAAAACCAAGTAAAAAAATCTAGAAACCATCCTTAAAAGATAAGCTTCAAGTCTAGATTCCCAGGGAATGCAATTTGACAACATCAATCGAGAATGTTTATTTGTAAACCAAGGAAGAGCTCAATTATTGGCCATCATAGAAGAAGAAACCTAAATATGAAAGGAATCGAGGAGGACCCTATTGCCACTACCACATAATGAATGGACATGAGACAAACCAATGTAGGGCATTGGAAGGAACAGTGATTAGTTTCTTCAGACAAGGCAAAATCAATGAGTTTGTAAAGAAATGTTAGTTGAATTCAATAAAGAACTACTTTACTAAGAAAAATCTACATGATTAGGAGTAGAATTCTTCTTGCACTTGGATATTACCTTAAATAGTTAAAGCCTTTGTCCGCACCGAGTTGGCCCGGTCAAAGCGCCTCCTGGAGGGAGGTTAGAGCAAGCCTTTTTCCGCGCCAAGCTATGGCCAGGTTAAAGCATCGACAAGCCCTTGACTATGCCACGCTATGACCAGGTCAAGGCGCCTCTTGGAGGGAGGATGGAGTAAGCCCTTGGTCCCGCCACACTTTGGCCTGGCCAAGGCACCGAACAAGCCCACGACCACACCACGCTATTGCTAGGTCAAGATGCCTCCTAGAGGGAGGACGGAGTAAACCTTTGGTCCCGCTACGCTATGGCCTAGCCAAGGCATCGAACAAGCCTGTAGTCCCGCCTTTAATGCCTAGCTGTAGTGCCTCATGAAGGGAGGTTGGGTAAGTCCTTGGGTCTTGCTTGTGGATAAGCTAACCAAGCGCAGCATACAACAATGGACTAAGATGTCCAAGACTGAGAAGCAGCATATTAAACAACGGACTAAGATGTCCAAGCCCGAGAAGCAGCATATCAAATAATATATTAAGACGTAGCCCGGGAAGCGGCAAATTAAGTGACACATGTCAAAAGAATCAATACTCAGAGAGCGGTTCAAGAGAGAAGGCTTAATAAGAATCCACATCCTCTGATTTATTCCGAAGAAGAGAATTTCAGATTTTCATTTATTAATACCGGAATCTGGGTTTCAGGTCATTCATTATTCCAGACTTCACTTATTAACACTCGAGTCAGGATTTCGGGTCTTTACTAATAATATAGTCTTCACCATACCCAAATCTGGGTTTCAAGACTATTACTATTAATTCCTGGACTTCACTCATTAATGCCCGAATCTGGGCTCCAGATTTCTATTATTGAAATTATTTTGGATTTCTGGTTATCATCCACTACTACCTGAATCAGGGTTTCAATCTTTTAACTTTTAAATTTCAGTCGCTAATGCACGAATCTAGGTTCTAGAGAAATTGATATTCGAGATCTATTTTACTAATGCCCGAATTAGGGTTACTAGACTTCGACTACAAACTTTCAAACAATGATTTATGGACTTCTATCACACGATTATTAGTAGTTTTTTATTAGCTATCTCTAGAAGATAAATTCCAATACTTCTATGATTAGATGTTCGGCATTCCGTCAATATGATTGAAGTTGAATTCCTACCTCTCTCTCTCGTCATTAACAAAGATGGGTTTCAAGACATTTAACCATATTCAATTATAGAATTACTTCCTATTTATTATCATATGTTTATATAATGATTTGTTAACCTCCGCTAATAATGTGGATAAACTTCTATATAGATTTCAGGTTAATTAACGATAATGAATATTGTTTATGCTATACTTTCCTGGAAAAGGAGATCGGTAAGGAAGACTGGATGGGCAAGCAAATAATAATCCAGGTTTTTAGAAAGTAGATTCAAAAACAACATTATAAGAAAGGACTACAAACCAGGTGATATTTACATAATTTACATAATTTATAAAATTATTTACAAGTATACAATACAAGTGCATGATTAACAAATCCTGAATCGTCTTATTTTGATTTTCAGCAATCAGAGGATCAACAATATGTTAAATTGCTATATGCAGAATCTCTTTGTGCTTCTTTTCCTCTTTTCTTCTTTTGTCAGCATCCTCGATGGAATCAATTTGAGCCTTTAAAGCATGATTTGAAAGCTTTGTTAGTACCTTTGAGGGTTATTTTTGTCTTTCTAAATCTGCAATGTGCTTTTAAAGAATATATTTATCATGTTCAGGATTTTGGATCCTGTATGTGTACTGGTTTATGCCCTGAGAATATCTCGCTTTCTGTTGTTCATCAAAATATTTCGTCATTTCAAATCCGACCTTCCTGCACCATTCTCCTACCACCTTCTCGTCGAAGCTAGGTGGAGGGTTAATCGTAGCTAGAAATTTTTGAATAGCTAAGGATGAGGATCTTGTCGATTTCACAACAACCGAAGAGATCAGAGAAGTTGGTAAATATATATTTTGAATGTCATCTCCCATGATAAATTCCAGGGATTTACACTGAGCTTGACTATCTTTTAAATTTATCTCAAAATCGCTTACCTACTGAAACAGTTTAGACATTTCATGGTCAAAGTCAGCGAAGGGTTCGATTTAACTTGACGTTTTAAATGAGAAATTGTTTCGTCTTTATTCTTGATGTTCGCTTTGAGACTTGTAATTTGATCATTAAGGTCCCTAACAATTGTCTTTTGAAGTAGAAATTTTCTACGCTATTCTAACGCTTCAGGGTTGCCTTGAAGACGAGCAGACAAATGATCATTAAGGAGTTTCTTCTTTTCAATATTTGCTAACAGCCTATCTCTAATACTGATAAAGCGAGATGTCAAATCTAACGAGAGTGGCGTTGTAGATAACTGTAACTCCTATTTAAACAAACAAAAAGAAAATAAATTCAAGAATCGAATAATAAATCTCTTTTAATATAACAATAAAGGATTACAACTTAAGTAGAAATGAAATAAAAAAAGTACTATTTCATTGGACACTTGTTTCACACTTAAAGTTGAGAAACCGCATTTCTAACTTTACTCAAGGAATTAGCTGAAAGAATGATTGTTGAATCAAAAGTGGCATTAAGTCCTTTTAGGGCAATAACCAGAGGATATTTTCTATAGTCCCAATCCTCAGCAGGAGGACTATCACGACCACATATTAATCTGGTATGATATGTTCGAATTTCCTTAAGAATTTTTTCTTTTTCTTCACCAAGAAAATCAAAACGAAGGCGAGGATGTTCCATGTAAACTTTTTGCAAATCTTTAAAAAAGCAGTATCTGGCTAATTTTGAAGACCTCAAAAGCAAAGGCTTTTCTAGATAATCTCTTCTTAGTTTAACATATTTGCTTAGATAATCTTTCTAGATAATCTCTTCTTAGTTTAACATACTTGCTTAGATAATCTTTAGAAACAAGGCTGCCTGGGAGATAATAATTCTATGATAATGTAATAAAATATAGCTAAGTGTAAGAGGAAACTAGGGCATGAAATTCACAAACCAATATTATTACACAATTATGAATGTTCATCCGGTTCATACAAATTTGACTTTATGAATAATTCAAAAACAAATTTGTCCTTATAATATTTAAGTTTTTCAGGAGGCAACTCATGGGGAATTGATTTGACTCGAGGTAAGTTCCAGCATGCCCCTAGATGAGGATCAGACCCAAATTCATCTAAATATCTTATATGCAGATGCCTAGGTAGAACCCCACTAAAATCGCCCAAGTAAGAAAAATCTACAATGGGGTGTCTACAATAAGCTTTGTATAAGAAATCTAATAGGATGTCCTTTCTTCAATCAACATCCAAAATAGTGTTATTAACTCCCGATTCTCTTTCAAAAGCTTGTCGTATCAAAGACGTGCTCTCTTTAGTCGAGTGGCAGCTTCTTGATCTTTGAAAGACACTAACACCGTGGCACTCTTATTAAGTCTTTGATACTTGTTAGAGAGTGCATTGTGTTCATTTAATTTCTTATCTAACTCTCTATACAAGCTATTTATTTCTGCTTGTTTTCTTTCAAGCTTTGTTTTATAAAGTTGAATGGATTTCTTCCTTATCTAAAATAAAAGATGTCAACTAACATTATATTGAAAGTGAAAGCCATTTAGAAAAAGAATCCCATACGTGAGAAAAGGGAATTGTAGTTTGAGAGACTTGCCTTTTCTCTTTTTTTCTTCAACATTCATATTCGCGGTCTCTTCTTGAACGTCAGAAGGCTCTGGGGGTTCTGGTGGGTTGCTTCACGAGTACTTTGATCGGGGTTGAACTTTTCTGAAGCCCCGGTGTTGTCATCATCCTCTTTTTCATGAATATTGGTGTGACCACACCCGTCGCCACCTGAACCCTGGCCTCCATCCTCATTATCATCATTATTATCACCATCATCTTCATTATCATTGTAACCATCATTATTGCCACCTTCTTCCTCAGTGGCTTCATCTTTATCACCTTCATCCTCAGAATCAGAATCTACATCAAGGGAAGTGACTCTGAAGGATACGATTTTGGAGGCATCAAACTCCTCTCTTTTAGGAAGTTCAACCCCTTGCTCCATTCCTTTGACTTTAGCCATAAATCTAATAATAGGAGTAGGGCCCAGTGAAGGATAGCACAAATCTGGGCATTTTTCTATGTTGTCGACATAAGTAAGCATTATGGCGTCCTCATAATAGTTAACAATGATGTCATCGAGGGAATATTTAGGAATTGTGTCACCTGTTACTTAGCATCAGAGGTAACATTGACAGCAAATTTTAGAGAATTTTTCTTTTTCTCCAACTTTTTAATGAGAGAGGAATGTTTAGCCCCCATTTGAGCTTTTTCATCTTCAGACTCTTTCAGAGCCGTTTTTGAGGCCAGACATTCATCAGCAAGAAGTTGATTTGCTTCTCTTTCCTAAAAAATAATAGACTCTCATTGAGCAGAAGAGGCTCTCAATTTCTCTAATTCCATAGTAGCTTCATTTTTACCAATAAACAAAGAGATGACTTAGGTGCTCAAGTTTGACATTTCCTCTAGAAGCTTGGATGTTTCAGCGAAAGATTTTAATGCGTTTTGTTGTACAGAGAGCCAGCATTTGAAAATCTGAAATGAAAAGTATGATGCAAATCGGTACTCAGAGAGAAACAGTGATAAGAAGGATAGATAATGCGAAAAGTCTCGGAAATTGTTGTTTTATTAGGGACAGAAGTGACCCACCGCGTCAAGAACAGAAGAAGGCGGGTGAATAGAAGCAATGGATGAAGAGTTCAAGATAGATTGAACTATCTTTCCATCATCACTTGTAGGCATGGGTGACGTAGGTCTAGAAGGGTTCAATTCCTGGGAGGGAGTTGAAGTTCCAATGTCTTTTTGCATCTGCTCAATGACTTGAGGAGAGTAGGAAATGACAATGCGAGATAAAGGATCATCCTTTGAGGGATTCATATTGGGTCGATAAATAGAAGCTTCAACAATTGGACTCTCTGAAGTTTTACTTTATCAACAGCCTCACCTACTTCTAGTCGTAGAGAATCTGGAACTTCAACAACCTTGGCCTTCATAAGGGATGGTTCCGCCACGGCCAATTTACCCAATTTTCATTTAGTAGCCATCTTTGACCTACCAATGGCCTGAGTCAAAGATGATGCACGAGATACACAAGTTGGGAGAGCCGGATCACTTGTGATTGGTTCAACTTGAGCAGCGGTTGTTGAAGATTCAAAAAGTTACAAGTCAGTGAAGTAATTTAAGAAGTAACACAACAAACTGCAAGTACTATGTTTAAGCCATCTGGGGTGATCGAGCCAAAATGTAGACATAAGGGAGAAGTTCTTCGGATAACCTAAAGATAGAAAACATTTGCTTTGAGAAGTGTGTTGAACTAGGGGAGGTTGACCCAGTATCCCTTGACCTGTAGGTAGGAGGGAATGCTTTTGAAGGTTTGAGGGATTCGGCAAAGTAAGCCTATTTCCAATGCTACTCGTAGCAGCAATCAATAGCTTGACAGTTCTCTTATCCTCGCCATTTAGAACTTTAGTGGAAGGACCTGACAAAGAAGCGTAGATTAGCAAAAGAAAGTAACTAAATAAAGATAAAGACTATGATCAACTTACGAGGGGAAGAGAAGACTACATTGATGTTGGGAAAGCATTTGACAAAGAAGTATTGTGTTTCCCAATCTCTAAATTTGTTTACCCCCTTGGAAATTAGCTTTTTGGAGGGATTAGCTCCAAATATTTGATTGTTCAGGTTGCTGAGTTTAACTAATCAAACTAGATAGTTCAAAACTTCAGCATTTATTGATGAAATCCCTTACTCCAGAGCCATAAGTTCCACGGATATAAGATATGTATGTACATTTGGAGATAGCTGGATGGGAGCAACGCCTAGGTGGGTCAGGAATTCGGTCAAGAAATTTGGGAAAGGAAGGAAGCCACCGTGCCAAGTACGGATAGCAGTGTAGGCGAAATATCCTTTAGGAAGATTTTCAATGGTGTCGCTATCGTTTGGGGGAATGACTTCTACTCCAGTGATGCGGAAGTCAGTAAGAATAGCGTCCACCTCATCTTGGGAGAATATTAAAGAATGTTTAGAAATTGCTTCAACCTTCTTTGGAGAAGATTCCATCCTCGGTACTATATCTTTTTCTAGTTTCTGAGAAGTCTTTTCGACGTACATGATCTTGCCAGGTGAAATCATTTTCGTAAAAAGTTACAATTTTTTATATAATCAACATTTTTCAAGGATATCGAAACCTATTACCACAATTCAAATATCAACCAAAATATGAAATTTCATATCCTTAAAAGAATGTTTGAGTTAGTTTAGAAAAATGAAATTCGTTGGGCTTTCAACACCGTCGAAAGGGAAAATCGAAGTAGGTCTCCAACGAACACCGTTCAATAATGTTGAAAGCTCAAGGAAAACTTTACTGTTGAAAGGAGTAGTTAAAGCCTACACAACTAATTTAGATATAAATATGCACTAACAACATTCAATAAATAGTACAAATAAAGTTTTCGACACTGTCAAAACTCATGAACTTTTTTTACTAAGAGAATATGAATGTTGTCAAAACCCTGTATGCCAATTGAGTCGAAAGGTTTGAGTTTGAGTAATATTAATATAAATGAAAAGGCTTTGTGATGTTTCGACGATATTTTTATAAAATGATGGTCGAATCCCAATTAGTTACAAAGGTGGTCAAGAAAGTTGAAAGGGGTATATGGTTTTGAAAGCATACCAACGACCAAACTTGATTCGATATAGTATGTTTCGATCAAGTTGAAAGGTTTGATTTGATTTTCAACTTAAACAAAGAATGTTTTCCTCAATCCAATTTATAAAAATATGAATTTCTAAATTATTACATTTCCTAAAATAATTTAGAAGTAGGCATGTACTAAAGGTTTCAAAGCCTATAAAACAAAAATTATGGTTTCGAAAGTATGTACTATGCAATCATTTAGTGAAGCACATCGGGCAACTTCTTTGAAAGGTATCAGAATATGCTAAAGCATACTTATGCTTTCGAAGAAGTCCACTTCATATTAACTACATCAACACTTTCAACAAGGTCAATTAAGAGATAGATGATGGACTTCCTTTCGACTCCATCGAAAGAGTTTAAAGAAGCAAAACAAAGTTAGCTGCCTTAACTCCTTTTGAAGGGGTAGAAAGGTAAAACTACAACGTCAAGTTGCGATTCATATGGCTTAAACTTCTCTACGAAGTAACTGGAAAATTCTTTCTTCCCCAAATTCAATTTTTACCCAATACTTTAAAAAATTAAAAACAAAATTGATTTAAGCGCGGATTTACAATCATTAATCATAAAAATCCCCAAAACGTAAATTGGAACCTTAAAAGAAAAATGAGCCCAAATTGGAAGAATTTTGAATATAAATTAACATAGGAATTGAAACAAAAAAAAGCCATGAAAAGGAACCCAAGGATACTTTCATATGAACGAAAAACTTAAATTATGAAATTAAAACAGCAATTCAAATTCAAGCCGGATGAATTTTAATATCAAAATTAACCGTGGAAAGTTAGTTCGAAAATGAGATAACAAGAACTTACTTTGAATACGAGCTTATGTTTCCTGGAAATATGAATTATTAAAGAAAATTGAGAATTTTAATTCATGCTGGAAGTTTCTTTTAATCCCAGTTAGATAAAAGAGGGAAAGAAAGAAGAATTATTTATAAGAAAAGTCAGTAGGAAGGACAGACGTACAATCAAATTTAAATAAACGACTAGGATTTATGCAAGAATTTGAAAAGGCAGGAAATCTCAATGCTAAAACAAGGAAGAGTTTCGAAGCAGGCAACTTGGAAAGTCAAAGGCATCCCTTAGCAAAGGGGGGGCCAAGTGTTACCGCCAATTATCACTTTAACTTTGTCGAAACCAAGATGAATAGAAGAGAAGGATTTATAAGAAATAATAGCATCAACAAAAACTTTTTATGTAGTCGAAGGGATGCTACAGCAAAAGTTAGACGTGCTGCAAGCTTTCGAAGTGGTCGAAAAGGTCGACATACCCCTTTCGCTTTAATTGCTTCCTTTCAAAACAAATGTTTCCGCCTATATGAAGACGTTTCGAATAGGTTGGGGAATACCTTTCAAAGACTACAAACTCCAGCCACTCACATGTGCGCTAAACCCTTCAAAGCAAAAGGTTCCGGCATCATTCATATTCTATAAAAGGATATTTTATCGAAACGACCTCTTTGAAAGCATAAATAAGTCTTTCGAACTGGTCGAAAACCATTCACAATTATGAAAGAGACCTTCTGCTTTTAAAACTTTAGCGTCTCAACTCATTCGAGGCGATGGAGTCAAGAGCTCGTACCTTTTCTTACCTGCAACAACACGTAGCACAAAGTAGAGAGATGCACCTACCCCTTTCGATGGAGTCAAAAGTACTCAAATCCATTCAAATGCAATGCATAAGGATGCGCAAGTGTTAACGGCGACGAAAGATATCCAAGGCCACCTTTCGACCAATACGAAATCACTAATTCGGAAGGTGCCAAACCGCACCTATAAATAAGACCCTAGGGGTCTAGTTTAAGGGATCTGAATTCATTCACTCCATTCTTGTATTTTCATAAACTTATATACCCTAATTTTGGAAATTGAATTGGGGACTTGATCAATTTGTACAACATTAGTTTAGTGAAAGCAAGATTATGATACTTTTGAATATGTAGTTGTTTTGAAACTCTTATTTGATTCAGTTATGATCTACTTGTGCCAACTTGCTCGAAGGGTCGTCTTTTAAATGAGTCGAAACCCTTAGATTAACCAATATTCTTATGGTCTTAGCCCCTGACATCAAGATTCCAAAAGGCCACCTTTCGAGTGAGTCGAAACTTTTAACTCGGCCTATTTCCTTAGATTTATAAGATAAAACACAAGCCACCAAATGGGCCAGCTTTCGACGATGACGGAACCTATCTATTTAAACCATATCCTTGAATCATTAGACCTAACATTTAGGACACCACATCTGTTTCGAAAAGGGGTTTCGAAAAGATAATTAAACCAATTAAGCAAGTTTGAAAGACTTAAGAAAAAGGATGATTGGAGTTTCGACTGAGTTGAAAGGTTGAAATAAGAGAAGTTTATACAGGAACGACCTATTTGAAAGGTAGATAAAAGGGACTAATAAGGTTCAAACTTCCTCCATATAATCAAAAATGGGATTTCGAAGGAGACTCCTACACTTTAAACTCTATTTGGGGTGTTAACGAGTTTTCTTGTTAACAATCGCTAGTGTAGCTTCACCCACTTTGAAACTCGAAAATAAATGTTGCGATGCTACAGTCATCATCAGAATCATTTTCCAATGACAGAAGCGAGTTCAGTACATCCAAACCATGCCTTTCGGACATAATCAAAATCATTTCTAAAACGGTATCAAATATTTCGTAAATATTACTAAGTACCATGATACCACTCTCTTTAACTAATTCCCAAATATTTACATTCAAATAATACTAGTATTATTTTCCAAAATCTTATAAAACCAATTTCTAAAACACCGGGATTTAAGTTCTCAAATTTAATCCTTTTCTATTTATAAACTATATTTATAAACCATATCTACATGTCACTTTCTTATATGAAGTTTATTACAAAAAAGTTGACCTTGTTTAGATTATAATAAACAACTTTCATTAAAATCAAATTTTAACCCAACATTATCATCGAACGCCTTATAGTCGAATTGTGAAACTTAATTCACAAGGTGTTCATTTCAATATTCACACAATTTATTATCTACCCAACCCATGCGTGGAAAAGATAAACTGCTCATATACTGCTCGAGCACAACAAATCAAACAATAAATGATAATAATAGAATATTATCATTTCCTAGAAAATAAACATGTCACAAATAACTATATCAATTTATGAAAATTATTCTTTTATATATTGCAACACCCCATATTTTTGATAACATTATTTAGGATATTTAATTAGCTAAATAAAATAAAATAATATATTGATTGGTGGATTGAGATTTGATTTTAATTAAGGCGTAGCCATGCCATTTAACTATTGAATTAAAAGAATTTTTAGAATCAAATAAAAGAGGGGTAAAATAGGAAAGTGGCCATTCCTACATCTCTAAAACTTGGCCATGTATCATATACGCGTTCATTTTCATTTGTTCAAAATTTGAAAAGCTTAAGGCTGACCACCATTAACAAGAAAAAAAGGAAGAAGATTAAGAAAAGATAAGGAATAAGCTTAATCAAATCAGATCCATTCACATCTAAATCTCTTCAATCTCAAATGCTAAGCTGAATAATGTTTATATCTCATATTTCTTTTGTTTTCGGTTTTAAGATGAAATTCGAAATATTTTGCATTGATTTGCCATGTTTTTGAATGATGGAATAATTATATATACTTCTTGATGAGTTATCATTGTTCATATAGATTTTATGACATGTTTTGATATGAAAACCCTATTAAATGACATCCAAATGCCTTGCGAATTTTTATATAGAGCAGAAATATTATTTTGGAAATGGGTGTCAATATTCAGAATTTTCTTAATTTTGTGGAATTTATATAATTTTCTCGTGAAGAAAATTTTATTTTGGGCTAAGAATTATTTACAGTTAAATAATTAATGGTTTGGGTCTGAAATTTATATATGCTAGAAAACATATAAAAAGTGATTTTATGGAATTTTTGTAGAATTTTCTTAAGTGTTTTAATGGACATATAAAATTATTTAAGGTATGGGACTTAAATGTTTTATGTATTTATAAAAAGGAGAAGGGGTATTTTGTAAAATAAATCAATTTGTTATTTTTGGAAAGTCAGCAGTACTTTTAGAAAAGAGAAATTTACAAATAATCACAATTTAAAAAACAAGGTTAGGTATAAAGAAATAGTTTAATAAGGACTAATCTACAAGGCTTTTACTATGCCTCCTTGCCTTCGCCGTCGACACTGTTGAAACCAATGCACATGGTATCAGGAAACTGTTACGTAGTGAATTGGATGTAGGTAGAAGGTATAGAGTCGAAACCAGGGGTTCTGAAGGGGTTGAGGCATTACTTTGCTTTTAGAAGAAAATGTGCCTGCTTGCTTTTTAACTGAGTAGCTTTCGACTAGGTTGGCTTTCGACCAGGTCAATTGGTTTTAAAAGAAAGGTTTCGATTGGGTTGCTCTTTCGTTTTAAATTAGTGCTTTCGACTGGGACGAAACCCTTATTGCCGCTTTTTACCTTTCGACCTAGATTGGTTTCGAACGGGTTGCTTTGCCTTGCTTTGTTTTTAAACTTGACCACTTCTCCAATGCTTTCAAAGGGATGGTTTTGACACCATCACTTCTATACATAGGAGTGATTATGAAAGGAATTCCTTCGACTTTAATGGGTTTCTGATCCTTTTGCTCTACTTGAAGGCATGGTTTCGACCGAAATGGTTTTCAAAGGTTTCGAAGAAGGAAATTTTTGAATGGTTTTGAAAGGTTTCCACATGTTTTAAGTTGAACCCAAAGGCTTTCGAAAAGTTTAGTGTTTTAATGAATTCGAAAGGGTTTTAAATGAAGGTTTCGAAGGGGAGGTTCCCCAATGATTTCGAAAGGATTAAAAGCAAAGGTTTTCCTAAGGTTTTGAAAGGCAATGTTTAAAGGTTTTAAAAGAAAGATGTCTAAGGTTTTTAAAGCTTTCAAAAGGAAGGAATTCCAATGGTTTCGAAAGGGTTTTGAGAATGGTTTCGAAAGGAAGGTTTCGGCCTTTCGGCCTAGATTAAATAAAGGGTTTTACTTGGTTTAGAAAGAGGTACTTTCAATGGTTTCGAAAGGGGTACTTTCAATAGATTCAAAAGGAGGGCATTCAAAGGTTTAAATGTTTTCATCAACTAAGATTTGAGTAAAGTATATATATAACATGGCAAGGTGATTTTGAGTAAAGCATAGAATATATATAGAATTTCCTTGTTTGAGTTTGATCTAAGGGTTTTAAATCATTTTGAAAAGGTTTTCAAAGAAGATTATGGGAAGGGATCCATAAGTAAAATGGCTCAGATATTAAAATACCAGATGAGACTGGTATAGGGTCGCGCCCTATACATTAGCTATTAGCCCCAGCTAATTTTGTCCAAAATTCCAATGTGTAAGGCTTTGTCACAGGTAAGACTAAAATTATGATTACATATAGAAAGGAATTTATGTTTGTATACAGATAGGTTATTGGTGAGCCCATAAAACCATTATGATCAGGTGACCCTTGGAGATGCTAAGTTAGGGACAGATCGTCCAGAAGAGGAGTATTTAACAGATAGTTAAGGACAGACCGTCCAGAAGTGGAGTGTCTAACAGATGTTAGATAAATTTTGATATATTATCTGGTAGGCCCGAGTCAACCAAATGTTAATAGTTAGCCAAACAAAACTATAATGTTTGAAGAGATAATTCATTTATTACCTAATATGTATGCTTACGTAATAATGCTTTACAGATTTAACCAGTTTTGGTTGCAGGAAAATATTTGCAAAAGATATGTTTTAAAATGATGTTAGTGAGGGAAAACCTATTTCGCTAAGCCGTGTGGTCTCACTTAACATAAAATAACAAGGATGTATATTATTGTACACACTAGGCTTTATGTCTAGCTCAAAGTTTTTGTTTCTCCTTGAACTCCCGGGTGCTTAAAATTGATTTGAGTAGGCCGAGGGTTGAGGTTTTCATGTTTTAGTTGTTTAGGCGAATAAAGCATCCGGAGACGAGCAGGTGGCTGATGGATAGTTATTTAGGAGTTGCAGTTTATTTTGTTTATTTTGGCTGTGTATATCAAGTTAGTTATGACTATATTGCTTCGATCAACTAAGGGGGCATCGTCATATGTCACTCTTGGCGTATTATTGTAATGATTATATTTGAACTTTACTTGGGAAACAATATGGGATTATGTAACTTGGATATGAATTATTGTTTTGAAATGTAATCAGTAAAATGTTGTTTTTGAAATCTGTGATTTTGTTCATTTCAAGTGCTTCCGATAACATGGATACCATTAGCATTACCATATTTTATCACCAGAAGTTAATACTATAGATGATTGCAACATCTATAGCGCTTAGCTTTTGGCCTCTAGATATGGGATGTTACAACTTGGTATCAGAGAATAGGTTTATGAAAAACTTTAAACTAAAAATGGTTTTTTAAAACATAATCCTAAGGAATTAAAGTAAGATCGGGGTATGGGATAATGCTATAGTAACGCACTTGTATTTGCTATATATAAGTATACGCTTTATCTCTAGTCTCATATCTTTGTTAGGTTATTTTCTATGTCTTATGAGGTTTGAATACAGATATAGATGGTAGAAGAGAAAGAGTTAACCCAGGAGGGGAGGACACCGATGGGAATGCCAGACCTAATGCGAGGAGGACCCAAGGTAAGGCACAAGGAGAAAATGTGGGTGTTGGAGTCATACAAGTTCGAATGGAAGCTATGTATTAGTTTTTCATGATATGATACAAGCGGGTGTTGTTGTTGAAGTAATGGGAGGAGGAGTTCAGGAAGCTCCAGTTATCAATGATTATGCTAAGTTGAGCGGAGATTATACTAAGCTTGGAGGGAAGCAATTTATTTGAACCGAGGATGCTATCGAGGTGGAAAACTGGTTATTGCATTGTGAGAAAATATTTGCAGACTTGAGGCTCAATGGTGAGCAGAAGAGGAGGTTAGCATCAAGACAGCTTTAGGGAGCTGCTTTATTTTGGTGGAACAGTGTGACTGTGGTAGTGGATGAGGAGACCATGACATGGGTAGAGTTTAAAAGGAGGTTCCAAGAGAGGTTCATGTCAGTGATGGCGCAGTCTGTTTTGATCCGGAAGTATGCTGAGCCAGAACAGAGAGAGATGACTGTTTTGGAGTATGCTAGTAGGTTTGAAGAGTTAGCAAGATATGGTTATGCTGTTACAGACACAGTGATGAAAAGGAATGAGAAGTTTATTAGGGGATTGAAGCCTGAGTTGGCCAAGGCTACCTTACCACGCATTAGATATCCTTATGATGTGGTTGTGGAGAAGGCATTGACACATGAGGAGATGCTTACTTGTCAAGAGAAGAATAAGGTGAAAGAAGTCTAGGTTGGGCAAGTTCAGATTAGGAAGTTCTTTCACAAGAAGGTTGCTCAGAAGGGTGGAGCAGCCAAGAAGGGGAAGTCTGAGGTGTTCTGTTTCAAGTGCGACAAGAAGGGTCATTTCGCTAATGAGTGTCATACTGAAAAGGTAAAGGAAGTGGCTGGGAAGAAGAATAGCAGGTGCTTCAATTGTTATCAAATAGGCCACTATAAGAATCAATGCAAGGAGCCCGCTAAGGATGGAATGGGTAAGGTGTATGCATTGGAGCCTGCTGCTTCGAAGCCAATAGCTCAGGAGAAAGGAAAGGCAGTTTTGAGAGGTACGCTTCAGTTTCTTGGTATGACCGTTAGCATTCTGTTTGATATTGGTGCATCACATTCTTTTATATCTAGATGTTTGATATATAAGCTTACCCTAGAACCCACTTATTCAGTTACTTCCTTAAGGGTTGCGAATCCAATAGGAGGGTATGCAACTCTTGGGTTAAGATGTGAACAGTTAGAGTTTGACTTGTTAGGTCATACTTTTATTTGCAGTTTGCATGTGTTTGATTTTGTGGGGTTCGGGGTTATTCTTTGTATAGATTGGTTAAGTGAGTACGAAGCAGGATATTTTGCCATGATAGGAAAATATCGCTTAGGCACACTGATAGTAGCGACAGGACTGTTTATATTGTAGAAGGTTCTAGCGGTGAGGTGAATGCTTTGTTGGGTGTTATGGAGTTGGAAGATGAGCTGAATCGACTTTTCGTGGTTAGAGAATTCGTAGATGTTTTTGAAATAGTAGTAGGATTGCCGCCGAATCAAGCCATTGAGTTTCAGATAAATTTGGTTCCGTGAGCAGAACCAGTGACTAGGCCGCCAAGCAGGACGACCCCTATAGAGATGAGGGAGTTGAAGGTGCAGTTAGTGGATCTGGATGGTAAGAGCTTTATCAGACCGAGTAGTTCACCTTAGGGAGCAGCCGCAGTGTTTGCTAAGAAGTCAGACGGATCGTTGAGGCTATGTATCGATTATCTTAAGTTGAATGAGAGGACGAGTATCGATAATATCCATTGCCCATAATTGACGATTTGTTTGACCAGTTGAGCGTAGCCAAGATATTTTCTCAGTTAGATTTGGAAACACGTTTCCATCAGCTCAGAGTAGCAGAGGATAGTATACCTTTGACGACATTATGGACCAGATATGGATCGTACGAATGATTAGTTATGTTGTTCGGACTAACCTACACCGGCATTCTTTGTGAATTTGATGAACCGTGTTTTCCGAGAGCATATGGATAGTTTCGTATTGGTTTTCATAGATGTTATCTTGATATACTCTAAGGATGAAAGAGAGCATGAAGTTCATCTTAGAGTGGTCCTTGAGATGCTGAGGCAGCATCAGCCGAAGGCAAAGTTTTCGAAATGTCATTTCTGGAAGAAGGAAGTGAGGTTTCTTTGTCATATAGTCTCAAAGAAAGGGTTGTTAGTAGATTCAACTAAGATTGAAGTGGTGAATAGTTGGAAGAGACCCGAGACAGTGACTGAGATAAAGAATTTCCTTGGATTAGCTGGTTATTATCGGAGATTCATTAAGGATTTTCGCGGATAGCAGCACCGATGACCAAGCTAACGAGAAAGGATGTGATGTTTGTGTGGACTAATAAGTGTGAGGAAGCATTCCTGAGTTTGAAACACTTATTGGCCTGTTAACAAGAATTTTTGTCAACAACCCAAAGTAATGCTGAGAAAGATTGACAGTCTATTGCAAGAACAGTGAGTGAAATTCCATTGAGAATTGCCTTTCAATTTGACTTTATTTGTTGATAATTCTTAGACCAGACCTTCCGACGTCGTCGAAAGGTATATACTGTGGATTAAGAAATCTTTAGACTCTGTTGAGCTAGTAAGAAGTCTTCTACAAGGGTTTAGGTCAAAATTCTCTTAATTAAGTCCTTGAAAGTTAGGTTTAAATCTTGTCGAAAGGTTAAGGTGGTAGCCTTCTTTGGGTTTAGGCTGGATATCAAATTCCTTGATGGAAATGTAGCAGCTTTTGAACTTGTTGAAAGGTTAGACCAAAGCTAATGGTTTCAGAAGGTTACAGTGCGTATTGGTATTAGTTGAGTTGTTGACCTTGTCGAAGGGTTCTGACTGTAAAGTTGAATGCTTCGAAGGCTTACAATGGTTGTTTAAAACAGAAGTGTTGTCGACCTTGTCTACAAGAACCTTTCGATGAGCTTTAATATGAAAATAGGAGTTAACCCAACAAAAGTTTAAGCAAACAATAAAGTAATTGACAAAGCTTAGGACTTCTCTCTTTATCCAATAAAAAGCTTTATTTTATTTAATTCCCAAATTAACACTCATTAGGGTTACAATATATTGATTAAGATACGAGACTAGAATGAGAAAGTTCGGATCCCCATAAACATGACCCTTGTGTCTTATTTATAGATGCAAGTGGCCCCCCTTTCGACTCCATGCTCTCGACCGGGTTGGAAGGTCCTCCTTTTATATGCAGCTATGAACCTTTCATCTTTGTCGAAGGTTTGCCCCTTATATGCCATAATGAACCTTTCGACGTTGTCGAAAGGTTTGCCTTTCCGATGCCTTCATGAACCTTTCGACTTTGACGAAAGGTTGCTTTTCTGTTGTCCTCATGAACCTTTCGACGTTGTCGAAAGGTTTGCATTGTTCATACTGTTGTGAACCCTTCGACCTTATCGGAAGGTTGCTCTTCACTTGAACGTTGTCGAGAGCTGTTCCTCCACCCAGTGTTGTCGAAAGGTTGTCTTTCATTCTTTACTGACTTCTAAATGTTGCCTTCTTCATAGAACCTTTCGATATTGTCGAAAGGTATCCAGGATGTGTCTTAACCTGTTCGAAAGGTTTGCTATGCTTTCGGAAAGGTCTCCACGGGGTTGCTAATTCTTGCTTTGACTTCTTCATCTTCTTCAAAAGGTTAGAAACCCTATATGCTGTGAGATGGAACCTTTCGACCCCTTCGAAAGGTTTTGAAGCTGTTAAACTTTGATAACTATATCCCTTCGACTCCTTCGAAAGGTTTGGTCAGAACTCCTCTTTCTTAGTCTTTGTTGAAGGACCTTTCGACCCAGTCGAAAGGTGGATTTTTTGGAGTAACATTTGCCTCAACCGTTTCGAAAGGATATACATGCTTTCAAAAGGGTTGAATTTGTTGAATACTCATCTGGTAGAAATAATGATGGCGAAACCAAAACGTTTCGAATGGTTTGGCGCACAAAGGTGAAGTGTTTGCTATCCATTTTCTGCGAAAGGTAGCTTCCGACCTTGTCGAAAGCTCTCTGTTTGTTGACTTCTGATAGTGGTCTTCGACTTCGTCGAAAGCTTTCTATTTATTCTATCAAAACGTTCTCTTGGCTCCTTCTTTCATACTTTATTTCTGGGAACATTTCATGGGTAACATTTAGCCTCTTCCCCCTTGTATCAAAGAAGCTTTTGTTCTTTAGGACAAAAATCCCAAAGAATCTCCCCCTTTGATTCATGCAAAACAAACAATAACTTCTGTAAGGATCTTAACCTCGAGGCTAAACCATAATGAGTATCCTTATAATTCTAGATACAATCTAGTTATTTTATTAGGTAGAGCATTCAAGCGATCATATGACTATTATAAATATATGAAACGATACCACCTGGTCTGCTGCTACCAATTTTAAGTAAATAGACCCTCCCCAGAAATGTCGTTGCATACACTAACTCCCCTATTCGCCAATTATATCATCCTCAACTATCAAGGATTAATTTCCTACTCTTGGCAGTCTTATCTAGTTCCTTGTGCTTTGATGAGAGTCCAACCAGTATCAAGAAAATTTTATACGGAATCTAACTTCAGGAAGTTAATATTGAGTTAGTAAATTAATAGGAAAAATTCAATGGAAATATTTAAAATTCACTAAACTAAAAAATCTGATTAAAAATCATCAAAGATTCTACAAGGAAATCAGAAATATGAAATTCACACAAATAAGAAATTTCAAGATTCGTAAACGCATAAGATCACTATAAAAAGAATACGAAAATCCAAGGATCCAAAAATATAGACAAAAAACAGTTTGGATCACATCTGTTAAGCAATCTGCACAAAATTCTTTCCACTACAACATCAGAAATTCAATATAAACTCTTTTGATTACCATGGAAATTCAACTAAGAAGTCACGGAATTAAGAATTCATGCAAATAAGAAATCGATTAGAAAACATTACGAAAGTCCCATGGGAAAATCAAGTGTATATAATTCATAAATCATCACGAAAGTCAACAAGAAATTAAGAATTCTCACAATCAGTAATTCAATAAGAAACCATTACGAAATCTCAACAAGGAGGTTAAGAATATAGAATTCACAAATCATTGTAAAAATCGATCAGGAAATTTAAAATCCGTGAATAAAAAATTCAGTAGGAAATCATCATGAAAACTCAATACGGAATTCTCAAATCACCATTAAACCAATTAGTAAGTCTAAAACTCACAAATTTAGAAATCCAATAAGAGATCATCAAAATTTCAATAAGGGAACCAGAACACGTGAAAGCAGAAATTCAATATGAATTCATCGAAAAATCCAACAAGGAAAACTGAAATATGAAATCCATAAATCATCATAAAAAATTCAATGAGAAACTTTATTATGCACAAAATTAACATGAAACCATTAAAAATCCAACAAGGAATCAGGAATACATATCATCATAAAAATTAGCACAAGAATTCGGAATTCTCTAAATCAAAAATTCAATATGAAATCATCACAAATCCAATAAGAAAATCTAAAATATGAAATCCATAAATCATCATGAAAATTCAGTGAGAAACTTCAGAATTCACAAAAACATAAATTCAACATGAAATCATCAAAAATCCATCTAAGAAACCCGAAATACGAAATCCATAAACCGCCATAAAATTCAATGAGAAACTTTGGAATTCATGGAACCAGAAATTCAATATGATATCATCAAGTGAATCCAGCATGGAAATCAAGGATATGAAATCGGTAAATAATCATAAAAGCCAATGTGAAAATTTTGGCTTCACAAAAATCAATATGAAATTTTCGTGAAAAGAGATAAGGAATCTTAAAGTTTGCAAAATCACTAATTCAGCCAAAATCTTATCAGGATCTCATTTGAAGAAAAAACTATTTATAAATTTATCCAATATATGCACCAAATAAGAAGTCTGTCTAGTAATAACACATTTAGTTAATGTGTGATTCCCAAAGTGTCTATAAGATAGTAGTATTATTATTATATTAGAGCCGAGTAGTTCCGTAAAGCTCGACAGTCATTCGGAATAGTAGTTCCGTAGTACCAGTCAGTCATTCGGAGTAGTAGTTCAGTGGTACTAGTCAGTATTTCGGAGGAGTAGTTTTGTAGGACCAGTCAACCATTTAGCAGGTAGTTCCGGTCGGTTGTTCAGCTTTTCATTCGTTCGACCGTTCAACAGGTAATTCCGGTCCATTGACTTGCTGTTCAGCAGTGCAAGCTCCATTTGACTTGTCGGTCGTTCAACATTGCAAGCTCCGTTTGACTGGTCAGTCGTTCAGCAGTGCAAGTTCCGTCCTACAACTTGACCATTCAGCAGTGCAATGGTCCAACTAACATGTTAATATATATATATATATATAACATATTGACTCTTCTATCCTAAGAGGTTATCTTATTTCTAAAGATTCAGGAGTATCTTAATCAATCTATTCTTCAAGTGACGTCTCTTTTACCTTCATAGTAACAATCTGCTATCTATTTCATTTTCTTAGCTTTTATTAGTTTTTGCTCTCCATCTTATGTTAAGGATTATCATGTGTCTACTTTCTGAATGCAAGTTTCTTGACTTCTTGATGTAAGAATCATTTTTCAAGCATTGGATATTCTGAAATTTTTTAGCTCATATTTTCCTTTTCTAGTTATGATTTTGGATTCTTTGCCTGTTCCAAATTATGGAATTGGACATCTTCATCCTTCCGCCTTTGTCTTTACCCCTTTCTTGGATTTCATCTTTGTCTTAGATGATGGATAGGTTTCTTTATTTAACCCTTTATTCTCTTGGGTTTTGATTCTAGTTTTAATTTATAGACAACTTTGTCTTCCTTCATCTGTTCGGTGCCTCCTTTGGGCTTCTCTTGATTCTGAAGGATGGAGTTTATGTAGAACTGACTTTCCATTGAAAGATTACTAATGGGTTCTTATCTTGACCCTCCCCTTAAGAAGTTATTTGGACGTTAGAGGTCTCTTAACTTTATGGGTACTTTTCTTGACCCTTACCCTAAGAGGTGATATGGACGTTAGGGGTTTTAACCCTCACTCCAGGAGGCACTACGGAAGATCGTCGTAGTCTTTTGTCCCTTCGTCTTAGGAGGTGCTATGGATTGGCCATAGGCTTTTGTCCCTCCATCTTAGGAGGTGCTATGGATTAGTCGTAGGCTTTTGGTGGGTGCAAGAGTCCCTTCCCTCTAGGAGGTGCTGCGGATTGGCCATAGGCTAAAAATTTTGTATCTAAAAATCATTTTTTGCCAATTGAAATGTTTTTTTTTTGAAAATCTTTTTTTGAATGTCGGTTTCTTCTCAAGAGAATGAGTTTTGTAAATGAACCCTTCTAATATATCGAGGGATTATTTTCCAAAATAGCACTTGGATGTATGATAATCTTTTCATGTGCTACCCTCTATAAAGGTCTTAAAATCATTCTCATAGCAGAGACACAAATCTCAAAATAGGAGACTATAAGGTCATGATTCATGAACCAATAGTCTTTTAATTGAGAGTAAGGTTCTCTAATTTTAGTTTTTGTCAATAAGCTTTTGATAGCTTCTAAAAAAATTCTTTAAAAAGTATGGATATGATTTTCTTTACCAATAGTTTTAGAAAACTTTGAAATATTAGGATTGCTTAGCTGGAAATTCTTTGTGGGCATTTACTCGTGTTATATAATACCTTTGGAAGATTATTTAAATTAGTTCCTGGAATTGGTAAATATTTGTTCTTCCCCAGGCTGCGGGGTAATTGAAAATAGTTTTACTTTGAAGAAAGCTTTGAGAAATTTCTCTTTAATAAAATAGTTTGTCAAAGATTGAATTGAAATGTTTTGTTTTCTCCTTTAGATAGGCTACCATAACTTAGTGAGCATTGCTCTGCAATCGAATGGTCTATTTGTATGTTTTTTCTCCAGCATTGGTGAAGGACTGACAGTATTTTCATATTTCATGTGGGCAGATCTTTGTATTGTGTTGGCTCCTCCTTTGCTTTCATCAGGCATTTGAGTTATGTTTCTTAAGTCGCTAGAGATTTGTTTTGCTCCAGGAGTATTTTGAATGCCATGGACTAGTTTTATTTTTCACCTATAATGACACTTGAATTGCATATTAATATATGATCAATTCTAAGTACAACTCAATTCGAAGAAATCATAAGCAAAGAAAATTTATAATAGATAAATGCTGCAAGGCTACAAAGCCGGATTAGTGTATGAAAGAGAGTGGTTATTATAATTTTCTATCAGGACTTTTCAGTGATTGAATCACTCCTTCTAAGGTAGGAAATCTTCTAATCCTTTTTGACAAACTTCTTTAAAATCCAGACTTGATTAGGTTTTGAACTATTTTTGCCAAAGCATTGCAGTTGTCAGTTTCATATCCATTTACTTCATGATAATCACAATAATTCTTTCCCTTCTTAGGCTTAGCGGGAGTCCTTGTCTTATAGGAAATGGAGAAATTTTGGTTATCTCTTATCATGGAAAAGATATAGGATAGGGGTTTGTTAAGTTCCATAGGTTTTCATCTATCTACCACTGACTTCCGTCTAGACTTTTTACGGAAATGGTTAAAGTTGAATTTTTCTCTTTTCTATTTTTGTTGGGATTTCCTCGTGGCATGAAGCATTTCTTCCATTTGAAATTTTTTTCAGCTTGGACATAGAAATGTCGTAAATCTTTACATCCATTGATATGAAATTCTCACCAAAAAGGAGTTTGTTGATTCAAACTAAAATGAACTGCCATCAATTTTTCTCTACCGGTTGCACTCTCGGCCTTTAATGCTTCCATGTGGAATCTCTTAAGATATTCACTGAATGATTCTTCTAGATTTTATCTAATGTTGGCTAACATGTAAGAATCTACTACCGGATCTTTATATATGTTAATTTATGCTACGAATTCATAGGAAAATTGTTCCTAAGAGCGACTGGTTTTCTCCTGGTAATTCTTGTACCATTTAACGGCTGCACCTTTAAAAGTGACGGAGAAAAGCCTGCAGCGAATTGGTCTAGAAGTACTACATAAGTTCATCCAAATTTCAAAGATTACAAGGTGATCATCTGGATCGGTAGTCCCATCATATTCTAATGGGGAATACGAATGTGTGGAGGTGGACAAACTTCCATTATTTCTTTTGAAAAAGGAGTCTTTTGTAGGATAACATATTTCTCCAGACCGGGAGTTCCTTTTTCCTTAAGCGCGTCCATAATCATTTGATGTTGGATGTCTTCTTAAGCTGATTTACCCTTGTGGCAACTTTCTCTATCTCTCTGAACTGGGCTATTTGACCGTTCAAAAGACTTTTCAGCTTGACTTCCTTGGTATAGCTCTTCACTCTTTGCTTCATTTGGAAATCGCACTTCATCTTCTCCTTCCATGACCCTTAAATATTCTTGAGATGGAGCTCCTTAAAAAAGTCTTTGCATAGCCATCATTTGTTGATGCAGATTCTGGACCTCGATATCATGGTTTTGCAATCTTATTAGGGTTGAAGGTTGTCCAACTTCCATGTTCTTTAAGTTAAAGTTTCGGACTACGTTACCTTCCAAAGTTGAGTGTGTAGCAGCTTCTTCGTTTGGATTGTCGTTATTATTCATTGCTCTTACCATTTTCTTCTTTTGAATTAATAACTCTATGCAATTAATCTCTGATGAAAGTTATAAGTGAGCGGAGGTTCGAGCCCCTTCTTCTATCGCCAAAAATGTTAACAAGAATTTTTGTCAACACCCCAAAGTAATGCTAAGAAAGATTGATAGTCTATTGCAAGAACAGTGAGTGAAATTCCCTTGAGAATTGCATTTCAATTTGACTTTAATTTTTGATAATTCTTAGACCAGACATTTCGACGTCGTCGAAACGTATATAGTGTGGATTAAGCAACATTTCGACTTTGTTAAGCTGGTAAGAATTCTTCTGCAAGGGTTTAGGTTGAAATTCCCTGAATTAAGTCCTTTAAAGGTAAGTTTCAATCTTGTCAAAAGTTTATGGTGATAGCCTTCTTTGGGTTTTGGCTGGATATCAAATTCCTTGATGGAAATGTAAGAGCTTTTGACCTTGTCGAAACGTTAGACCTCAAAGCTGATGGTTTCGGAAGGTTACTGTGTGTATTGCTATCAGTTGAGTTGTTGACCTTGTTGAAGGGTTCAGACTATAAAGTTGAAGGCTTCGAAGGGTTATAGTAGTTGTTTGAAACAGAAGTGTTGTCGACCTTGTCGACAAGAACCTTTCGATGAGTTTGAACCTGAAAATAGGAGTTAATCAAACAAAAGTTAAAACAAACAATAAAGTAATTGGCAAAGCTTAGGAATTCTCTCTTTATCCAAGAAAAAGCTTTATTTTATTAAATTCCCAAATTAACACTCAATTAGGGTTACAATATATTGATTAAGAAGATACGAGACTAGAACGAGAAAGTTTGGATCCCCCTAAACATGACTCCTTGGGTCTTATTTATAGATGGAGGCGGCCCCATTTCAATTCCATGCTCTCGACTGGGTCAGAAGGTCATCCTTTTATATGCAGCTATGAACCTTTCGTCTTTGTCGATCTAACTTCCAACTGTCAACCATCATACAAAAAAACTGTGCATCCCCTCTTCCTCTATCCTCCAACACCAGACCAAACCATACACAACTGCAACCGCATCCAAGCAACATCATTCAACTGCATCAACTTCTGCTCTAACCATACCCATCACATTATCAACTACCACTTCAACACTAAAAACTTGCATACATACTTCTCTGTACACAAAATCTCCATAAAATCTCTGTGCGCAAAATCTCCACAAAATTATCTTAATTCACTGCATTCTTCCATTCCTCAATCTATGGTCATCTGTGCCACAAACCATTAAAACAGTCCTGATTAAAACCATCAACAATTACCTCTGCTTACCACTGCTGCTTCACTACCCTGTCACACCTCCAAACTTCTTACTGTCACCCTTATATATTTTCATCTCACAGCACATATATTTTCACAAAAGAAAAAACATACAGTTGCATCACCTCTGCCTTTCTGCCTGCAACCATCTGCTCTTCATTCACTTCAGTTACCATCCCATCCTCTATCAAACTCATCTCACTACCATTCATTGTCGACATACTTCACATTCCACTGCACAACATCACCAATTTACCGTCAATTTACTGTGAACATACTTCACTACCATTACCCATTCCTATCATCACCGTTACGAACTGCAACCCATTACCCACTGCCCTGCCACAAAGCTTCAACACCTCTATCAAAGCTAAGAGCTGCCATATTGCCATCATCCCCACCTTCAACCATTACTTACAGCTACCATACACCCACTTCTACTACACACTCATTTCAACTTGCTACATCACAACACCTAGCTGCTACTACCAATCCAACCCATAATCACCGTTCATCTCTACATTTCTCCTACCAGAATTTGCCATCCTTTGTCAACTCCACACTGTAATTCAACCACAGCATACAATAGTGCAAACAACAGTTCAAAACCTTCCACCTCCCTGTACGACTGCTACCACCCACAGCTCCTCCATTGTTTTGTGATTTTTTTCTAATGCATCACAAAGCCTTCACATATTCACATTACCCTACAACTTCAAACTACATCACAACCCATCAACAATTGCACATAACCTTGTACATAACCCTTCAACTATCTGCGGTCCTTAACAACAAACACCTCTATTAATCACCACTTCCCACCACTGCAGACAACCATACAAATCCACTACCTTCATTGCTCCAAAGACAACATTCTCAACGAACACCCAAATCCTCACCTTCCTCGACAATCTCCAAAACCATAAAAACACGACCAGCGAACTGAACGCAAATCTTCAACCACGCAAACTCTGAAAAACTCATGATTTTGCTTTTAAATCGCGATTTTGATTTTGCGATTTTATATTTTTTTCTGAAATTTACCGTTGTTGTTTTCTGTGATTTCAATTATTTTTTATGAAGAGAGAACGGGGACGTAACGTTGGTATAAATTGATTTAGAGTTGTTTAAATTAAATTGTAATTAGGCCTGGTTTGTTTTGTTTGGTGAAGTTAGCTTTATTTTTTTATATTGTGAATTTGTTTTGGTGTTAATTTGTTTTTCTTTAAATCCTTTTAAGTTCCACCCTTAAATTTAAAAAAAATAGAAAATCTTTTGTTTAGATTATTTTCACCAATTGTTCCTCTTTTTATCAAAAAAGACAAAAAAAATTGTATATATTTTATTAACAACTAGAATCATGTGCTCATACGCAAGTGGCCATGCTTTGTACCCTTCTCACGTAAGCCCAAAAGGCAGTGCATGATCGGTATATCTGGCCTCAGTTTATCTGAGTTAGGTGTATGTATATAAAAATTCTTTTATTAATAATGCATATAGTCGATAGGTGTAAACACTTGTGTGTTCAGTAGCCATGCTCTATATTTCCCTCACGTAAGCCCGAAAGGCAATGCATGGGTGGTATATATGGCCTTAGTTTTCTGAGTTAGGCATGTGTAAATATTGTTAATATCAATAAAATTTTCAGATAAGAGAGGGTAAGCAATTGAAATCCAAGCACTATTTTAACTTATGTGATTTGACTTGTTATTCAAAAGAAATGAAAATACCACTTTGAAAAACTTTGATAATCAACTAAGGTTCCATTTCGTAGTTACACTATGATATCAACCAAAATACTAGCCAAACTAGAGTCTAATTGTGATGATAACTTAATTTTATTGGAAATTTTGACAAGTGAAAGGACTTAAATTTCTTGCTAATGACCATAATTTATATTTAACATATTCGTGTCAATTTAAAAGTAAAATTTTCGTTTGTAAATATTTTTCAAAAAAACTTGCATCCATATCTTTGTAAATAAATCTTGTATTTAGGAATTTTTAGATTTTGTGGGTAGTATCCACTGAAAACCCTCACGAGACAACACTCATCCTACTAGGGACACCTAGAGGTTTAACGGCTTGTTGCATACGCTCAATGCAATTGTGCTCCCTATGAAAACGGATTTATCTTAGTTTTTAGTTTATTCGATGGTGAATAAGAAGATAAGTGCGGGGTTATTTGATGTGTACGTAAATGTGTATATTTTTACTTCCATATTTAAACTAATTTAATTAAATAAATGAGCATATAGGGTATTTTGACATGTTTAAACCAAAATTTAATTATTTTCAAATCATCGTTTATTCATCTTCATTTAGGAGCAAAATGATCATTTTTGTGTGTGAATTAATTTGAGAAAATTTATGTTGTTTTGTAGGAATTTTAGTGAATTTTGAAATAGGCTTCACGAAGATATGCATGCATAAGAGTTAAGAAACAAATGAAGATGGAAATAAATCAATTCATGAAATCATGGAGGACCCCACCTACCCACTTACCATGATGTACAATAAGGAGCTAATGCACATGTTAGTGGAGATAAAAGTTACATGCACATCTAATAGTGGATTATGCTCTTGCTAATGACAACTTGGAGGCCACACTTCCTAGAGGGGTATTTTAGGTAGTCCCCAAAAATATGCATTAGGGTTTTAGGCATGTATAAATACCCCTTATGTTTCATGTAATGAGCTCTTAGCCTCCTCTTTAGTTAGTTTAGTTTTAGGCTCAAAAATAAACAAAAAAATCTCTTTTCCTTTTAATGGTTTCTTAGCCTTCTCTTCTGTAATTTTCTTATATGCAATTTTAATTCATGCTTTTTTATTTCATGTTCTTTTCTTTATGTTAGTAGCTTAGATTTATTTATGCAAGTAGATTAGTTCTCTTTTCATTTTAATTAGCTCCCTTTTTGCTTTTTTTTTGTTTTATGTTGCAATCTACATCTGTTGACATGATAACAATTATGAGACGCTAAACCCCTTCAATTTAGGGGTAATGAAGCTCTCTTAATCATGTTGATTCAACATTTTGCTAATTTTTTATCACTTTTTTTTGCTTAATGGAAATGTTTGAATGGGTAAAATTTTGTTGTTTTAACTTTGAATTTGATAGCCTATGTTATTGACACCGAATATGCTATGCTTAAACAAACATAAACACAAATTGCCTCTTCATCTACATATGATTATTGTAATGAAGTGATTTTAGAATCAAAATTTGATGGTCTATATTACTAACCAACAGAAATAGATCATGCTTAGAATAGATTTTATTTTCAAGTTCATTGTCATTATCATGAGAGTTAACAAGTGGTAGAGTGGGTGTGTTATATAGTCGATGGTTTATGTTGGGCTAATTAATAGCACAAATAGGCCATACTTATGATAAACACATCAACTAAATTCACTATCGACCAAAAAAGAGAGATTATAATTTCATATATGTTGATTTATGTGATCATAAGAGAGAATGTGCCTCTAAATTGCCTTCTACTCTCGTATTTTTATCCACTTTTATCTTTTGTTAGTTTTTAGAATTTTGTTGCTAACCACAACTTCAAAATCTTGGTTTAATTTGATTGAGTAGAAATTTTAAAAGGGATAACTAATAAAGGTTGGCATTTACCACTGGCACTATAGCTTTTTGAACTCCATGCTCAATATCAAGAGCGTCAAATCTCAAAGTCATACTGATCTGATTGGTAAAGGTACCGTTGAGATAATTAGATATTTTCGAATGAAACTCTGGTCATATTCCTTGCACAAACATTTCATTCTTTTTGAGTGGCATATCAATCAATCCTGGTCCAAAGCAAGACAATGAATTGAACCTATGCTCATATTGTGCCACTGTCATTTCACCTTGTTTTAAATCCATGAAACTCTTAAACAACCGAGTCCTTCCTACCTCTGGGATAAACTGAGCTTTAAAAACCTCCTTTGGTGTATTCATGGTGACTGAATCCCACTAATCCATTGCTGCTTTCTGAAGCTATCACGATGCCAATAATCTCTTTCTAACATCTACCAACTAAAGATCTCTGAATATCCTTTCACAAGAGCGGAGCCATGTATGAACTCCCAAAATTTCTTCAATTCTATAGAAAGGCTTTCCACCTAAAGCAGTGTAATTCTTCCACAAGGTCGCAAAGTTCAGAGGCGGGTGAACTTGCATCACTGCTTCTTTTATCGGCTCTACAACTTCTCATTTCTAGGAGCTTTGCCATTTGTAGCCGTGCTGATTACATATCCCCTCCTTCTTTTTCCCCTTGTACTCATTTTCAATAACCTGGATAAGTGATAGGTATAATTAGAATATAAAGATAGGGTCAAAGATGATAAAAAGGAAACTACAATAAAGGATCTTAAACCAGACACTTAGGGGAGAAATGGAAATGCTCTCTCAAGATTAACTCATTATAAGGCTCTACTCACCCTATCTCTAATGAGTTGTACCCCAATCAGGCTAAGGTATTCACTCAACCAAAGCTCTGATACCGACTGTAACAACCCACCTTTCTGACTCCTAGGAAACAACACTTAAATCATCCTTAGTGTTCGTGTGCCGTTGCCCAAGCATCCGAAAGATGAATTGTATTGGGGTAAAATAAGAATAGAACATAAAATCTCACAACGAAACAGAAATATAGAACGTAACATAGATATAGTACATAAGTTTACTCCCCAACATGGAGCAATCAGAGTCACACAAAAGTATTATCATCAACACGGCAGTTATAACAACCCGCCTTTATACATAGTAAACAAATTACATATACACACACTAATTAAAACAACGGAGTAGATAGCTAAGTAGATAACTGCCTCTTGCTCAGATGCCATCTTCAAAAAGAGCCCACAAAGACCTTGTAACAACCCGCATATTTAACGATTGTATATTTAAATGTTTTATTTAAATATAGCATCGTTAATCGGATTAAAGTCCAAAAAGCTACTTTTTGTAAACAGTCGAATTGGGACTCGACACCACTTCCATTGAGTCCAAAATGGTGTTTACAACTTTTTTGAGTGTAAACATCGATATGTTTGGAGTTGAGTGAATTTTGTTATTTTTCTATTGGGCTTTGGGTTTGGGTTTCAGCCCACTAACCCATCTAATACCCTAACACTCCACTCAACTCCTCTTCATTCATTCTCCTAATACATTCAAGCTTAAGTAAAAATGGGGGGAAAAGATTGGAAATAGAAATTCCAAACCCTAGTTTGATTTGGAAACACAAGTTCTTGCTCCAAAATCAAAGAGAAGCTTAGGTAAGCATCCTCTTCATCTTCTCCATCTCAATCTCTCTCCAATTTCAGAAATTTCCTATAACCTAATTTAGGAAATATTTGTCTATGATCATAGATTGGAGCTTCTAGAGTTGAAGTTGAAGAGTGGTTGATCTTTCCTTTGTTTTTAAAGCTTCTCATTCATGTTTTTGAGTTTTTGAGTTTTAAAGGAGAGTTCTTTAACTCACATCTACATCTATAGCTATCATTGTTGTTAGGTATGAATTCCTAACATTTTTGCATATTCATTTGCTTTTGATTTGAATTGATTTGGTGAATTTTCCAAATTTTGGTGTTTTGGTCCAATTTTATGAAAATCCTACTATGGATGTTTGGACATTAATATTTGGGGTGTATCGAAGAGCCTTTAAGGCTGCGTTATCGCTCGGCGTAAATCCTTAGTCGTCGTTGCTCGTTCGATCGCTCCCGAATCGTTTTGGCTATCATGGCCTAGGCAAATTGTTGCCCATACCAGGTGTTCAGACGTCTGGATATCAATTCCAGACGTCTGGATAGGCCTTCTGGAGAAAAGAATATACGACGGAAAATAAAAATTGCAGAAAACAGAATCAGACATTTGAAACAACCTTTCAGACGTCTGAAATAACCTTTCAGACATCTGAAACACCTTGTCAGACGTCTGAGACCACCTTTCAGACGTCTGAAACACCCTGTCAGACGTCTGAAGCCATCTTTCAAACGTCTGGATGGATTCTGAATTTCCAAAACCTAAATCCAGATGTCTGGATTGACCCCAGACATCTGGAACTGTTCATTTTGCCTATTTTTGCTTTTCTTGATTGAATTTCCATTGTTTATCGATTTTGGTTGCTCCGATTAGTTGTTATCACTTTTATCGACCTTGATGACTTCTTTTTTGGGATTTTTGGGAATATACATTTTGATGGATTTGGTATCAATTTCTTTGGATTTAATTCACGTCTTCGTATGTGAATCTTTGGTGATTGATTGTTTCTACAATCATTTTTGTGATTTGTCACTTCTAAATACAAAGGTTTCTATACTAGTAGTAAATAATCAAACTCTTTCATCAAAATGATTTCGACACTATTTTAAATATAAAGCTCTCTTTTAAAACCGTTTTCCAATCTATTAGTATATATAAACCTTTACCTCATTCGTATGAGAAATCTAATTAAACGGCTTAGTAAAACAAGTGGTATGAAAAGCTTGCGTTTACTTCGTCGGTTAATTCTTGGACTTGTTCGATTGAACTCTTGTGATAATTTTTGAGTGGAAATCTACAATTTGTTCGTGAATATTTATGTTAAGCAAGTGGTTATGGGACATGAAGCTAAACTCTTATATTTACTAGCTTAGTGTAATCGACACTTCTTGATGATCGATGATGATCATTTTATGATTTAGACTAGCGTTGGGCAATGTCTCTTTGTCCGCGTGGGGGACTATACCCCGTTCTGTTGAGCTTCATCTCATTTTTATGGGCTAGCGACTCATGGTCTTTGGACCGTTCGTGGAGCATTCGGCTTGATAAGTCGGTGCATGGGGTGTATCTTTTTAGGTGCATCGATGTCCGACTAGGCAAGGGGTGTATCTTTTTAGGTGCATCGATGTCCGACTATACATGGGGCGTATCTTTTTAGGTGCGTCGATGTTATTTTATACATGGGGTGTATCTTTTAGGTGCATCGATGTTCGACTAGGCATGGGGTGTATCTTTTTAGGTGCATCGATGTCCGACTATACATGGGGCGTATCTTTTTAGGTGCGTCGATGTTAGTTTATACATGGGGCGTATCTTTTCAGATGCTTCGATGTCGACTGTGCATGGGGCGTATCTTTTTAGGTGCATCGATGTTCGGTTTATGGGATAGCGTCTCATTTGTGATACACGTGTTGGTGAGTTTTTATGCTCCCGTTTGTGATAGGCCTTCCCCCTTTGTGATTTCTGGATTTCTGGTTGTTGATTTCTAGAATTTGTGTTTCACCAATTTTCGTGGATTGGCATTGATATGTTTTGTCAATATTTGTGTTTTGGTGAATAATTTAAAGAATATGACATTCTTTTTGGTGCTTTGAGATTCTTGAGATATTGTATGATTTTGTTGTTATTTGATGTATACTTGTCACAGTATGGCATTTTTTGTTATCATACGTTTTTGGTCATATCTCTTATCCTATCTCATTTTACCTGACATTTATAGCTAGACAGATCCGTTTATTATTTTCTTCTTAAATAATACTCGGGTCAGACCGAGGTATTTCAGGTGCTTCTGCTTGACTTCTTATCAGGGTTCATCGTCTGATTTTTGGCTAACTACTTTAGCTTAGTAGTTTTTGTTTGTATACATTTGAGATAGAGACTCCTTGATGTATACTTATTCTTTTGTCTAGTACTTGTATCTATTCTTTTGTGATGTAGTGGATCTAGTTTGACCACTACTTTGATGTACACTTCTATGTGTTATATTCATATCTGTTTCCGCCTTTGTGATATGAATATATGTGACTGATTTGTGTTATGTTTATTTCTATATTTGTTTCCAAAGTCCATATAGCCACTGTGTGGTAGCTTTGAGTTTGTATTTGATATGTCGGATTTCCTCTTGAAACGAAATGCATGTCGTACTATCTGACGTATCGGTACTCGCACAAAGCAATTACACAGATGGTCGCTCCTCAACAGCCTTATTCTTTGTGCTAGTCGACGGCATTACCCCGTAGTTTCCTTGGCTAGTGTGAGTATAGAGGTGGGGCGTCACAGCTTGGTATCGGAGCCAAACTTCGGAACAATGTAGAATAATCTAGCAAGGTTCATTGTCCTAAGTCTTCCTTAGGAATTGTGCCATAGGATTTAATTCGAGCCTTCGTACCGTTCTATCCTATTTCTTTTTATGATGCCTTGTTTTATCAATCAAGTTTGTTGGATATTCATTCTGAGATTAACCTTTTTCTCTTCTTTCTTTCTTTCTTTCTTAAAGAAGAGAAATGGTTAGACCAGGCCGTCCAAGCGTCGGTCAATCCAGTGCTACTCCTCAGGAGGGAGTATTTATGTCAGCTCAACAACTTTTAGATCTTGTGAAAAATGCCCAAGCTGTCGGACCCGTTCCAGCGGCTACTCACCCTGAATCCGGGTTTGCGCGCTTGTGTAGAGATTATACCGCTTTGGGTGGAAGGCCATTCAAGGGATCCGAAAATGTTATAGAAATCCAAGCTTGGCTTAGATCATGCGATCACATCTTTTCTCGCATGAATCTTGTTGATCTTCATCGAGTCCAAGTAGCTACTAGCATGCTCCAAGAAAGAGCATTAGATTGGTATGAGCTTTTGGTTTCTGTGATTATCGAAGCGGATCTTACTTGGGAGCAATTCCGGGAAAGATTCGAATTGAAGTTTGTGCCGGAGGCTGAAAAAGTAACTTTAGCCCGACGTTTTATTGACCTTGTTCAAGGTGAATCTTCTGTGACGGATTACGTCGCATCTTTTGAATCTCTCTCTAAATATAGGGTAGAATATATTAATACCCCATTGAAGAAAAATCGGAGATATGTCTATGGGTTGAATAAGTATCTCAAAAAGCCTTTACTTCTGAAACTAGAAGTTTCTTTCGATCAGCTTGTAGATATCGCTCTTTGACTTGAAGGGGCCGATAGAGAAAGTGATGTTGAAGTTGTGTGTGCCAAACAGAACTTCAACAGTAACATGAAGAGGCCTATTAAGTTCAAATCCCAATCCCTACAAGAAGGGGAAGCAAGAAACTTCGATAGCAAAGACTCCTACCTCGAGTCGTGGCCAATGCTACAATTGTGGTTCTATGGACCACTATGCAAATGAGTGTCTGAAACCCCTTTATTGTCGCTATTGCAAAAGTTTGAGTCGTCATATATCTGCGTGTCACTACTTCAAAGCAAGAAGGAGGGAGAGCTAAATGTTGTGCAAGCCCCTAGTAACACTTCTCGTGGTCAAGGTAATTTTCCTTCTATCCTTGATGACATTAATTTGTTTTGTGATTATCCTATTCGAGTTCTTTTTGATACGGGTTCATTATTTTATATCAATAGAACTTGTTGATTCTTTCTCTTTAAATATTATGGGCTTGATGACTTCATTGAGAATTGCGAATCCGATTGGTGGATCCGCAACACTCAGTTTACTTTGTGAAAATGTCGATATTATTTTATGTGATTATTCTTTTCAAGCCGATTCGCATGTTATGCGTTACTTAGGCTTCGAAATTGATTTTTGGGAAAGGATTGGCTTGATCATTATGATGCCCACATCCTATGTCCTGAGCGGACTATATATCTTCGACATTCTCAATCTGTTAAGCAGATTTCTATTGTTCTTAATGATTTTGATTTCCAAATTCGGTGGCATCATTTTATTCTTTAAACCTACATGATGAGGAAAATATTATTTCTCTCATTCATGTAGTTTGTGAATTTTCCAGTGTATTTGAGCTTGTCTTAGGATTATCACCTAAGCAATCTATTGAATGGTGCTAAGGTCTTTTCAGCTCGACCTTGCCACCGATTTTCATCAGCTACGAGTTGTAGAGGGTGGCATTCCACTTACCGCATTCCGCACTCGTTATGATTCTTGTGAGTGGTTCATTGTGTCATTCGATTTGACAAACCTTCTACCTTATTTCATCCATCTTATGAATCGAGTATTCTACGAATATCTCGATGAGTTTATCCTTGTATTTATTGATTATGGTTGAAAACAACAATTTAAAATTTGCAAATCCTTTTAATAAGATATTTATAAGTATGATTGGATTTTGTTCTTAAAACGAGCAAAGAATATTTGTAATTTTTAAGAGACTTGTTTATCATATAGAAGATGATTTTGTGTTGTTTTGCCCATTGAGTGCTTTAAGAATTCTGGTCGATGCGCTTGATCATCGTTATCGATAGGAATCTCCTAAACGCTATGATGAGACAGTCAAACACAGTAAATTGACTTGTAAAAAGTAATTTTTTCCTAAAAAGATGATTACATAAAGTTAATTATAATTTCGAATGTCTTAGCTTTTCGAGAAAGAGGATTATTTAAAAGAACTCTTTTTCGATGCTTTTATTCTTGTGATTCCCGAAGGGAACCAAGAATTGATTGTTTATACCGATGCTAGTCGTATTGGTTTTGGTGTCATTCTCTTGCAAAGAGAATGTGTTATCGCATTGCTTCTTGACAATTAAAGCCTGCCGAGACTAGATATACCACTCATGATCTAGTGCTCGCGGCCATTGTTCTCGCTCTTATAATTTGGCGTCATTATCTTTTGGGAGGGAAATTTGTTCTCTACACCGATCATAAATCTTTGAAATATTTATTTTCTCAAAAGGAACTTAATTTGCGTCAACAACATTGGCTCGAGTTCCTTGCATCTTATGATCTTGATATTCTTTATACTCCCGAAAAGGGTAATCGTGATTGTCGATGTTCTTAGTCATAAGCAACAAGCGGTTGTTTCTATGATGATATCCGAATGGAATTATCTCGAGACTTTATCCACTTGTGAGATTCGAGATCGTGAATCCGATTCATGTTCATCTCTTGTTTTGTGTAGCCTTGAGGCTCATCCTTCCTTTTTGGACCGTACCTCTTTTGGCTAAACTCTATGTTAAAGAAATTGTTAAATTTGCATGGAGTTCCTACTTCTATTGTTAGCGATCGTGATCCATTATTTTACTAGTGGATTTTGGTAAGGTCTTCAAAAAGCTTTGGGAACAAAGCTTAATTTTAGCACCGCTTATCATCCTCAGTCCGATGGACAAATAGAGCGTGTGAATCAAATTCTTGAAGATCTCCTTCATGCATGTGTTCTTGATTTTGGTGGAAGTAGGGAAGATCATATTTATCTTGTTGAGTTTTCTTCCTATAATAGCTTCCAATCTAGTATTGGTATGGCACCTTTCGAGGCACTCTACGGAAGGCTGTGCCGATCTCCTTCGTGTTGGCTTGAAGCCGGTGAGAAGCTGGTTTTAGGTCCAGACTTTATTGGTGTTCATTCGTGTTTCACCTATGAAAGGTGTTGTGCATTTCCGTCGATCGAGAAAATTGGCACCTCGATATATTGGTCCATTTCCCATCACCGAACGTATTGGTTTCGTGGCTTGTCGCCTTTTGTTACCGGTTCAATTTTCTGCTATTCATGACGTATTACACGTCTCTCAACTATGGAAATACCTTAGGGATTCTGATTCTATTCTTGAGTCCGGTGTTATTGAAGAAATTGAGGTTTCACCAAATTTGAATTATGAGCAACATTATATTCGTGTCATTGCTTCGGAGGTTAAACGCCTTCGAAATAAAGATGTTCTTCTTGTGAAAGTTCAATGGTCCTCAAATCCTAAGGATTGCTCTTGGGAATCTTGAGAATTCATCGAACAAACACATCCGGACTTACTCTTTCGTGCTCTTTATGGTGAACTTCTTATTTCAAATTTTCTTTTGTGTTGATATGCTTTTATGGATGTTACTCTTTATTTTCCTCTTAATTATTGCGAGGACGCAATTTCTTTAAGGAGGGGAGTCTATGTAACGACCCCGGATTTTGATTAATTTTAAATTGATAACTAATTTCATTTTTGAATAAAAATTGTAAAATTAATTGATAAATTGATTCGAGTTTCCCCGAATTCAAATAAATTCTGTATAAATCATTTAAATTTAAATATTGTATATATATGTATATATGTTAATATATATGTATATGGGCATATATGAGTAAATTTTAATTTATATATATATACATTGAATTTGAATTTGAATCTTAAATAAATAGGTTAGGAATAAATGGTTTAATAATAAATGATAATAATAAATATTAGAATTGATGGTTAATAATGGTTTGAATTTATAAAATAAATATAAGACAATTAATATAGAAGTAAAAATTAACAATAATAATTTAAATTAGAAATAAAAAATGAAGTAAATGCACTTAAATAAAATCTAACAACAAACTAAATTAGAAATTCATTTATCTTATAAAGTAATATTATAAAGACAAAGCAAAAGGAAAATAAAATGAACTATATAAATTCAAGTGTAAACAAATCAAGATTTATGTGAATAATAAAATGAAACATGGCAGGAAATAAATGTATTAGATTGTAAAAGGAAACAAAGGTATATATGTAGACTTGTAAAAGAATGAAACAAATAAATATATATAATGGCTTGCAAAGGAAGATATAGCAAGTAGATAAATATATATTTTGTACAAAGTTAATTAATGCAAGCCACCACAAATATTATTATCAGCCTCCATACGAAAAAAATATCCCTGACCAAATACAAAAATCTTGTACTAGTTGTACATTACCCTGTACAAAATAAAATATCACTTGTAAACTAAATTCACACATATCAACTTTCATCTCTCAGTTTCGTTCATTCAAAGCTAAGTAAAACTGAAGAAAATATCATTCAAAATTTAAACCAAATTCAACTAAAACAAACAAATCAATTCAAACCAGAAGATCAAGTGAAGATTCCAGCTTGTATTTTCAAAGGCCTGTTTCAAAAAGAAAAGCTCTGCTTTCTTTCCTCTAGAAACTACTGTGAGCAAACTTTCCACCCTCAATATATTTTTGCTTGATTTTGTATGCCTGTGATGATGATGACTTGAAAGATGTTTGTATCTGCATGTATATATATATGTGTGTGTGTGTGTGTGTGTGTGTGTAGGTTTAGATGTGCATGTCTGTATATATATAAATAGACCCAACCAATTCAAAAGAAAATCAATTCTCTTTAACCAATTACTGATAGCTAATGCTGTCTTAAGGGAATGTGTTTGTCAACATGAAATCTTCTTTTTAAAAATATTATCAAGTTGAACTAGCAAGTAAAACTATCTGGAACAATGAATTTACAGTAAGAATCATATATATGTTAAAATTTAATGATCATAAATTTGTGTTTCGATTATATAGTCAAATTCGAATTCCAAAATGATGAATTTTAAAAATAATATTGTGATTTTTAATTTGGTAGTTGTGGTGAATTTTTAAGTTGAACGAGTTTCAATTTTTTGGCAAATTCCGGCTATCGACGTCGTAATAGTTGTCGTGGTAGACGCTGGAGGAAGGTGGAGGTTAGGAGAGCTGTGGAAAAATAGTAGGTGAATTTATCATCCACCGTGGTGGCGTACGGTGACGAACTAGGGTTTTAACCCAGTTTTGGCCATGGAGGTAAAACAAATTGTTGCGTCAACGTGGGCGAGTTTGAGGCGATCGCATATGGGGGGATCGAAGTGTAGAGGTGTGGAGCAGCTTGCGTCAAGGTGGCGGGGTTGCCGGTGGTCAGTGTTGTCATAGCGAAGTGGTTTTTTCGATCTTCGCTAGGTTCCAGTATTGATCGAGTTACTCGATGTCGATCTACGGCAAGATTGTAGAATCTGGGTAGTCAGTTGGGTAGTGGTGGTCGGCGATGACTTGCTGATGGTGTCGTAGTTGATCGGAGGCAACCAATATGAGTGTACACGTGCACGCGTGTGTTTGTGTGTATGAGTTTTGTTGTGGATTGGGAAAGAAGAGTTTGATCGGGGATGGGCACGGGAAAATGAAGGTTGGTCTCAAAGTAAGTGGAGGATGTGAGTGACCCGAAGTTTTACTCGGGGAATTTAGTTGTTGGCTCGGGTAGGTTTCTGAATACAAATCTTAGGGAAAAAAACTGTCGGATTAAATTTTTAAAATGAAAATTTTAAAATGAAAAGCAAGATTTAAACTAGTTTTAAATCAGTTCTAAGTATAGATTCAAATCTAAATTTGTATTCTAGTTGAAATAAAATAAAGTTTTATCAAATTTAAAATGTTAAACAACTTTAAAATATTAAAGTATATTTTAAAAGTGATTTGAATTTAAATTGAATTTGGTTTTAAAACTCTTGTAAATTCCTTTTATAAAATAAGTGCGTATTGGACATGTGATTTAAAAGGGATTTTAAAAATGTGTTTTAAACTTTGTTAAAGTTAAATTTATATTCATTTTTAAGTCTTGAATTTAAAATGAAATTGGAAAGTAAATGTGATAAGTATAATTAATTAATGAGGTTAATTATTAAAGGTAATTAATTTGAGAATAATTAATTAATTTAAAGGTTAATTAATAAATGAAAGTGATTAAGGGATGATTATTAATTAAGGATTAATAAATTAATTATTGTAATTAATTAAGGATAATTAATTAAATGGTAATTAATTAATTTATTAATTGAGGCTAATTTATTTATTATTAAAGGTTAATTAATTAAAATAATTTGTAATTTGTTAATGTTAATTAACTAGGATTAGTGACTAATCTAATTTAATTAAATCAGATAATTAAATTGATCTTACCTATGGATGTTTGGATTCTATTGGATGATTTAATCGGTTGATATCCCTGATATGTGATGCTTTGTGATATATTCCGATTCGTGTGTGACCTGTAATGTAGTTATTTATCTGGGATGACTGTAATTTATTATCTTTGATATATATATCTGTGATATGTGACTAAAAGATAAGCGTTATAGTTTATACCGCTTATCAAATATATTGTTGTATTTGAATCAGTGATGATTGGATGATGTTGCACTACTGTGTGAAACCCTTGGACTACACCATACACACACAAATATGGATTGCACGTGGAAGTTGGTTAAGTCACAGATGATTTCAATTTAATAATTTTGAAATTGAAATTGTAATTTCAATTGATTTTGGAAATGGATTTGGGTTAAATGTTAAAGCTTTTGAAAAGGAGTTTTAAGATAAAAGTTATTTTGAATAACTTGGTAAGTTTCCAATTTAAATAACTTAATTTGAATTTGAATTCAAAATTTGGAATTGAATTCTATGTTTGGAAATTATGGTTTAAAAAGGTTATACAAGTTATAAATGTGTTTATATGAATTTAAACCATTTTAAAAGTGTGGTTTTGATAACTTGAATTTAACCCAAGAACTTTAACTTGTATAAATGAATCAGATTTTCCAAAATGAAAACTACTTGTTTTCAAATAATAGAAGCTTTCACATAAGGAATGAATTTCCAATTTGTGTTAAAGAATTTCAAGTTTGAATTGAAGAATGGTTTTCTAAGTTAGGAGTGAATTCTTTTTGAAAGCTATGAATTAAATCTTGATTTAAAGATTTAATGAGTTAATCCAATTGAAATGGGAATCGATTTGGAAATCTGTGAATGAACCTTTGTGAAACTGGGTGAACTTTGTGAAATGAATCTTTTCGTGTAAAAGATTAAAATGGTAATTTATTTAAACCATTTGAAGAGAAGTTTTGGGTAATAAGTTGTGACTTAATTGAAATCACATATCCATATGTTTTAAAATATCGCGCTCACTATTCGATTTAGCCGGGAGAGGACTTTGTGTCATATAATCCATTCCGAATAGTGATACGATGTAAATGGATAGCAATTGAAGACCGGTGTTGAAGACCGGGTGTTTGCGAGAACAATAGGATAACCTATCGATTGTCTCTGCACCGAGTGGCTCCGGTATAGAGATTCCCTAAGTGATGGGAAATCCGATCGGGATTGTGAATACCCGGATTGCAAGGGCTTCTTTGGAAGTGCCTTCGGTTCTGTTCGAACCCGGAACAGACTTGTATGGATGTGTGTCTGACGTTACACTTTGAGATGTAAAGCTGGTTTCTATTAAATACATTTCTGTTTGGTGGCAGAGAATTTATTCTCTTAGCTTAACACCCTTCTCTGAGACGTACGAGCTCAGAGGTTATGTAGTTGATGGTTACTAGTGATACATTCCCAATTTGGTAATGTGGCATGCTAAGTGTTGCTGTGTGTTGATGATCATTTGTTGATCATTTGTTGATAAAAGCATGGCTTTGTGAAAAAGCGTAGCTTTGTGGACGAGACCTCATCGAGCCTCACAGACCGGAAATGGTCGAAACAGGAAAGATGCGGCAAGGTTTCAGGGTAGCTCCCGTAGGGTATGTCCATTCCTTCTGGAAAAAGATGGTATCATGGTATGGAGCCCAGATATTTACCTGTGTGGTTGCTCCAATCTCATTTACTGTGTGATTGTTGCTGTGTGATCGAGGCGCCTCGGATAAAGGTCCCAAAGGACCGGGGGTGGAATATCTCAGGTTTACTACCCGGGAAGGGGGTAACCGGTCTTGTGTTGGCAGAGAGCCAGGTGGTTCTCGGGGCGTCCCTCCAAAGGCGTTCCCATGTGGCATAGGAAGTTCCTTAGCCTGACCATTTGTTGGAAAATCCAATCAAACAATACGAACCTTGTACGGTTTTAGTTGTAGAACCTGCCATTTAAAATGGCAGCTATTGCAGGTATAATATAATGGTACCTATGTTGGCTAAGATTAATATTATATTTTCGATATGATTTTCTGAACTATGCACTAGTAATAATATCAAAAGAGTTTTCTTGCGTAGTAAGCATGTTTGACTATCATAAGGAGAAATCTCCCCCATGTGTGCGATTGCATTGTGTGTGTGCCGGGAGGCCTTATGGTAGTTTCATTTTCCAAAAGCATTGCGGATTTCAATGTTTAAAAATTCTTTTGTTGTTTGTTTTAAAGATAAACTATTCTTGTTTGCTCATACCAGTCCCATGACTGACCCAGAGTTTATTGTTCCCTTCCTAAACTCTGGGTGCCCACAATTTTCCACACGGGCAGTCTAGAGTTGGGTTTTTTCAGATAATCAGGTTTAGTAGATTATCTGGAGCTAGTTCAGTTTTTGGAGATCAGTCGACTGCACTTGCTTATCTTGGTGCAACGTGATGGTGGATTCGAGCTTGATATTGGAGGTGTTGGACTCATTCTCTTTTTCAGATCTTGGAGTTATCAGTTCTGTTGTTTCCGATGTAGCATTGTATCATATCTCTGATATTGCTGTGTATTATTGATATCATTGTTGTGTATCATTCTGGATATTGTATTTATTGGAGTTGTATATGATATCATCTATTTCTTTCTTCCGCTGTGTTGTTATACTTAATGGTGTTATAAGCTCCGGGAGCCAGATTCGGCGTTTGAATCTACGGCATTGTGAGTACAAGTGAAGTACGGGTGCCGATTTTCGAAGGTCGAGTTCAGGAATCTCACAAGTGGTATCAGAGCTAAGGTTGAACTTTAGCTCAGGAGTATAACACATTAAGTAGCTCATTAGAGATAGGGTGAAGTATACCCTAGAATGAGTAATCCCTAAGGTATCCGTTCGAATGCCTCAGTAAATTCTCTTACTATCCACTGATAGTGAGTGTGAGTGCAAGAAGAGAATGAGATAGGGGACAAGGGAATATGACTATAAATGGTCAATACTCTGTAACAACAAGGAAGCAATCTTTTCTCTATCAATCTCTTTGTTCGTCATCTTTTTTCAATTCTTTGATAGTTCCTGATAGTTCCAGGAAGGAGATTCGATATATTAATATGGGACATAAACTCCAACTGAGTCAGAAATTATTTGTTTGGATGAATTGGTTGCATTGTTTGCTATGGTTGATAGGTATACTTTAGTTTCTAAACTAAAAGTTTTGAAAATTGTATTCATATATCTATATATTCTTCGGGTCCCAGTATATTCTACGAATGGTTAGTTATCCCTTCGGACTGACCGATGCCACTACATATTTCGTAGATCTGGATAACCCGAGTATCTTGTAAAGTGTTAAAACAGATTCGTTCTTGTATCTATTGTTGATATTCTGATTTGGTAAGCCAAATGCAGAATAAATATTCAGTTGATTTGATGAAATATTTTTCATCTATCTTTGTGTCTCCCTGGCAAATTTCGAGGACGAAATTTTTTAAGGGGGGAAGGTTGTAACGACCCCGGATTTTGATTAATTTTAAATTGATAATTAATTTCATTTTTGAATAAAAATTGTAAAATTAATTGATAAATTGATTTGAGTTTCCCCGAATTCAAATAAATTCTGTATAAATTATTTAAATTTAAATATTGTATATATATGTATATATGTGAATATATATGTATATGGGCATATATGAGTAAATTTGAATTTATATATATATATATACATTGAATTTGAATTTAAATCTTAAATAAATGGGTTAGGAATAAATGGTTTAATAATAAATGATAATAATAAATATTATAATTGATGGTTAATGGTTTGAATTTATAAAATAAATATAAGACAATTAATATAGAAGTAAAAATTAACAATAATAATTTAAATTAGAAATAAAAAATGAAGTAAATGCACTTAAATAAAATCTAACAACAAACTAAATTAGAAATTCATTTATCTTATAAAGTAATATTATAAAGACAAAGCAAAAGGAAAATAAAAGGAACTATATAAATTCAAGTGTAAACAAATCAAGATTTATATGAATAATAAAATGAAACATGGCAGGAAATAAATGTATTAGATTGTAAAAGGAAACAAAGGTATATATGTAGACTTGTAAAAGAATGAAACAAATAGATATATATATATATAATGGCTTGCAAAGGAAGATATAGCAAGTAGATAAATATATATTTTGTACAAATTCAATTAATGCAAGCCACCACAAATATTATCATCAGCCTCCATACGAAAAAAATATCCCTGACCAAATACAAAAATCTTGTACTAGTTGTACATTACCCTGTACAAAATAAAATATCACTTGTAAACTAAATTCACACATATCAACTTTCATCTCTCAGTTTCGTTCATTCAAAGCTAAGTAAAACTGAAGAAAATATCATTCAAAATTTAAACCAAATTCAACTAAAACAAACAAATCAATTCAAACCAGAAGATCAAGTGAAGATTCCAGCTTGTATTTTCAAAGGCCTGTTACAAAAAGAAAAGCTCTGCTTTCTTTCCTCTGGAAACTACTGTGAGCAAACTTTCCACCCTAAATATATTTTTGCTTGATTTTGTATGCCTGTGATGATGATGACTTGAAAGATGTTTGTATCTGCATGTATATATATGTTTGTGTGTGTGTGTGTGTGTAGGTTTAGATGTGCATGTCTGTATATATATAAATAGACCCAACCAATTCAAAAGAAAATCAACTCTCTTTAACCAATTACTGATAGCTAATGCTGTCTTAAGGGAATGTGTTTGTCAACATGAAATCTTCTTTTTAAAAATATTATCAAGTTGAACTAGCAAGTAAAACTATCTGGAACAATGAATTTACAGTAAGAATCACATATATGTTAAAATTTAATGATCATAAATTTGTGTTCGATTATATAGTCAAATTTGAATTCCAAAATGATGAATTTTAAAAATAATATTGTGATTTTTAATTTGGTAGTTGTGGTGAATTTTTAAGTTGAACGGGTTTCAATTTTTTGGCAAATTCCGGCTATCGACGTCGTAATAGTTGTCGTGGTTGACGCTGGAAGAAGGTGGGGGTTAAGAGAGCTGTGGAAAAATAGTAGGTGAATTTATCATCCACCGTGGTGGCGTAGCGGTGACGAACTAGGGTTTTAACCCAGTTTTGGCCATGGTGGTAAAACGAATTGTTGCGTCAACGTGGGCGAGTTTGAGGCGATCGCATATGGGGGGATCGAAGTGTAGAGGTGTGGAGCAGCTTGGGTCAAGGTGGCGGGGTCGTCGGTGGTCAGTGTTGTCATAGCAAAGTGGTTTTTTCGATCTGGGCAAGGTTCCAGTATTGATCGAGTTACTCGATGTCGATCTATGGCGAGATTGTAGGATATGGGTAGTCAGTTGGGTAGTGGTGGTCGGCGATGACTTGCTGATGGTGTCGTAGTTGATCGAAGGCAACCAATCTGAGTGTACACGTGCACGCGTGTGTTTGTGTGTATGAGTTTTATTGTGGATTGGGGAAGAAGAGTTTGCTTGGGGATGGGCACGGGAAAATGAAGGTTGGTCTCGAAGTAAGTGGAGGATGTGAGTGACCCGAAGTTTTACTCGGGGAATTTAGTTGTTGGCTCGGGTAGGTTTCTGATTACAAGTCTTAGGAAAAAAAACTGTCGGATTAAATTTTTAAAATGAAATTTTTAAAATGAAAAGCAAGATTTAAACTAGTTTTAAATCAGTTCTAAGTATAGATTCAAATCTAAATTTGAATTATAGTTGAAATAAAATAAAGTTTTATCAAATTTAAAATGTTAAACAACTTTAAAATATTAAAGTATATTTTAAAAGTGATTTGAATTTAAATTGAATTTGGTTTTAAAACTCTTGTAAATTCCTTTTATAAAATAAGTGCGTCTTGGACATGTGATTTAAAAGGGATTTTTAAAATGTGTTATAAACTTTGTTAAAGTTAAATTTGTATTCATTTTTAAGTCTTGAATTTAAAATGAAATTGGAAAGTAAATGTGATAAGTATAATTAATTAATGATGTTAATTATTAAAGGTAATTAATTTGAGAATAATTAATTAATTTAAAGGTTAATTAATAAATGAAAGTGATTAAGGGATGATTATAAATTAATTATTGTAATTAACTAAGGATAATTAATTAAATGGTAATTAATTAATTTATTAATTGAGGCTAATTTATTTATTATTAAAGGTTAATTAATTAAAATAATTTGTAATTTGTTAATGTTAATTAACCAGGATTAGTGACTAATCTGATTTAATTAAATCAGATAATTAAATTGATCTTACCTATGGATGTTTGGATTCTATTGGATGATTTAATCGGCTGATATCCCTGATATGTGATGCTTTGTGATATATTCTGATTCGTGTGTGACCTGTAATGTAGTTATTTATCTGGGATGACTGTAATTTATTATCTGTGATATATATATATCTGTGATATGTGACTAAAAGATAAGCGTTATAGTTTATACCACTTATCAAATATATTGTTGTATTTGAATCAGTGATGATTGGATGATGTTGCACTATTGTGTGAAACCCTTGGACTACACCATACACACACAAATATGGATTGCACGTGGAAGTTGGTTAAGTCACAGATGATTTCAATTTAATAATTTTGAAATTGAAATTGTAATTTCAAATGATTTTGGAAATGGATTTGGGTTAAATGTTAAAGCTTTTGAAAAGGAGTTTTAAGATAAAAGTTATTTTGAATAACTTGGTAAGTTTCCAATTTAAATAACTTAATTTGAATTTGAATTCAAAATTTGGAATTGAATTCTATGTTTGGAAATTATGGTTTAAAAAGGTTATACAAGTTATAAATGTGTTTATATGAATTTAAACCATTTTAAAAGTGTGGTTTTGAGAACTTGAATTTAACCCAAGAACTTTAACTTGTATAAATGAATCAGATTTTCCGAAATGAAAACTACTTGTTTTCAAATAATAGAAGCTTTCACATAAGGAATGAATTTCCAATTTGTGTTAAAGAATTTCAAGTTTGAATTGAAAAATGGTTTTCCAAGTTAGGAGTGAATTCTTTTTGAAAGCTATGAATTAAATCTTGATTTAAAGATTTAATGAGTTAATCCAATTGAAATGGGAATCGATTTGGAAATCTATGAATGAACCTCCGCGAAACTGGGTGAACTTTGTGAAATGAATCTTTTTGTGTAAAAGATTAAAATGGTAATTTATTTAAACCATTTGAAGAGAAGTTTTGGGTAATAAGTTGTGACTTAATTGAAATCCCATATCCATATGTTTTAAAATATCGCGCTCACTATTCGGTTTAGCCGAGAGAGGACTTTGTGTCATATAACCCATTCTGAATAGTGATACGACGTAAATGGATAGCAATTGAAGACCGGTGTTGAAGACCGGGTGTTTGCGAGAATGATAGGATAACCTATCGATTGTCTCTGCACCGAGTGGCTCTAGTATAGAGATTCCCTAAGTGATGGGAAATCCGATCGGGATTGTGAATACCCGGATTGCAAGGGCTTCTTTGGAAGTGCCTTCGGTTTTGTTCGAACCCGGAACAGACTTGTATAGATGTGTGTCTGACGTTAAACTTTGAGATGTAAAGCTGGTTTCTATCAAATACATTTCTGTTTGGTGGCGGAGAATTTATTCTCTTAGCTTAACACCCTTCTCTGAGACGTACGAGCTCAGAGGTTAAGTAGTTGATGGTTACTAGTGATACATTCCCAATTTGGTAATATGGCATGCTAAGTGTTGTTGTGTGTTGATGATCATTTGTTGATCAAAGCATGGCTTTGTGAAAAAACGTAGCTTTGTGGATGAGACCTCATCGAGCCTCACAGACCGGAAATGGTCGAAACAGGAAAGATGCGGCAAGGTTTCAGGGGTAGCTCCCCTAGGGTATGTCCATTCCTTCTGGAAAAAGGTGGTATCATGGTATGGAGCCCAAATATTTACCTGTGTGGTTGCTTCAATCTCATTTACTGTGTGATTGTTGCTGTGTGATCGAGGCGCCTCGGATAAAGGTCCCAAAGGACCGAGGTTGGAATATCTCAGGTTTACTACCCGGGAAGGAGGTAACCGGCCTTGTGTTGGCAGAGAGCCAGGTGGTTCTCGGGGCGTCCCTCCAGAGGCGTTCCCATGTGGCATAGGAAGTTCCTTAGCCTGACCATTTGTTGGAAAATCCAATCAAACTAAACGAACCTTGTACGGTTTTAGTTGTAGAACCTGCCATTCAAAATGGCAGCTATAGCAGACATAATATAACGGTACCTATGTTGGCTAAGATTAATATTATATTTTCGAAAGGATTTTCTGCACTATGCAGTAGTAATAATATCAAAAGAGTTTTCTTGCGTAGTAAGCATGTTTGACTATCATAAGGAGAAATCTCCCCCATGTGTGCGATTGCATTGTGTGTGTGCCGGGAGGCCTTATGGTAGTTTCATTTTCCAAAAGCATTGCGGATTTCAATGTTTAAAAATTCTTTTGTTGTTTGTTTTAAAGATAAACTGTTCTTGTTTGCTCATACCAGTCCCATGACTGACCCGGAGTTTATTGTTCCCTTCCTAAACTCTAGGTGCCCACAATTTTCCACATGGGCAGTCTAGAGTTGGGTTTTTTCAAATAATCATGTTTAGTAGATTATCTGGAGCTAATTCAGTTTTTGGAGATCAGTCGACTGCACTTGCTTATCTTGGTGCAACGTGATGGTGGATTCGAGCTTGATATTGGAGGTGTTGGACTCATTCTCTTTTTCATATCATTGGAGTTATCAGTTCTGTTGTTTCCGCTGTAGCATTGTATCATATCTCTGATATTGCTGTGTATTATTGATATCATTGTTGTGTATTATTCTGGATATTGTATTTATTGGAGTTGTATATGATATCATCTATTTCTTTCTTCTGCTGTGTTGTTATACGTAATGGTGTTATAAGCTCCGGGGAGCCAGATTCGGCTTTTGAATCTACGGCATTGTGAGTACAAGTGAAGTACGGGTGCCGATTTTCGAAGGCCGAGTTCAAGAATCTCACAGTCTATAACAACCCGCATATTTTACGATTGTATATTTAAATGTTTTATTTAAATATAGCATCGTAAAGTCCGAAATTCTACTTTTTGTAAATAGTCGAATTGGGACTCGACACCACTTCTATTGAGTCCAAAATGGCGTTTACAACTTTTTTGAGTATAAACATCGATATGTTTGGAGTTGAGTGAATTTTGCTATTTTTCTATTGGGCTTTGGGTTTGGGTTTCAGCCCACTAGCACATCTAATACCCTAACACTCCACTCAACTCCTCTTCATTCAGTCTCATTTCCTAATACATTCAAGCTTAAGTAAAAATGGGGGAAAAGGTTGGAAATAGAAATTCCAAACCCTAGTTTGATTTGGAAACACAAATTCTTGCTCCAAAATCAAAGAGAAGCTTACGTAAGCGTCCTCTTCATCTTCTCCATCTCAATCTCTCTCCAATTTCAGAAATTTCCTATAACCTAATTTAGGAAATATTTGTCTATGATCATAGATTGGAGCTTCTAAAGTTGAAATTGAAGAGTTGTTGATCTTTCCTTTGTTTTTAAAGCTTCTCATTCGTATTTTTGAGTTTTAAAGGTGAGTTCTTTAACTCACATCTATGTCTATAGCTATCATTGTTGTTAGGTATAAATTCCTAACATTTTTTCATATTCATTTGCTTTTGATTTGAATTGATTTGGGGAATTCTCCAAATTTTGGTGTTTTGGTCCAATTTTATGAAAATCCTACTATGGATGTTTGGACATTAATATTTGGGGTGTATCGAAGAGCCTTTAAGGCTGGGTTGTCGCTCGGCGTAAATCCTTAGTCGTCGTTGCTCGTTTGATCGCTCCCGAATCGTTTTGGTCATGATGGCCTAAGCAAATTGTTGCCCATACCAGGTGTTCAGACGTCTGGATATCAATTCCAGACGTCTGGATAAGCCTTCTAGAGAAAGGAATATACGACACAAAATAAAAATTGCAGAAAACAGGATCAGATGTTTGAAACAATCTTTCAGACGTCTGAAACACCTTGTCAGACGTTTGATGCCACCTTTCAGACGTCTGAAACACCCTGTCAGATGTCTGAAGCCATCTTTCAGACGTCTGGATGGTTTCTGAATTTCCAGAACCTAAATCCAGATGTCTGGATTGACCCCCAGACGTCTGGAACTGTTCATTTTGCCTATTTTGCTTTTCTTGATTGAATTTCCATTGTTTATCGATTTTGGTTGCTCCGATTATTTGTTATCACTTTTATCGACCTTGATGACTTCTTTTTCGGGATTTTTTGGAATATCCATTTTGATGGGTTTGGTATAAATTTCTTTGGATTTAATTCACGTCTTCGTATGTGAATCTTCGGTGATTGATTGTTTCTACAATCATTTTTGTGATTTGTCACTTCTAAATACAAAGGTTTCTGTACTGGTAGTAAATATTCAAACTCTTTCATCAAAACGATTTCGACACTATTTTAAATATAAAGCTCTCTTTTAAAACCGCTTTCCAATCTATTAGTATATATAAACCTTTACCTCATTCGTATGAGAAATCTAATTTAACAGCTTAGTAAAACAAGTGGTATGAAACGCTTGCGTTTACTTCGTCGGTTAATTCTTGGACTTGTTCGATTGAACTCTTATGACAATTTTTGAGTGGAATCTACAATTTGTTCGTAAATATTTAAGTTAAGCTAGTGGTTATGGAACATGAAGCTAAACTCTTATATTTACTAGCTTAGTGTAATCGACACTTCTTGATGATCGATGATGATCATTTTATGATTTAGACTAGCGATGTGCAATGTCTCTTTGTCCGCGTGGGGGACTATACCCCGTTCTGTTGAGCTTCATCTCATTTTTATGGGCTAGCGACTCATGGTCTTTGGACCGTTCGTGGAGCATTCGGCTCGATAAGTCGGTGCATGGGGTATATCTTTTTAGGTGCATCGATGTCAGACTAGGCATGGGGTGTATCTTTTTAGGTGCATCGATGTCCGACTATACATGGGGTGTATCTTTTTAGGTGCGTCGATGTTAGTTTATACATGGGGTGTATCTTTTTAGGTGCATCGATGTTCGACTAGGCATGGGTTGTATCATTTTAGGTGCATCGATGTCCGACTATACATGGGGCGTATCTTTTTAGGTGCGTCGATGTTAGTTTATACATGGGGCGTATCTTTTCAGGTGCGTCGATGTTCGACTGTGCATGGGGCGTATCTTTTTAGGTGCGTCGATGTTCGGTTTATGGGATAGCGTCCCATTTGTGATACACGTGTTGGTGAGTTTTCATGCTCCCGTTGGTGATAGGCCTTCCCCCTTTGTGATTTCTGGATTTCTAGTTGTTGATTTCTAGATTTGTGTTTCACCAATTTTCGTGGATTGGCATTGATATGTTTTGTCAATATTTGTGTTTTGGTGAATAATTTAAAGAATATGACATTCTTTTTGGTGCTTTGAGATTCTTGAGATATTGTATGATTTTGTTGTTATTTGATGTATACTTGTCACAGTATGGCATTTTTTGTTATCATACGTTTTTGGTCATATCTCTTATCCTATCTCATTTTACCTGATATTTATAGCTAGACAGATCCGTTTATTATTTTCTTCTTAAATAATACTCGGGTCAGACCGAGGTATTTCAGGTGCTTCTGCTTGACTTCTTATCAGGGTTCATCGTCTGATTTTTGGCTAACTACTTTAGCTTAGTAGTTTTTGTTTGTATACATTTGAGATAGAGACTCCTTGATGTATACTTATTCTTTTGTCTAGTACTTGTATCTATTCTTTTGTGATGTAGTGGATCTAGTTTGACCACTACTTTGATGTACACTTCTATGTGTTATATTCATATCTGTTTCCGCCTTTGTGATATGAATATCTGTGACTGATTTGTTTTATGTTTATTTCTATATTTGTTTCCAAAGTCCATATAGCCACTGTATGGTAGCTTTGAGTTTGTATTTGATATGTCGGATTTCCTCTTGAAACGAAATGCATGTCGTACTATCTGACGTATCGGTACTCGCACAAAGCAATTACACGGATGGTCGCTCCTCAACAGGCTTATTCTTTGTGCTAGTCGACGGCATTACCCCGTAGTTTCCTTGGCTAGTGTGAGTATAGAGGTGGGGCGTCACAGACCTGCTACTCTCGGACTACCCAAATAAAATGAGTACCCGAGAGTTTAGGGGAAACAAACAACTCGGGTTAGAAAATATGACTAGTGTGAGTAAAATTTTAAACAATGGGGGTGTAAATAAACACAAACATGCGAGACCACTCAGATGAACACGGAGCGGGTTTACTCTCACATAGTAAACATCCAAACGTAAGAATGGATAAAACAAGATAATAGTCCAAACTCTATAGAATGGACAAAACCAATAATTAAACACCGCGAAGAGTGGTTGACTCTTCCCGATGCAATTAGAGAAAATAGATTCAAAGGTTCGAATCAAATAAGGAAAAGAAAATCTCCAACAATGACTAGGAGGGTGCACCTTCAATCGAAAAGTATACCTCTAGAAATATACTTGAGAACTCCGATGGTTCTTGGACACGTCCAAGCCAGGCCCCGCCACAGTTACTGAGTATCTAAGTAATTTACATTTGGGTGCACAAATATCCAAACCAAATCTGGAGTACATGTGAAATTACCTAATAGGAGCAACCCCACATAGCTTGGCTTCCTCTCGCGCTTTGGGTTTAGTAAATTCCGACAAAGGATATCAAAGCTTTATAAAGCACCAATTCGTCTTAGAATGACGAATAATAAAGAAGCTGAAGTAATCGATAGCCGGGAAATAAACTATCGAGGATACAAAACGATCGTATATGGAAATTAAGTCTTGTATACCCATCACCACTCGTCGATTTCAAACTTTTACTATTCCTTGGTTAACAATAATGCTGGATAAGTTAAGGTAGTGTTACCTTAAAGTCATGTACCACGACTATTCTTAACTTTTGAAATGGGGACAAGTCTACCTCTTCGACGTTTGTGTTAAACATACAAATAAATCATTTCCATATAAGTGATATTATTTTACAAAATTTAATTCAGTTCCATAAACGAATCAACTTTTATTTTTGAAAGCCGAATTCAAGCTTGGGTTTCACAAAGTGTTAACTTTAAACATCCTTGTAAAAATATTTCATTCACTTTTAAAACACCATTATATGAATAAAATTAATAACTTTAGACATCCTCATTTAACTAGTTAATTAGCCTCGGTAAGAATGATTAATCATCTTTAAACTTCATTTTATTAATTTAATCAATTAACTTCGAATACCTTAAATTAAAAAATGTTAATCACTCATAAAATATCATTAGTTAAATTAATTAGATTTAAATATCATTAACTAAAATTGATTAAAGTATCACTAAAGAAAAGGATTAGTTAAATTTAAACTAATTGATTAATTTTAAAAGTCATTAATTAAAGAGGATTAATTAATTTTAAACACCATTGATTAAAATAATTAATTAACCTTAATCTGTCGTTATTAAATGATTAGTTAACCTTAATCATCATTAGGCAACATGATTAATTAATTTTAATTATCATTGGCAAAGTAATTAATTAAATTTAAAAACATCATTATTAAGTTGACTAATTAACCTTAATCATCCTTAATTGAAATGATTAAATTTAGAATTAAATAAATAGTTAATTAAGTTAAACCCATCATTATTCAAAAACTTAATTTAACTTTGTAACAAAACCCAAGCCCAAAAATTAACAAAAAGGATTACAAGGAGATGTCATTTTTTCCAGAAGTGTTGATATAGCGATAGTCGCTATACGGACACTTCAAGAGCTACTTTATGTCATAATGGTTCTCTTTTTCCCAAGAATCACATCACATTCGTAAGGATATCATATATATATATATACACACACACACACACATACATACATACATGTATGTATGTGTGTGTGTGTGTGTGTGTGTGTGTGTATATATATATATATATATATATATATATATATATCAAAGTAAACAACAGTCATAAACATAAAGGAGGAATTACTTATACAAATTTTATTTGAACTATACACTAATTTTAAGTGTTTACTAACTACAAAGGTGTCACCTTTTAAGGCATAAACCAAGTCAACAACAATACATCTAAATGTAAAAAATTAAGCAACTAAAATAGTGACAAAAATATGGAGGAAATAGAGTTAAAAACTTTAGTTTAAAAAGGCGAACTTTGCTCACAAAAAGTTTGCAAATTGAACGGCAACTCCACAAGAGCTTGAACACGACCAAGATCTTTGCTTAGCCTTAGGAAGAATGAAGTTTTGAAGGGTTTAGAGTGCCAAAGTGGTTCGGCCAATGTTGAAGTGGGCTCGGCCAGACTAGTAGAGAGGTGGATATGTGTATAGGTTCTTTAGTTGGGTGATGTAGAGGGTGAAGATGGAAGTTGAATTGATTTTCTTACTTAAGGAAGTGATGGAAATTTCTTTGATTTTTGAAACTAAGAAGCCATTAACAAGCTTTTAAAAAGCTTAAGGGAGAAAATAAAAGGATAAGAAAAATGAAAAACCAAGCTTCCTTTCTTGAAATAAGGATGTGCATTTATAGGCTAATGAAGCTTCCAAGGTAAGTTATCCAAATTAAAGCTTCTAAGAGAAGCTAAAAATAAATTATAAGACAAAGCTTCCATGAAAAGCTATCCAAAACAAGGCTTCTAAGAGAAGCTAAAACGATATTATAAGACAAAGCTTCCATGAGAAGCTAAAAGGATATTATTAAGACAAAGCTTCCATAAGAAGCTATCCAAAACAAGGCTTCTAAGAGAAGCTAGCAAATATCATAAAGTGTATTCAAGAAACCAATGGCAAATTCTAGAGTTAGGAAGCTTAGATAAGGTATTGACGAATTTTGGGTTTATGAAATAAGTTGGGCATATCAAAGACATTATCACAAATATAATTCATTTCAATATTTACAACTAAAACAAAAAATTATTTAAAAAAATATATATTAAATATTCATATTTAAATTGATTAATTTACGGGTCATCACACTCTTCTCCCCTTAAAAGAGTTTCGTCCTCGAAATTAATACTTAAGGGGATAACTCAAAATAAGTAAAAAAAGGGCATACATTATATCAAAAAACTCAAATACACACTAAGCAACCATATCACAATAGTGCATACACAATTCATACAAACAAACAACTATCCTAACATCAATTCAGGATAAGATACCTGCCGACTATCTACAGTCTCCAACGTACAATCCATGGGATCATTACTCACTTGTACAAAACAGGTCATTTACGTCGATTGTTTTACCCCTGTTGCAACGGTTCAGCAACCGTAGCAAATGCAGACGTCGCAACTAGCATAAACATATTGCTACGGTTGTTGAACCGTCACAAGAAACACTTTTTGCTACATTTTTCCTAAATAACCGTAGCAATAGGTTTGTTTTTTGCAACGGTTCTTTACAACAACAGTAGCAAAAAATCGCCATTTAAGTTCAAAAGTGTTGCATTTTGCAACGGTTGTCGTAAACAACGGTAGCAACAGACCTTTGGGTTGTTTCAAAAACGTGGCTTTTTGCTACGGTTTTTTCTTGCAACCGTCGCAAAAAAAAGGAAAAAAATATTTTTTATTCTACAGTTGTTTATATAAGCTAGCTTAGTCGCATTTACTAAATATCAATAATAATAAAATATATATAAACAGTTATATAATAAAAGGCAATGAATACGAAAAATATATAAGCAGTTCACATAATTTAATAACATATATTATCTTATAATACACTTACAATATTAATATTTTTTAATGCTTGTCTTTACAGCCTTACGTAATTGTGTCATCACATCCAAAAAAATGATAGATGTAACATACATATCATCAACTGTCATAATGTATGACAAAGAAGAAACTGGACGTGTACATGCAAAAAAATGTCATTCTATTTGTTACAAAAGCAATATGCAAAATGGATCCTGTAAATAAACTTCAATGCCACTACGATGTTCTAAGTTCCAACAGCTATTAATCCTGGTACCTGAGTGTTTAGAAAAGAAAAAACACACACTTAGGCATATAAATGGTAGGCAAATAATATATACCTCTACACTATTGACATAAATATCTTTATATTAGTAAAACCTCACTTTCGAAGATTTTGTTCACATGATAATCTGTTCATTAAATATCCTAACAAACAAAGTAGGAAATATAACTGAGAAGTTTGTGTAATTAGGTGCCACTGGGTATGTGTTAATTGAAGTTTAATTATTGTCACTAATAACAAATCGCAAACTCAAAACTGTTTATGATGTATCATAGAAAACAAAGAGGTAGGAATAAATGTTTGATAACTTAACTTACTTTGGGTAACCATTGGATACGAGGAAATTTCTTTTAAACACAAAGTTAAGTTAAGAGTGTTGATTTGCTCATTGACATGCGCTAAAGATACCTTGTCTCTCAGCCTAAAATCAGATCACCCAATGTCTGAATGAAAAAATATATTGGGAATTTTATTTACACGAAAATAATGAAACTATATACAAACCAATGACAATTATAAGACTAACCTTCCAAGTGCAATTACTATCATTAGGAGAGAAACTAACGTTGTTTCGTATAAACCGAAATGTGTTTCATGAATATGGCACTAATTATTCATACATACATATTATCAGTGGTTCGGCAGGCATAATGAACTAATTTAACTACGTCAACATTGACTCAGCAATCTCCTTTCACATAATCGTGATTTATACATGCATACACACACGTGAACACTTTCTTAGCCTACATGAATACTAAATCATGTAACTGGGAGCTATACATTTTTTAATCCGCACAGCAGTCAAAAGTTACCCAGTATGCGTGTATGGTAGTATCAATTCGATAGTAAATTATAGTGTTAGTGAACCACGTGAAACTTGAAAATTACCAAGCAAAAAAGCATTTAAAAAGTGACTTTGAGCACAACTTCTTCAATATAGCACTAATTTGTCACCAAATCAAATAGAATAAAAATACTATTGTATTCCACTTTCTAACTATAGATTTTTTCCATAAAACCTAATAAAATAAATTCAGCGTCATAATTTTTGATAGCTTTGTGGCGTTCATTACAACAGAGGAACCGTTAACATATTGAAAAGCATTTCTTTATTTATATGAAGTTGAAATAAAAGAAATCCAATAGTTATGAATTTCCATTAATGATATGTTTGCAGTTTCCTTTAATGATTGAAAGACAACAAATGAATCAGTTTTTTCATATTGCAGTCCTTTTATGAATCAATTTGTCAAAGGAATCTATTTATTCTATCTTTTATGAAACATGAAACATCAATTATATTCCAACAGGATTACAATCAAAACAACAGCTTCAGAAAAGCAACTTTATCCGATATAATCAACTATATTTATACTGTTTATCAAACATCAATAGAAAAGAAATAAACTCACTATTGTATAGCATATAGGAAGACTACATCCAGTTATGTATGATATAATCAGCTAAATTATCCCGAACCTCGTCCATCTCTTTTTGGCTATAAGAACCAACTTGTACAAAGTACTACAGTTAAGAGATTGTTTCAAAACATTAACCATATAATTATTTAACATAATATATGAAGGAAAATAATTCAAATTTTAAAACAGGAAAACTGGCCTTTTTCAATTATAAGCGACTAATATTTTCATTTCTAAACAAAGCAGATAAACTGGCCTTTTCAATTCAGACATAGAAAAATACATTTTTGCCTCCCACATTTTTGTACCATTACACTTAACTGGGGAAAAAACAACACACGGAATCTGAAAGATACACTTACGCTGCAGACACGAACGTATCAACTACAAGGATATCCACATAGAAAGGAATGTACTCTGTGATAAATATGGATTATCAACATTTTTACAATGTATCATGCAACATGATTAAAACAAACACCAATAAACTATCAAGATTCAAGAGACAAATGGAATTGGAACAATAATTAATTTGCACATGCATGACGAGGCACACAGCATTAGTATCATTCTATTATGTCCGAGAGTAACCTCATACCTTTTAAAAAAGATATGACGAAGAAATTGTTAGAAAAATGAATGAGGAAGTGGTTAGGAAAGAGAGAGATAATTCCTTCAGTTCGACGTCGCTCCGTCTACACGCACAGCATATTGGGGCCGGTCCGTTTCATCCTGGGAGACAAATTGCTCAAATCCTTCGGTGCATATAAGGGGGCAATATTTTTTCAAGGAAACAGATATTCTCTGGACTCGGACGACTAGGTACTTCTCTGAATTTCATACAAATTCAATTGCAACAGTTTTGTACGGTTCTGTACCGTACCAGTATTTATTAAAATTTGTCACACTTTATTCTGTTGTTGTTTTTGCAATTTAATTGTGAAATTATAAATATTTCTCTGCTGTGACTATTTCTGAACAGTTTAGTAGCATTATTGAAGTTACTATCAGATTCGTAACACTTTTGTGTAGTTGCGGATAACATTCTTGAAACAATATTGATTGTTGTAAACGCCGATGTCTCAAAATAGCAACTACAATAACGCTGCACCAACGCAGACGGTGACAAACGCTCAGCCGGCGCCTCTTGTTCCAACAATGACACTGTCTCATGGAGAAAGGCCAGAAAGTTCAATGGAACGGACTTCAAGCGTTGGCAACAGAAGTTGTTGTTTATCTAACAACATTAGACCTCCCCAGGTTTCTAACCAAAGATGCTCCTGAAGTTGGCGAACTCGAACCCGATGCAATCAAAATGGAGGCCGCAAATGTCTGAAAAAATTCAGACTTTATGTGTAAAAACTATATTCTGAATGGACTGGATAATAGCATCTACAATGTCTATTGTACTGTTGCAACATCCAAGGAACTCTGGACGGCCTTGGACAAAAAGTACAAAACTGAAGATGCAGGCATGAAGAAATTCATCGCTGACAAATTTCTTGACTTCAAAATGGTTGATTCAAAGACTGTGATCAACCAGACTCAAGAACTACAACTGATCATCCGTCAACTGCAAGATGAAGGGATGATGCTTAACGAATCTTTCCAGATTGCCGCAGCCATTGAGAAACTTCATCGTGGAAGGACTTCAAAAAATTACCTTAAGCATAAGCGTAAGGAAATGACAATGGAAGAACTCATAGTTCGTCTGCGAATTGAGGAAGATAATAGAAATTCTGAGAAAAAGACCTCTCAGAATATGGTTGTCAAAGCAAATGTTGTTGAGTCAGACAAACCTAACAAGAGAAAACGTGATAATGCGCCTCTTAAGTCGAAGAAGAAATTTCAGGGTTCTTGCCATAACTGTGGAAAGAAGGGCATAAAGCAGCCGAATGTCGCGCTCCCAAAAAGAAGAAATCAGAAGCAAATACGGCTGAAGTTACAGATTGCATTTCTGATATGGATTTATGTGCAGTAATATCAGAATGCAACCTTGTTGGTAATTCAAAGGAATGGTTTGTAGACACAGGTGTCACTCGACACATATGTGCTAATAAGTGGATGTTTACAACTTATAAAACTGCAACTGATGATGAACAACTTTTCGTGGGCAATTCATCTACATCAAAGGTCAAAGGCAAAGGAAAAGTTGTGCTGAAACTAACTTCTAGAAAAGAGCTTACTTTGAGTGATGTTCTTCACGTTCCAGACGTTCCAGAAATCCGCAAGAATTTGATATCAGGGTCCTTGCTTAGCAAGCATGGTTTCAAATTAACCTTTGTAGCCGATAAGTTTGTATTATCAAAGAATGGAGTGTATGTAGGAAGATGATATGTATGTGATGGTTTATTCAAAGCAAATGTAACAACTATTGTACCAAACACTGATATGAATAAAAGTGAATCTTTTGCTTATATTGTTAACTCTTCTAACATATGACATTCTAGATTAGGGCATGTGAATTTTGATACACTGCGAAAAATGATTAATCTAGAATGTATACCAAAATGTAACATAGACTCCAACTATAAATGTCAAATTTGTGCAGAAGCAAAATTGACAAGAACCTCGTTTCATCATGTTGAACGAAAAATTGAACCTCTAGACCTTATACACACTGATGTATGTGATTTGAAAATGCATCAAACTAGAGGTGGAAAAAGGTATTTCATTACATTTGTTGATGATTGTACTAAGTACTGCTATGTGTATCTCCTTAGAAGTAAGGATGAAGCATTCGACATGTTTAAACAGTATAAAGCAGTAGTTGAGAATCAACTCAATAGGAAAATTAAAGCTTTATGAAGTGATAGAGGAGGAGAATATGAATTTCCTTTTGAGGAAATCTGCGTTGAGCACGGCATTATACACCAAACTACAGCACCATATTCACCTCAATCCAACGGTATAGTCGAACGGAAAAATAGAACTCTTAAAGAAATGATGAATGTTTTATTAATCAGTTCTGGCTTGCCAGATAACTTTTGGGGAGAAGCTATTCTTTCGGCAAACCATATTTTAAATAAAATACCACAAAAGAAAACATCCAAGTCTCCTCACGAAATTTGGAAAAATAGACCGGCATCCTACAAATAGTTAAAAGTGTGTGGGTGTCTTGCCAAAGTAGAGATACCTAAACCAAAGAAGGTCGAAATTGGACCAAAAACAATCAACCGTGTATTCATTGGATATGCACAAAACAGTGCCGCTTATCGATTTCTAGTACACAAATCTGAAATTGATGATATTCATGAAAATACCATCATCGAATCGAGAAATGCAAGATTTTTCGAACATATATTCCCTTTAAAACAGGGTACTGACAATGATACTCAAAAGAGACCAAGAGAAGATGAATTTACTGATTCTCTTGAGAATATTGAACAAAATAAACTTCGGCAAACTAGTGCTGATCAACAAGTGGAGGAACCAAGAAGGAGCAAAAGGTCAAGGACATCTAAGACCTTTGAACCAGACTTCTACACTTTTATGTTAGAAGATGATCCTTTGACATACAAACAAGTTATGTCCTCCAATGATGCCCCTTACTGGAAAGAGGCTATTAACAGATTGAATCCATTATGGCTAACCATATCTGGGAGTTAGTTGATTTACCTCAAGGATGCAAGACCTTAGGTAATAAATGGATATTTAGAAAGAAATTGAAACCGGATGGTTCAATAGACAAGTACAAAGTTCGTGTTGTAGTCCAAGGATTCAGAAAAAAGGAAGACCTGGACTATTTTGATACATATTCACCAGTGACGAGGATAACATCAATTAGGATGCTTATTGCAATCGCATCCATACTTGATTTAGAAATACATCAAATGGATGTAAAAACTGCATTTTTAAATGGTGAACTAGAAGAAATATATATGAAGCAACCTGAAGGGTTTCTTAGCTCTGGAAATGAGAATAAAGTATGCAAATTAGTAAAGTCGCTTTATGGCCTTAAACAAGCTCCAAAACAATGGCATGAGAAATTTGATGAAACTATGTTATCAAATGGTTTCACAATAAATGAATCGGATAAATGTGTCTACATAAAACACACACATGTTGGATATGTCATTATTTGTCTTTATGTTGATGACTTACTAATCCTAGGCAATAACAAGGCCATAATAACATCTACAAAGAATATGTTATCCTCTAGATTCGATATGAAAGACCTAGGACTGGCTGATGTGATATTGGGTGTCAAAATTTTGAGAACACCACAGGGATATGCATTATCCCAATCACATTACATCGGTAAGATACTTGAAAAATTCAAGCAATATAATATAACTATTGCAAAATCACCAGTAGATATGAACCAAAATTGGGTAAAGAACACCGGTGATGGTATCTACCAGCTTGAATACTCTCGTATACTAGGAAGTATCATGTATGTTATGAACTGCACTAGGCCAGATATCGCATACGCTGTAAGTAAGCTGAGTAGATTTACCAGCAATCCTGGTAAACATCATTGGAAAGCAATAATCAGAGTTCTAGGATACCTAAAGTATACGCAGAACTATGGTCTACACTATACAAACTATCCTTCAACGGTGGAAGGATACAGTGATGCCAATTGGATAACTGGATCACAAGATACAAAGTCTACAAGTGGATATGTGTTCATATTAGGAAATGGAGCAATATCACGGAAATCATCCAAACAGACTTGAATAGCTAGATCTACGATGGAATCAGAGTTTATTGCACTAGATAAGACCGCAGAAGAAGCAGACTAGCTTCGAAGTTTCTTGGAAGATATTCCAAATTGGAGAAAACATGTGCCTCCAATATGTATACATTGTGATAGTCAATCAGCAATTGGAAGAGCTAATAGTACATTATACAATGGTAAATCTAGGCATATTCGGCGTAGACATAAAACAATAAGACTACTTCTCTCTAATGGAGTTATCACTATAGACTACATAAGGTCTAAAGATAACATAGCGGATCCACTAACAAAAGGCTTGCCAAGAGAGAAAGTTCAAACCATATCGATGGAAATGGGGTTAAGGCCCATGGAATAAAAGTTTATTTTAAAATGAAAACCCCACCTAGTTGACTGGAGATCCCAAGATCTAGGTTCAAAGGGACAACTAAGTTTAAGAGAAACTTGACGGCACTGTTACACACAAACCATTTCTATGATAAAGTCAGTGCATTATTTGATGGAAAATAGGATAAGTATTGATACTTTTAATGATGTCTGTACTTGAGGAATTACGAATACCCCTTACAGAATCACCTACGTAAGTGCGAAGGCGCTACTTCAAAGAGAATTATAAGGCCAAATTCTCTAAGCACTTATGAGACCAGACAGGTGTTCAAGGCAAAAATGAACACAAACAGAGAACGAAGGATTATAAAAAACATTTATCATGTGCTATCTATTTTAGAATTACACAAAAGGCTTACAGTTCAAGAACATTCTAAGTCTACTGATTCGCCCATAATTCAAATAAGTAATCACTAGGAAAGTTCAAGACACATGTGCTACTTTAAACCGATCCGATAAATGTCTCGTGAAACTATGAACAACTACTCATTCACGTGGGGGATTGTTAGAAAAATGAATGAGGAAGTGGTTAGGGAAGAGAGAGATTGTGGGCATTGTGTGTATTGTGTGGAAACAATGTCCCACATAGTGGAATATTTGTGCCAAATCCACCATATATACTATAACCTAATATACTAAATCAAAACAAAAGAAGAATAAGACTTGAGATGTGGCAATGTAGGCTTTGGGCATGTGGGCTTTGGGCCTTCATATTAATATTAAAATATCAAAGATTGGGCCTTGGGGCTCTTGGGGTCTCGTGGTTAGATGGGCATCCATCTGCCACTTGGGCCTGCTAAAACGAGATTAATAACTTAGAATTAATTCATTTCTTCCTTCTACTCCTCTTCCCAAAGCTCTATTCACAGTTCAATAATTCCTTCAGTTCGTCGTCGCTCCGTCTGCACGCACAACACATTGGGGTCGGTCCGTTTCATCCTGGGAGACAAATTGCTCAAATCCTTCGGTGCATATAAGGGGGCAATATTGTTTCAAGGAAACAGATATTCTCTGGACCCGGACGACTAGGTACTTCTCTGAATTTCATACAAATTCAATTGCAGCAGTTTTATACGGTTCTGTACCGTACCAGTATTCATTAAAATTTGTCACACTTTATTCTGTTTTTGCAATTTAATTGTGAAAATTATAAACATTTCTCTGCTGTGACTATTTCTGAACAGTTTAGTAGCATTATTGAAGTTACTATCAGATTCGTAACACTTTTGTGTAGTTGCGGATAACAGAAATAAATTCGAAGGAATTGACAAGCCTTAGATTGCTACCATAAGAAGAACTAAAGAAGCATAAGCCAAAAGAAGAATTATCGGATAAGCCATGGACATGGTTGGTACAGTTAAAAAAGCGGGGTTCAGTATTTAACATGTAAATGGAATAATGGGTCCATGAGCGTGTTTAACAAAGAATCAAAAAGGCAGCTCTATATTTGTAAAGTAGAAGAATGCATGTTATCTCAACAGTTGTTTCTTTTTATTTTTATTTTCCATTTATTGCTTGAAAAAATAAATTTGTATGTGCAATTTTACCATATAAGAGCTTTTCTCCAAATTCAACATTTTTTTACTATAATCTAATAGCCGTCAAAATGTTATATAGGGAGACTAAATCTTGTCGCATTGACCAGGCAAGGAGCAAAGCTTGGACGATTACTTATAACTTCATGGCATTTTAATGTTAGTACTGCCAATTTGAAAGTTAGGTTATGCACAACAGTAAAAAAACGTATTTAGATTTTAGAGGACGCAGGAAAATAGCATTAGACAACAGGATGATGAGCTTTCATTTTGGAATATTGATGGATCTGAAACAAATAATTTGCTAGAAACATGCAAGATACATAACACCTTAAGCACATACATTAAATATTTATTGTGCCTTACGTGCATGCATACTTCACAAACAAAGCTTAAAGTAAAACGGGGGTTTATCTTCCCTACTCTGGTTTTGATATGTGCTGCTATGTTCTAACACAAGTACATTTTTATTTTTATTTTTATTTTATAGTGTATAATACCAGCATCCTAATTATTTACATGGACAAATAGAAGTTTATAACATAAGTTTGAAGAGTGATAACAGGTTCAACTTCAAAATATACGAAAGCAAGAAATGGCTAATAAACCAGTAGTCAAAATAGGCACAAAAGAAATGATAATAAACCTGAGAAAAGCGAAAAAAGAAGCATGCCTTGTCAAAAAGGTGTTTTCGAAGGCAAAACGTGACAGCGCCATGTGCATTACAATGCATGCTCCATGTATTTTACTTTCTTATACATTCTACTGCATTTTGTTATCTTTTTAACCAACCTAATTATTGGTTGGAACCCAATTTCATTTGCAGCAGTCACCTTTTTTTACTGTTTCCTACCATAAATACAAGCAACCTTCCCTTGACAATGTAACTTCGTTCCTGTTCTTCATTCTTAATTAATCTTTTAAGTAGAAGGTAGCAAAATATATAAAAGTAAAATGCAGGGTGATTTCATGAGATCTATAATGGAGTTCCAATAACTAGCTAAATTGAATAATTCTTGAGACACATGTAGAAGTACAGTTAAGATGATTTTCACTGTAATGTAATTTCAGCATATGTTTTATATAGTGTGGTATGAGTTCATATTTCATATATCTGGTCAGTATGTAAATAATATTGATAAACGTTAGTAAAGTATTTGAATAACTTCATAGAGTTTGTAATGTATTTTTATTAGTTTGTTTTCTTCCATTTCAATTTGTTGTAAAGAAAATTGCAGAAGAGCATTGTCTCATGCGTTATAATTACCTTACCAACATTATTTCTAAATCCAAAACAATTCTCAGTATCATAAAAATGTTAAAAGTCTAAGCTAACGATACATTTACAAATGCATAATAAATTGACCTTTTATAAAAAAACACTTTGTTGTAATGATAAGCTGATGCATTAAATCATAGGTAGGACAGGTGGAAAGATATTTAGATAGAAGCAAGCATAGTTTTTTATGAAATAACAATGATATAGATGTCTGTATAAAAAACTTGATACAACCCCTGAATTCTGCCATGTGTAGCAAGAGAGAAAAGAAATTTTTTATTAAATAAAATTGGAACAAAAACTTCTTGCTTGGTAGTACACTTGGTGGATTTTAGGAAATGTTGCAAACGTCTGTACCAAAGTATTGCTCGGATTTTTACAGTAGAATTAAATCAGTACATGGTTCAATGAACTACAAGCCCAAACCAAGAAGAAGAAAAAGGTGGTTGAAGAAGAAACAAACAGTATAAGACTTTTGTGTGTGTGTGTGTAGCGAAGGGTTGTATTGAAATAAATGGATAACGTATGAAGTCTACCGTAACGTAAAGTTTAACGGTGGAATATATATCATGATAGCATGGTAAATGAGCATGAAGGCTTTTAGAAATAATATGCGAAAGCTCCTATACATACACACATGAAGTACATTTATCATGCACGCTTGTGAAGGCTTCGAAAAGGCAGTATTATAAATGAAGGACGTGAAATAAATTGGGAATAATTATCATGATAAATGATAAATGAGCACGAAGGCTGTTAGAAAACATACGAAAGCTCCAATACATACACACATGAAGTACATTAATCATGCACACATGTGAAGGCTTCAGGAAGGTAGTATTATAAATGTAGTACATGAAATAATATAGAATAAAAGACCATTACTAATGGTGCATGGAAAAAGTTCTGTGTGGATGTGCCATAGAACATTAACTGTAGTATTCGTCTAAGAAGAAAACCACCATATCATTACTGAATTCATATAGTTGTATATAAGTAAAACCACCATCATCATTACATGAATATTGTCATAAACCATTGAATTACATATTCTTCTGTTTACATAATATATATATATATATATATATATATATATATATATATATATATATATCAATTTTATAACACAAACTCAGTTTCATTCATCCTTTTCTGAAACAGCTGAATTCACCTATCGTTTTCTATGAAGATAAACTGTTTGTAAAAAATATAAGTGCATCTGAATTTTTTGTCAAGTATGACTACATTTATTTTAACTATAAATATCAAAATACTCACTGTCCCTAATAATTATATCAATATCCTTATGCTTCTACTTTTTAGAAGCAAGGGTGAATAGTTTTTACCTCATTCTTAGTTAGATAATACATATATTGCTTGCAAAGATTTAGACAAAGTTAATGGAAGAACATACACTGCCTCGGATGAGTTTATACACATTGATATATGTGCCTAAAGCTAAATGGAAACCAACCGATCTGACAGTGTAAACAGAAAATGAATGATCTGCTTGTTTTACACAAGATCTGACTTATTGGACAACAATTATTAACTTTGTCAACGTGCTTCTGTAAATCGAGGTCAATATAAGCAGACGAATCAAATATAATTGTACTCAAACACACGATTAGTTCCAAAAATATATTGTACGAAGATTCTAATGCCAAAAAAAAATTGAATTTCAATTGTACCTCAGATTTGTCGTTTCTGATGCAGGTAAAGAAAGGTCCAAGCTACTGTAAATCCAGGTCAATCTGTTTTGGGAAGACGATGAACAAAGACCAACATCGCTTTTTTTATTCTGATTTTATCAAAAGATTTGATATTTCTTGTAATAACAAAATAGAGGATGGAAGCTTGATTTTTTCGAGTTTGCCTCATAATTTCTAGGTTTTGACACAGCTTAATAAAGGTAGATGGTACGACAAATCGAGCTCAATCTGTTTTGGTAGGATGATGAACAGAAATCAACATCAGTGGTTTTTAATCTGATAGTATCAAAAGATTTGATAACACCGGAATTGATAACGGGAACTTGATTTTGAGGATGACCGCTGTACCGATCGACAGCCGATGGTCGAAATGGAAGCTAGGTTGATTTTATCCGGAAGTAATTCGATTTAGGGTTTGCAATTTTACGGGAGGTAATTTGATTTAGGGTTTGCAGTTACAAGAATAGTAGAAATATAGATTACCGTATGAAAAGTGGAAAAGCAGACGTGCAACGCTTTGTTTGTCCACGTATTCATTTTGAAATTTGTGCTTTTTAAGTTTGTAATAGATAGATAGATTTGCTACCGGTTTATTATACAACCGTGGCAAATTATTTTTTAACTTTTTAGTCGCATTCCCAATAGGTATTTGTTACGGTTATGAAAATAACAGTCGCAAATAACAATGTATTTTCTACGGTTATAGATAAATACCGTCGCAAATTGCTTTTATTAAAAATTTTTCTGCTTCTCATAAACCAACTGCTACAGTTTCTAAGAAAAACCGTCGCATATTATATTATTTGCTGTTGTTTTTACCTAAACCGTCGCAAATAAGACGACGCAACAAACAGATTGTGTACTGGTGACTCCACTGAATCTTGACCAATCTCACTATTTTATTACGCAACCACTTCTCATCCAGATCCACAATACGAATAGGATATCTGACAACAGTCAGGTTAGGTTCTATCTCCAAATCTTCTTGAACAGATGGCTCAACAATTAATGTTGGATCATGCACGTACTTCCTTAGGTGCGATACGTGGAAGGCATTATGAATTCCCGACAATCTTTCAAGTAATTCAACTCTATAAGCTAGCGTTCCAATGTTCTCAAGAATTTTAAATGGTCCAACGAATCTGGATGCTAACTTTCATGTTTTTCTGAATCGGACAACTCCTTTAATCGGGGAAACTTTCACAAATACCGAGTCCCAGACCACATATTCAAAGTCCCTTTCTCGTTGATCGGCATAGCTTTCTATCGATCTTGTGCTTCCTTCATTATTTTCTTGATCATAGCCACCTTCTCCGTTGCTTCTCGAACTATATCAGGTCCAAGAATTAATCGATCCCTAGTCTCCACCCAACATGATGGTGATTTACATGGTCGTCCATACAAAGCTTCATAGGGCGTCATGTCAATGCTAGCTTGGTAACTGTTGTTATAAGAGAACTCCACCAAATGTAGATGATCTTCCCATGAGCCTCCAAAATCCATAATGCATGCTCGTAGAAGATCTTCCTATACTCGGTTCATCCTTTCGGCATGTCCGTCAGTCAAAGGGTGATAGGCTGTGCTCAAATTCAACCCCGTCCCTAAAGCGGCTTGCAATGCTTCCCAAAAACGACTGGTGAAAATGGGTTCTCGATCACTGACTATACTTACTGGAATTCCATGTATTCGAATGATCTCCCTTAAATAAATCTCTGCCAAAGAAGCTGAAGTTTTAGTTGACTTCACCAGAATAAAGTGGGTGCTCTTTGTTAATCTATCTACAATTACCCAAATACATTCATTGCCTCTTCTTGTTTTGGGCAACCCATCGATAAAGTCCATTGATACTTGCTCCCACTTCCAATTCGGTATCTCCAATGGTTGGAGTAACCCAGTAGTCTTCTGCTAATCACTCTTGACCTATTGACAATTTGCACATAGACTCACAAAGATCAAAATATCTCTCTTCATCCCTTTCCACCAAAAGGTCTTCTTCATATTCTAAAACATTTTAGTTACCCCTGGGTGGATAGATAGCTTTGACCGATGACACTCTCTCAGTACATCTTGTCTAATCCCATTAACATTTGGCATGCAAATCCGACCATTCATTCTTAAAATACCTCGGGAGTCAATCTAAAAACTAGAAACAATTCCATCTTCAACATCTTTCTTAAATCGAGCTAAAGTAGGGTCTTCCTCTTGGAAATATGCAATTCTCTCCATTAATGTTGGCTTAACTTCCAAACTCGCCATCGTTGCCCCATTCCTACTCAATGCATCTGCTACTGCATTTGTTTTTCCTAGGGTATAAAGAATCTCTAGGTCATAAGATGCGAGAAACTCAAGCCATCTCTACTGCCTCAAGTTCAAATCCATTTGGGTAAAAAGATACTTTAATGGCTTGTGATCCGTATATAACTCAAACTTTGCACCCAAATGAGAGTGCCTCCATACTTTCAATGCAAAGACAACTGCCAACAGCTCCAAATCGTGCTTAGCGTAATTCTTCTCGTGAGGTTTTAACTGGCGACTCGCATACACTATCACTTTACCATTCTGCATTAAAACTGCTCCCAATCCAATCCTACAAGCATCCGTGTAAACTGTTAATCCTTCGCTCCCATTTGGAATAGTTAAAACGGGAGCGCTGATCAATTTCTTCTTTAACTCATTGAATGCTTGATCACGCTTGGGAGTCCAGACAAACTTAGCATTGTTCTTTCTCAATTTTGTTAGATGAGAAGCAATTTTTGAGAAATCTTTAATAAATCTTCGATAACCCGCCAATCCCAAGAAACTCCTAACCTCCGTCGCATTTTTGGGTTTCTTCCAGTCTTGAACCGCAACTACTTTAGCTGGGTCCACTGATATACCTTTCCTCGAAACTACATGCCCTAGAAATCTAACTTCGGATTTTCAGAAATGGCATTTAGAAAACTTTGCCTTTAATACATGATTTCTAAGAGTATGCAGAACAACTCGAAGATGATACTTATGCTCTTATTTCATCTTAGAATATACAAGAATGTGATCAATGAAGATGAGAACAAACTTGTTAAGAAAATCTCGGAACACTCTATTCATTAAATCCACAAAATAAGCGGGTGCGTTAGTCAATCCGAACGACATGACTAACCACTCGTAAAAACTATTAGGGGTACGGAAAGCTATTAAGGGTACACTCTCCTCTGCTACCCTTAATTGGTGAATACCAATGGCAAGATCCAACTAAGAAAATATCTGAGCTCCGTGAAGATGGTCAAAAATGTCGTCGATCGTAGGTAAATGATAATTATTCTTGAGTCCTCTTTTTTAACTCTCGGTAATCTACATATAATCTAAGAGAACCATCTGCCTTGGTAACAAAAACTACTGATGATCCCCAACTCGATGTGTTTTGTCTGATCAAACCTTTTTGCAATAAGTAAAACGTCTGCTTCTCTAATTCTCTCCTTTCCTTTGGAGCCAACCTTCGAGGAGGTTGTACTATCAGTTTGGTTCCTGGAATCAAGTTAATACGAAATTCCACTTCCCGGTGAGGAGGTAAACCTTGCACTTCTTCAAAAATATCTTTGATGTTCTATAGAATATGTATATCACTTATCTCCTCTTTCGGTACTTCAAGAGAATAAAGGAAACTACTCATTAATTTATTTGGCTCCCCACAACATATATCAATTCTTCTACCTACTACATCTTTTACTACAACGACTCTTCTAACACAATCCAAGACAGCTTCAAACTTAGATAACTAATCCATTCCTAACAACACTACAAAACCCATGAGCCCAAGAACAAATAAGTCGGAAGAGAAAGGCCGATCTCGATAAGAATAGGCACATTCAAACACATAGTATCAAGATTTGTCAGACCCCCAATAGGGTTCGATACACAAAGAGGATTATTTAGAATAACATACTTAAGGTTTAAATGGTTTATTAGGTCATAAGAGAAAAAACTATGGGATGCGCTGGTATCGAACAACACTCTTACAGGAATATCTGAAATGGACAATGTACCTTGCAACACCTGCTTTCCTTTTGGATCAGTAGAAGTAGATGTTATTTCTTCAACAGCAAAAGCTTGTCCTTCAGTATTCTTCTTTAGGAAGCGACTCTAATTGTTCATGTGTCCTAGTTGGCCGCAGTTAAAACAAGAGACAATCGGGCACTGATTTGCAAAGTAGCCCATTTTGTTTCACTTGAAACAAAGAATCTTAGACAAGTCTAACTGCTTTTTCTATGCTGGAGCGTCACCTCCAGGCTTTTTTCCCAACCTCTTCTTTTTCCCTTTACGCTTGTAATATGGCTTGCTTTCAACTAGGATTGATGTGCACGTAAATATGTATATTTTACTTCCATATTTAATCTAATTTAATTAAATAAATAAGAATATATGGTATTTTGATATGTTTAGACAAAAATTTAATTATTTTCAAATCATCATTTATTCATCTACATTTAGGGGAAAAATGGTCATTTTTGCGTGTGAATTAATTTGAGAAAATTTACTTGGATATTTTAATGCTGTTTTGTAGGAATTTTAGTGAATTTTGGAAGAGGCTTCAGGAAGATATGCATGCACAAGAGTTAGGAAACAAATGAAGGTGGAAATAAATCAATTCATGAAATCATGGAGGACCCCACCTACCCACTTACCATGATGTACAATTAGAAGCTAATGCACATGTTAGTGGAGATAAAAGTTACATGCACATCTAATTGTGGATTATGCTCATGCTAATGACAACTTGGAGGCCACATTTCCTATAGGGGTATTTTGGGTAGTCCTCCAAAATATGCATTAGGGTTTTAGGCATGTATAAATACCCCTTATGTTTCATGTAATGAGCTCTTAGCCTCCTCTTTAGTGAGTTTAGTTTTAGACTCAAAAATAAACAAAAAAATCTCTTTTATTTTTAATGGTTTCTTAGCCTTCTCTTATGTAATTTTCTTATATGCAATTTTAATTCATGTTCTTTTCTTTTATGTTTGTAGCTTAGATTTATTTATGCAAGTAGATTAATTCTCTTTTCATTTTAAATAGCTCTCCTTTTGCTTTTGTTTTTGTTCTATGTTGCAATCAACCCTTGTTGACATGATAACAAATAGGAGAAGCTAAACCCCTTCAATTTAGGAGTAATGAAGCTCTCTTAATCGTGTAGATTCAACATTTTGCTAATTTTTGATCTCTTTTTGTGCTTAATGGAAATGTTTGAATGGGTAAAATTTTGTTGTTTTAACTTTGAATTTGATAGCCTATGTTGTTGACACCAAATAGGCTATTAAACAAACATAAACACAAATTACCTCTATATCTACATATGATTATGCTAATGAAGTGATTTTAGAATCAAAATTTGCTGGTCTATATTACTAATCAATAGTAAATAGATCATGCCTAGAATAGATTTTATTTTCAAGTTCATTGTTATTATCATGAGAGTTAACAAGTGGTAGAGTGGGTGTGTTATAGTTGATGGTCTATGTTGGGCTAATTAATAGCAAAAATAGGCCATACTTATGATAACACATCAACTAAATTCACTAATGACCAAAAAAAAGAGATCATAATTTCATATATGTTGATTTATATGATCATGAGATGGGATTTGCTTCTAAATTGCCTTCTAATCTCATATTTTTATCCACTTTTAGCTTTTGTTAGTTTTTAGAAATTTTTAGCTAATCACAACTTCAAAATCTTGGTTTAATTTAATTGAATAAAAATTTAAAAATCAGTACAATTCCTTGCAGATCGATCCGTACTCGCCACGTACTAAAATTGTACGCCGTACGCTAGCGGTTAATTTTGATTAAAAAAATTCGGCTATTTTCTAATTCGATGGAAAATTAGTCATTAAACAAGTTTTTGGCGCCGTTGCCGGGGAATTAATATGATTTTATTTTCTATTCTTCGAATTATTTGTTGTTTTATTTTTGTGTGTTTTAATTTTTGTGTGTTGAATTGCATTTAAAAAATATTATGTGTATGTTTGTTGTGTGATTTGTGTTTGTGTGCTTGATTTCTAGTTGCATTTGCATTTGCATATTTAAAAAATAAATACACACAATTTCATTTGGAAAAAAAATTTGTATTCAATTTCAATTTCTTTTGCAATTTTTGCATTTACAATTTCTTGTTACTATTTCATTTCCTTTTTAAAATTCTACATTTACAAACACTGTTGCCTCACTGCTGCAACCTTAACCTCCTTCACCGTGCATATCACTTTCTTCTATATGTACATCAACTCCCCTCTGACCACTGCTTGCTGCCAACCCACCTGATCACCATTGCACTAAAATAGACCACCTCCACCCACTTCAATACACTGTCACCAACCATACATAGCCTGCCTCACCTGACTGCCTCCAACCCACTTGCATCACAACATCTCTTCTTGCTTCATCTATCATCACAATTCAAACAACATATTCATACAACATACAATCTACCATCCTCAAATTAGTTCATCTACCAGTGCACTGTCATCATCTACCAGTGACTGACTACCAGTACATTGCCTTCAAACATCACAGCACACAAACCTTCCTGTGCCTAACTCAGAAAGCAACAACAGTGCTACTTGCATATTAAACCATCACATACATACCCTAAATACAACCTCACTGTCTTAAGTTACTTGCCTAACCATAGTTCACCAGCAACCAATTCTGTCCACAATTATAACCCTTCTTCCCTCTGACAACTCAAAACTACTACTGCCTTCAACCATAACCTGCTCTACACATTTGCATACCATCATTGCTTCCCATTGCTTCCTACTACTGCACTAACACTCACCATTCTCCAGACAAACTGCCCGCAACATTCACACACTACCACTGCTGCTCTCCCCGACCAAACACCACATCAAAACTGCTCCTTTCCACTAACATCCATAACACTGCTGTCAACCTTACTGCAACTTCCAACCGTCAACCATCATACAAAAAACTTTGCATCCCCTCTTCCTCTGTCCTCTAACACCAGACCAAACCATACACAACTGCAACCCCATCCAAGCAACATCATTCAACTGCATCAACTTCTGCTCCAACCATACCCATCACAGTATCAACTACCACTTCACCACTCCATACTTGCATACATACTTCTCGATGCACAAAATCTCCATAAAATCTAAATGCACAAAATCTCCACAAAATTTCCTTGATTCACTGCATTCTTCCATTCCTCAATCTTTGATCATCTGTGCCACAAACAATTAAAACACTCCTGATTAAAACCATCAACAATTACCTCTACTTACCACTACTGCTTCACTATCCTGTCACAGCTCCTCCATTGTTTTGAGATTTTTTTTCTAATGCATCACAAAGCCTTCGCATATTCACATTACCCTACAACTTCATATTGCATCACAACCCATTAACAATTTCACATAACCTTGTACATAACCCTTCAATTATCTGCTGTCCTCCACAATAAACACCTCTGCTAATCACCACTCCCCACCACTGTAGACAACCATACAAATTCACTACCTTCATTGCTCCAAAGACCACAATCTCAACGAACACCCAAATCCTCACCTTCCTCGACAATCTTTAAACCCATAAAAAAAGCGACCACCGAACTGAACGCAAATCGTCAACAACGCAAACTCCGAAAAACTCTCAATTTTGCTTTTAAATCGCGATATTGATTTCATGATTTTAAATTTTTTTCTGAAATTTGCCATTTTTGTTTTCTATGATTTCGATTTATTTTTTATGAAGAGAGAACGGGGATGTAACGTTGGTATAAATTGGTTTAGAGTTGTTTAAATTAAATTGTAATTGGGCCGGGTTTGTTTTATTTGGTGAAGTTAGCTTTGTTTTTTTTAAATTGTGAATTTGTTTTGGTTTTAATTTGTTTTGCTTTAAATCCTTTTAAGTTCCATCCTTAAATAAAAAAAAAGGAGAAAATCTTTTGTTTTGATTATTTTCACCAATTGTTCCTCTTTTTATCAAAAAATAACAAACATTTTTTTTGTATATATGTATATATTTTATTAACACCTAGAGTCATGTGTTCAAACGCAAGTGTGTACACTCGCCATGCTCTGTACCCTTCTCACGTAAGCCTGAAAGGCAGTGCATGATCGGTATATCTGGCCTCGGTTTATTTGAGTTAGGTGTATGTATATAAAAATTCTTTTATTAATAATGCCTACAGTCGATAGGTGTGTGTTCACTCGCCATGCTCTATATTCCACTCACGTAAGCCCAGAAGGCAGTGCATGGGTGGTATATATGGCTCGGTTTTCTGAGTTAGGCATGTGTAAATATTGTTAATATCAATAAAATTTTCAAATAAGAGAGAGTAAGCAATTGAAATCTAAGCACTATTTTAACTTATGTGATTTGACTTGTTATTCAAAAGAAATGAAAATACCACTTTGAACAACTTTGATAATCAACTAAGGATCCATTTCATAGTTACACTATGAAATCAACCAAAACAACTAGCCGAACTAGAGTATAATTGTGATGATAACATAATTTTATTGGAAATTTTAACAAGTAAAAGGACATAAATTTCTTGTTAATGACCATAATTTAAATTTAACATATTCGTGTCAATTTAAAAGTAACCTTTTCATTTGTAAATATTTTCCAAAAATACTTGCATCCATATCTTTGTAAATAAATCTTGCATTTAGGAATTTTTCATTTTGCATTTGGATTTTGTGGGTAGTATCTGCTGAAAACCCTTACGAAACAACACTAGTCCTATTAGGGACGCCAAGAGGTTTAATGGTTTGTTGCATACATTCAATGCAATCGTGCTCCCTACGAATCAGATTTATCTTAGTTTTTAGTTTATTCGATGGCGAAAAAAAAGATAAGTGCGGGAGTATTTGATGTGCACTTAAATGTGTATATTTTTACTTCTATATTTAATCTAATTTAATCAAATAAACGAGCATATAGCATATTTTGACATGTTTAAATCAAAATTTAATTATTTTCAAATCATCATTTTTTCATCTTCATTAAGGGGCAAAATGGTCATTTTTGTGTGTGAATTAATTTGAGAAAATTTACTTGGATATTCTAATGTCATTTTGTAGGAATTTTATTGAATTTTGGAAGAGGCTTCAGGAAGATATGCATGCACAGGAGTTAGGAAACAAATGAAGATGGAAATAAATCAATTCTTGAAATCATGGAGGACTCCACCTACCCACTTACCATGATGTACAATTAGGTGCTAATGCACATGTTAGTGGAGATAAAAGTTACATGCACATCTAATGGTGGATTATGCTCATGTTAATGACAACTTAGAGGCCACACTTCCTAGAGGGGTATTTTGGGTAGTCCCCAAAAATATGCATTAGGGTTTAATCATGTATTAATACCCCTTATATTTAATGTAATGAGCTCTTAGCCTCCTCTTTAGTTAGTTTAGTTTTAGGCTCAAAAACAAAATAAAAATCTCTTTTCTTTTGAATGCCTTCTTAGCCTTCTCTTATGTAATTTTATTATATGCAATTTTAATTCATGCTTTTTTATTTCATGTTCTTTTCTTTTATGTTAGTAGCTTAGATTTATTTATGCAAGTAGATTAGTTGTCTTTTCATCTTAATTAGCTCTCTTTTTGCTTTTATTTTTATTCTATGTTGCAATCTGAGTTTGTTGACATGATAACAAATACGAGAAGCTAAACCCCTTCAATTTAGGGGTAATGAAGTTCTCCTAATCATGTAGATTCAACATTTTGCTAGTTTTTTATCTCTTTTTTTGATTAATGGAAATGTTTGAATGGGTAAAATTTTGTTGTTTTAACTTTGAATTTGATAGCCTATGTTGTTGACACCAAATAGGTTATGTTTAAAAAAACATAAACACAATTTACCTCTTCATCTACATATGATTATGGTAATGAAGTGATTTTAGAATCAAAATTTGATGGTCTATATTACTAATCAATAGTAAATAGATCATGCTTAGAATATATTTTATTTTCAAGTTCATTGTCGTTATCATGATTCTTAACAAGTGGTAGAGTGGGTGTGTTATAGTTGATGGTTTATGTTGGGCTAAATAATAGCACAAATAGGTCATACTTATGATAAACATTAAATTCACTAACGACCAAAAAAGAGAGCATATATGATGATTTATGTGATCGTGAGAGGGGATTTGCCTCTAAATTGTCTTCCACTCTCATATTTTTACCCACTTTTAGCTTTTTTTATTTTTTAGAATTTTTTTGTTAACCATAACTTCAAAATCTTGGTTTAATTTGATTGAGTAGAAATTTTAAAACGGATAAATGATAAAGGTTGGCATTTACCACTAGCACAACAGCTTTTTGAACTCCTTGCTCAAATCTCAAAGCCATACTGATCTTATTAGTAAAGGTATCGTTGAGATGATTTGTCATTTATGGATGAAACTCGGGTCACCTTCCTTTCACAAACATTTCATTCTTTTTGAGTGGAGTATCAATCAATCCTGGTCCAAAGCGAGACAATGAATTGAACCTATGCTCATATTGCGCCACTGTCATCTCACCTTGTTTTAAATCCATGAAACTCTTAAACAACCGAGTCCTTCCCGCCTATGGGATAAACCGAGCTTCAAAAACCTCCTTAAACTGCGCCTAAGAAAAATCTTCCTATGGTATATTCATGGTAACTGAATCCTACTAATCCATTGCTGCTTTCTGAAGCTGGCGCGATGCCAACAGTCTCTTTCTAGCATCTCCCAATTAAAGATCTCTGAATATCTTTTCAAAAGAGTGGAGCCATGTCTGAACTCCCAGAATGTCTTCAGTTCCATAGAAAGGCTTTCAACCTAAAGTAGTGTAATTCTTACACAAGGTCGTAAAGTTCAGAGGTGGTTGAACTTGCATCACCGCTTCTTCTATCGGCTCTACAACTGGCTCATTTCTAGGAGCTCTGCCATTTGTAGCCGTGCTGGTTCCAGATCCCCTCCCTCTTTTTCCCCTTGTACTCATTTTCAATAACTGGGATAAGTGACAGGTATAATTAGAATACAAAGATAGGGTCAAAGATGATAAAAAAGAAATTACAATGAAGGATCTTAAACCAGACACTTAGGGGAGAAAAGGAAATGCTCTCTCAAGATTAACTCATTATAGGGCTCTACTTACCCTATCTCGAATGAGTTATACTCCAATCAGGCTAAGGTATTCGCTCAACTAAAGCTCTGATACCAACTGTAACGACCCACCTTTCCGACTCCTAAGAAACAACACTTAAATCATCCTTAGTGTTCGTGTGCCATTGCCTAAGCATCCAAATGATGAATTGTCTTGGGGTAAAATAAGAATAGAACAGAAAATCTCACAACGAAACAGATATATAGAACATAACATAGATAGAGTACATAAGTTTACTCCCTAACATGAAGCTATCAGAGTCACACAAAAGTACTATCATCCACACGGTAGTTATAACAACATGCCTTTATAAATAGTGAACAAATTACATATACACACACTAATTAAAACAGCGGAACAGATAGCTAAGTAGATAAGTGCCTCCTGCTCAGATCCCATCTTCAAAAGGAGCCCACAAAGACCTACTACTCTCGGACTACCCAAATAAAATGAGTACCCAAGAATTTAGGGAAACAAACAACTTGGGTCAAACGATATGTCTCGTGTGAGTAAAATTTTAAACAATGGGGGTGTAATTAAACACAATCATGTGAGACAACGCAGCTGAACACGGAACGGTTTTACTCTCATAAAATAAACATCCAAATGTAAGAATGGATAAAACAAGATAATAATCCAAACTCTATAGAATGGATTAACCAATAATTAAACACCGTGAAGAGTGGTTGACTCTTCCCGATGCAATTAGAGAAACAGATTCAAAGGTTCGAATCAAACAAGGAAAGGAAAATCTCCAACAATGACTAGGAGGGTGCACCCTCTACCGAAAAGTATACCTCTAGAAATATACTTGAGAACGCTGATGGTTCTTGGACACGTCCAAGCCGGACCCCGCCAACGGTTACCGAGTATCCGAGTAATTCACATTTGGGTGCACAAATATCCAAACCAAATCTAGAGTAGATGTGAAATTACCCTAATGGGAGCAACCCCACATAGCTTGGCTTCCTCTCGCGCTTTGGGTTAGTCAATTCCGATAAAGGATATCAAAGCTCTATAGAGCAACAATTCGTCTTAAAATAAAGAAAATTAAAGAAGCTGAAGTAATCGATAGCCGGGAAACAAACTATCGAGGATACAAAACGATCGTATATGGAAATTAAGTCTTGTATACCCATCACATCACCACTCGTCGATTTCAAACTTGTACTATTCCTTAGTTAACAATAACGCTGGACAAGTTAAGGTAGTGTTACCTCAAAGTCATGTACCACAACTATTCTTAACTTTCAAAATGGGGACAAGTCTATCTCTTCGACGTTTAGTGTTAAACATACAAATAAATCATTTCCATATAAGTGATATCGTTTTATGGAACTTGATTCAGTTCCATAAACGAATCAAACTTTATTTTTGAAAGCTGAATTCGTACTTGGGTTTCACAAAGTATTAACTTTAAACATCCTTGTAAAAATATTTCATTCACTTTTAAAACACCATTATATATAAAAAATAATAATAACTTTAGACATCCTTATTTAACTAGTTAATTAGCCTCAGTAGGAATGATTAATCATCTTTAAACTTCATTTTATTAATTTAATTAATTAACTTCAAATACCTTAAATTAAACAGGTTAATCACTCATAAAATATCATTAAATGGATTAATTAGATTTAAATATCAATGATTAAAGTATCACTAAAGAAAAGGATTAGTTAAATTTATACTTAATTGATTAATTTTAAAAGTCATTAATCAAAGAGGATTAATTAATTTTAAACACTATTGATTAAAATAATTAATTAACCTTAATCCACCATTATTAAATGATTAGTTAACCTTAATCATCATTAGGCAACATGATTAACTAATTTTAATTATCATTAACAAAGTAATTAATTAAATTTGAAAACATCATTATTAAGTCAATTAATTAACCTTAATCACCTTAATTAAAATGATTAAATTTAGAATTAAATAAATAGTTAATTAAGTTAAACCCATCATTATTCAAAAACTTAATTTAACTTTGTAACAAAACCCAAGCCCAAGAATTAACAAAATAGATTACAAGGAGATGTTATTTTTTTTCAAAAGTGCCGATATAGCGATAGTCATTATACAGACACTTCGAGAGCTACTTTATGTCATAATGGTTCTCTTTTTCTCAAGAATCACATCACATTCATAATGATGACATATATATATATATATATATATATATATATATATATATATGTCAAAGTAACAATAGTCATAAACATAAAGGAGGAATTACTTATACAAATTTTACTTCGAACTATACACTAATTTTAAGTGTCTACTAACTGAAAAAGGTGTCATCTTTTAAGGGATAAACCAAGTCAACAACAATACATCCAAACATAATAAATTAAGCAACTAAAATAGTGACAAAAATATGGAGGAAATAGAGTTAAAAACTATAGTTTAAAAGGGCGAACTTTACTCACAAAAAGTTTGCAAATTGAACTGTAACTCCACAAGAGCTTGAACACGACCGAGATCTTTTCTTAGCCTTAGGAAGAATGAAGTTTTGGAGGGTTTAGAGTGCCCAAGTGGTTCGTCCAATTTTGAAGTGGTCTCGGCCAAACTAGTAGAGAGGTGGATATGTGTATAGGTTCTTTAGTTTGGTGATGTAGATGGTGAAGATGGAAGTTGTATTGATTATTTTACTTAAGGAAGTGATGGAAATTTCTTTGATTTCTGAAACTAAGAAGCCATTGACAAGCTTTTAAAAAGTTTACGGGAGAAAATAAAACTATAAGAAAAATGAAAAACGAAGCTTCCTTTCTTGAAATAAGGATGTGCATTTATAGGCTAATAAAGCTTCCAAGGTAAGCTATCCAAATTAAGGCTTCTAAGAGAAGCTAAAAATATATTATAAGACAATGCTTCCATGAGATGCTATCCAAAATAAGGCTTCTCAGAGAAGCTAAAAAGGATATTATAAGACAAAGCTTCCATGAGAAGCTATCCAAAACAAGGCTTCTAGGAGAAGCTAAAACGATATTATAAGACAAAGCTTCCATGAGAAGTTAAAATGATATTATTAAGACAAAGCTTCCATGAGAAGCTATCCAAAACAAGGCTTCTAAGAGAATTTATAAAATATCATAAAGTGTATTCAAGAAGGGAAAGGAAAATTCTAGAGTTAGGAAGCTTAGATAAGGTATTGACGAATTTTGGGCTTATGGAATAAGTTGGGCATATAGAAGACATTATCACAAATATAATTCATTTCAATATTTACAACTAAATATTAAAAATTATTTAAAAAATATATATTAAATATTCATATTTAAAGTGATTAATTTACATGTCATCACAACTATAACGATACAATTTATACAGTCTATACATCATTCCTAAACTCAGGATATGCCTTCCCCATTCTATCCTCCATTTCCCAGGTGCAATACTCAGCATCTCCACTACATTGAACTTTGACTAACCTTACCAACTTCCTCCTTAATCGTTTCTCATCATGATCAACGATTCGAATAGGCCATCTAATAACTGCCAAATTTGGTTCCACCTCCAAGTCTTCTTGAGAAGTTGTTTCTATGATTTGTTCTGGGTCATGCACAAGTTTCCGCAATTGAGATACATGAAAGACATTGTGCACTCCTGACAACCTTTCAGGCAATTTCACACGATAAGCTAGTGGGGCAATTTTTTCAAGAGTGGGAAAAGGTCCAATATATCAAGGTGCTAACTTCCCAGCCCTTCCAAACCTCACCACTCCTCTCATTGGAGAGATGTTCAAAAAGGCCGAATCTTCAATTGAGAATTCCAGATTTCTAGGCCTTTGGTCTGCATGACTTTTATGCCTGCTCTAGGCTTTCTTTAGCTTCTTTCTAATCATATTAACCTTCTTTGAAGCTTCTTTTATCATATCAGTACCAAGTACTAACCGATCTTTGATCTTGATCCAAAATGCTGGTGACTTGCATGGGCGACCATATAGAGCTTCATAGGGTGCCATGCTGATGCTAGCTTGATAACTGTTGTTATAGGAGAACTCTACTAAATGAAAATGATTTTCCTATAAGCCTCCAAAGTCTAGAATACATGCTCTTAGAAGATCTTCCAAAACGCGATTGACTCTTTCTGTCTGTCCATCAGTTTGGGGGTGATATGCAGTCCTTATACTCAGCCTTGTTCCCAAAGTTGTAGGTAATGCTTCCCAAAACTAACAAGTAAAGATTGGATCCAGATTGCTTACTACACTGCTTGGAACTCCATGTAATCAGACAATCTCTTTCATATATATCTCTACAAGGCTTGCACCAGTCCTTGTTTGTTTTACTGGAATGAAGTGTGCACTTTTAGTTAATCAGTTTATGATAACCTAAATGCCTTCATTTCCCTTCCTCATTCGAAGTAAGCCATCAATGAAATCCATTGATATTTGATCCCACTTCCAAGCTGGAGTCTCCAGAGGTTGAAGTAACCCTGCAATCTTCTATTGGTCGCTCATGACTTGTTGACAATTTGTGCATCGGCTAAAATAAATGGATATGTCCCTTTTCATACTTCTCCACCAAAACGAGCACTTCATGTCTTTTTACATTTTGTTAACTCCCAGATGTATGTTAAGTTTTGATTTGTGGTACTCAGATAACACCTCCTGCCTAAGATTTTCCACATCCAGAATACAGATTGTCCAATTCAACCGCAATACTCCACGGTTATCTACTTCAAAGCTTGAATTCTACCATTTGTAATTATCTTTAATAATCTCCTTATGGAATCAATCTTCTTTTTGCTTGTTGGTAATTCTTTCCAAAAGAGTTGGAGTTACTACCAAATAAGAAATAACAGCATTCTTCCTACTCAATGCATCTGCTACACTTTGGCTTTCCCGGGTGTATATAGAATATCTAGATCATAAGATGCGAGAAATTCTTACCAACGTTGCTGCCTCATGTTTAAATCTTTCCGAGTGAAAAGATATTTCAAAGATTTGTGGTCTGCGAAGAGATCAAAATTTTCACCCAGCAAATAATGCCTCCATATTTTAATGCAAACACAACGGCTAATAACACTAAATCTTGTGCTGCATAATTCTTCTCATGAGTCTTTAGCCGCCTATTTGCATAAATTATAGAATAATAACACTAAAGCTTTTCTTTAATCATTTATTTAAACCTATTTAAATAAATTATAGAATCCTCAAATCATCTTTAAAACACTTAATTATTTAAAACATTTATAAAAGATTTGGAAAAGAATCGTTAAGTTTAAAACTTCATTTCTAAAGTTATCAAAATGGCAGCAGAAAAGTGCTGCAAAAAGTGCTAAAAAAGTGCTAAAAAAGTTGATTCAATTTAAAACAACTTTTCTAATATTTGAAAATCCATATTTTCAATTCAAGCCTCTTTTAAACTATTTCATTGGATTTATAAAATTTATTTCATATTTTTAAATATTTAAAAATATTCATTTCAAATAATTGTATACTTTGGTCGCTTTACTACAAAAGCGCGATTTTTGTGGAAATTTGATTTGGACATATTTTAAAATCTATAAGATGAAATCTTGATTTTCTTTTTTAATTCTAAAACTATGGATAAAATAATCCGTAAAATTCTTATCTCGAAAAATTCCAAGCGGAATTCCATTCCGTAAACTCATTTGAATTTTTCGACGCGAAACCGTAAACTATCGTTAAGCGATGCGCCTAGTTTTGACTCAATTATTAGTTTTCATTTAAAACTTGTTGAAACAAGTTTATATGTTTATGAAATATTTCTAAAACATTTTCAATCATTTTAAAAGATATTAAATGATTTCAAATTCATTTGGAAAGTGTTTTCCATGTGAGATAACGACGTGCATATCGTGATTTCTTCAAACATTCACATGAGGTAAACAATATATGATGATCAAAATTATAAAAAAAACATTCATACAATCATATCACGTCATCACATCCACATATATATATATATATATATATATATATAATTATTAGGAGTTATCACCTTGAATGGAATTGAACTAACTTTAGACGGATATAAACCTTCCTAACTTAATTAAACGCTCACGAACACTTGCATGCTTGACTTAAAATGGATTGACTTGGACTTGGAGATGGGGGAGGTGCTCATGGCCATGGGTTAGGGGAGAGGTAGGCTCGGCCTTGGGTGGGTGGTGGGTGCGGCCTTGGGTAGGGGGGAGGTGAATGGGGAGTTTCGAAGCATTTTGGTGGTGTTTGGATGAATATTTGATTTAATATATTTTTGAATTAAATCTTGGCATTATTTTATTAAGGTTGGAAGCCATGAAAATGAAGAGAGAAAGCTTTGAAATGAAGAAGGAGAAGTGTGAAAAAAGTGAAGATATGGTTTGGTATTATATAAAATTTTGGAATAAAATATTATTATGTGAAATGATCATAATGCCCTTACTTCAACTTTAAGTAAACTATATTTTTTCAACACTTAACATCACCTTTCACTTCACAATTTTATGTCTTAATCACTTAAGTATTAAGTAAAATAAAGTAAGATTTTGGTTAGATTTGATTTTGACATGTTTGTCTTTTAGTGCTTACTTTTTGTTAATGGATTCTAGAAATTTCTAAACTTGTTTAAGGAAAAGTAATCTTGTTTAGTGACTTATTTAATACTTATCCTATTTATGTATGTGCACATATATATATGTAAATAAAGGCATAACAACATTGCGACAACTTTTGTTAAACAAGACGTTGATTTTTGACAAAACGTTTTACGGTCACATTTCGACATTTTTGTTAAATTTCATATATTTGTAAAAAAAAAACTTGAAAATAAAGTTGTATGTTGTTATTTAAAAATAAAAACCTTATTAAATAAAAAAATACTTAATCATTAAAACTAAATTTTTCTGAAATCTGACTTTCGTCACTTTTATTGATATAAGCAACGGTTCCTATTTTTTGCGTATATTTCTATCTCCGAATTCTATTTAATATTATTTGAATCATAAAATCTTATATATTTTATATTTAAAATCAATTTAAATATTATATTTTACAGCGATTGAATTCTGGGTCATTACATTATAGATTATTAGTTCCGCTGTGAGATTCTGTGTTATTTTGTCTCTTCTTATCTTCTTCCTTCTTTCTTTTCCCTAACTATCCAGTTAGACACGGGTCTGGTGTGATCGTTACAAAAAAGTGATCGTTACAGTTAGACACGGGTCTGGTGTGAGTAAGCTCAAAACAACTTAATTATTATACTTATAAAACCTTTCAAAATAAAATGTATCTCGTAAGACCACGTCGCACATAAAAACGGACGAGATTTCACCTTACGATAACCAAAAACATTTTCAAATAGAAAATTCAGTGATATTATAATAATTTTTAGGGTTTAAAATAAACATATAACATAGCTGAAATGCTTAAATCTCACATTCTAGCATATATGGACACAACTAAGTCCATAAAGCACGTGTGGAAAATGGATTCCATCAATGAAATGGTAATTGACTACCTCTTGTATAGTATATCTCTAAACAAAATGTACTGAGGCTACAACACATTTGCCCCTCTACAAACACAGAATCAGCCTAACCCTTACTAGATTGTACCGAATATGATCACCCCTCATTTGCGATCAATAACCATCTCCGCGGCCACAATCATAAATAAAACATTAATACTGATCTAGGTCAGACAATGACCATACCCTAATGGGTGCGACCCACATAGCCTAGCTGCATCTCCCTAGTTTTAGTCATTCCCGGGTAAGAGGCTCAAGGCATTGATTTTTTAGCAATCCCACAAGGAATGCTAACATTGCCTTCAGGCAACAATGCAATCCCAACATTCATCCATACAAGTTGTTCGGGACATGAAAAGACCAAAGGCACTACCTCTATACATCCTTTTTGAAATAACCCTCTGGATTAGTAACAAGCAGCCCTTACTCTTCAAAGAAATCCAACTTCGATTCCATCATCTTCAAGATGTCTCCAATACGAACGCTTAAGCCGGTTTGAAGTGGTTTTTTGATAACTCATGCTTATCCAATCCCGGTCTCTTCAAACCAATGTTGGATAGTTTTCGGTAAACTCACCTCTGGTTCTTTCAGAAATAAACAGACAATAGATAAGAGCGGAGAACACCTCCTAACCATTTAAGTGGATGGATTTCTTTATCATTTGTCCCAGAAGAACACAATAAGTTTATACGTGTAGTATACTATCACTAAAGATAATTGTTTTATATAATTCTCATGCTTCTTCTTAATATTTCCAAATTTAAAAATTGGTCAAGTTATCGTTAGTGGACAAATCCATTTCTAGGCGCAAGTATATTTTGCATATGAAAAATAGGACATCCTATACTTATCACCACTTTGCAATTTCAAACAGTATTATCCCTTGATTAACAATGAATTCAGACAAGTTAGAAAACTATCCTTCCCTCGACGTACATTCTTACTTCTTGGGATAGAGATGAGTTTCCATACCTTGGAATTTGGTGTTAAATATATAATGAAGTATCTTCTATATACTAAATTAATCATAACCCATTTATCAAAATTAATTCTCTTATACTTATAACATTTTCGACATTTTGACTTCTTTATTCCTTACCTAGAAACTCTAGTTCTAGATCTCACAAATAGAGGAAAGTCTACTCATTGGCTTTTAGTGCTTAATACAGGATGACTTAATTCCTACAAACGTGTCAACATTTTAGCACGACTTATCACGTTTGTTTGATGTTACTTAATGACATAGATAAAGAAATTGCATGTATTTAAAACATCCTTTCTAAAAGATAATTGCCTTTAAAACAAAACCCGACCTTTAAAACAAAGCAGTTAAAATTTTAAACCTCTTATTAAGTAATTAAATAAGTTTTTAAAAGTATTTCTAAAATTTCAAAATTCCTTCTTTTAATACTTATAAACATATTTAATAGACTTTGGAAAATATCCAAAGTAGAAACTCTTTTTGGTTTACATAAAAATTATCGTTTCAAGAACTGCATCCACGATGACTATCGCTACATGAACCATAACTCTTAAAACTTTATTTAAAAATAAAAATATTTTTTAAACCACTTCTTTTTATATTTAAACCACTTAAATAACTTTGTTTAAGGTTTTGAGAACAAAAGTTAAGTTTGGAAAATCTTTTAAAAACATTCTCAGAAAACGAAGTAGCAAACAAGTTTGAAAGAATCAAAGGATTTCGATGTCGAAATAACTAATTCAAGTTCACTAAATATACCAAGCAGCATTCTTATTTATACACATAAGCTCACATATATAGAAATCCAAAAAACATCATAAGGCAAAAAAATATCACTTCCAAAACATTACATATGCACTTCGAAGTGTGATGTAACAACCTATTCACTATGAACACTTCGACTTTATCTCGAGTCCTTGTAAATTAGCACATATGCCCTACGCTTTCAAGCAGGAACCAAAACAAATAATAATCATTCCAAACTTATAAACATAAGCAATAAACCAAGATTACTATGAAAAATAATAATTTTGATAACTTGATTTTAAAATGAGCTTTAATTATCGAAACACACACGAACTATTACTAAAACAACTACAACTTTGCAATCGACATACGAACCTAGATTCCTTTTTAAAAATTTGATTTTTAGGACCTAGGGCGGGTAAATGGGCTCGGCCTAGGAGTGAATAGGCTCGGCCCTGGCTTAAGGAGGGTACAACCTTTGTCAGAAGTGGTGTTTTGGACTTTGCATTGGTACTGCTGTGCAGTTAATGCCCCGCTATATCCCCGCTATAACTCCGATATATCTTATAGCGGATTCCTACCGCTACGATTTTTCCATATATCCCCAACATATAGCCTTTCCGCTTTAATCCCCGCTATTTCCGCTATATCCCGTTATTTCCGCTATATTCCGCTATTTCCGCTATATCTTCTATAAAAAATTGGATTGAAAAATGATATTTATACGCTATAAAAATTATGAAATTAATTAATTTCATTGAATTTTTTATATATGTTTAGAAATGATAATACTCTAATAATCTACTAAATTAAATTAAGTTATATAACAGTTTTACGTTCATTTACAATACATTTGCACATATTTTTATTTAAATTTATTTTTGTATTAATTATAATTCAATTGAATGTTAATTTTTCACATAATTACTATCTATATATTTGTAAAAACAACAAGTATGAGATTTATATGCTATTTTAGAGTAATTTGATATATCCCGCTATATCTTCGCTACATCCCCGCTATGACTTTTTGCACCTCTACCGCATTGAATCCACCGAGCGCTTTAACTGCACAGATTGGTAGATAAGTGATGTAGAGAAGAATGGAAGTGACTTTAGCTATTTGTTTAAGGATAAAACTAAAAGGAAGTGATTTTTAGTTTGAAAGCTTTTGAGGAGACAATGGAAAAAGTGGAGAAGAGAATGAAAAGGTAGAAGATAAGAACTAGAAAATAAAGAGAAATGAAGTAAAGTGAAAATGGAAGGAGTAAACTTGTCTTTATAGAAAATTAAATATAGGAAATTATTAAAATATCCTTTATATTAAACCATCAAATACCCTTCACAAAAATGGTGACACATCACCCTCCTCCTTTCTTACAACAAACACCCCCTCTCTCACTCTTCCATCATTTCAACTCTTTCGAAATGTACTTAGTGTCTTATCTTTTGTGCCATTTTCTTTTTAAATTTATATAGAAAAGTCAAATTCCACTTTATTAACTTAAGTATACATTTAAACATATTTTAAGCTAATCACTTCATTAGCCAAAAGCATATGTTATTCTTATATATGTATGCATATATACAACAGTGTATACAACATGTTCCAATAAATGAATGGTCGAAAATCCAAAAAATTATTTTCGGTCACAATTTTGAATTCTCTTCGAAATAACTATTTTTGTAAACCAAATTTTAAAACAACTTTACCATCATTGGTTATTATTTAAAAGGGGTCTATTTGAGTTGTAAAATCCATTATTAAATTATTTAAAAATATAAAAATATCCATATTTAAAGTTTCAAAATTATGGGTCCTATATTCTTCCCCCTTAAAAGAATTTCTTCCCAAAATTAACACATAAAAAGATAACTCAAAAAAGAAATATATTATATATGATGACACACATACAAAAGAGTGCATACTAAGTGACTGCGCTACAAGTGTTGAGTAAATAATCTACACAATAAGCAACTGCTAATCTGACAACAACTCGAGATAAGCCTCTCTCATGCTATCTTCGGTTTCCCATGTACAATCTCTAGAATCTTCACTCCATTGAACTTTAACCAATCTCATGACCTTATTCTACAATTGTTTCACAACTCGATCAACAATGCGAAGTGGATGCCTTGTCATGATCAAGTTCAGTTCCACTTCCAAATCTTCCTGAATAGTTGGCTCAACAATCAATGATGGATCATGCACATATTTCCTTAAATGCGATACATGAAAAACATTATAAACTCCTGAAAATATTTTTGTCAATTTAACTCATAGGCAAGCGACTCGATCCTCTCAAGAATCTAAAAAGGTCCATAATATCTAGCTACAAACTTTCCTTCTCTTCCAACCGTACAAATTGTAACGACCCGGAATTTTATCGCTTGATTTTTGGAATATTTAATTAGATTTAAATATTTGATTTGTGGGTTTTATGATAAAATCCTTGTTCCAAATAATTGTTCAATATTTTTTATGACGTAATGCTAGGATAATTTTTAGGATTTTTTCATAATTTTTAATTTGAAAATAATTAAATTTTCGTTTGATACTTTTTACGGCAAACATTGGCATTTTTGAAATTTAATAGAATAGGTTAATTTTTCTATTTTATTGTTGTTTTATGATCCGTCCCAATTTTGTACGCGATTATATTTTATTTTCTGTCGATCGCGGCTTGTAATCGGACGCGATACGGTATGGTTGGGTATTGGAATTTACTCAAAATCAACACATATATACAAAGTACGCAGTAGTTTTTTTCCTTCTTATAGCAGCCACCTTGTTCACCTATTTCACCTTCACCTTAGTCGCCATTGTCTCCCATGCCATTATCCCTTATGTCCCATTCTCTACTGCCTTCTTCAACATGTCCCAGTATTTGTGTGTGTGTGTGTATGTTCACGCGCAGGCAAAGAGGACTTCTACTTTTTCTTCTTCTTACTTTTGTTTTGCCTGGAGATGAAAAACAAACTCCATCTTCTCTCATTCAGAAATCAAACGCTCGCAAAGCATCCACTTCTAGCCTTGGCTTTCAACTAAGAGGTTGATCATCATCCTCTCTAGTTTTTTTTAAAATTGATTGCGTTTGATTTTATCGAGAATCGAAATATCAGAAAGGGGGAAATATTGTTCAAAAACTTTAAAAATTAAATTCCGTCAATCCGTGTCAAATTGATCGACGCAGTTCACATCGTTGGAGTTGTAGGGAGATGTAGTTTTTTTAGTGGAGTTTTGACGGAGTTTCATGACAATGGACGACGTTCATCATGGGCTAGGGTTAAGGATAATCGGAGTCATAAGCGGCAATTGGTGAATCAGGGGTTACGGTTGTGTTTTTTCATGTTGGGCTTTGGATGATCGTTTTTGGTGAGGTCCGATCTTCATTTTGTGGTGGCAACATTCAAGGGGTTGAGAACAGGTGATGGGATTGCGACGAGATCTTTTGATGCAAGCTAGTGAGGGTGATGTCGAGGAGGTAGAGCTCATTATATGGAACTTGTTGGTGGTCTTGGATCGTCGTTGGGTGGAGGAATTCGAATGTGCACGTGCACATGCATGCACGATGGAGGCTACATGAGGCATTCGATATGGAGTAGGAAGAAGGCACTATTCATTTCAGGTTGGCATGCATTTGGGCTTTGACCTAAAGGAATTTGGGTGAGGAAATTGAATTAGTTATTTAATTTTATAATTTAAATGTCGAATCTTTGAAATGTCATTTCTTGATCATATTTAATATGTTTGATCTACGGATTCTTGCGTTGGGTTTGTTTTGACAAGCACAACTCTTTAATATATTTTGTTGGTAATTTTGATATAGTATAATTTAATGATAAATTAATATTGGTTAGTTATAATTAGGTCAATTTGGATAATTACATAGTTTAATTAATGCCTCATGGTTGTTATCTGTTTGGCCAAATAAACACTGTTATATTAAATTAAATTTAATAGAGTAATTTGGATATTTGTTTAGTGGAATAAAACACCATTCTGCTAATTAAATTATTTTGACATTTAATTAGCAGAATAAATCCCCGTTCTGCTATTTTATAGATTTGGACATCTGATTATATGTCGTTAATTGATATGCCAATTTGAATAAGTAATGTGCTAAGTAGTGATGGATAATTGTTGTTGATTATGTAAATGCCAGTAATTAACTTGGAAAGTTAAATTCAATGATATGGTAGCATGTTTAAGTACCATCATTATCTTTAAGCCTCTTTCAAATTTGAGAAGTTAATTATTGATTTGATAGTTATTTTAAGAATAATTATTATCTATTATAAGGTTTTAAAAATAACTATTATTTCATAATAAGATTTAAAGGGTAATAATTATTTATTAATAATGTTTTAAAGATAATTAATAATCTTTTTTAAAAATGATTTAAAGTTAATTATTTTATTAATACGATTCTTAAAAGTTATTTCGTAAAGTTATTTAAGAACAATTATTTATTATTTTTTAGGTTATTTAATTATTGTTTTAAAATATATTAATCTAATTATTTATTTAAAGTGATTTAACTATACTTTAATTTTTAATTAAAGTTATTTAATTATATTGATTTAAGTTATTTAATTATACTTATAGGTAAATTAATTTTCATATTAATATTAGTTAAAAGTTACAAGTCTTATTATCATACTATTAAATATGTTTTAAAATTTTATTTTTATAATATTAATATGTTTAAATTTTATTTTATTGACGTTAATTGTAAGAGTCCTGAAACTCGGCCTTCGAAAATCGACACCCGTACTTCACTTGTACTCGAATGCCATAGATTCAAACACCAAATCTGGCTCCCCGGAGCTTATAACACCATTAAGTATAACAACACAGCGGAATAAAGAAATCAATGATATCATATACAACTCCAATGAATACAATATCCAGAATGATATACAACAATGATATCAATATGATACAACAATATCAGAGATAAATAATGCTACAGCGGAAATACAGAAGTGATACTCCAAGTGATCCTCAAAATAGAATGAGTCCAACAACTCCACCATCAAGCTCGAACCACCATCACGTTGCACCAAGCTAAACAAGAACAGTCTACGTGATCTCCAAAAACTGAACTAGCTCCAGATAATCTACTAAACCTGGATATCTGAGAAACCCAACTCTAGACTGCCCGTGTGGAAAATTATGGGCATCCAGAGTTTAGGAAGGGAACAATAAACTCCGAGTCAGTCATGGGACTGGTGTGAGTAACAAAAACAGTTTATCTTTAAACAAACAACAAAGAATTTTAAACATTGAAATCCGCAATGCTTTTGGAAAATGAAACTACCATAAGACCTCCCGCTACACACACAATGAAAACGCAGAATTGGAGGAGATTTCTTCTTGTGATAGTCAAACATGCTTACTATGCAAAATCATTGGATTATTATTATTAGTGCATAGTGGAAAACATTTTGAAAGTATAATATTAATCTTAGCCAACATACACCCATTATTGTATGCCTACTATAGCTACCATCTAAATAGTGGTGACCACCATAAGTAAATGGCAGGTTCTACAACTAAAACCGTACTGGGTCCGTATTGGAAATTGGATTTCCAACAAATGGTCAGGCTAAGGAACTTCCCACTGTCTATGGGTACGCCTCTGGATGGACGTCCCGAGAACTAACTAGCTCTCTGCCAACACAAGGTCGGGTTACCTCTTACACTAGGTAACTACTACACGAATATGCCACCTCCCGGTCCTTTGGGACCTTTATCCGAGGTACCTCGATCACAAAGCAACAACCACATAGAAAATGAGATTGGAGCAACCACATAGGTAAATATCAGGGCTCCATACCATAATATCACCTTTTTCCAGAAGGAAATGACATACCCTAAAGGGAGCGACCCTCATAACCTTGCCGCATCATTCCTGTTTCGACCCATTTCCGGGTTGTGAGGTTCAATGAGGTCTCATCCACAAAGCTACGCTTTCTCACAAAGCCATGTTTTGATCAACAAATGATCAGCAAATGACCATCAACACACAGCAACACTCAGCATGCCACACTACCAAATTGGGAGTATATCACTGATAACCTTCAACTACATAACCTCTGAGCTCGTACATCTCAGAGAAGGGTGTTAAGCTAAGAGAATAAATTCTCTGCCACCAAACAGAAATGTATTTGAAAGAAATCAGCTTTATATCTCAAAGTGTAATGTCAGACATACAACCATACAAGTCTGTTCCGGGTTCGAACAGAATCGAAGGCACTTCCGAAGAAGCCCTTGCAATCCGGGTATTCACAATCCGATCGAACTTCCCATCACTTAGGGAATCTCTATACCGGGAGCTACCCAGTGCAGAGACAATCGATAGGTTATCCTATCGTTCTCGCAAATACCCGGTCTTCAACACCGGTCTTCAATTGCTATCCATATACGACGTATCACTTATTCGAAATGGGTTATATGACACAAAGTCTTCTCCCGGCTAAACCGAATAGTGAGCGCAATATTTTAAAACATATGGATATTGGGATTTCAATTAAGTCACAACTTATTACCCAAAACTTTCCTTTCGAATGGTTTAAACAAATCACCATTTTAATCTTTTACAAAAAGATTCATCTCCCAAAGTTTACTCAGTTTCACAAAGATCTATTCATAGATTTTCCAAATCAATTTCCATTTCAATTGAATTAACTCATTAAATCTTTAAATCAAGATTTAACTTATAACTTTCAAAACAATTTCATTTCGAATGGTTTAAACAAATCACCATTTTAAATCTGTTAAAAATAAACAGATTCAATTCATAGCTTTCAAAAAGAATTCACTCATAACTTGGAAAACCATTTTTCAATTCAAACTTGAAATTCCTTTACTTAAATTGGAATTTCATTTCTTATATGAAAGCTTTTATTCTTTGAAAACAAACAGTTTACATTTTGGAAATGTGATTCATTTATACGAGTTAAAGTTCTTGGGTTAAATTCAAATTCTCAAAATTATACTTTTAAAATGGTTTAAATTCATATAAACACATTTATAACATCTTTAACCATAATTTCCAATCATGGAATTCATTTCCAAATTTTGAATTCAAATTCAAATTGAATTATTTAAATTGAAACTTTACCAAGTTATTCAAAATAGCTTTTATCTTTGAAAACACCTTTTCAAAAGCTTTAACATTTAACCCAAATCCATTTCCAAAATCAATTGAAATTAAAATTTCAATTTCAAAAATATTAAATTTTAATCATCTATGACTTAACTAATTTCCTCGTGAAATCCATATTTGTGTGTGTATGGTGTAGTCCAGGGGTTTAACACAATAGTGCAACATCATTCAACCATCACAGATCAGAATACAGAAATATAGTTGATAAGCGGTATAAACTATAACGCTTATCCTTATTCACAGATCCATAGATAAATCACAAATAATAATTTACATTCATCCCAGATAAATAACTACAGTACAGATCACACACAAACCAGAATATATCACAAGGCATTATAGATCGGGGATATCAAACAACTCAACATCTAATACAATCCAAACATCCATAGATAGGATCAATTTAATTATCTGATTAATTTAGATCAGATTAATTTCTATGAATAAATTTACTAGTTATGGTAAATTAAAAATCAATTAATTATAGAACATTAAATGAATTATCTTTTTAATTAATCATTAATTAGCCCTTACTTAATAATTAATTCTCTTAATCAATTACAATAACTAATTAATTACTCCTTGATTAATCATTATTACCTAATCACTTTTATTAATCAATTAACTTTTAATAAATTAATTATTCTCAAATTAATCACCTTTTAATTTCATTAAAGTAATTAACTTTTGAATAATCACATTAAGTAATTTAACTTTAATTACTAAATCAATCTTTGATTAATTTCATTAATTAATCACTAAATATATTCATCGAAATAATTGATCTTTAAAACCTTTAATCTTCTTAATTAATTCCTTAATCATCTTATAGAGTTTATTAAAAATAATATATTGAAATAATTTTAAACTCAAAGAATAATTTTACCTTCAAATCTTTAATTAATTTTCAACTTAAATAACATTAATTATTTTAAGAGTTGTGGTCAACAATCTGTTCAAACTTAATTTAGCTTAAAAAAACTTATTATTTCTCTTTACCCAAACTGGATATCATCACCACACTCTGCCCACCATTTCTTTCTTGTATAAACTGCTGTTACACACGATGCGACCCGAAAGGAGATTCGAGCTCAAACCCTTCTTCCCAAACACGGCTTCGAGCCATTACTTTTCTTCCACGCTCCATTCCAACAGATACACCAAACGAACCCGTGCACGTGAACTCTTCGTCGGAGGCCCTCCGATCTCTGATGAACTCTCCAGCACATCACGCTTCGATGGAGCAACCCAACCCAATCACCACCTCATCATTACAAACTCCCGATCGAAATCGAGAGTCCAGAGTCGAACTTGGAACCAACCAATGCCAGAAAATTCCTCGCCGACGACAATCTAGATCACTGAAGGTTGCAAAACTCTTACCACATCATCGCCGATGACCCACGAACATTCTCTCCTTGGTCCGATCGCTTCCAGCTCCTTCTCGACGTCGAAATCGACTAATCTACAACTCTGACCAAAATGGGTTGTTAAACCCTACTTCCATCTCGTACAGCCACCACTGGTAACAAGAAGCTCTTCAACCATTTTTCCCAACACCGACCATCACCAAGCTTGCTTCAGCTGAGACCTTGACCCCTCTAGTTACGCCGATCACCAAAGATTGACAAAAATATGAATCTCGTTCATCTCACGTTTTCTCATGATTTAGTAAATTAAAAATCTTGAATTTTGTTTTAAAAATCATGAATTTTCCAGTCGAACCCAAAAATGTATATGAATCAATAAATTCTTAGATTCAAATTTATCATGTTATTGATTTTTCCACTGTATATTTATATTTTTCTGGAAAACTTAACCAAATTTCTTAGAAATAAATTTTAGAATTTAGTTCTTACTATTGTAAATCTTTTTATGTTTGAACTACAATGCTTTGATTAGATCGAAAGATGAATCTTTAATTTGGAACAGGTTTTCTAGAAACCTAGAACCTGAACAGGGTTGAATGTCCCTGTTTATCATCATACACAGAGGAAATACACATGCATCCAAACATATTTTCACTTTCACATTTAAAATCCATCACATACAGATAACTATCCAAACTAGATTTAAAACTTTAAATTATAGTTTGCTCACAGGTAAAAGAAACAAAGAAATCTAGTTTAAAAAGAAGGTTTACTCACCTTGTAAAAGCAAAGACAGAGAACTCAAGCCTAGAATTGTTGAACAGAGACAGTGCTTTTAGTTTTTAAATCTGAAAACTTTGAATTATTGCTTGTATATTGAGTTGAAACTTTGCTTGAAATTGATTTGATCTACATCTCCAGGTTTTGAAATGCTTCCAGGTTCGAAGACTTTAAATTGCTTTTGTTTTTGAATTCTATTTTTCTGATTTGCTTCCCAGGCTTTGATGGACGAACATAAATCGGAGAGTTTGATATATGAGGAAACAGTTTACTGTGTGATATTATCATTTGTTTGTACAGGGTAGGTACAAGATTTTTTCTTCTTTGTGGCTGAAGTGATTTGTTGTAGTGTACTAATGCTTCATGCATTAATTAGGCTTGTACATATTTTCATTTCATGCTTATCTCCTTTTTTCGTATGCACATATATATCTTCCTTTGCAAGCTAATAGCTATTTATTATTTTTCTTTTGTTCATACTTGTAAATATATAAATGGATTTCTATTTTTAATATGTTGTTAGAATTTAGCTAATGTCTTTCTTTATATTTTTATCATATATATATTTGTATTTTTATTTATTTATTTCTTTTCTTTTTTATCTTATTATTTTGTAAGTATATTTTGTTTATAATAATACATATTATCTAAAAGAAAATGTTTGAAATTAAATACATACTAATTGAATTCTATAAATATATTTTTATTTGTTTGTACCATCCTTTCATATATATATCCTTTTACGTATTTATTTCTAGCTTAAATTTTTATTATTAATATTTTTTTATTTCTAACATAACCCATCAATTTCAAATATAAAGTTATTTATTTTCATACTTGTGTCAAAGGTTTATATTGTTATATTTATTTCTATCCCATTTATTTAAGATTTAAATTCAATAAAAATGTATATATATATATAAATAAATTCAAATTTACTCATATATGCCCATATACATATATATTCACATATATATACAATATTTTAAACTTCAAATGATTTATACAAAATTTATTTGAATTCGGGGAAACTCGAATCAATTTATCAATAAATTTCACAATTTTTAATTCAAAAATTCTATTAATTATCAATTTAAATTTAATTAAATTCTGGGGTCGTTACAACCTTCCCCCCTTAAAAAATTTCATCCTCGAAATTTGCCAAGGAGTCACAAAGATAGATGAAGAACATTTCATCAAATCAAACTGAGCATCTATTCTGCATTTGGCTTACCAAATCAGAATATCAATAATAGATACAAGAACGAATCTATTTAATTTTTCACATGATACTCGGGTTATCCAGATCTACGAAATATGCACTGGCATTGGTTAGTTCGAAAGGATAATAACCATTCGTAGAATATATTGGGACCCAAAGAATAGATAGATATATGGATACAATTTCAAAACTTTTAGTTTAGAAACTAAAGTATACCTATCAACCATAGCAATCAAAGCAACCAATACATCCAAACATACAATTCTGACTGACTTATTTGGAGTTTACATCCCATGCAAATATATCGATTCTCCTTCCTGGAACTACCAGGAACTATCGAAGAATTGAAAAGAGATGCGGAACAAAAGAGATTGATAGAGAAAAGATTGTTTCCTTGTTGTTACAGGGTATTGACCATTTATAGTCGCATTCCCCTGTCCCCTATCTCATCCTCTTCTTGCACTCATACTTACTATCAGTAGATAGCAAGAGAATTTACTGAGGGGTACGGACGGATATCTTAGAGATACTCATTCTAGGGTATACTTCACCCTATCTCTAATGAGCTACTTAATGTGTTATACTCCTGAGCTAAAGTTCAACCTTAGCACTGATACCAAATGTAAGAGTCCTGAAACTCGGTCTTCGAAAATCGGCACTCGTACTTCACTTGTACTCGAATGCCATAGATTCATACACCGAATTTGGCTCCCCAGAGCTTATAACACCATTAAGTATAACAACACAGCGGAATAAAGAAATCAATAATATCATATACAACTCCAATGAATACAATATCCAGAATGATATACAACAATGATATCTGTTTGATGTGTGTTTAGTGTTTGATGATAACAAACTATATATATCGTATTTTAGATATGTTTACAGATTATACACATATAGGAATAACAGAAATTTTATCAACACAGAATTTGAATTCAAACTGAAATTTTATTCAAACAATTTTATTACAAATTTTGAATGGTACAAATTCTGACTCACTATAACTGTACAATTTCTGAATACATCACAACTTGATTTTACAGTAACAGTCCTCACTACATCACTCATACACTCAGTTGTTTGTCTGCATTTGCACTATCCAGTTCCAGTATCTGTCTTGTCTCCTGTGTACCTGTATAATTGACAAACTACAGCAGTAATCTGAACAGAAACGAATTTAATTTGCAAAAATATAAATTTGTTTTTAAAGCTGTCTCAGATATATGGGTTAAACGTCATCATCTTTGATTGTATAATATCTGTGCATATCAGTATTTATATCAGGGACAGTTATTTACGAGTGGCTGCAGTACACACGTATGTACGTAAGCACTGCCTCGCCAACTCGAGTGCACAAGGTCAAATCAAAGTTAGATTCAACACAAGTGCAAATAGACTCGACCAAAATTCAGTGTGGCCAGAACTACAACAACTGAAATGAACAAGGTCACAGTGAAGTGGAACTGCAAATATACACATGAATGCACCAACCATCTACAGACAAACATGGAGTGATTACAACTACAGGTTGAACAACTTCACACTAGCAACGAAAAGCAGTTCAGTTGACATAACAAAGACCAAGCAATAGTGTATACAACAGAGCTCACCAAGTCATAAAGTATGCAGTTCAACATCTAAACAAATGCAAAACAAATCAAATGGAACAGCGAGGCTACAGGTAGAAGAAGATATAGTGAAGAAGTGAAAATGCCAACTCACATATGCATTTTGGATATACAAGCAGGCAGTATCAACATAACAAAAGTGAAACCAGACTGGGCAACAGTGGAAATTCAAGTGATTGCAACTACATGAGTATACAGACATATACAAATGGTCAAGTAAACTGGTAGCAATGCAACAACAATGTCAAACTCACAGCAATACAAACAGCTATGCAGACAACAAGTTACAACAGTGTCCAGAATGCAACTACAAGGCATGAAACCACTGTGCAATGCTCAAGCACAGAATAGATGGCCAGAGACGAAGTTCACAGTGGCTAGAAGATCAAGGCAACACATCATGGAAGTACCGAGATAAAAATTCTACTCCAAGTCAAATGAAAAAAAAAAATCAAGGGCGTATCTGTATGGTCAAAGTAATCAAAAGGGGAAAGTCTTGTTGCCGTGAGAATCAAGTGAGATCGAACGTTCAAACTCAAAGCCGTGACTATCACGAAATAAAATTACATATATACGTATTTTGGAAAAAGTCAGAATCATCTCAAACGTTCAAGAAAAATCAAGTGGCCAAGTAATAATCAGTTGACAAATTCAAATAAATAAAATCGGAAAGAATCAACAACGTGGTGAACACGTTTAATCAAATCAGACTCTATAAATAGAAGACCCAAAATCATCATTGACGGTGTGGCGATTCAGAGGAACAAAACCAAAACCCAATCATCACTGACAATTCATCAAGCAATCAAGATAAGCAGAACAGAAGAACTTACAAATTCCAGAGTCGTCACAACGAAGCCGTAGCCTCGAATAAGAATCGACAGTGCAACACGCGAATTCCAGAATCGACGAATAGAAGGAGCGCGCAAAGCCATAGCAAGCACAAATCACCTTCTCGAGCAAAGCCGAGCACTAAGGGGAACGAAGCCCCAAATCAGAAAAACCCTAAATCTCGTAAGCCTCCACAAGCAAGCGGAAACAAGATCATCTCAAGGCAATCGAGAAGCACGAAGCTCCAGACAGCAAGAAGAGCCAAAGCCTCTAATTTTCAGATCGAAGAAACGAAGAATCGCCACTGCCATTATTTTGCACGAAAGATAAAAGGAAGCGGGCTGAAACAACTGAATCGGGCCGAAAATATTAAAAAGGAGATCAGACTAAAGTATCAACTAAAAAGAGGGCCGGCCTAATTAATCAAAGGGTTTTAGTTTAGGCCTAGCGTTTAAATAGGGATTTAAAGTTTAATTTAGTTTTAAATTTGGGTCGGATTTAATTGATATAGTTTGGGCCTAATTTTATTTTTGAGGGCAAAATTGTGTTAAAGTGTCAATCTATATTTTGCCCTGGGGTTAAACGGTATTTTGTATTTCAGTTTGTATTTTCAAAGTCCAGTTAGAGTCAATCACCACCTAGGGTTTAGGTGTTGTCAGATTGTCTAGTTAGAATTAGTTCAGTGAGCAGGGAGGCTGCGAGTTTGCAAAGCTCTATAGGCGGGAGCAGAGTTTGCGAGTAAACGAAACTCTATAGGCGGAGCAGGGTGTGCGAGTCTGTAGGAGTGTTTGTGAGCGGGAGCGAGTGTCTGCGAGTCTGTCAGAGTGTTTGTAAGCGGGAGACTGTTTAATTCTAATAGAAATCTGGGAATGCAGCAGTAGGCAGGGGTTGCCGAAGCTGGGTAAATTCTGTGTGTGATTTACTTTACTGCATATTTATTTATCTGTTGTTTGCTTCTGTGTTTAATTTGAGAAAATTGTGATAACCCTATTCACCCCCCCCCTCTAGGGTTAATCTAGATCCTACAAGTGGTATCAGAGCGAGGTAAAAAAAAAAAATTTTTTAACTCTAGAGTCATGAATTTATCAAATAATGCTTTTTCCGAGGGGCAATCTATTGTTAGGCCACCAATGTTTAATGGGAATGATTATGCTTACTGGAAGGTTAGGATGAGTATTTATCTTAGTTCTGTAGATTACGATGTTTGGGATATTATTGAAACTGGCTATACACCTCCCACTATAACTATTGGTGATACTGAGATTCCTAAACCGAGGGATAGGTGGGATGCTAACGATAAGAAATTGAAAACCACAAATGCTAAAGCAATGAATGCTCTTATCTGTGCTCTTGATAAAACTGAATTTAATAGAATTTCTCATTGTAAAACAGCACAGGAAATTTGGCATACTTTGGAGGTGACACACGAAGGAACTTCTCAAGTCAAAGAGTCTCGTCTAGCCCTGTTCAGCAATGAATACGAGAACTTTGTGATGGACAAAGGCGAGAGCATTAAAGACATGTTTGGACGCTTCTCAACCTTGGTATACAATGCTAGAGCGCTTGGAAAAGAATTCTCTGAGGTAGAGCTAATAAGGAAGATACTACGAATCCTACCGATGAACTTTGAGGCAAAAGTCACGGCAATACAAGAATCGAAAGATCTAAGCAAACTGAGCATGGAAGATTTGATCGGAAATCTGATGACGTACGAGCTTGAGTTAAAAGCAAAGGAGGAACGCATCAATTCCGAACCAAAGAAGAAGACGATTGCCTTAAAGAGCAGAGAAGAGAGCGATGAAGAAGAAGTTGATCCAATTGAAGGACTTGCAGTAGCTGTCAATAATTTCAGAAGGTGGTCGAAATACAAGCCACGAAAGAAGAAGACCAGTAGTAATACATCTAAAGATTCTGACAACTCTGAAAACGAACTAATCTGTTATAACTGCAACAAGCCTGGTCACTTCAAACAAAACTGTCCACTTCTCAAAAACAACAAAGGAAAGAAAAAGAAGAAAAAGGCCTTCGCAGCAACTTGGGATGATGAGGAAGGAGAGGAAGTTTCAACTGATAGCTCAGAGGAGGCTAACCTATGTCTTACGGTAAGATCAGATTCAGAAGCAAGCTCAGAGGAATCAAGATCGGATTCAGAAGCAAGCTCAGAGGAATCCAATGAGGTAAAAAACTACTCTTATAAAGATCTTGTTTATTTGTGCCTCGATCTTACTAAAACTGTTGAAGCTCTTGATTCTAAAAATGAAAAACTGAAATCTGATAGGAGAGAACTTGCCCGTGAAAATTTTAGGTTAGAATCTGAACTTGAAAAAATTCAAAACCTAGAATGTAAAAACTGTAAAACTTTAGATTCAGAATTATCAAAACTGAAGAATAATTTTGAGAATCTTGAAAAAGAAAACTTGAATCTAAAGGAAATTATTGAGACTAGGAAAAAGGATTTTATAAATAGATGCACTACGCTTGTGTCTGAAAACTCAACACTGAAAACCAAAGTCCTAGATCTTGAGAAATCACTGAATAACTTTTCTAGAGGAGAAAAATCATTTAATATGTTATTAGGCAATCAACTGTTTGCTAACAACCGAAAAGGGCTAGGTCTTGGTAAATCACAGGTTGACGATAGTGCAAAAGGAAAGGGCATCTTTACTGAATGTGAAATAGTTGGACATCATATTGAAAATTGTAGTCATAGGAACAAGAACACGAGATTTATACAACTTTGGGTTCCTAAGAATTCTACAAACAAATTTCATGTCTATTGGAACAAAAATGAAAAGACAAAACAAGTTTGGGTTCCAAAAGGACTATTTATTCACAGATATTCTGCCACTAACAATCATGGACCTATAAAAACAAATAGGTCACATACATCTTTAACCGTGTAGGTGTGGTGGCAGGCTAAGGAACAACATTAGTGTTATTTGGATTCTGGCTGTTCCAGATACACAACGAGCGACAAATCAACGTTCCTTAGCCTAGTATAAAGGTGACAGATTCACTATGGGCAAACAACGAAAGATTATCGTACAAGTAAAACAGGTAGTTGTATTTCTTTCAAACGATAGATAACCGGTAAGAATCTACATCTGAATTAAATCAGCCAGTTATGATTGATGATGTTAATTCTGATTTGTTAATCATCTTTTACTCGAAGTAATCATGATGGTTGATCGATTCTGGTTTGCTTGATATAATATGACTTGACTTTATCTGTGCTTAAAAATTGATCAATCATCCTCTTCTTGAACTTAATCTGTTTGGTCAAACTATGATTGATTACTGATTGCTCATGCTATAAAAGTTTTTTTAGAAACTGTTGAAATTACTGATTCACTGATGAAAACTTTAAATTGTTTTTGAGATAATCTTGATACTTTAACTGTAATTCTACGGAAGGAATACACACTCGCTCTTCATTTGATAAAAGTTTGTGTACACCGTAGTTTTATTTCTGAAGATGAATCTGATACTGTTGAAATGGTTCTTAACTGCTTCTAGACACCATATTATGTTTTCTGTGTGTTTGTGTTTGCACGTTTTCACTCTAATTCTAAAGAATCATATTTGAATGCCACTAAACGAAATTTTGAGATATTTTTCACACTCACACAAATTTGGACTATGATATCTTTCGTGTGAAAACTTTAATTTAGTTGGTTATTCTGATGTTGATTATACGGGTTCACTGGTTGACAAGAAAAGTACTAGTAGGACATGTTTCATGCTAGGACATTCATTAGTTTCATCATTCACTCACGATACACATTGATATGAAACACCACTTTCTTAGAGATCACATTGCTAGGGAAAACATTTGCATTAAATTCATTTCAACTGAGAATCAACTTGCTGATATTTTCACAAAACCCCTCCCCAAAAACAGATTTTCCAGATTACGTTTGGATTTGGGAATTATGGAAATTGACTAATCATTTTTCAATTTTTGGTTGAAATACTCTTGGATATTTATTTTCAACTTCAATTTCTAGAATTCAAACCTGTTTTGGATATTATTCAAAGATTGATTCAAATATGGTATTCAGTAGTGGAAATACGTTTGGTTTGTGAAATTTCATAATATGATTAATTTGGTAACTTATTCCACGACCATTTCTATTTCTACCATCTTTCTATCATTCATAATGGTTTTGAAAAATGAGAAGAGTGAATTGCTCTTTAAATTAAAAAGGAAAAATTAAAAGAAATTTTAAAATATTCCTCATGCATCCATTCTCATTTAAAAGTCCTTATGGTTATGCATGGATGGATCATGAGAGGTTATCATCACTTCATTCTCATTTAAAAGTCCTTATGGTTATGCATGGATGGAGCTTGATAACTAATGAGTAACTGCTAATCCCATTTAAAAGTCCTTATGGTTATGCGTGGTTAGTAAGTGCTTATTATTTTTTTTTTTGTGCTTAAATGTCAAATTTTTTTTAAAAATTAAAATAGAATAGAACATCTCTCTTCTCATTATAAAAATCAAATCATCGATCCATTCTCTAAAATGTGGAAAATGTTATCTTGTTATGATATATTATGGTTTTTCTCTATTTTTTCCATTTGTTTTCCCCTACTGTTTCATTATTTTTTGTCAGTCTTTTGATGATAACAAAAGGGGGAGAAGGAAGAGATTTTGATAAGAAAATAAGTATTTCTGGAATATTTATTTACCAAATTTGTTAAATGTTGTTAGTTATTTTCTATAGTTCTTTTTTATTCGACTGAATATGGAATAGTCTCAGTTGTAGGGGGAGTATTCATGTAGGGGGAGTATACATGTAGGGGGAGCTAAAATATAGTCATGTTTAAACATATCTACTGAATTTCAAAATCTCTAATATATATGTTTGTCATCATCAAAAGGGGGAGATTGTTTGATGTGTGTTTAGTGTTTGATGATAACAAACTATATATATCGTATTTTAGATATGTTTACAGATTATACACATATAGGAATAACAGAAATTTTATCAACACAGAATTTGAATTCAAACTGAAATTTTATTCAAACAATTTTATTACAAATTTTGAATGGTACAAATTCTGACTCACTATAACTGTACAATTTCTGAATACATCACAACTTGATTTTACAGTAACAGTCCTCACTACATCACTCATACACTCAGTTGTTTGTCTGCATTTGCACTATCCAGTTCCAGTATCTGTCTTGTCTCCTGTGTACCTGTATAATTGACAAACTACAGCAGTAATCTGAACAGAAACGAATTTAATTTGCAAAAATATAAATTTGTTTTTAAAGCTGTCTCAGATATATGGGTTAAACGTCATCATCTTTGATTGTATAATATCTGTGCATATCAGTATTTATATCAGGGACAGTTATTTACGAGTGGCTGCAGTACACACGTATGTACGTAAGCACTGCCTCGCCAACTCGAGTGCACAAGGTCAAATCAAAGTTAGATTCAACACAAGTGCAAATAGACTCGACCAAAATTCAGTGTGGCCAGAACTACAACAACTGAAATGAACAAGGTCACAGTGAAGTGGAACTGCAAATATACACATGAATGCACCAACCATCTACAGACAAACATGGAGTGATTACAACTACAGGTTGAACAACTTCACACTAGCAACGAAAAGCAGTTCAGTTGACATAACAAAGACCAAGCAATAGTGTATACAACAGAGCTCACCAAGTCATAAAGTATGCAGTTCAACATCTAAACAAATGCAAAACAAATCAAATGGAACAGCGAGGCTACAGGTAGAAGAAGATATAGTGAAGAAGTGAAAATGCCAACTCACATATGCATTTTGGATATACAAGCAGGCAGTATCAACATAACAAAAGTGAAACCAGACTGGGCAACAGTGGAAATTCAAGTGATTGCAACTACATGAGTATACAGACATATACAAATGGTCAAGTAAACTGGTAGCAATGCAACAACAATGTCAAACTCACAGCAATACAAACAGCTATGCAGACAACAAGTTACAACAGTGTCCAGAATGCAACTACAAGGCATGAAACCACTGTGCAATGCTCAAGCACAGAATAGATGGCCAGAGACGAAGTTCACAGTGGCTAGAAGATCAAGGCAACACATCATGGAAGTACCGAGATAAAAATTCTACTCCAAGTCAAATGAAAAAAAAAAATCAAGGGCGTATCTGTATGGTCAAAGTAATCAAAAGGGGAAAGTCTTGTTGCCGTGAGAATCAAGTGAGATCGAACGTTCAAACTCAAAGCCGTGACTATCACGAAATAAAATTACATATATACGTATTTTGGAAAAAGTCAGAATCATCTCAAACGTTCAAGAAAAATCAAGTGGCCAAGTAATAATCAGTTGACAAATTCAAATAAATAAAATCGGAAAGAATCAACAACGTGGTGAACACGTTTAATCAAATCAGACTCTATAAATAGAAGACCCAAAATCATCATTGACGGTGTGGCGATTCAGAGGAACAAAACCAAAACCCAATCATCACTGACAATTCATCAAGCAATCAAGATAAGCAGAACAGAAGAACTTACAAATTCCAGAGTCGTCACAACGAAGCCGTAGCCTCGAATAAGAATCGACAGTGCAACACGCGAATTCCAGAATCGACGAATAGAAGGAGCGCGCAAAGCCATAGCAAGCACAAATCACCTTCTCGAGCAAAGCCGAGCACTAAGGGGAACGAAGCCCCAAATCAGAAAAACCCTAAATCTCGTAAGCCTCCACAAGCAAGCGGAAACAAGATCATCTCAAGGCAATCGAGAAGCACGAAGCTCCAGACAGCAAGAAGAGCCAAAGCCTCTAATTTTCAGATCGAAGAAACGAAGAATCGCCACTGCCATTATTTTGCACGAAAGATAAAAGGAAGCGGGCTGAAACAACTGAATCGGGCCGAAAATATTAAAAAGGAGATCAGACTAAAGTATCAACTAAAAAGAGGGCCGGCCTAATTAATCAAAGGGTTTTAGTTTAGGCCTAGCGTTTAAATAGGGATTTAAAGTTTAATTTAGTTTTAAATTTGGGTCGGATTTAATTGATATAGTTTGGGCCTAATTTTATTTTTGAGGGCAAAATTGTGTTAAAGTGTCAATCTATATTTTGCCCTGGGGTTAAACGGTATTTTGTATTTCAGTTTGTATTTTCAAAGTCCAGTTAGAGTCAATCACCACCTAGGGTTTAGGTGTTGTCAGATTGTCTAGTTAGAATTAGTTCAGTGAGCAGGGAGGCTGCGAGTTTGCAAAGCTCTATAGGCGGGAGCAGAGTTTGCGAGTAAACGAAACTCTATAGGCGGAGCAGGGTGTGCGAGTCTGTAGGAGTGTTTGTGAGCGGGAGCGAGTGTCTGCGAGTCTGTCAGAGTGTTTGTAAGCGGGAGACTGTTTAATTCTAATAGAAATCTGAGAATGCAGCAGTAGGCAGGGGTTGCCGAAGCTGGGTAAATTCTGTGTGTGATTTACTTTACTGCATATTTATTTATCTGTTGTTTGCTTCTGTGTTTAATTTGAGAAAATTGTGATAACCCTATTCACCCCCCCCCTCTAGGGTTAATCTAGATCCTACAATATCAATATGATACAACAATATCAGAGATAAATAATGCTACAACGGAAATAACAGAAGTGATACTCCAAGTGATCCTCAAAATAGAATGAGTCCAACAACTCCAACATCAAGCTCGAACCACCATCACGTTGCACCAAGCTAAACAAGAACAGTCTACGTGATCTCCAAAAACTGAACTAGCTCCAAATAATCTACTAAACCTGGATATCTGAGAAACCCAACTCTAGACTGCCCGTGTAGAAAATTGTGGGCACCCAGAGTTTAGGAAGGGAACAATAAACTCCGAGTCAGTCATGGGACTGGTGTGAGTAACAAAAACAGTTTATCTTTAAACAAACAACAAAGAATTTTAAACATTGAAATCCGCAATGCTTTTGGAAAATGAAACTACCATAAGACCCCCCGCCACACACACAATGCAAACGCAGAATTGGAGGAGATTTCTTCTTATGATAGTCAAACATACTTACTACGCAAAATCATTGGATTATTATTATTAGTGCATAGTGGAAAACATTTTGAAAGTATAATATTAATCTTAGCCAACATACAACCATTATTGTATGCCTACTATAGCTACCATCTAAACAGCGGTGACCACCATAAGTAAATGGCAGATTCTACAACTAAAACTGTACTGGGTCCATATTGGAAATTGGATTTCCAACAAATGGTCAGGCTAAGGAACTTCCCACTATCTATGGGTACGCCTCTGGATGGACGTCCCGAGAACTAATTAGCTCTCTGCCAACACAAGGCCGGGTTACCTCTTACACTAGGTAACTACTACATGAATATGCCACCCCCCGGTCCTTTGGGACCTTTATCCGAGGTACCTCGATCACAAACAACAACCACACAGAAAATGAGATTGGAGCAACCACATAGGTAAATATCAGGGCTTCATACCATAATATCACCTTTTTCCAGAAGGAAATGACATACCCTAAAGGGAGCGACCCTCATAACCTTGCCGCATCATTCCTGTTTCGACCCATTTCCGGGTTGTGAGGTTCGATGAGGTCTCGTCCACAAAGCTACGCTTTTTCACAAAGCCATGCTTTGATCAACAAATGATCAGCAAATGACCATCAACACACAGCAACACTCAGCATGCCACACTACCAAATTGGGAGTATATCACTGATAACCTTCAACTACATAACCTCTGAGCTCGTACGTCTCAGAGAAGGGTATTAAGCTAAGAGAATAAATTCTCTGCCACCAAACAGAAATGTATTTGAAAGAAATCAGCTTTATATCTCAAAGTGTAATGTCAGACATACAACCATACAAGTCTGTTCCGGGTTCGAACAGAATCGAAGGCACTTCCGAAGAAGCCCTTGCAATCCGGGTATTCACAATCCCGATCGAACTTCCCATCACTTAGGGAATCTCTATACCGGGAGCTACCCAGTGCAGAGACAATCGATAGGTTATCCTATCGTTCTCGCAAATACCCGGTCTTCAACATCGGTCTTCAATTGCTATCCATATACGACGTATCACTTATTCGGAATGGGTTATATGACACAAAGTCCTCTCCCGGCTAAACCGAATAGTGAGCGCAATATTTTAAAACATATGGATATTGGGATTTCAATTAAGTCACAACTTATTACCCAAAACTTTCCTTTCGAATGGTTTAAACAAATCACCATTTTAATCTTTTACAAAAAGATTCATCTCCTAAAGTTCACTCAGTTTCACAAAGATCTATTCATAGATTTTCCAAATCAATTTCCATTTCAATTGAATTAACTCATTAAATCTTTAAATCAAGATTTAACTTATAGCTTTCAAAACAATTTCATTTCGAATGGTTTAAACAAATCACCATTTTAAATCTGTTAAAAATAAACAGATTCAATTCATAGCTTTCAAAAAGAATTCACTCATAACTTGGAAAACCATTTTTCAATTCAAACTTGAAATTCCTTTACTTAAATTGGAATTTCATTTCTTATATGAAAGCTTTTATTCTTTGAAAACAAACAGTTTTCATTTTGGAAATGTGATTCATTTATACGAGTTAAAGTTCTTGGGTTAAATTCAAATTCTCAAAATTATACTTTTAAAATGGTTTAAATTCATATAAACACATTTATAACATCTTTAACCATAATTTCCAATCATGGAATTCAATTCCAAATTTTGAATTCAAATTCAAATTGAATTATTTAAATTGAAACTTTACCAAGTTATTCAAAATAGCTTTTATCTTTGAAAACACCTTTTCAAAAGCTTTAACATTTAACCCAAATCCATTTCCAAATCAATTGAAATTAAAATTTCAATTTCAAAAATATTAAATTTTAATCATTTGTGACTTAACTGATTTCCTCGTGAAATCCATATTTGTGTGTGTATGGTGTGGTCCGGGGGTTTAACACAATAGTGCAGCATCATTCAACCATCACAGATCAGAATACAGAAATATAGTTGATAAGCGGTATAAACTATAACGCTTATCCTTATTCACAGATCCACAAATAAATCACAAATAATAATTTACATTCATCCCAGATAAATAACTACAGTACAGATCACACACAAATCAGAATATATCACAAGGCATTACAGATCGGGGATATCAAACAACTCAACATCTAATACAATCCAAACATCCAAAGATAGGATCAATTTAATTATCTGATTAACTTAAATCATATTAATTTCTATGAATAAATTTGCTAGTTATGGTAAATTAAAAATCAATTAATTACAAAACATTAAATGAATTATATTTTTAATTAATCATTAATTAACCCTTACTTAATAATTAATTCTCTTAATCAATTACAATAATTAATTAATTACTCCTTGATTAATCATTATTACCTAATCACTTTTATTAATTAATTAACTTTTAATAAATTAATTATTCTCAAATTAATCACCTTTTAATTTCATTAAAGTAATCAACTTTTGAATAATCACATTAAGTAATTTAACTTTAATTACTAAATCAATCTTTGATTAATTTCATTAATTAATCATTAAATATATTCATCGAAATAATTGATCTTTAAAACCTTTAATCTTCTTAATTAATTCCTTAATCATCTTATTGAGTTTATTAAAAATAATATATTGAAATAATTTTAAACTCAAAGAATAATTTTACCTTCAAATCTTTAATTAATTTTCAACTTAATAACATTAATTATTTTAAGAGTTGTGGTCAACAATATGTTCAAACTTGATTTAGCTTAAAAAAACTTATTATTTCTCTTTACCCAAACTGGATATCATCACCACACTCTGCCCACCATTTCTTTCTTGTATAAACTGCTGCTACACACGATGCGACCCGAAAGGAGATTCGAGCTCAAACCCTTCTTCCCCAAACACGGCTTCGAGCCACTACTTTTCTTCCACGCTCCATTCCAACAAATACACCAAACGAACCCGTGCACGTGCACGCTTCGTCGGAGGCCCTCCGATCTCTGATGAACTCTCTAGCACATCACGCTTCGATGGAGCAACCCAACCCAATCAACCTCATCATTACATACCCCCGATCGAAATCAAGAGTCCAAAGTCGAACCTGGAACTAACCAATGCCAGAAAATTCCTCGCCGACGACAATCTAGATCATTGGAGGTTGTGAAACTCATACCACATCATCGCCGATGACCCATGAACAATCTCTCCTTGGTCCGATCGCTTCCAGCTCTTTCTCGACGTCGAAATCGACTAATTTACAACTCTGACCAAAATGGGTTGTTAAACCCTACTTTCATCTCGTACGGCCACCACTGGTAATAAGAAGCTCTTCTACCATTTTTCCCAACACCGACCATCACCAAGCTTGTTTCAGCTGAGACCTTGACCCTTCTAGTTACGCCGATCACCAGAGATTGACGAAAATGTGAATCTCGTTCATCTCATGTTTTCTCATGATTTAGTAAATTAAAAATCTTGAATTTTGTTTTAAAAATCATGAATTTTCCAGTCGAACCAAAAAATGTATATGAATCAATAAATTCCGAGATTCAAATTTATCATGTTATTGATTTTTCCACTGTATATTTATATTTTTCTGGAAAACTTAACCAAATTTCTTAGAAGTAAATTTTAGAATTTAGTTCTTACTATTGTAAATCCTTTTATGTTTGAACTACAATGCTTTGATTAGATCAAAAGATGAATCTTTAATTTGGAACAGGTTTTCTAGAAACCTGGAACCTGAACAGGGTTGAATGTCCCTGTTTATCATCATACACAGAGGAAATACACATGCATCCAAACATATTTTCACTTTCACATTCAAAATCCATCACATACAGATAACCATCCAAACTAGATTTAAAAATTTAAATTATAGTTTGCTCACAAGTAAAAGAAACAAAGAAATCTAGTTTAAAAATAAGGTTTACTCACCTTGTAAAAGCAAATACAGAGAACTCAAGCCTAGAATTGTTGAACAGAGACAGTGCTTTTAGTTTTTAAATCTGAAAACCTTGAATTATTGCTTGTATATTGAGTTGAAACTTTGCTTGAAATTGATTTGTTCTACATCTCCAGGTTTTGAAATGCTTCCAGGTTCGAAGACTTTAAATTGCTTTTGTTTTTGAATTCTATTTTTCTGATTTGCTTCCCAGGCTTTGATGGACGAACATAAATTGGAGAGTTTGATATATGAGGAAACAGTTTACTGTATGATATTATCATTTGTTTGTACAGGGTAGGTACAAGATTTTTTCTTCTTTGTGGCTGAAGTGATTTGTTGTAGTGTACTAGTGCTTCATGCATTAATTAGGCTTGTACATATTTTAATTTCATGCTTATCTCCTTTTTTCGTATGCACATATATATCTTCCTTGCAAGCTAATAGCTATTTATTTATTTTTCCTTTGTTCATACTTGTAAATATATAAATGGATTTCTATTTTTAATATGTTGTTAGAATTTAGCTAATGTCTTTCTTTATATTTTATCATATATATATTTGTATTTTTATTTTTTTTATTTTTTTATTTTATCTTATTATTTTGTAAGTATATTTTGTTTATAATAATACATATTATCTAAAAGAAAATGTTTGAAATTAAATACATACTAATTGAATTCTATAAATATATTTTTATTTGTTTGTACCATCCTTTCATATATATATCCTTTTACATATTTATTTCTAGCTTAAATTTTTAATATTAATTTTTTTTATTTCTAACATAAACTATCAATTTCAAATTTAAAGTTATTTATTTTCATACTTGTGTCAAAGGTTTATATTGTTATATTTATTTCTATCCCATTTATTTAAGATTTAAATTCAATAAAAATGTATATGTATATATATATATATATAAATTCAAATTTACTCATATATGCCCATATACATATATATTCACATATATATACAATATTTTAAACTTCAAATGATTTATACAAAATTTATTTGAGTTCGGGGAAACTCGAATCAATTTATCAATAAATTTCACAATTTTTAAATCCAAAAATTCAATTAATTATCAATTTAAATTTAATTAAATTCCGGGGTCGTTACATTAATTTTTTTTATTAAAATTAGAAAATTAAATTGTTTATAAAAAGGGATTGGAAAAGGGGTTTATAACTGGTATAGTGTTTTGGAAAGGGAAGTTTTATAAATGGTTTGAGATTTATAAAATAGTATCTTTCTAAATTAAACTTAGAAATCTATAAAGAGGCTTTATAAATAGATTAGGAGATATTTATAAAATAAAGAGATTTGGAAAGAAATGGTTAATTTTCATGGCGTAATTCGAGGGGTAGGGATTGCCTGCATTTTACTATGGATCCGTTGGGATAGCGATGTAACCACTGAGTAAACTATGATCCATGATTGTAACTAGACGGTGCTTTCCATATCTATTTTTAAATGGTTTCAAGTATTTTTGAAAGACATGGTTTGTGAATATACTTATTCCAGTGAGATAAGTATATGAATATTTTGATAAATATTCTCAAAGAGATTTTAATTAATGGAAATTTAATAAAATGAGGCTTAGTAATTCCCATGGGAAATGTAATCTTTGTTTTGAATGTTTGTTTATTTGATAGTTAAGTAATTGACTATCAAATGTTGGCCTAAATACGTAATCCTTCTTAATTTTGGTGGTACGAAAATATTCCCTACTTAATGCCGAAGTATCTTAACTCTGGAAAAATCTAGGAGAAACACGGGGATTATATGGTATAGTTACTATCGGTAGTGCTATATTGTACATATAAACTCGTTTTGTTCTTCTAGGACAAATGACAAGAAGATCCGTCCACTTAAACGGTCAAGGGGTGATCCCAGTTCTTACGTATTGTCTAATTATTTACTAAAGAACCGGTACTAAGCATTTTGGAAAATCGATGATTGGTTTTTGGAGCGTTTGGAAGCGGTAAGAGTGTACTCGTAAGGGATGACTCGAAACCGTAACCACTCCAAAACCATATATGGTTCTATGGAGGAGTTTCGTGATATATTATGAAATTCATGTGTGGTTCCGAGACCCATCGGGGTATGGGAATCCATGGGAGATTCCAAGATCTATTGAGATATGGGAATCCATGCGTGATTTCGAGACATGTTGGGGTACTGGAATCCTTATGGAATTCCATGATCTGTTTTGATGGCGGTGCAAGAGCTGGAGCGCCGGACGTAGCCTCTCCAGCGGTAATAACTAAAACTAGAGATAAAAGGAATGGCCAGTAGGGTTGGAAAACCCATAGGGTGTAGTTGGCTTCACCTACATGTTATTTACAGTTGTTATGCATGCATGGGGTAACGCACTCGGCCTTAGCGAGACCAACTATGTTTTTCCTATAGTACATCACTAGAGATGTGTGCTGCTTCGAAAGGATATCTCAAATCCTTGTGTAGGAGGACCGTTTCTCAAAGTACCAGGAGCACTTCCAGGGAATCCTACACAATTAACTAACGTGCCTTATCGGTTTTTAACTATATACCTAGTATTGTTGTGATGTACACTCACGAGCATCATAGCTACTTGATTATTATTATTCTCACCCTTATACATTATTATAATATCATTGGATTTTCTGATATAAATGTTTTGGTTATCGTAAGGTAAAAACCCATTTGGTTTATGTGCGGCGTGGTCTTACGAGATACCTTTACTTTGAAAAGTTTATTTAAACATTAAGAATCCATTTGACTGTGTTTCTCACGCTGGGTTTACTAGACCGACCCGAAGGTTGTTTCCTATAATGCTTGGGTCAGCCCGAGCATATTTTCCAAATTTAGCTGGGTACTTTAGAGCTTTCAGGAGACGAGTTGGATTCTCTAAGACGTATTCACGTACCTTATATTTTTCTGCTGTTTTTTTCTTTATTCTATCTATATTTATTCGAAATTGTAAGGACAAGTTGTTATAACTGTCCAGGGTTTATGATAAGTTAGTGTACACTGATTTGTGTTATGTATGTATAATAAAGATGATTTCTTTTTGCAAAGATCTTATGTATATTATATATTTTGCTCGTCACGATGTGAGACTCTGTTCTTTCTTTTATTTCTTTCACCCCAATAATATATCTTTCCGACACTTGGATATTCAGCTTGTGAATACCGTGGATGTATTAGTGTCGATTTCTAAGGGTCGAAAAGATGGGTCATTACACGTGGTATCAGAGCTTAGGTTGAGCAAACACTTATGCCTTAGTGGGTTAAACTCATTAGAGATAGGGATAGTAATGCTTTAGAATGAGTAACTCATTAGAGATAGGATTAGTAATTGTTAACCATAAAATCCACTTAAGAACAAAGGTATGAAAGAAGGCTAACAAAAGTGCTAGGCTCTACTAAAATTGAACACATGGGTTTTGTCAAAGTTCAAGTAAGGGCGTTTCAAATGCATTGAGATGGCTTTCGAAGGAGTTGTAAGCACCATGCATCATCACAAATGATAAACAGTGCAAAATCTTTCGAAAAGATGGAAAAAGAAAGCTAGGCTACCCTTTCGCCTCATTAAAACTTTCGATGCAAATGCATTCACATATATAAGAAAAACAGGAATGGGTTCAAAACCCCTTTCGAGGGTGTTGAACAAAAGGCTTGAGCAATGAACCAATTCCTTAAAAATAGAAGGTTTCGTAATTGTCAATTTACCACTTGAAGAATTGATTCCGATACACCTTTTGAAATCAAGGAAAAGCCTTTCGAAACAGTTGGAACCTTTCGAAAGCACGATGAAAATCCAACACAAAGGCTAAAGTACAACAACATAGAGTGAAGAGCGCAACTACCACCCTTTTGACGAAGTGGAAAGCAACTCAGTAGAAAGCAAGGAAAAAGAGGCACTCAGACCTTAACGACAGCGAAAGGTTAGTGAAAGGTTGTCAAGGAGTTCCTTTCGACTGAGTTGAGAGGTCTGGAATGGGAAAATAGGAAGCGCAAGAATGGATGAGAAAGCTCAAAAGGATAGCCTTTCGACAGCATCAAAAGCAAGTGTGTCAAAAACAGAAAGAAGGCCTTTCAACTATGTCGAAAGGATGAATGTGAAAGATAGGAGGAAGACCTTTTGATTGAGTCAAAAGAATGGGTACGAAACAGGGCCAATCTACATCTATAAATACGACCCTAGTGGTCCAATTTTAGAGACCGGATTTTGGAATCCAAAACTCATTCTTCTATTTCTTAGCAAAAATCAAGTCTTTGTAACCCTAAATTGATTTGGGGAACACGCTCATTTACTTGTAACACAATTTGGATTAATGTTTAAAAAGAGGAAGCACATGGATTCAATAAAAGTTTCGATCACGAGGGAGATTGTTTTGATCATTAGCTAGTCTAATGATCGATTGCACATGATGTTAGCTTATCTTCATAATTCCTTTTTGTATTATGTGATGCTATGGAATCGTTTTAGAGAACATTTATACAAAACACATTATCATCGTAATTAACAATAATTATTGATTATAAAGATGGTAATGATGTTTCGATCCTAATGAGTTCATGAGCTTATATTACCCAAGATGATGTTCCATTGTATATATATAACATAGAGTTCGCATATTGTACGTTAGATCTACTTCGAAAGAATAAAAATCCATTTCGACTAGGTCGAAAGGGACGTTTCGAAAAGGATGTGATGTTTAAATGACGAAAAATCCTATATGGGTGAATTCCTTCGAAAGGTGTGCACTTTCTATAATACATATAACCCTTTCGAGGGAGTTCTTCCCAAAAAAATACAAACAATGATGTCGAAAGTAAACACTTCTCTTTAAAGGCGAAACAGCCCTTTCGACGCAGTCGAAAGGAACGAATGCCCGACATAAATTACATCTTTTGACTTGCTCTGGAATGAGGTTTCGAAGGAGGTGCTTCCCCCCTTTACCTACATTTCAATAGGGTAGACTGGAACTATCAATTATCATCTACATTTTCATATGACCATCCTCCAAAAGCAATTTGTCCAAGTCAACCCAATCGAAAGGGGTTTCGATGGGGATTATCACTTCTAAAAATTTCCTTTTTCAAGCATAAACAACATTTTTTGTTTACCACATAACCTTGGGAATGTTGAAAAGTTTTCTTGCTAACATTTTTGGCATTAAAAGGAGGGCTCGAACCTCCGCCCTTATGGTTACTTTATAGACTAGTTATGGATCGTCTAACTTTGTCAACTGGTTTTCTCTTTAAAACTCTTTGTAGTTTCGATGTAGGTAGTAGTGTTCCACTTGTTATTTGATCCCATTTGTGTGCAAAGGCATTGCAATTAGCCATTATTCCTTCTTCAAAGATTGTGCCTTTGGTATAATGTTGAATTGTTTTCCTCATTTGATCAAACAAGTTGTCGCTCCCATTTTCCTTTTCTCCTTAGGCAAAGATTGGGGTGGGACCAATATAAAAAGGGTTTAAACTCCATTTAAGTGGATCATAGGCTTCGACTTTCTTTTTCCTTATGATCCTTAAAGCCTTCATCCTTAACAGTTGTTCTTCTTGTAGATTCCTATCATTAATTGTCTCATAGGAGAATCCAATTAGATGTGGCTCCGAGGAACCTTGCTCGGATCTTTTGATTTTGCCAATCATGATGAAGTAAAGTCTAAAATGGGTAAGCTTGAAATAGAATTGGGTTAGAGGAAAATGGTGTTGGTTAACAAGATCAGAAGTTCGAGCCATCCTTCTAGCGCCAAAATGTTAACAAGAAAACTTGTCAACACCCTAAAGTTGTGTTTAAGGGAAAGGTTAGCTCTTCTTAGTCTCTCCTGGTATAGTTGAGAAAATTAGGATGTCTATGCTTCCTTAAATTCACCTTTTTGAGTTGATTTTGTTTGTGAAGACTTTCCTTTATCGACCTTTCGACCTAGTCGAAACACCTATATTCCTTTATTTCCAGCCTTTCGAGCTTACTTAAATTAATTGATTAACCTTTCGAGACTTTCCTTTCGAAACAGATGTAAAGCACAATAGGTTAGCTCTAGGGATTCAAAAGTATTGTTGGTCTAGAGGGGTTTCGACCTCGTCGAAAGCTGGTTTCTTAAATGGATTGTGTTTGATCCCGAAATCTGAGGGAAAACAAGCTAGATTTAGGGTTTAGACTCCCTAAAAAGTGTATGGTTGTTGAGTGGTGATTTTGAGTTAAAGACTTGGGTTATTTGGAAAAGCAGGTGTTTCGGTCCACTCGAAAAGTGCCTTTCGATGAGATCGGAACCAGTAGAACACAATTATATCCAACAAAAGCCTTCAAATAATTGCACAATCAAAAATAATAAAAGCTTTCCTTTATTAATCCAATGAAGAATATGTTGATCCATTTCCCCCAATTTGATTTACAAATTAGGGTTTACAAATTTGCAAAGTGAAGAATATACAAGTATAGAGCGAATCAATTCGGACCCCCTAAATTAGCCCCCTTGGGTCTTATTTATAGATGCAGGTTGGCACCTTTCGACCCAGTGCTTTCGATCTGGTCGAAAGGTGGTTTCAGATACCTTTCGACTCCTTCAACACTTGCGCATCCCTCTGCAATGCTTTCGAATGAGCTTGAATGCTTCCGTCTTTGTCGAAAGGGATGGTTGCGCCTTTTCTCTTTGCGTTGCTTGTTATAGGAAGCAAAGGTATGAACTTTCAACTCAGTCGATAGGTAGTTTCATGTGGTTTCGAAATTGTTGAAGTGTTGATAGTTCCGACGCGGCATGTAGCTTCTAAGTGTATGCTTGCGAATTGATGCGAAACCTTCCCTAGATATTAAAGGCTTCGACCGGTTCGAAAGGCTTGATTCAGATTTTGAAAGGGATGTTCTAATTAAGGCATCTTTCTAAGTAGTTTGAATGAAGGCGAAACCTTTGGTTTCGAAAGGTTTGCCGCACATATGAAGGGTTGTTATTCATTGTCTTCAAAAGGTGTTTCTTTAACTCATTCGAAAGGCCTTTATGCATGTGGAAGCACCTGCTTTGACAGGGAACCAAATGAAGCAAAAGGGTGCTTTGACCTTTTTGACCCCTTCGAAAGGTTGTAATACTTTTGGTCTTTGGCTGTAGCATCCCTTCGACTCCTTTGAAAGGTCTTGCTGGAGCTATTATCTCTTATTCTTCTTTTTCTTCTACTCATTCAGGTTTTGACAAGGTTGAAAGGGTATAATGTTTCCCTGCTTAAGCTGAATAAACTCCTCTAACAACATTACTATCTGAGTCCTAGAAAAGAATTTCATCCCAAAATTCCTTTTGAAAATCCCTTATGTGATGATATTCTCCGCCATCTCAGCTACGACAATCTCACACCAATTAGCTACCCCTTCCTGTAGATGCCAAGTCGCAAACTGCCTTTTAGTCGCATCACTTAATCTCAATAAGCCAAATATCTTTTCACTGTTTGTATGCCATGTCTTAGTTGATGCGTATGATTATGTCCCTACATTCGACTTTCCACCTAATTTGGAAAAATCTTTGTAGAGTTTCAGAAAGTCAACATTCAATGATGGAACAACAACCACAGTTTCGATCATAGCAATTGATTTGGTGGAGGTAGTAGTGTACTAGTCTGGGCACTTGCATGGAGAGACTTGCGAAACCAATGGGGCATATTCACTTCAGGAATCTTAGGAACATCAACTTAGGTACTCAAGCCTGCTTTTGAATTGACTCCACCAACGTTGGTCCCCCTTCCAATTTCCTCTGAGTTTGTAACGACCCGTAATTTTCGATAATTAAAAATAGTCAATTTAATAAGATTTTGTGATTTAATAATAAGAATATAACTAGAATGAAATGTAATAGTATTAATTTAAGGTAATTGATAACTGTTTTTGATGTAATTCCAATTAATTGAAATGATTAAAAAGTTATAATTGGTTATAGATTGTAAATTAATTGTGATAATGTGTGTACTAATTGATAATTGGAAAGAGTAATTGATAAATTAAATGTTGTATTAATTAATGAAATAATGTGTAATAAATTGCAATTGGATAGAATTAGTATTGTGTAAGTTGCTGTAACATTTGTTTGTAAATAATAAACTTATAAATGTGATTAAAAGTTAATGGTGACAGTTATTATATGTTACCTATTTATTTAGTCTGTTAAATTAAATTGGAAATCAATTGCAATTAAATGTAATTAAATATTACGTTAATGGAAATTAAGATGAAATTGGAGAATATTAATGTAATAAGATATAAACCAATGTTAACTATGCCCATAGAGTAATGATTGATTGAATAAAAAGATTGAAATCAAATTTAATCAATTTATTGAATTTAAATTATAATTAATTGGATTTAATTACAGTTGAAATTGAACACTGTAATTAGTGTAATATTCAACAGTGAATTGATATGTCAATTTGTTTTAAATTTTTGTGAATGTCTAAGTAATCAAAATGATAAAATTTGTTAATTATAGAATTTGAATTGAAAAGTGATTTAATTAATTTATTTAACGTGAAAATAGCCATTTTGGCCGTTGTCTCGAATTTTGACGAAACCAGTTTCATCGGATCTGAAACGTTGAATTATTGTAAGGTTTCAAGTTTCGTCGTGATAAGACTTGTCGTTTGATCGTACGGGCTCGAAACGCGTAGAAAACAATTTAATTGAAATCAATTTGAAATAAGCTGATTTTAAAGCTAACTTCTTCATACGATGGAATTAGGACTTGAAATCTGTTCCATTGAGTTTAAAAATATCGAAAATATCTATTTTGATATGTGGAATGACCCACTTTCATTTCGGAAGCGAAACGGGCTTTTTGGTCACTATTCGTCGTTCGTACAAATTCGATGTGTTTATTTCTTATCGGGCTTTGTTAATATAAATAGTCTTGTTTCCCTAAACCCTAGCAATCATTTTTCTTATTCTGTATGTACATCAACTTTTGTCTGTTCCTCCTTCTCAAATGGTTGAAACCCAAAATTCTAGATTCAATGGCAAATCAAAATCAAATCGAAAAATTAAAACTCCTTAAACAATATCATATTATATATCGATTCGAAGCTCTCGAAGAGCGCAATCTACCGCAATGATCCAACGGTGGATCGTCGACCGTTTTTCGATCGGGGAGTGGCGTTGGGTAGAGGTCGTTGTGCAGCATGCATCCATGGGTTTGCATCTTGTCAGAGTGGCTCGACTTCGCCAGAATCACGCCTTGAAGGTGGCGGCGGCGCACTGCGTCTGGCAAAGCCGTAGGAGGCCGCGACTTGGCTGTAGGGGCGGCATGGGCTGTGCTTCGCGATGGTGGCTTCAGATCGATGATCTAGTTGACGTGGCAGCGGCGATAATTGGACGTGGGTGGCGGCCGTTCTTTGACTTCGGCGTGTTCGAACGTGATGGAGAATAGGGTTACGCGTTTTGTCTGGTGACGTGGCTTCTTTCTTTTTTGTTTTGTTTATTTTAATTTTAATGTATACTCCAATCGTTCTAATGTTAATAACTTTTGCATATGAGTTCGGATTCACGCGCTGTTTTCTCCGCTGCGAGCGTATCAAAATTTCGAACATTTTGGAACTTGTTTGGCTGCATTCCAAGATTGTTAGATTTTGGGCCTTTATTTGGATTTTAAATCGATTTGAAACCGAAGGTAAATGTTTTAACCCACTCACAATTACTAAATTATCTTATGTTAGTTAAATTAAATTTGTGGTGTGTCTTGGAATTGATTGGTTGATGTTTGGTATATTTAAATTATCATTCTAGTTAAATTTGACTTTTATTGCATTTAATCATCGTTTAATTTAATATTGAATTTAATTGTCAATTTAATATTGAATTTAATTGTCAATTTAATGCCTGTTAATGATAATCAGTTATCTATTAATGTTTATTGGTTGATTTGGATGATGATTGTTATGTATATTTGATTTCTAATATTGAATGATTGGATGTTATCTTTTATATTGTTATAACGCTGCAAGTTCCCTATGGGTTGAAATGATACATACCCGAACGATCATATAGAATAGGGGAAAATTGTTATGGGTTGAAATAATAAACCCAAGCGATTTCCATTAAAATAAATTTGGGATTGCGGGTTGAAATGATATATACCCGTAAATTTAATTATTTACGGATTGAAATGATAAATATTTGTATCACTTGACCATAGGGTAGAAAATTATATACGGACACCGGATTGGTTAAATTAAATGATTTTAAATCTTTAAATTTTGAATTCAGCTAAAAATATTTTGGAACAGAATTTGATTTATATAAACTGAATTGTTTAAAAGATTAAATTTGAAATTTTGGAATTGTATTAAGTAAATTGCTTAGAGTGAAGTATAAACAAAATTTATCGAAATTGGGTTATTGAAGACATTTGAAATTGTAACTTTGAAATCTATTGGAATTGGAATAGCTTAAATTGATACTTCAAGATTTGAAATTGGGTTTTGATTTGAAATCTGGATATGGTCCAGATTTGTTGAAATGGAAGAAATAGTTAAATTTGATGTTAATTTCAAATTTATTATAAACTGTTAAAAATGTTATTTTAAATTCTAATTAGTAAGATTTTCAAACTATTAAACTAAGTTAATCTATTTTAAAATATTTTAAACCATTTAATCAATTTGAACTATATTAATTTATTTTAATCAATTTTAATCTATTTAATCTATTTTAAATATATTTAATCTATTTTAAATCTAATTAATCCATTTTAAATCTATTTAATCTATTTTAATTCTACTAAAACTATTTTAAATCTATTTAAACTATTTTAATCCACTTTTTAAATTATTTTAAAGTATTTCAAACCATTTAAATTATATTTTCAAACTATACTAAACTATTTAAACTATTTGTAACTATTTATACTACTTTCTAAAATATAAATCGTAAAGTGGAAGTGGTTATATTTATTTCCTTGATTTAAAAGAAAATAGATTAAATGATGTAATAACCTAAGTTGGGATTTAAATAACATAATTTGAGTAAATATGATGATCTTGAAATGAGGGTTTAACCTATTTTGAAATTATGATTTCGAAAGTGAGATGGTTTGAATTCAATATGATATTTTGATATCAATATGAAATGGTTTTTGAAATGTAAAAGAACCATCCGGTGTGTAATAAGCGTTTGGTTGTTAAAGAGACCGGGATCAGATATTGTCATACTCTCTGCCAATACCGAAAACCACTTTAACAACTGTGTACGTGGTGGAGATTCCAGAAATGAAGTAGGATGGTTTGGTGTACTATTCTACATGAGGTATTTACGTAGCCCTGACTCCCGTGAGTCAGCTTAAATGTGACTAAAACAGCAGCCATGCCGGGCCAAGTGAGGTCATTCCTCCTATCGGACATGCTTCTTCGATACCATATTATGACTTTGTGATGATTTAGTGGCCACCCCTTGATTTTGAGTATGGGAGTGTGTTCCGAGGTGGGCGATAGAATCCTACCCTGGCATTGCCTCGAGTGTCGTGTTCACATGCCCTATCGCGCCTTCTACGAGTTTGTTTTGTATCATACCTATGGAGTGCCCTATGGGTAAACCTCACGGAGGAGCTTACGGTACTGTATAGACTATGGGAATATATAAAATGTGTTAAGGGGGATATGGGTAACGCCTTAATGCTATTTTAATACTTTACTGTAGAAACTATTATAATAGCGTATTGTACTATGTATGTAGATAGTTTAACAGATCCTTAGGAAATGGAATCCCGAACATCTCTTATGTTATTACACTCACGTTTGACACTGGACAGGAGATGTCAAATCATGTAAACATCCCCGACGCCATAACACTCATATTTATTTACTGTTGATTTAACTTACATAAGATCCTTTAGTTCCGACTCGAGTGTTATGTCTTTTCAATTCGCTCGGGTCAGTCTGAGCTTTTCAGTGTATAGAAGATTGCTTTTGGAGGACGAAGACGAAGATTTAGTACTATTGTTTTTTATTTCATTTATTCTACTACATCATACTGTTCCGCTGCATTACTTATTTATTACTGCTGTATGTACTCTGGTTAAGTATTATAAAGGTTAATCAAATGTTATTTGTAAAACAGCTTCATGAACTGTTTATTTGGTTGTTATATTTTGTCATTTCGCTGTGAGATTCTGTGTTTTGTTTCCTTTCTTTCTCTGCTTTTTCTTAGTTACTCCATAACAATCTGCCCTTTTGAATGGTTTGAGTCTAACATGTGTGGTTTATCGTCGATTTAAACCGTCTAAAAGGGCAGGTCGTTACAAAGTTATTCATACTTCGGTTATCAGTAAATGAGATTCATTAGCAACTCCTCAATAGTTAGCTAGATAATCAGAGACTAGAATAGAATATAGTGTATCACATATACTAAATTTGACACTTATATATTATATAAATTTTTATAAAATATACAAGTATGCTCTCTCATTACGTTCCTAATCCTACAACCTATACTCTGATACCAACTGTAACAACTCACCATTATAGAACCCCGTAACTATGCAACGAAGTCCAAAAATGACAAGTCGTTGGAGATGATACATATTGATATATAGAGAGAGCATAAGACAAAAATATACTAACATATAACTTTTAGAGTCCCATAGCGAATGGTCACACAAAATATCATATCACACAAATATATATATATATATATATATATGTGTGTGTGTGTGTGTGTGTGTGTTTACATAGATAATATTACTACATTAGTTTATAAAAACAAAACCCAATCAACTCCACTTACATTGTCACATCAAGTCTTTAAGATAAAGATTATATATAACATTTACATATAATATTTACAATATGTAAATGTCCATACCTCCAAGTCCATCTCATCTAGATTCCATCACCCTTTATAATGTAGATAAAACAAAATATAGGAGTGGGCAGACATACAGCTCGGTAAGTGAAGCCAATCTAATGCATGTATAATATTGTGACAATGATATAACATGATTTAAACCTAAACTATAATTCCTTATGGTCCCGCACCATGCATTATAGAACAATATTATACTATCTAAAAATGATCCGGTCCCAAAAAACTACGGTAAAATATCCCTAATACATAATCTGATTTGGCCATCTGTGGTAAAGGATTACACATCTACCGCTACTATTTGGTCTTACCACCTACGATAAAGGATAGTGATACATATTGGACTCATGCCTGGTCCTCCCACATGCGCTGGATGTCAACTTTTTTCCACATCAAATCTCTTGGACCAGCCTATTGCTTTACAGGAGAAGCTAATCAATACCATGAATCAAGGACCCACTACGCACACTACAAGATTCAGATATTCATTCATCATTCCAAAACCACATATATATACACACACACTTCACCAAACTACGTAATCCAAAACCATACACACTACATTCTTATCTCATTGTTTCCATCGAGGTTTCACATACTCACCCATTTATCCAAAAATGCATACACTATATTCGTACCTCGTCGTGATCAAGCTACATACCCATACACGCTTTAAGTATTCAAGTACCACTCCAAACCCGCATATACTACACCAATATATCATTACTATCATCAATATCTGCATCCAAAAAGTAGCCATACACATCAAAATATCATCAACGTGTCGCAAGAGTACAACACACAGAAAGTCAGATCATCACACACCAAATCGAGCTTTCAAAAGCCCTATTAAATCCAAAAATGGGTTGTACATCGGTGGACCATTGTGCACTAGCGGTGCACATCTCAAGTACATGATTTTCTTACTATTTCAGATATATTTTATTCTAGATTCGATAATTTTATACATTCTTTGTTTTTTTGTGATTCCATACTATGTATATTAATTATCCACCATTTTCTAAGGTCCTAACCCATTCATATACATCAATTTGGAATTTCTTTGGATTAAATTTAGATTAGTGTACAATTTAAATTATATGAAATTTTATAAAAGAAAAGTATGTATTTTTATTTCTTAAGTTCGGATATCATCGTTTAGGAAAATTTTTGCTTTATAATTTAATCGTAGGAAAGTCTCAAATCATTCTACACCATTATCAAAGCATTATACAAGATCGAAGAGAATTCACTCACCAAATCAAGCTAAATAAACCAACCGTCTACTCCATTATACTCATCATTATCAAAGCATCCTACACCATTATCAAAGCTTCTTTTAAAAAAAATCTCATTTCACATCATTTATTGTTCTTTTCTCATTCATATATTGCTTATTTTCATTAATTTAAATTTGTTATTACTTACAAAAGTTCATTTCTCATTTATTCATACAATGCCATTTTTCTTTCACTTTATTACTTTACATTCATTGCTTAAATAGGTTATTTCCATTCAATTATTTAAAATAATCAATGAATTCATTATTTAGGTATTTCATACTTTTGTCTAACACATTGAATAATATATATATACTCATAACTGAATAAGCAAATCATATTTAAATTAATATTTCATACTTATAACTTTAAGAAGATCAATAATATTTGGCACATTGAATAATATATATACTCATAACTTATATATATCAAATCATATTTAAAAATTAAAATTTAAGTTTCGTTATCAAAACAAATGTGCAGTATAACTACTATAACAGTCTTCCCACTTTGAAACTCGAAAATGAACGTCGATGATGCGTGCGCTCATCACCGAAATTAATGAAAATAAGCAATATATGAATGCCAAATGGCATACCTCATTTAGAGTTCGAGATTTTTGGACGTTAAAGCTTGATTTTTGTAAATTAAATTAAAATAATATATATAATTACCCATAACCTACCCATGTTCTTCCCATACCAGACCCATGCCCTATACGTTTTGAAACGCCCGTTTCTTACCTTATATAGCATGGCTATATCAGATAATTCATTTTTTATTTTAAATTGAAGCTTAATTAATCCAACGGCCCATAAACCTAGGCGCCACCAGAGGTGTTTCTAGCCTCCGACCCTAACTAGGCAAAGGTGCGTGACAACAAGGCGAAAGTTATGGACGGTGGGATAGTTGTGAAATCAACCAAGGTGGTCGAAATCTTAGTTTGACGCCGATTCAAACTTTGTGAGCTTGGGGCGGCGCTACAAGCGGAATTGGAGGCCATGGTCGGTGTCATTGGAAAGGTGGTGGCTTAGGCGAGCTTGAGTGATGGGGTGATGGCCGTTCATGGTCAGCGGCGCCATAATTTTGGCGATAAACGGTGAATCTGTTTTGGGTTCATGGTAGAGCTAGGCGGCGTTTCAGGTGTCCCGGCTAGGGTCGTTCAAAGGGGGAAGGTCGGGGCTTCGACCTGACATGATCGCGGCAAGCTCCGGTGAAGACAGGTGGTGGTGGTTAGTAAAGAGGCATCGAGATATATATTTTCCTTTGGTTGATCTAGAGTTGTTAACGAGGGAGATGGTAAAATGTTTTAATTAAGGGTAATTAAAATTTTAATGATGTAATTAGGATTTTAATTTTAAATTGAAAATCATAAACTTATAAATTTAATAACTCTCTCATACGAGGTCCAATCGAGGTGCAGATTTTTGTATTACGCTCGTAACGACGAAAGCTTCGCAATGAAACTAGTTTGGATGAATTTGGAGAATGTTGAAATTTTGGATAAAATCGGACGTCGTTCGATTTTTCTTCCAAACCAGAATGCCTCGGCGAAAACAAAGATTTCAGTGGGTTAATCTCACCTTTTTGGGTAACCAAAAATGTTATATTGTCAATAAAAAAATAGTCGGTTGGATGTTTGGATGATTTGCTATTTTTATCAATTGGTTTGGATTTATTCCCGCCCTTGGAGCGGGTGACCTTTATATATACCTACCTAGTAGTAGATGACCCAGAATATATGATTATATACTGTTTGTGATGCAGGGAAACAGGTTGGAGGGATCCAATAGGATTCCTCACCACTCTTGATTTTATTTATATATATGTGCTGATATGTATATGAGCTGTGATGTAAGGGGATAGGTTAGAGGGATCCGGCAGGATACTTTGCTATTGTTGATTTATTTCTAGTGAAATTTCTGTTATATGAATTATTGGATATGAAACCTGATTTATGGACACTATTGGTTATGACATTGTTTATGTTCGAAAACTTAAACCCTGTAGTGATAGAAAATCAATATCAATATTGGTTAAGCGTTTAGTAGTTATTGGCCTCAAATTAGTATTTTTTTAAATACTATAATTTTCCATTTGAGTTGAAGTTGGTTTTTGAGATACGAAATGGTTTTAAAATCCAAAATTAGGTTTTGGGAATATTTTGTTTAAAATGATTTAACTTCTATTTTACTCCATCCTTCTTATATGTCCCTTCTAAATTATTTAGAGAAGATTTTTAAATGTCCAATTATTGTTTTAAAGGTTAATATTGTTTTAAAATTTATTTATTTATATTTAATCTTGTTTTGAAGGTTACTTACTTATATTTAATATCGTTTTAATGTTATTAATTTATATTTAATGTTTTTTAAAAATTACTTATCAATATTTTTAATATTTTGAAAAGTTATTTATTTTAAATAATTAACATGGTTTGAAATTAATAATGATGATTTATTAATACTATTTAGGGAAAATTAAATATTATTAATTATAATAGTGTTGAACATTAATTATTAGTATTTTATTAATAGTGTCCTTGAAATTAATAATTATTATTTTAAGATGTTTTAAGGTTAATAATAATTATTTATTTATTTATAATGTTTTTTATAGTTTTTAGAAGTAAATGATTTCTATTTATTTATAAATGTTTTCGAGACCCATAAATAGGTTTTATAAACGGACTTGGATTTTATAAGGGGAGTTTATAAAATGGTTTGAAGACTTAAGGGAAGATTATTTACAAGGTGAAAGAGTTTTATAAATGGTTAGATATTTGTAAACGAATTTAAGAAATGGGTTTATAAAATTTATAAAAGGAGTTTTATAAATGGTTTTATGGATTTATAAAGGATTTATAAATGATTTTAGAAATGTACAAAAAGAATTTATAAGTGATTGAAATTTATAAAAGAGATTATAAATAATTTTTAGAGATTTATAAAATGGTTTATAAATTATTTTAGAGAATTATAAGGAGTTTATAAATGATTTTAGAATTAAATAAAAAGAAAACCTTTCTCAGTTTTGTAAATATACTTATACCATTAAGGTAAGTATATGAGTACATTTTCTAAGTTGTGAGGTGTAATGTGTGTGAATACACTTATACCGTTGAGATAAGGATATGGATATTTTCTAAGTATTGAAAATAGAGGGATTGGTGGATATATCTTTGTTAAAGTATTTTATATAAGTAATTTACAAAGTGATTTTGATTAATGAAAGATATATTAAAGGAGGCTAGTGGTTGCTTATGTGCTTAACCGATATTGGTTTCCCTTTTGGTAATAAATCCCTGATTTGGATGTGTGTTTGTTGATATTTAAATAACCGACTATCAAATATGGACCCAAATGCAACTTTCGAAATATCTAGGAGAAACACATGAGTTATATGGCACAGTTATCCCCGATGATGTTGTATTGTCTTATAACTCTCGTTTTGTTCTCCTAGGACAAATGATAAGGAAATCCATCCACTAACATTTAGGAGGTGACCTCCGCTCTTTTGACTATTTATTTCCTAAAGAACTGGGTTTGATTTTACTAAAAACTGTCGAATGTTGTTTTCGAAGAGATCGGGATCGGGTATGTTATCCAAAAATCACTTTGATCCAACTTAAGCGTTTCGTAGTGAAGACACCTTGAAGATGACAGAATTGAAGACGGAGCTCTCAAGCATTTCGTTCGGTCCCAGAACAAACTTGTATGGATGAATGTTGGCATTGCATTGTTGCTAGGAGGGTAGTGTTAGTATTCCAAATGGGAAGTGCTATATGAAAGGTAAAACGTAGCCTCATGCCTTATCAACTGGGAATGACTAAAACAAGGGAGATGCAGTAGGGTTAAGTGGGTCCCTCCCAAGTAGGGTATAATCATCCCAATCTAGAGTCGATATTATCTATCATTTGTATGCTTCGAGGCACATTAATGGAGGGGTGATCATATGCGATACTACCTGTCAAGTGGTAAGCCGGTACTGTGCTGGCAGGGGACCCTAGCAATGCCCTCGGTGTTATTTTATCTAGAGATGCATCATGACGGGTGGTATCCTAGTAGCCTAGTCATTGTATAGAACCCATTCTCCAATATGTGCCTTTACGGTTTTAGTTCTATACCTATTATTGCGATGACCCGTAAATCCATACCCTCGGAACCGACAATAAACCACACATTTTGACCCAAAGCACATAGAATTGCAGATGATCATGAGAAAGAAAAGAGAGGGTGAGAAGAAAGGGAAAGAAGAAAGAAGAAGAGAGGCAGAACCAAAACAATACAGAATCTCACATCACATCGGAATAACATATAATATAAAGCAATAATCTTTACAAAGAGAAACTGTAATATACATAAATCAATATCATAACACACAATAAGTAATCATCAGCTTGGATAATTATAATAACCTGTCCTCACAAATGCTGATAATTTACAACAACAACAATGCAAAGCAGCGGAAAAGTAAACAGATATGTGTAAACGACATGAAGATCTTCAGCTCGCCTGCTGAAGCTCCAAAAGCACCAAATCTGAACCTATACATATACTCGGTCTGACCCGAGCATTGAAAAGGAAGAAGGCCCGGATTAGTCTGGTAAACCAGCGTGAGAAAAACACACCTTAACTGAATTTATAAAGTTACCAAAACTTTTCCTTTATTAAAACAAAAGGTAACTCGTAAGACCACGTCCACACATAAACACGGACGGGTTTTTCCCTTACGATAACCAAACCATTTCATATCAAATCATGTTATATTATAATAGTGTCTGTTATACAAATAATAATCAACATAGCTGAAATTGTTACATTATTAAATTCCAGCAAATGACTAGGTGAAAGGACTACCTTTCCGAACCTAACTCGGTACACCTCTAGAGGGATGTAACAAGGGTCGAGATACTCAGCTCCTAAACTAACACAAGACCGGCCTACCCCTTCCTGGATAGTACCGAATATGTCATCACTCCGGTCTTTACCGACCTAAACTTGTGACCACAAGCATACATCAACAATAATCAGATATACGACGTCATAGCGTGTAAAGATACATCTAAAAGAGTGATGACATCTCCTAATGGGAGCGATCCACTTAGCCTTGCTGCTCCTATCCCTATTTCAGTCATTTTTCGGGGAGTAAGGGAAAAAGAGGTATCGATTACCTTTCACATATCACATATCATCATCATCTTTGAATGCCACATTGCCATTCCCGTTGGCTACTAATTGCCTTCCACAAAAATACAACCCTTGAGCTCGTATGTCTCAAGGAGCGTGTTAAGCTATGAGAAGTTGCGTTCTCCGCCACCACAGGATGTACATTTGTAAAAACCAATGTACGTAATCTTAGAAATGCAATGTCAGACACTCATCCATACAAGTTGTCCAGGAACAGGACATTGTGAGAAATGCAGATTAAGGATCTTAAGGCTAGAATTAACACTAGAGGGTGGGGGGTGAATAGTGTTTTAAGAAATTTGTTAATCTTTTTGAGTTTATCTAACTTTATTAACAATGTATACACTAATTAGACACAGATATGAACACAGATGCAAATATAAAGTAAAAGCAGTAAAGGAAAGAACACACCGGATTTTATACTGGTTCGGAGTGGTGTAGCTCAGGCCAGGGATGAAGGCATAGGTCGTACGCGACTTATGGAAGGAGCTATGAGTCGTGACCGACTCAAGGAAGCAGAAGACATAAGCGTAAGTCGTGACCGACTTAACATGATGGGAGACTTAAGTCGCATAGGTCGTACGCGACTTATGGAAGGAGCTATGAGTTGTGACCGACTCAAGGAAGCATAAGACATAAGCGTAAGTCGTGACCGACTTAACATGATGGGAGACTTAAGTCGTGACCGATTTAAGAGAGTGGAAGACCTAACTCGTGGAGAGGTGCTGATTATCAAAGATCTTAAGTCGCCAGGAAGACCTACCGGGTTACTCAGTGAGAAGGCAAAGCAAACTGATGACGAGATAGGTCGTAAACGACTTAACGAGCCAAGTGATAAATCGGAGACGAGTTACGACCTAAAGAAGACCTACCATAGGTCGCCGAAGTTTAACTCGTGAAGTCCTTAAGTCGTAAGTCGCGCAAAGATGGAAACCGTTGATTCTTCTGCCGAGTTAATCTTTGCCATTGGTTTCCTTAAGTCGTTAATCTGGGATGCCGCATGTTTTTATGTCGCTGAAGCTTGTTGCCGTTGATTCTTCTGCCGAGTTAATCTCTGCCGCTGATGGAAGCTAGAGCTGTTGATAAGTCGTTACTGACTTATAGTAAGTCATAAGTCGGCATGTGCTTAAGTCGACAATTCGTAAGTCGTTCTGTACATATGTCTTGAGTCGTATGTTTTTTAGGTCGTACTTTTGTAAGTCTTAGGTCGTCTTTTGTGAGTCGTAAGTCGGCAGGGCTTGTATTGTGTTGTAATTTTTAAGTCGTATGTCGTCTGTATTTCTTGAGTCGTACGTGATAAGTCGGTTCCGACTTAGGAGTTGTGCATATTTTGTACTGCGTGAGTTGTAGCCTATAAATAGGCAAGTTGGATCATTTGTAATGGTTGTTGATTTTTGAATAAAATTCTCTTTTGTTAGCTTTGTGCTTTCATTCAAATTGGTAGTTGAGTGTAATCTCCTATCTCCTCTTTCGGATAATCGAGTGCGCTCGATTCAACGATTGCAGAAGCCGATTCGCGGAATCAAGTGCGCTTGATCAACGCTCGAAGAATTGAAGTTCTCTCCTCACGGTATCGTGCGCGATCAACGTGTCAGAGATAGCTAGAATTCGGCATCTTCGGATCAACGAATTTGGGCATTTCAGTATCTTCCAATCCACCGATTACTACATTCATCGATCTACATTGTTTTTGTAATATCCGCTGCGTCATTTGGTATCGGAGCCTATTCTAGCCAATCATAGCTAGATCGAGACTTGGAGCCTAATCATTTTAGAGTTTTGAAGCAATCAAGTCAAGGACGAAGTAGTTAAAGTTGTTTGAAGAAATTTTTTGAAGTTTGAATTTGTTGAATTTGTGGAGTTTCAAGTATGCCGCCGAGAAGAGCTAATCGTCACCAAAACGTTGAAGCTTTGTATCGAAGAGAAGAAGCTGATGAGATGGAGCAAAGAATCAATGAAAACTTTAGTGAAAAGCTTAACGAAGGAATTGGACGATTAGAGAAGATGATGTTAGAAATGAATCAAAATCGGAGAAGGCTTTCACCTGAATCTAACCATGGGGGAAGTAGAGTCTCGCCACATGCCAATCGAGACAGAAGTGTTGACGATGATCAAAGGCGTAGGAGGCACGTGGATGATCGTGAACGGAGGAATGTAGATAGAAGGGATGATGGTGGTAGGCGTGATGGTAGTAGAGATGTGGGTGGACGAGATAGACAATGATATACATCTGATTTTGAAGAGGAGTACGATGGTGGTAGTGTTCGAGGGCAAGGAAGAAATTACTCTGAGTATGATCACAAGTGGGAGTCGGGGATGAAGACTGAAATTCCTGAATTCAAAGGAGGTATGCAAGCAGAGGAGTTTCTAGATTGGGTGGCTAATGTTGAGGAGATTTTTGACTTCAAAGAAGTTCCAGAACATCGTAGAGTAAAGTTGGTTGCTACAAGGTTGAGGGGTAGAGCTTTGGCATGGTGGCAGCAAACCAAACTTACACGTGAACGAATGGGGAAGTCAAAAGTTGAGTCTTGGGAGAAGATGAAGAAAATGATGAAAGCCACATTCTTACCTTATAACTATCAGTCGCTTATGTATCAGAGATTGCAAAACTTGAGACAAGGAACGAAATCTGTGAATGACTATGCTGACGAATTTTATCAACTGATAGCAAGGAATGATATTATGGAGACAGAAGAACAGCTGACATCTAGATTCATTGGGGGATTGCGAATGCAGATTCAGGATATGGTTAACATGTTTGATCCCAGATCTGTAGCGGAAGCACATCAGAAGGCATTGGCTTGGGAAAAACAGGGTAGACGAGGAAGTGGTGTGTTTACTAATTCCAACAATCAAGTGAAGGGTGTTGGTGGGAGTTCTAATATTTCTAAACCTATCAGTAGACCAGTAGTGAAGGAGGCTGAGAAGACAAAAGTCAATAATGGTTTCAAGTGTTATAATTGCCAAGAAATGGGCCACAAAAGTAGCGAATTTCCAAAGCCGAAGAAGAGAGCTATGATAGCAGAGGTTGAGGATGAGGATGAAGAAGCTGAATGTTCCAATTCACCACCTGATGAGGAGGAAGAAGAAGTGACGGGAGACGAAGGTTACAATCTAATGATGAAGAGGTCTTGTTTAACACCAAAGCAAGAGGAGGATTGTAGTTGGTTAAGGGTCAATATTTTTCAGTCAACATGTACCATTCTGGGGAAGGTTTGCAAATTTGTTATTGATGCTGGAAGCTGTGATAATATAATTTCTTCAGAAGCTGTGAGAAAGTTGGCGTTGAAGACTGAGAAACATCCGAAACCATACAAGCTAGCTTGGTTGAGGAAAGGCGGGGAGGTGAAGGTTGGATGAAGGGCGCGTGTGAAGTTTTCAATTGGGAAGAAATATAAGGACGAAATCTGGTGCGATGTGGTAGATATGGATGTCTGTCATTTGTTGCTGGGGAGACCGTGGCAATATGATAGGGCGGTGCAACATGATGGGCGTACCAACAGTTACAGTTTCATGTTTGAAGGCACAAAGATTACTCTAGTTCCAAAGAAGCGACAACAGGAGGAAAACAAGTTGGAGGAGATTGAAGAGCTTATAACTTTGTTATCTTTGAAGGAGTTTGTGAAGGAAGTAGAGGAGGAGCCTGAAGTGTTTTTGTTGATTGGGCGAGAAAGCAGTGAAGAGGTTGAAATACCAGAATAAGTAAAACCAGTTTTGAAAGAATTTGACGATGTATTTCCAGAAGAGTTACCAACGGAGTTGCCACCGTTGAGGGATATACAACATCAGATAGATCTTGTTCCAGGTGCTGTGTTGCCACACAGACCGCATTATCGAATGAGTCCGAAGGAACATGAAGTGTGATATCTCAGAATTTCAAGGAGTTTGAATTGTGATAATCTCCTTAATTAAATTAATTAAAATTTGTAAAGTTGATATTTTCAAACCATTTAATAAAGAGATGTTTATAAATATAGATATAAGTAGGTTTTAAAATAGAATTATTATTTTCAGAGTAATGAGTTGTTTATTTAATTTTATATATGTCTGAGTTGATTTTAAATTGGATTTTTAAATTGAATTTGAAATTTGGATTTGAATTTGAAAGATTAAGATATATATCTTTAAAATATTTTGAATAAAATATATGAATAAAGTTTTTATTTAAAATAAGATTTGTCTTATATTATTTTCCTTAAAGAGTTTTATTTATATAAATTTGGAAAGTATTTATTTAATAGTAAATAAATACAAAAGTTTTATATTATCATTTAAAATGGATTAAATATACTATATATGATTTTAGTTAAAATCTAATTGGTTTTTATTTTATTTTCTTTTAAAAGTTTTATTTTTATAAATTAAGAAAAGCATTTATAAAATAAGATATGTATTTATCTAATTAGGAAATAAATATAAAAAGCTTTTAAAATCATTTAAAAATATTTATGCATGTAGTATTACAAGTGTTAATCTATAAACCCCTTAAATAACATGTGTTAACATAATAAACAATGGTTGAGACAAGTGTCATTTCTTTTCTTTATTTTCTTTTTATTTTGATAAATTACCATTTAAACCTATATAAACAATCACCTTCTTGCTTAAATTCTTTTCTCAACTCATTCCTGTAAACATTTCCTTTCCAAAACAATAGCCAAACCTGTTCAACTCTTCAAATAGAAAATCCTCAACAACAATCTGTAAACCAAATTTTTTAAAAACCTGTAATTCATTTACAGATCAAACAAAACAACCTGAAAACATTCTCAAACTCAAATGTAAGCCTGTCATCTTCTTTAAAGCCTGTGGTCTAAAACTCTGTAACCATTATTCTCAAGCCTGTAATCAAATTATCTAGCAAAGTCAATTTCAAAAAAATTCAACCTGAAGCATAGTATATCAAGTAATCAGCAGCAATAAAGCTTCAACCTGCATTAATCAACATCTTAAAGCTTCCAACTTTCCAGTTTCAAAAAGGTCTAAACACTTTCTATTGCGAATTCAAGTTTTGAAGTTCCATCCAGTTTCAAGGTCTCTGCATTTTGGTTAAAAGGTGAGTAAACCTTTATTTTTAAAACAGTTTCAAAATCTGAGAATAAACTTAAATGTTGTGATGAATGTTTATACTAATATGGTTTGCATATGATTTTATCTGTGAATGCATGCTTGTATAAATAAAATGCCTGTGTATTGTCTGAATATATATATACATAGATATGCTCTGTTATTTAATGTGAGTAAACTAAGCATAAAATAGTTTTAAATTATATATATAAGATAAATGTTCGAAGTGAAATTGTGATGCATGTTTGAAAATGGGTATGCATGTTTGTTTAGATCTGAATGCATGTTTATATGAATGGAGATACTGTGTGTCTGTCTGAATATATCAGTGATCACCTCTGTTTTAATTTTCACAGTTTAAAATTTAGATTTAAATTCAATTCTTCTCATCTAATCTCTGTTAGGCTTAGGGATTCAAACAAATTATGTTTGTTTAAACCTAAACTAAGTTTAAAAATATATTTAAGTAAAACGAGTTTGAATATTATCTGGAAAATGGGAAAGACAGTGAAAACTGTGAAAACATGTTAAATTCAAATATCACAATTCTTTGATTCTCTTATATAATCTCAATCACCATCAAAAATCATGATTTTTAAAAGTTAAAACAAGATTTCTAGATTGGTATAGAGTGAGGGATTCGAGGTTGATTAGAAATTGGGTTTTGGGAAATTGTTGGTGATCGGAGGGTGGTGAGGTCTCGAGTTCACTACTGGAGGTAGCTGGTAAGTTGGCGAGTTTGGGAAAAATAGTGGAAGAGGCTATCAATCATCGTGGCGTTGAAATTTGGATAGAGTAGGGTTTAACACTAAAAATGGGTCGAGGTCTGGAAGTAGGTTGTCGCGGCGTCTCTGGATTATCGGAGCCCATCGAACTGAGGGGAAAAGATGAAGGGTTGGTCGGCGAATTTGTGGGCAGAGTTTCGTGGTCGCACGTGGTCGGCATCGTCGAGTTCGAAGGGTTTTCAGGCGAGGTGTGGTTCCAAGAGATTGATCAAGTAGCTCGAATTTGAATTCCAGTCGAATTCGACGAACTGGGTGCTGGAGTTGATCGGCGGAGTCAACGGCGATGTGCTGAAGTCGGCGTCGATGGTCGGAGTCACTTCGTTCTGATGTACACGTGCACGTGCACGTTTGGAGCTGGAGATGGTCGATAGTTTGGGAAGATGAAGTTTTTCCCGGTGTTGTGCTCGTACGATTTGAAGTACGACTCGAAGGAGAGGAGAAGCGTAAATGCACAGGGGTTACTCGGGGAATCGAGCAGATTGCTCGGGTTTGTTTTTGGTTGTCTGGTTTTAAGTTTTCGAAGTTTGACCAGATTTGTTTTAAATCTTAAGTTAATGCAAAACAGTTTTTTTTTAAACGAAAAAGGAAGTTATGTTTTATTAACTTTAATTTATCAAGTTAAATGTTTATTTATTTTAAACCTTAATTAATGATTTAATTAAGAAAAGTTAGTTATTAAGATAAGATGTTTTAAATGATAATTAAGGCATTACTAAGATAGTGTTTTATCTTAAGATAATTAAAGTTTTAATGTCTTGATATTAATTAAGTTAATTAAGAAAATTAGGTATAATTAATTAATTTAATTAATAATGATTAAGGATTAGTTAAGAAATTAATTAAGAGTAATTAATTTATTTAATTAACTCAATGATTAAGATTGATTTAATAAATGACTAAAGATTAATTAATTTGTAATTAATTAATTAAGTAATTAAAGGTTGATTAATTTGTATTTAAGATGTACTTAATTAAGTTTATTAATTAATAATTAGGTTTTATTAATTAATAAATATGAAATAATTAATCTATAAAGATTAATTAAAGGTTAATTAACTGTTATTAAGAATTGATTAACTAATAATTAAGGATTAATTAATTTATTATTAAGTTTTATTAATTGATAATTAAGGTTTATTAATTAATAATTAAAAGAATAATTAATCTGTAATTAAAGATTAATTAATTGGTTTAAAGAGTAATTAAAGAATGAATTACTCATCTATGATTTATGAGATGGATGTGATTAAGTAAAGGAAATTTATTTATTAATTAATTAAAGATAGTCAATTGGAAATTAATTAAGTATAATTACTTAATGAGATTTGATAAGTGTAATTACTTAGTGTAAGTAATTAATGTGTAATTACTAAATGTAATTAAATAAAAGAGTAATTTCTTAATGAAAGTAATTAAAGAATTTATTACTTAATGTAATTAATTAAAGAATGATTAATTTCTAAATGCAATTAATTAAAGTTAATTAATGAATGTAATTAATTAATATTAATTAATTAATAAGAAGGGTAATTAATTAATGAAAGTAATTAGAGATTAATTAATAAGAGTAATTAAAGTTTAATTATTGTTAATGGTTAAGAATAATTAATTTGTGAAATTAATTTAAGAATAATTACCTTATGTAATTAATGAATAATTAATCAAGGATGATTAATATTTAATGAGTAATTAATTAATTAAAGGTTTGTAATTAATTAACGACTGATTAAGCAAGGTTAGATAATTAATTCTTAAGTAATTAATTTAATTTAAGTTAATTAAATTAATTATAACATAGGGTTAATAATTGTTGCTTATGGATGATTGTTGAGTTGAATATCTAAATTGGATGATATCTATTTAATGATATGCTGTGATATTCTGTGATATGATATTGGATATATCTGTGATAAATGTGTGATATTTATCTATGTTAAATGCTGTGTGAATTCAAGTATTGAATTGAATTGTTTAAACCTTTAAAACAACTTGGCCTTAAAAGATACGCTTTGGATTTCGATGAGACCGGGATCGGGTTTCCGTATACCGGATTTCCAGGTCTGGAGACCCGAATACCACATCGATCCAAATTAACGATAGGCCGTGAATCAAGTGAAGATGAAGATTCAGAGTGCAAGGGTTATTGTCGTTAACTCTGAGGGTGATTCCAAAACGAGTGTAACGAGATAATGCCTTCGGTTTCGTTCGAACCCGGAACGAACTTGTATGGATTGAATGCTTTCAGCACATCGTCAGGTGGACGATGAGCATTCTAAGTGATGTGTTCTGATTAAAGGTAATCGTGACCTCAAGCCTCATCAACCGGGAATGGCTAAAACAGGGGAGGTGCAGCAAGGTTAGTGGGTAGCACCCAAGTAGTATAAGATTCCCCTGTCTAGAGGTCCCTTCTTTTTATTCGGCTTTGTGGGCGGTTGCTAGCTACAACCGCGGGGTTTCTTATGCGGGAATTATCCAGTAAGGGATGTTCCGACTTTGTGTTGCAGGGGAGCGGGCGTACTCCTCGGTACGTTGATCTAGGCCACGTACTGTGACGGGCGGTACCCCAGTAGCCCTGCCATTGTATGGAATCCAAAATCCAATAAGTGCCGTACGTTTTAGTTGTGCCCAACTATGTTGGAACGTGAGATGTAAGCATTCCAGCTATTTCTGTATTTTACTTGAAAACCCTAGACCCTATTATAATATAACTGGATTTCCTATCAAATGTTTTGGTTAGCGTAAGGTAAAAACTTACCCATATTTATGTGTGGGGAGTCTTACGTGATACCTTTGTTTTCAAAAGGTTTTGAAGTTAAGTAATCTAAACCGTTTACTCACACCAGACCCATGTCTGACCCAAGTGTTTATTTTCTGTTTTATAAACTCTTGGGTACTCAAATTTTTACGAGTAGCCAAGGGATTCAGGTTTGCTTTGACGAATTCTGAAGGAGCAATGGAGCAGGAGGCTTCAGCGTGTAGATATCTGTATTTCCGCTGTGTTGATCTCTGAGTCGTTTGTTTAAGTTGTATTTTGAGTTGTAATAACTAGATAGGTGTTTATAACTGTCTAGTATGTGTTGTATAAAGCTGTGTATCTCTGATGTATATGATACAATGTAATATCTTATTTGATTAATATAATTTATTCGTTCCGCTGTTTAGATTCTGATATTGATTCTTCTTTCTTCTCTATCTTTTCTCTTTTCTATCCCTTTCTTTCTTCAAGATGATACGACTTTTTGTGGAGAAAAAGTCGGGTCGTCACAGTTGGTATCAGAGCATTAGGTTGAGTGAATACCTAGGCTCTGGAATGGTGTCTATCCTGAGAGAGCGTATTTGTAATTTTTATATAACTATAAATACATATTTCTACCTATCTATTGGGTTACCTGTTCGGGTTTTCCAATATGAGTTATAAAGGTAGATATGGTGGTGGTGTGTGTAACACGACTACCTATGGTTGAAGTCTGAGTAACTCAGGAAGGAGTAGTTGTGTGATGAAACGCAGTGACTATGGAGGTCTTCGAAAACGTTTTCTTTTGGAGCGAGTTTAAGGAAGTGTGTCTGCTTCGGTGTTGTGGCTGAGTTCAGCAGGGTCTTTTCTGTTTGGTTTGGAGTCCGAGTTTCTCGAAGAAGCTTTGGATAGGAAGTCTTGGCATCTGGGTCAGCAGTGCAGCTCGGAGTGTTTCGTGTGCCGGCAGGAAGATCTTTTGGCTTAGCAGTTTTCTAGAGGTGGAGTTCAGAAGCTGCAGAGTGGATCCATTTCTTCGATGGATTGGTTAAATAGCATAAGCTGTTCTGATTGGTAAAGAGAGAATAGTATTCCTTGGGAATTAGGCTGGGTGGATCACAAAAGTGACTTGCGATAGTTGAGTATTCTTTTGAGTTATCTGAGATTTTCCGGATGTCTTCAGGGAAGTCAGAAGTTTGTCTGCATTTGAGATTGAGTTATGTATCGACTTAATTTCAGGAGTAGTATCGGTAGTTCAGCTAGGTAGAAGGATGTCTCCTAGAGAAAGGATTTGGTGAAGCAGCTCAGTATTTCATGGAATATCTGAGTTTTATTGTATGGATCTGTTGAACCATATTTCCAGGATGTGTTGTCTAGTTTGTGCTCGAGTTCATCGACGACATTCTCATCTACTCCAGATCAGAGTTGTGCAGCGGAAGCAAGATGGTAGCTGGAAGAACCTGGAAGTTGCAGTGTTTGGATTAAGAGTTTCTACAGGAAATTTTCTGGATCTGAAGGTTAGATTGGTGAGTGCATCTGTTTTATCTTTTCCGAATAGGAGAAGTAAGTTGTAATCTACTGATGATGGTGGAGTAGAGTTGTGTTCTGGATTTTGGGTAGATCTTGAGAAGATCATTTTGTTGGATTATTTTGATTCAGTTTATTTCAAGGAGCATCAGCGAAGGTTGAGCTGATCAGAATGGAGGTAGGCAGCCCGAAATCGTCAGAATTCGGATAAGAAACGGAGGAATTTGGAATTCGAAGTTGGAAACTTCGTTGTTGTTGAGGTTTTCTCCAGCAAAAAGGGAGTAATAAGAATTGGGTAAGATTAGGAGTTAGCTCTGAGGTATATTGGATTCTTCTTGAGTTTTGTAAGGATCAGTGTTTGGATTAGAAGGTTTGAATTGCCAGTTTGGATAACTGGGATTCGGTGTATCTCGCGTTTCTCTGAGGGAGTACGTGTTTGATCTATCTCTGGTTTTGGAACCAGTAGTTCGGGAAGTTTTGGTAATTGAGTTGATCTTGTCTGTGGACTGATATCTTGTTCAGATTATAGATATAGATGAGTAGGAGCTCTGTAGCTTAGTAGTGTAGCTAGTTTGGTTGCAGTAGAGCGAGTATCCTGGTATCTGTACCTGGGAAACTCGAGGATTTTAGGAAGCTTATCCGGGATCTGTGTCCGGATAGCTAAAATTGTTTGTTTGATTGAATTGTTTGTTTGGATGAAATTGGTTGTTTGTTTGTGTTGGCTGATATGTATGCTAAAATTGTTTGAAAATTTTTGAAATAAAATAAAAACTTTGGACTATCTTTTGTTTTAAATTTCGAGGACGAAATTCTTTTAAGGGGGGAGGAATGTGATATCTCGGAATTTCAAGGAGTTTGAATTGTGATAATCTCCTTAATTAAATTAATTAAAATTCGTAAAGTTGATATTTTCAAACCATTTAATAAAGAGATGTTTATAAATATAGATATAAGTAGGTTTTAAAATAGAATTATTATTTTCAGAGTAATGAGTTGTTTATTTAATTTTATATATGTCTGAGTTGATTTTAAATTGGATTTTTAAATTGAATTTGAAATTTGGATTTGAATTTGAAAGATTAAGATATATATCTTTAAAATATTTTGAATAAAATATATGAATAAAGTTTTTATTTAAAATAGGATTTGTCTTATATTATTTTCCTTAAAGAGTTTTATTTATATAAATTTGGAAAGTATTTATTTAATAGTAAATAAATACAAAAGTTTTATATTATCATTTAAAATGGATTAAATATACTATATATGATTTTAGTTAAAATCTAATTGGTTTTTATTTTATTTTCTTTTAAAAGTTTTATTTTTATAAATTAAGAAAAGCATTTATAAAATAAGATATGTATTTATCTAATTAGGAAATAAATATAAAAAGCTTTTAAAATCATTTAAAAATATTTATGCATGTAGTATTACAAGTGTTAATCTATAAACCCCTTAAATAACATGTGTTAACATAATAAACAATGGTTGAGACAAGTGTCATTTCTTTTCTTTATTTTCTTTTTATTTTGATAAATTACCATTTAAACCTATATAAACAATCACCTTCTTGCTTAAATTCTTTTCTCAACTCATTCCTGTAAACATTTCCTTTCCAAAACAATAGCCAAACCTGTTCAACTCTTCAAATAGAAAATCCTCAACAACAATCTGTAAACCAAATTTTTTAAAAACCTGTAATTCATTTACAGATCAAACAAAACAACCTGAAAACATTCTCAAACTCAAATGTAAGCCTGTCATCTTCTTTAAAGCCTGTGGTCTAAAACTCTGTAACCATTATTCTCAAGCCTGTAATCAAATTATCTAGCAAAGTCAATTTCAAAAAAATTCAACCTGAAGCATAGTATATCAAGTAATCAGCAGCAATAAAGCTTCAACCTGCATTAATCAACATCTTAAAGCTTCCAACTTTCCAGTTTCAAAAAGGTCTAAACACTTTCTATTGCGAATTCAAGTTTTGAAGTTCCATCCAGTTTCAAGGTCTCTGCATTTTGGTTAAAAGGTGAGTAAACCTTTATTTTTAAAACAGTTTCAAAATCTGAGAATAAACTTAAATGTTGTGATGAATGTTTATACTAATATGGTTTGCATATGATTTTATCTGTGAATGCATGCTTGTATAAATAAAATGCCTGTGTATTGTCTGAATATATATATACATAGATATGCTCTGTTATTTAATGTGAGTAAACTAAGCATAAAATAGTTTTAAATTATATATATAAGATAAATGTTCGAAGTGAAATTGTGATGCATGTTTGAAAATGGGTATGCATGTTTGTTTAGATCTGAATGCATGTTTATATGAATGGAGATACTGTGTGTCTGTCTGAATATATCAGTGATCACCTCTGTTTTAATTTTCACAGTTTAAAATTTAGATTTAAATTCAATTCTTCTCATCTAATCTCTGTTAGGCTTAGGGATTCAAACAAATTATGTTTGTTTAAACCTAAACTAAATTTAAAAATATATTTAAGTAAAACGAGTTTGAATATTATCTGGAAAATGGGAAAGACAGTGAAAACTGTGAAAACATGTTAAATTCAAATATCACAATTCTTTGATTCTCTTATATAATCTCAATCACCATCAAAAATCATGATTTTTAAAAGTTAAAACAAGATTTCTAGATTGGTATAGAGTGAGGGATTCGAGGTTGATTAGAAATTGGGTTTTGGGAAATTGTTGGTGATCGGAGGGTGGTGAGGTCTCGAGTTCACTACTGGAGGTAGCTGGTAAGTTGGCGAGTTTGGGAAAAATAGTGGAAGAGGCTATCAATCATCGTGGCGTTGGAATTTGGATAGAGTAGGGTTTAACACTAAAAATGGGTCGAGGTCTGGAAGTAGGTTGTCGCGGCGTCTCTGGATTATCGGAGCCCATCGAACTGAGGGGAAAAGATGAAGGGTTGGTCGGCGAATTTGTGGGCAGAGTTTCGTGGTCGCACGTGGTCGGCATCGTCGAGTTCGAAGGGTTTTCAGGCGAGGTGTGGTTCCAAGAGATTGATCAAGTAGCTCGAATTTGAATTCCAGTCGAATTCGACGAACTGGGTGCTGGAGTTGATCGGCGGAGTCAACGGCGATGTGCTGAAGTCGGCGTCGATGGTCGGAGTCACTTCGTTCTGATGTACACGTGCACGTGCACGTTTGGAGCTGGAGATGGTCGATAGTTTGGGAAGATGAAGTTTTTCCCGGTGTTGTGCTCGTACGATTTGAAGTACGACTCGAAGGAGAGGAGAAGCGTAAATGCACAGGGGTTACTCGGGGAATCGAGCAGATTGCTCGGGTTTGTTTTTGGTTGTCTGGTTTTAAGTTTTCGAAGTTTGACCAGATTTGTTTTAAATCTTAAGTTAATGCAAAACAGTTTTTTTTTTAAACGAAAAAGGAAGTTATGTTTTATTAACTTTAATTTATCAAGTTAAATGTTTATTTATTTTAAACCTTAATTAATGATTTAATTAAGAAAAGTTAGTTATTAAGATAAGATGTTTTAAATGATAATTAAGGCATTACTAAGATAGTGTTTTATCTTAAGATAATTAAAGTTTTAATGTCTTGATATTAATTAAGTTAATTAAGAAAATTAGGTATAATTAATTAATTTAATTAATAATGATTAAGGATTAGTTAAGAAATTAATTAAGAGTAATTAATTTATTTAATTAACTCAATGATTAAGATTGATTTAATAAATGACTAAAGATTAATTAATTTGTAATTAATTAATTAAGTAATTAAAGGTTGATTAATTTGTATTTAAGATGTACTTAATTAAGTTTATTAATTAATAATTAGGTTTTATTAATTAATAAATATGAAATAATTAATCTATAAAGATTAATTAAAGGTTAATTAACTGTTATTAAGAATTGATTAACTAATAATTAAGGATTAATTAATTTATTATTAAGTTTTATTAATTGATAATTAAGGTTTATTAATTAATAATTAAAAGAATAATTAATCTGTAATTAAAGATTAATTAATTGGTTTAAAGAGTAATTAAAGAATGAATTACTCAGCTATGATTTATGAGATGGATGTGATTAAGTAAAGGAAATTAATTTATTAATTAATTAAAGATAGTCAATTGGAAATTAATTAAGTATAATTACTTAATGAGATTTGATAAGTGTAATTACTTAGTGTAAGTAATTAATGTGTAATTACTAAATGTAATTAAATAAAAGAGTAATTTCTTAATGAAAGTAATTAAAGAATTTATTACTTAATGTAATTAATTAAAGAATGATTAATTTCTAAATGCAATTAATTAAAGTTAATTAATGAATGTAATTAATTAATATTAATTAATTAATAAGAAGGGTAATTAATTAATGAAAGTAATTAGAGATTAATTAATAAGAGTAATTAAAGTTTAATTATTGTTAATGGTTAAGAATAATTAATTTGTGAAATTAATTTAAGAATAATTACCTTATGTAATTAATGAATAATTAATCAAGGATGATTAATATTTAATGAGTAATTAATTAATTAAAGGTTTGTAATTAATTAATGACTGATTAAGCAAGGTTAGATAATTAATTCTTAAGTAATTAATTTAATTTAAGTTAATTAAATTAATTATAACATAGGGTTAATAATTGTTGCTTATGGATGATTGTTGAGTTGAATATCTAAATTGGATGATATCTATTGAATGATATGCTGTGATATTCTGTGATATGATATTGGATATATCTGTGATAAATGTGTGATATTTATCTATGTTAAATGCTGTGTGAATTCAAGTATTGAATTGAATTGTTTAAACCTTTAAAACAACTTGGCCTTAAAAGATACGCTTTGGATTTCGATGAGACCGGGATCGGGTTTCCGTATACCGGATTTCCAGGTCTGGAGACCCGAATACCACATCGATCCAAATTAACGATAGGTCGTGAATCAAGTGAAGATGAAGATTCAGAGTGCAAGGGTTATTGTCGTTAACTCTGAGGGTGATTCCAAAACGAGTGTAACGAGATAATGCCTTCGGTTTCGTTCGAACCCGGAACGAACTTGTATGGATTGAATGCTTTCAGCACATCGTCAGGTGGACGATGAGCATTCTAAGTGATGTGTTCTGATTAAAGGTAATCGTGACCTCAAGCCTCATCAACCGGGAATGGCTAAAACAGGGGAGGTGCAGCAAGGTTAGTGGGTAGCACCCAAGTAGTATAAGATTCCCCTGTCTAGAGGTCCCTTCTTTTTATTCGGCTTTGTGGGCGGTTGCTAGCTACAACCGCGGGGTTTCTTATGCGGGAATTATCCAGTAAGGGATGTTCCGACTTTGTGTTGCAGGGGAGCGGGCGTACTCCTCGGTACGTTGATCTAGGCCACGTACTGTGACGGGCGGTACCCCAGTAGCCCTGCCATTGTATGGAATCCAAAATCCAATAAGTGCCGTACGTTTTAGTTGTGCCCAACTATGTTGGAACGTGAGATGTAAGCATTCCAGCTATTTCTGTATTTTACTTGAAAACCCTAGACCCTATTATAATATAACTGGATTTCCTATCAAATGTTTTGGTTAGCGTAAGGTAAAAACTTACCCATATTTATGTGTGGGGAGTCTTACGTGATACCTTTGTTTTCAATAGGTTTTGAAGTTAAGTAATCTAAACCGTTTACTCACACCAGACCCATGTCTGACCCAAGTGTTTATTTTCTGTTTTATAAACTCTTGGGTACTCAAATTTTTACGAGTAGCCAAGGGATTCAGGTTTGCTTTGACGAATTCTGAAGGAGCAATGGAGCAGGAGGCTTCAGCGTGTAGATATCTGTATTTCCGCTGTGTTGATCTCTGAGTCGTTTGTTTAAGTTGTATTTTGAGTTGTAATAACTAGATAGGTGTTTATAACTGTCTAGTATGTGTTGTATAAAGCTGTGTATCTCTGATGTATATGATACAATGTAATATCTTATTTGATTAATATAATTTATTCGTTCCGCTGTTTAGATTCTGATATTGATTCTTCTTTCTTCTCTATCTTTTCTCTTTTCTATCCCTTTCTTTCTTCAAGATGATACGACTTTTTGTGGAGAAAAAGTCGGGTCGTCACATGAAGAGTTGCGGAGGCAGGTAGAGGAATTGCTTGAACAGGGGCGTGTGCAGGAGAGTTTAAGTCCTTGTGCTATACCAGCTTTATTGGTACCCAAAAAGGATGGAACGTGGAGGATGTGCACTAACAGTCGAGCATTGAATAAGATTACTGTGAGATATAGATTTCCAATGCCAAGGTTGGATGACTTGTTAGATCAAATAAGCGGAGCTACTATCTTTTCGAAGATTGATTTGAAGAGCGGATATCATCAAATTCGTATCAGACCAGGAGATGAGTGGAAGACTGCTTTTAAAACCAGGGAGGGTCTATACGAATGGTTGGTTATGCCATTTGGCTTATCAAATGCACCAAGTACTTTCATGAGGGTGATGAATTAGATTTTTAGACCATTCATTGGGAAGTTTGTGGTGGTGTATTTCGATGATATTCTGATTTACAGTGGGAGTCCAGAGAAACATTTGAATCATCTGAGAGAAGTGTTAATGGTACTGCGACAAGAACAATTTTATGCTGCAACGAAGAAATGCGTGTTCATGACGCATAATGTTTTGTTTCTGGGGTATGTTGTGTCGGAAGAAGGAATACAGGTTGACCAAAGTAAAGTCGAAGCTATCAGAGATTGGCCGCAACCCAAGACGATAACGGAAGTTCGTAGTTTTCATGGGTTGGCTTCATTTTATCGGAGGTTTATTCCACACTTTAGTAGTGTGATGGCGCCGGTTACAGATTGTATGAAGGGTAAACAGTTTTCATGGTCGGAGGAAGCAGGGGATGCTTTTGGGAAGATCAAGGAGTTGCTGACGTCTGCACCAATTCTTGCATTACCAGATTTTCAGTTGTTGTTTGAGCTACACACTGATGCATCCAAGGTTGGGATTGGAGGAGTATTGAGTCAGAGGGGACGTCCAATTGCATACTTTAGCGAGAAGTTATCAGGAGCAAAGATGAGATACAGTACATATGATGTGGAATTTTATGCTGTTGTGCAATCTATTAAACACTGGAGACACTATCTATTTCAGAAAGAGTTTGTTCTTTACACTGATCACGAGGCATTGAAGCATTTACAAGGGCAAGACAAGATTTCAGCGAGACATGCATCGTGGATTGCATATCTGCAACAGTTTACTTTTGTTGTTAAACACAAGTCAGGGGTGACGAATCGAGTGGCTGATGCTTTGAGTAGGAGGAGTCATTTATTGAATACACTGAAAGTTGAGGTGACAGGGTTTGATGTATTACCGGAACTATTTGTCGAAGATCCTTACTTTGCGAAGCTTGTGGATAAAGTCAAGGAGGGAAAGTCGGATGATTTTATGATGGTGGACGGTTTTTTGTTCAAGGGAAATCGATTGTGCATACCTGATTGTAGTTTGAGAATGAAGATTGTAAAAGAGCTACATGAAGAAGGACATGTTGGGAGAGACCGTACATTACAGTTGATTTCACAGTCTTACTTTTGGCCATCGATGAGGAAAGAAGTAGAGAGGTTTGTGGAGCGTTGTCATATTTGTCAGGTTTCGAAAGGAACTGCGACTAATGCTGGTTTATATATGCCGTTACCTGTACCAACTAAACCGTGGGTTGATGTGAGTATGGACTTTGTGTTGGGGTTGCCGAGAACGCAGCGTGGTAATGATTCCATTTATGTGGTGGTTGATCGATTTTCGAAAATGGCACATTTTATTGCTTGTAAGAAGACGGCGGATGCTGTTCATGTTGCTCAATTGTTTTTCAAGGAGATCTATCGACTTCATGGATTGCCAGAATCTATTGTGTCGGATAGAGATACTCGATTTCTGAGTCACTTTTGGTTGAGTTTGTGGAAAATGGTGGGAACGAAGCTGAAGTTTAGTAGTGCTTATCATCCGCAAACGGATGGACAGACCGAGGTTGTGAATAGATCATTGGGAAATTTGCTAAGGTGTCTTGTACAAGATAATCTGAAGAGTTGGGATGTGAAGTTATGCCAGGCAGAATTTGCTCATAATCATGCGGTAAATCGTAGCACAGGGTTCAGTCCATTTCAGATAGTATATTCAAGCTTACCGAAGGGTCCGTTGGATTTAACGGTAGTGCCACAATCAAAGAAGACAGTTAAGAAAGCTGCTGATTTTGTTGAAGGATTGGCAAAATGTCACAAAATCGTTCAGGAACGATTGGAGAAAGCAAATGAGAAGTATAAACAATCTGCAGATTTGAAACGAAGAAGTGTTAACTTTAATGAAGGTGATTTAGTTTATGCAGTGTTAACAAAAGATCATTTTCCAATAGGCGCTTATAACAAGTTGAAAGCCAGGAAAATTGGTCCGGTGGAAGTCGTGAAACGAATTAATGAAAATGCTTATAAATTGAAGCTGCCAGAGGGTGTGTACACGTCGGATGTATTCAATGTTAAACATCTTGTACCATATCATGGGGATGAACGAACTAATGTGGAAGAATTTACAAATTCGAGGTCGAATTTCTCTCAACCTGGGGAGGATGGTGTAGCTCAGGCCAGGGATGAAGGCATAGGTCGTACGCGACTTATGGAAGGAGCTATGAGTCGTGACCGACTCAAGGAAGCAGAAGACATAAGCGTAAGTCGTGACCGACTTAACATGATGGGAGACTTAAGTCGCATAGGTCGTACGCGACTTATGGAAGGAGCTATGAGTCGTGACCGACTCAAGGAAGCAGAAGACATAAGCGTAAGTCATGATCGACTTAACATGATGGGAGACTTAAGTCGTGACCGATTTAAGAGAGTGGAAGACCTAACTCGTGGAGAGGTGCTGATTATCAAAGATCTTAAGTCGCCAGGAAGACCTACCGGGTTACTCAATGAGAAGGCAAAGCAAACTGATGACGAGATAGGTCGTAAACGACTTAACGAGCCAAGTGATAAATCGGAGACGAGTTACGACCTAAAGAAGACCTACCATAGGTCGCCGAAGTTTAACTCGTGAAGTCCTTAAGTCGTAAGTCGTGCAAAGATGGAAACCGTTGATTCTTCTGCCGAGTTAATCTCTGCCACTGGTTTCCTTAAGTCGTTAATCTGGGATGCCGCATGTTTTTATGTCGCTGAAGCTTGTTGCCATTAATTCTTCTGCCGAGTTAATCTCTGCCGCAGATGGAAGCTAGAGCTGTTGATAAGTCGTTACCGACTTATAGTAAGTCGTAAGTCGGCATGTGCTTAAGTCGACAATTCGTAAGTCGTTCTGTACATATGTCTTGAGTCGTATGTTTTTTAGGTCGTACTTTTGTAAGTCTTAGGTCGTCTTTTGTGAGTCGTAAGTCGGCAGGGCTTGTATTGTGTTGTAATTTTTAAGTCGTATGTCGTCTGTATTTCTTGAGTCGTACATGATAAGTCGGTTCCGACTTAGGAGTTGTGCATATTTTGTACTGCGTGAGTTGTAGCCTATAAATAGGCAAGTTGGGTCATTTGTAATGGTTTTTGATTTTTGAATAAAATTCTCTTTTGTTAGCTTTGTGCTTTCATTCAAATTGGTAGTTGAGTGTAATCTCCTATCTCCTCTTTCGGATAATCGAGTGCGCTTGATTCAACGATTGCAGAAGCCGATTCCCGGAATCAAGTGCGCTTGATCAACGCTCGAAGAATTGAAGATCTCTCCTCATGGTATCGTGCGCGATCAACGTGTCAGAGATAGCTAGAATTCGGCATCTTCGGATCAACGAATTTGGGCATTTCAGTATCTTCCAATCCACCGATTACTACATTCATCGATCTACATTGTTTTTGTAATATCAGCTGCGTCACGGAGTTACCCTACATTCAGTCCCGCAACACAAGTACGGATTTCCTTTCAACAGCAATTCAACAATTACAACCCTCGGTTTCAAGGCTATGAGGTACACCCTCCAGAATGACAATCCTCTAGGTAGAGATACTTGATTTCCGGGGCAACAAGTTCACCCAATTGATTTCCAAGGCTACAATCACACCTTTTCTCGCTTGATTGATTTCCAAGGCTACAATCACACCTTTTCTCGCTCAATTGATTACAAAAAGTCTATAACTCTGAATAGCACTGAGAACCTTGTAGAGATAGTGATGGAGAATCAAACTAGAAGTAATCGAGTATGATTCGATGTTGATTTCGGCAGAGTAATGGTATGATTTTGTATTAAGAAATGTGGAAGAAGAAGAGGAGTGAAAACCAGAAAAAAGTGATTAAAAATTCATTGAAACTGACCCCTATTTATAGAAAATCAACAGCCATGACCATTCATGAAGAGTTATGGCGAATAGACACTTCTTTTGAAAATTGAATTTGAACTTCAACTGTCACTATATCGACATAGTACCTAGGGGCATGTCGACATCCCTCAGCCAAAAATTGATGTTTTAAATTTCTATAAAAATAATATTTATCTTATATAAAAACTATTTAAAACTTTATAAATATACTTGAATATAGTTGAAATTCATAAGTAAATATAAAGAACAATATATACATAATTTAACTATAATTTTATATTTAAATCTAAGTATAAATATTTAAAAGTTAAATATATTATTTGAAAAGATAGTTTAAAATAAAGATGTTTTGAGGCTAAAATTATTTAAAATCAGGATAGAGAGTTTTGGATCTTTTAAAAGGAAAGTTTTGAAATCATTTTGAAAACAAGATAATTTTGTAAAATCATTTGAATTAAAATTAGTGGATACAAAACAATGTCCCACTAGATTTTCGTAGGTTCCATCCTACTTAGGGTTCCATCCCTTTAACGGGCTCGAAGTGGATTCCATTCCACGAATAAATTGGATATTAAGATGCCAGTGCTTTTCTACGAGTTTTAACAAATATTCCTAATAAAACAAACTTAACCTTGAACTCTTGAACCCTTGATAATCTTGATACTCATGAGTCTTCTATCTCTGTATCTTGAATCTCTATACTGTACCGTCTTCATTTTGATACCTGCATGGTTAGATCCTGCAAATACATATATATCTAAACTTGTAATATTAGTATTTATATTTTATAATCTATTCTAAGGTTGTTGTCATCAAAACCATCATCTCATGGACTAACAATCTCCCCCTTTTTTATGATAACAACCTTTGTTTATAAAATATTCCTTCTATCCTAATAACTCCCCCTAAAACTAACAACTCCCCCTTAATCTATGCCTAACTACCCTATTTTATACTTCTCCCCCTTTGTCATCAACAAAAAATTTACTCCTCCTTACTCTTGGACTTTAGTACCTGCATTGATAAACTATAAAACGGAATATATAATATATAGATTAAGAAATAATGATACTTATGAGCATAATAACTTAATTAAAGACTATATTCATTTCAGTGTATATATATATGTTTCACACACCAATCTTCAAACCAAATAAAATCAATCCACACAAAGTATCAATTCAAACCTAATTAAATCAAACAAATTAATTCAGACAAATCAAAGAAAGAAAGAAAATTTAAACGTTACGAGGAACATCAAACCATCCTTCTTCTCCAAAGATAGGGTCTTGTTTGATGGCATCCCAATTTTCGTTATCAACAGATAGAGAAACTGGAGGATGTGCTTCATTATTATCCTTGTGCAGGGAGGAGATCATCCAACGAATTGCATCGAAGTGTCTCTCTTGTTCCTTGACCATCTGCATTTGACTCAATTCTAAGTGACGCTGATTACGGAGGATGATAGAGAGAATATTCTTGAATGAATTGAGTGTTTCTTCAAGTTTTTCAGATAGATTGTGAATAGGATTGGCCATAATTGAATTAGAGAAAGAAATGAAGGATATAGATAATGAGAAATAAATTTCAGTGAAGATTTCTGGAAGAAAAAGTTATATATAGGAGTAGAAATTCGTTTGAAATGAATAGACATTTGGTAGTTATTCAAATTTCAAATTCAAAATCAATAATCACTTCTGACCAGTACATGTCGACATGGTCAAGGGGGGTATGTCGACATACTTCAGTGAAAATTTATGACAACTTTGATTTTGTGAATAATTGTGTATATGTATATATTTATATAATATACTAACATTTATTCTAGAGATAAGATAAGATAGATAACAGAAAGGAAATTTCATTTCATTACGATAATACAAAGATTAAGCATAATGAACTACACGAACATTCGAAATAAAACAAACTAAGACAAATACAATAAGATACTAAAAGATAAAACTAGTTAGAAGATGAGGATGATGAAGATAGTCCAAGTTTCTTGCTGACTTTTGAAAAGAACTTGTTCATCTTCGAAGACATGTTATCCAACTTATTACTAACAAATCGGTTTAAAATCCGTTGATTCTCCACAATTATCTTTTGGTTTTTGAGAAGGGTTTTGTTGGATGGATTGGAAGGATATTCAATACTTTCTAAGGATCTTTCACCTTCTTCTTCTTCTTCTATTTCCATTTCATCCCTTTCTTCTTCTTCTTCCTCTTCCTCTTCCATTTCTTCATGAGCCAAACGCTCTTCCTTTTCGGTAAGAGTCTCATAAGGTTGAAAAACATATGGGATTTTCATGAGAGAAATGTTTGAGATATTAAAAACTTTTCTAGAGACAAATTCTTCACCTTTGAAATCCACTCCAAAATAGTTGAAAATCCGAGTAAGGTAAATTCTATGATATAAAGTGTTTTCTCCCATTTCAAAATTATTAGGACGAAGTTCATTCAAAATAACTTGCGCCCAATTGATATCATAATTTCCGAAAATAGCAAAAAGTGCTTTGCACACTTTTGAAGTGGGATTGTTAAATTTCCCGATCTTGAGGTCAAAGTATGTTGTAAGAGAAGATTGACAATTCTTGCTTTAGGTCGAAAGTTTCGGTTTTTAAATTCAAAGTTTTCATCTCCTTCAAAAATATGATGAGATGTCTCACGATCATGTTCATCGATTTTAAAACTAGAAAGATCCATTCCCGTGCTTTTGCAATTAAGAATGGTACCCAAAAGATCACAATTCAAAACAATTTGAGTGCCTTTGACACTACTCCAAATTTCATTCTCATTTCCATTATAAAAACCACGGTTTAAATTAGCATAGAAGATTTTGACAAGATTAGGATAGCAAACAAAATCATTTTGAGAAGAGTCAATAAGACTTAAAACACCATTGTTTGCAAAAAGAGAATCAATTTCATAAGAAAAAAAATCTTGAAAAATAGCAAATTTTCCGGGATGGACTTTGGCATAATTAGCATAATTGATGTATGCTTTAATTGCCTCCGGATCATTGAATAATTGCTCTTTGATTTTTCTGGAAATTCTCATTATTGAGGGGTTGCTTGAAGAAGTCATTAGAGTAGAGAGTAGAGAGCTTGAAGAAGCCATTAGAGTAGAGAGTAGAGAGCTTGAAGATATGAAGAGAGAGTTTGAATTTGAAAATGAAAGTGAAAAGATATGATAATGGATAGTGAATAAATAGACTTTCAAAGGACATATTCTCTGGTCAAAAGGTATCTTTTCAGAGAAATAAATGATGTGAAAAGGTGGAGGGAAATTCAAACATTTGAATTCAAAATTTGAAATTCAAATTCAGGTAGGTATGTCGACATCGTGGTAGGGGCCATGTCGACATGTGCCTTGGAATTTTCATGACAAGATTTTTCCTAAGTTATCTAATATACATATATATAAATATTATTATTAATGTCTATATTTCTGAAATATTATTGTACTTATAATATATTTCAGAATGTGTCAAAAATAATAAAAAATAATAATAAAATAATAAAATAATAGTAAAAATAGAAAATAAAATTTTAAAATTCAAACAGCATATCAATTCAAAATCAATCAATCAAACAATCAAGCAACTAATTCTATGCAAGCAATTTTAACCAATTGTATTGTAAACGTGTACCTTTTTCTGAATCCGTTTCTTTGAATTTGTCGGAGTCATGAACTGCAGTGAAACACAAATTCGAATTATCCGTCTTCTGATCATCATCACTTGAGGACGAGTCTGAGTCATCTAGAGTAGCAGTAAATGCATGCTTCCGTTTCTTTGCTGGTTCATTGTTCATAGGACGATTATGCCTTTCTGGATATGGACAGTCTCTTTTGATATGACCTGATTCGTCACAATTGAAGTTTTTGATAAAGTTTGGTACTGTAGTTTGATTACCGGAATTCTTAAAGTTGTTTCTCTTGGAACTATTTAATTTTCTGTACTTCAGAAATTTCCTAAAATTCCTGGTCATAAATGCTATCTCTTCATCATTGTCACTGTTTGAGTCTGATCCATCGGTCAATGCATTGAATGCCATTGATTTCTTTTCAGATGCTTTGCTTTCTCTTCTCCCGATCATTTGAACTTCAAACGACATTAGATTTCCAATCAATTCTTCTATCTTTAAAGTACTGATGTCATTTGCCTCTTCAATTGCAAGTGTCTTTTGATCCAATTCTGGAGTGAGAGAATTTAAAAATTTTCTGACTTAATCTTCTTCTGAAAATTCCTTTCCCAAAGATATTAAAGAATGCACAATATCTTGAAATCGACTATACATATCTGAAATAGACTCATTAGTATTCATTTTAAATAACTGAAACTGATTTGTGAGCATGGAAATTTTGGTCTGTTTAACTTTTCTTGTTCCTTCGTGAGTTACTTGCAAAGTTTTCCAGATTTCATATGCAGACTTACAAACTGACACTCTATTAAATTCATTTCTTTCAAGTGAACAAAACAGAATATTCATTGCTTTAGAATTATTTTGTGCAACAGTCTTTTGCTCAGTGGTCCACTGTGCAAAATTAGTTGTGGGTTCATAATATTCAGTTTGTGTGATATTCCAAGTATCTAATCCTACAGATTGTAAATATATTTTCATCCTACATGCCCAATATGCATAGTTACTGCCATTAAAAAGTGGTGGTCTGGCAGTAGACGACCTTCTACAAATGAACTAGTGTTGGTGGTAATAGCAGTACTAGTGTTAGTAGCCATTTTGAAATTTTTCAAAATTCAGATAATGAAACTTTTGAAAACAAAGCTCTTATACCAAATGTGAGAAATGCGGATTAAGGATCTTAAGGCTAGAATTAACACTAGGGGGGGTGAATAGTGTTTTAAGAAATTTGTTAATCTTTTTGAGTTTATCTAACTTTATTAACAATGTATACACTAATTAGACACAGATATGAATACAGAATTAAACACAGATGCAAATATAAAGTAAAAGCAGTAAAGGAAAGAACACACTGGATTTTATACTGGTTCAGAGTTACCCTACATCCAGTCCCGCAACACAAGTACGGATTTCCTTTCAACAACAATTCAACAATTACAACCCTCGGTTTCAAGGCTACGAGGTACACCCTCCAGAATGACAATCCTCTAGGTAGAGATACTTGATTTCCGGGGCAACAAGTTCACCCAATTGATTTCCAAGGCTACAATCACACCTTTTCTCGCTTGATTGATTTCCAAGGCTACAATCACACCTTTTCTCGCTCAATTGATTACAAAAAGTCTATAACTCTGAATAGCACTGAGAACCTTATAGAGATAGTGATGGAGAATCAAACTAGAAGTAATCGAGTATGATTCGATGTTGATTTCGGCAGAGTAATGGTATGATTTTGTATTAAGAAATGTGGAAGAAGAAGAGGAGTGAAAACCAGAAAAAAGTGATTAAAAATTCGTTGAAACTGACCCCTATTTATAGAAAATCAACAGCCATGACCATTCATGAAGAGTTATGGCGAATAGACACTTCTTTTGAAATTTGAATTTGAACTTCAACTGTCACTATGTCGACATAGTACCTAGGGGCATGTCGACATCCCTCAGCCAAAAATTGATGTTTTAAATTTCTATAAAAATAATATTTATCTTATATAAAAACTATTTAAAACTTTATAAATATACTTGAATATAGTTGAAATTCATAAGTAAATATAAAGATCAATATATACATAATTTAACTATAATTTTATAATTAAATCTAAGTATAAATATTTAAAAGTTAAATATATTATTTGAAAAGATAGTTTAAAATAAAGATGTATTGAGGCTAAAATTATTTAAAATCAGGATAGAGAGTTTTGGATCTTTTAAAAGGAAAGTTTTGAAATCATTTTGAAAACAAGATAATTTTATAAAATCATTTGAATTAAAATTAGTGGATACAAAACAATGTCCCACTAGATTTTCGTAGGTTCCATCCTACTTAGGGTTACATCCCTTTAACGGGCTCGAAGTGGATTCCATTCCACAAATAAATTGGATATTAAGATGCCAGTGCTTTTCTACGAGTTTTAACAAATATTCCTAATAAAATAAACTTAACCTTGAACTCTTGAACTCTTGATAATCTTGATACTCATGAGTCTTCTATCTCTGTTTCTTGAATCTCTATACTGTACAGTCTTCATTTTGATACCTGCATGGTTAGATCCTGCAAATACATATATATCTAAACTTGTAATGTTAGTATTTATATTTTATAATCTATTCTAAGGTTGTTGTCATCAAAACCATCATCTCATGGACTAATAGACATGTCACGCCCCATCTCTATACTCACACTAGCCAAGGACACTAAGGGGTAATGCCGTCGACTAGCACGAAGAATAAGGCTGTTGAGGAGCGACCATCTGCGTAATTGCTTTGTGCGAGTACCGATATGTCAGATAATATAACTTACATTTCATTTCAAGAGGGAATCAGACATATCAAATACAAACTCAAAGCTACCACATAGTGGCTATGTGGACTTCGGAAAAAAATATAGAAATAATCATAACACAAATCAGTCACAGATATTCATATCACAAAGGCAGAATCGGATATGAATATATCACATAAAAGTGCACATCAAAATAGTGGTCATATAAGATCCACTACATCACAAAAGAATAGGTACAAGTGCTAGACAAAAGAATATGTATACATCAAGGAGTCTTTATCTCGAATGTATAATAACAAAAACTACTAATCTAAAGTAGTTAGCCAAAAATCAGATGATGAACCGGAAGTCGACTGATCTGATACCCAGAAACATTCTGTTTCCAGGTTTAGTCGACTGACTATACAGTTTAGTCAACTGAACTGCAATTTGCAATAAAATCAGTCTAACCCCACGAAGGGCAAAAATCCTAAACCGGAAGTGATCGGACGAGCAATGGAGACTAGGGATTTATGCCAAGCGACAACCCAGCCTTATAGGCTCTTCGATACACCCCAACAACATGTTCAAATATCAAAGATAGGATTTTTGAAGATTTGACTTCAAAACACCAAAAATTGGAATATTCATCAAACCAATTCAATTCAAAGGCAAATGGACAAGGAATAGATGTTAGGAATTACTACCTAACAACTATCAAAGATATAGACAAAGATGTGAGTTCAAAAACTCACCTTTTAAACCCAAAACAACAAATGAGAGGCTCTAGAACAAGCAAAGATTGATTTCTCTTCAACAACAACACCTCTAGAATCTTCAATCTATTATCAAAGGTGAAGTTTTTCCTAAGTTAGGTTATAGGAATTTCCGAAAATTGAAGAGGGATTGAGATGGAGAAGATGAAGAGGATGCTTACCTAAGCTTCTCTTGGATTTTGGACTTGAATTTGAGTCTTCTAATCAAAGCTAGGGTTTAGGAATTTTAATTTCCTCTTCTTTCCCCTATTTTTACTTTAACTTGAGAGTGCTAGGAAATGAGGAGTGGAATGAATGAAGAGGAGTGGAGTTGGGTTAGTTGTTAGGTTGGTGGGCTGAAACCCAAACCCAAAGCCCTAAATGAAAATATCAAAATTTTACTCAACTCCAAACATATCGATGTTTATACTCAAAAAGGTCGCAAATGCCATTTTGGACTCAATGGAAGTGGTCTCGAATCCTAATTCGACAGTTTGCAAAAAGTGACATTTCAGACTTAAATCCGACTAATGATGCTATATTTAAATAAAACATTTAAATATACAATCGTAAAATATGCGGGTTGTTACAAACTCCCCTCCTTAAAGAAATTGTGTCCTTGCAATACTTAAGAAAAAGAAATAAAAAGTAACAACCATACAAAGGCATAACAACACAAAAAGAAGAAATTTTGAAATAAGAAGTTCACCTTAAGGAGCACGAGAGAGTAAGTCCGGATGTGTTTGCTCGATGAATTCTCTGGATTCCCAAGAGCAATCCTTAGGATTTGTGGACCATTGAACTTTCACAAGAGGAACATCTTTATTTCAAAGGCGTTTAACCTCCGTAGCAATGATATGAATAGGATGTTGCTCATAAGTCAAATTAGGCGAAACTTCAATTTCTTCAATAACACCGGGCTCAAGAATAGAATCGGAATCTCGAAGGCATTTCCATAATTGAGAGACGTGGAATACGTCATGAATAGTAGAAAATCGAGTTGGTAATAAAAGGGGATAAGCCACGGAACCAATGCGTTCGGTGATGGAAAATGGGCCAATATATCGAGGTGCTAATTTTCCCGATCGACTGAAACACACAACACCCTTCATAGGTGAAACACGAATAAATACAAAATCTCCCATAGAAAATTCTAATTTCCTTCTTCGATTATCGGCATAGGATTTTTTCCTACTTTGAGATTCTTTCATCCTATGACGAATAAGGTCAATCTTTTCTGTGGCATCACGAATAAAATCTGGACCTAAAACCAGCTTCTCACCGGCTACAAGCCAACACGAAGGAGATCGGCATGGCCTCCCATAGAGTGCCTCAAAAGGTGTCATACCAATACTAGATTGGAAGCTATTATTATAAGAAAACTCAACAAGGGAAATATGATCTTCCCAACTTCCACCAAAATCAAGAACACATGTACGAAGAAGATCTTCAAGAGTTTGATTCACATGCTCGGTTTGTCCATCGGACTAAGGATGATAAGCGGTGCTAAAATTAAGCTTTGTTCCCAAAGCTTTTTGAAGACCTTTCCAAAATCCACTAGTAAACAATGGATCATGATCGCTAACAATAGAAGTAGAAACTCCATGCAATTAACAATTTCTTTAACATAGAGTTTGGCCAAAAGAGGTACGGTCTGATTGGACCGAATGGGAAAAAAATGGGCGGATTTTGTAAGTCTATCGACAATCACCCATAAACTATCATGACCCGAACGAGAACGGGGAAGACCGTCAATAAAGTCCATGGAAATTTGTTCCCACTTTCAAACTGGAATGTCCAAAGGTTGCAATAACCCACCGGGCCTTTGATGCTCGGCCTTCACGAGTTGGAAAGTCATGCAACGCTTAATAAAGTTAGCAATATGAGATTTCATTCCATCCCAATAATAAAGTCGCTTCATGTCTGCTTACATTTTACTACTACCGGGATGAATGGTAAATTTAGAACGATGAGAATCTTCTAAAATGTGTTTACGAAGATCAATAATATTTGGCACAATAAGTCTACTAAAATTTTGAATGTCTTCACGAGCATCAATATCGAAGTCTTTCAAACCTTCAATATCAATTTTATCCCTACGACTTTGGCTAAGAGGAACCAATTTGGGATCATGCTTTTGAGCTTCAAGAATGCGGTCTAAAAGAGATGGATGAGCCTCAAGGCTACACAAAACAAGAGATGAACATGAATTGGATTCACGATCTCGAATCTCATAAGTGGACAAAGTCTCAAGATCATTCCATTCGGATATCATCATAGAAACAACCGCTTGTTGCTTTCGGCTAAGGGTATCAGCAACACGATTTCCCTTTCCGGGAGTATAAAGAATATCAAGATCATAAGATGCAAGGAATTAGAGCCAACGTTGTTGATGCAAGTTGAGTTCCCTTTGAGAAAATAAATACTTCAAAGATTTATGATCGGTGTAGAGAACAAATTTCTCTCCCAAAAGATAATGACTCCAAATTCTAAGGGCAAAAATAATAACCGCGAGCTCTAAATCATGAGTGGCATATCTAGTCTCGGTAGACTTTAATTGCCTAGAAGCATAAGCGATAACATGTTCCCTTTGCATGAGGACGACACCCAAACCAACACGACTAGCATCGGTATAAATAATAAAGTCTTGGTTCCCATCGGGAATCACAAGAATAGGAGCATCGAAAAGGAGTTCTTTTAGTTTCTGAAAAGAAGCTTCATATTTGTCTAATCAAATGTATTTTAACTCCCTTCTTTGTCAAACTAGTAGGAGGCACGAAAATTTTAGAAAAGTCTTTTATGAATCGACGATAATAGCCCGCCAATTCGAGAAAGCTACGAATTTCCGTCACACTTTCCGGTCTCTTCCAATTTTTAACCGCTTCAATCTTTGAAGGATCCATGGAATTCCGGATTCAGAAATAATATGTCCCAAAAATTTCACACGAGATTGCCAAAAGTGGCATTTAGAAAATTTTTCTTTCAATTGGTTGCTCCTAAGAGTTTCCAACACAGTCCAAAGATGTTTTTCATGCTCTTCCTTGGTTTTAGAATAAACAAGAATATCATCTATAAAGATGAGAACAAATCGATCGAGGAAGTCTTTGAAAACTCGATTCATAAGGTTAACGAAATAAGCTGGAGCATTCGTTAAACCAAATGGCATAACAAGCCATTCATAAGATCCATAACGAGTATGGAACGATGTCAAAGGAATACTATCCTCGGCAATGCGAAGCTGATGAAAACTGGTTGCTAAGTCTAACTGTGAAAAGACTCTAGCACCACTAAGTTGATCGAATAAATCAACAATCCGAGGCAAGGGATATTTATTCTTGATGGTGAGATCGTTAAGCTTGCGGTAGTCGACGCAAAGACTAAGTGTACCATCGTATTTCTTCACAAAGATAGCAGAAGCTCCCCAAGGAGAGGAACTAGATTGAATAAACTGCTTTGCTTCCAATTCGGATAATTGTTTACGCATCTCCTTATTTCCCCTATTGGACATACGTTAAGGAGGACGAGTGATAGGTAGAGCTCCAGGGATTAGATTAATTCTGAACTCTATTGCTCGCTTAGGTGGTAATCCTAAAACGGGCTCAAATATATCGGGAAATTCATGAACAATGTGAATGAGGGAAATAACATCTTCCTCATCATCATTATCATCATCATGTGGATTTAGAGAATATAAGGATGCCACCAAATTGGAGTCTGAATCTTTAAGAACAATAGAAATCGGCTTAATAGATTGAGGATGTCGAAGATATATAGTCCACTCAGGACATAGGATACGTGATTCATAACGATTAAGCCAATCCATTCCCAAAATCATTCCAAAACCAAGGTAACGCATAACATGCAAATCGGCTCGAAAAGAATAATCACATAAAATAATCTCGACATCTTTACAAAGTAAACTGAGCGTTGCGGATCCACCAACCAGATTCGCAATCCTCAATGAAGTCATCAAGTCAATAACATTCAAAGACAAAGCATCAACAAGTTCTTTTGATATAAAAGAGTGAGATGCACCCGTATCAAAAAGAACTCGAATAGGAAGATTACGAAATTTAATAATGCGATCAAGGATAGAATGAGAAATACCTTGACCAAGAGAAGTGTTACTAGGGGCTTGCACAACATTTAGCCTTCCCTCTTTCTTGCTTTGAAGTTTGGGATACAAAGATATAGTATGACCCGAACTCTTGCAATAGCGGCAAGTAAGGGGCATCAGACACTTGTTTGCATAATGGTCCTTAGAACCACAATTGTAACATTCTCCACGACTAGAGGTAGGAGTCTTTGCTACCGAAGTTGCTTGCTTCCCTTTCTTGTTGGGATAAGGCTTGAACTTAAAAGGCCTCTTCTTATTGATGTTTTGTTTGACTTCAACATCACTTTCTTTATCGGCCTCCTCAAGTCGAAGAGCGATATCAACAAGCTGATCGAAAGAAACTTCTAGTTTTAGAAGTAATGGCTTTTTGAGATTCTTATTCAACCCATAGAAAAATCTCTGATTTTTCTTCATGGGATATTAATATACTCGACCCCATATTTAGATAGAGATTCGAAAGATGCGACGTAATCCGTCACAGAAGATTCACCTTGAACAAGGTCAATAAAGCGTCGAGCTAAAGATACTTTTTCAGCTTCCAACACAAATTTCAACTCGAACCTTTCTCGGAATTGCTCCCAAGTAAGATCTGCTTCAATAATTTCCGAGATCAAAAGCTCATACCAATCTAATGCTCTCTCTTGGAGCATGCTAGAAGCCACTTGGACTCGATGTAGATCAATAAGATTCATGCGAGAAAAGATGCGATCGCATGTTCTAAGCCAAGCTTGGACTTCTATAACGCTTTCGGAACCCTTGAAAGGCCTTCCACCCAAGTTGGTGTAATCATTGCACAAGCGTGCAAACCCAAATTTAGGATGAGTAGGCTTTGGAATGGGTCCGATAGCTTGAGCATTCTTCACAAGATCTAAAAGTTGTTGTGTAGACATGAATACTCCATCCTGAGGAGTGGCACTAGATTGACCGGCGCTGGGACGGCCTGGTCTAACCATTTCTCTTCTTTAAGAAAAAAAAAGAAGGAAGAGGAAAAAAGGTTATTCTCAGAATGAATATCAAACAAACTTGATTGATAAAACAAGGCATCATAAAAGAAAATAGGATAAAATGGTATGAAGACTCGAATAAAATCCTATGGCACGATTCCTAAGAAAGACTTAGGACAATGATCCTTGCTAGATTATTCTACATTGTTCCAAAGTTTGGCTCTGATACCAAACTGTCATGCCCCACCTCTATACTCACACTAGCCAAGGACACTACGGGGTAATGCCGTCGACTAGCACGAAGAATAAGGCTGTTGAGGAGCGACCATATGTGTAATTGCTTTATGCGAGTACCGATATGTCAGATAATATAACTTACATTTCATTTCAAGAGGAAATCCGACATATCAAATACAAACTCAAAGCTACCACACAGTGGCTATGTGGACTTCGGAAACAAATATAGAAATAAGCATAACACAAATCAGTCACAGATATTCATATCACAAAGGCGGAATCAGATATGAATACATCACATAAAAGTGTACATAAAAATAGTGGTCATATAAGATCCACTACATCACAAAAGAATAGGTACAGGTGTTAGACAAAAGAATATGTATACATCAAGGAGTCTCTATCTCGAATGTATAATAACAAAAACTACTAATCTAAAGTAGTTAGCCAAAAATCAGATGATGAACTCTGATAAGAAGTCAAGCAGAATCACCTGAAATACCTCGGTCTGACCCGAGTATTATTTAAGAAGAAAATAATAAACGGATCAGTCTAGCTATAAATATCATATATAATGAGATAGGATAAGAGATATGACAAAACGTATGATAACAAAAATGCCATACCGTGACAAGTTTAAATAAGGTAACAACAAAAATCATACAATATCTCAAATATTCTTAAACACCAAAAAGAATGTCATATTCTTTAAATTATTCACCAAAGCACAAATATTGATAGAGCTTATCAATGCATATCATCAAAATTGGTGAAACACAAATTCTAGAAATCAACTACCAGAAATCCAGAAATCACAAAAAGGGGAGGCCTATCATAAACGGAACGTTATTCCATGGTCGCTAACCATCAATTTTGAGCCGAAGCTCCACAAACGGCCCGAAGACCATGGGTCGCTACCCCACCAATTTTGAGTTGAAACTCCACAAACGGGGTTTAACCCCCACACAAATAAAGAGAGGTCGCACATCGCTAGTCTAAATCACAAAATGATCATCATCGATCAATAAAAAGTGTGAATCACACTAAGCTAGTAAATATAAGAGTTTAGCTTCATGTCCCATAACCACTGGCTTAACTTAAATATTTATGAACAAATTGTAGATTTCCACTCGAAAATTGTCACAAGAGTTCAATCGAACAAGTCCAAGAATTAACCAACGAAGTAAATGCAAGCGTTTCATACCACTTGTTTTGCTAAGCCGTTTAATTAGATTTCTCATACGAATGAGGTAAAGGTTTGTATATGCTAATAGATAGGAAAACGGTTTTATAAACGAGATTTGTATTAAAAATAGAGTTGGAATCATCTTTGTGAATGAGTTTGAATATTTACTACTAGTATAGAAACCTTTGTAATTTAAAGTGACAAATCACAAAAATGATTGTAGAAACAATCAATCACCAAAGATTCACATTCGAAGACGTGAATCAAAACCATAGAAATCGATATCAAATCCATCAAATGGATATTCCCAAAAATCCAAGGAAAGAAGTCATCAAAGTCGATAAATGATAACAACAAATCGGATCATCAAGAATCCATTAAAAATTGGAAACCACACAAAACTGCCTAAAATAAAATAGGCAAAAAGCACATTTCCCAGATTCAGTCGACTGGACTGTATGGTCAGTCGACTGATACATGCCTAGAAACTCTCGGTTTCCTGGTTTAGTCGACTGACTATACAGTTCAGTCGACTGACTATACAGTTCAGTCGACTGACTATACAGTTCAGTCGACTGATATAGGGACAGGAACTTTCTGTTCCTAGTTTCAGTCGACCGAACTGTATAGTCAGTCGACTGATCTGATACCCAGAAACATTCTGTTTCCAGGTTTAGTTGACTGACTATACAGTTCATTCAACTGAACTGCAATTTGCAGTAAAATCAGTCTAACCCCACGAAGGGCAAAAATCCTAAACCGGAAGTGATCGGACGAGCAATGGAGACTAGGGATTTATGCCAAGCGACAACCCAGCCTTATAGGCTCTTCGATACACCCCAACAACATGTTCAAATATCAAAGATAGGATTTTTGAAGATTTGACTTCAAAACACCAAAAATTGGAATATTCATCAAACCAATTCAATTCAAAGGCAAATGGACAAGGAATAGATGTTAGGAATTACTACCTAACAACTATCAAAGATATAGACAAAGATGTGAGTTCAAAAACTCACCTTTTAAACCCAAAACAACAAATGAGAGGCTCTAGAACAAGCAAAGATTGATTTCTCTTCAACAACAACACCTCTAGAATCTTAAATCTATTATCAAAGGTGAAGTTTTTCCTAAGTTAGGTTATAGGAATTTCCGAAAATTGAAGAGGGATTGAGATGGAGAAGATGAAGAGGATGCTTACCTAAGCTTCTCTTGGATTTTGGACTTGAATTTGAGTCTTCTAATCAAAGCTAGGGTTTAGGAATTTTAATTTCCTCTTCTTTCCCCTATTTTTACTTTAACTTGAGAGTGCTAGGAAATGAGGAGTGGAATGAATGAAGAGGAGTGGAGTTGGGTTAGTTGTTAGGTTGGTGGGCTGAAACCCAAACCCAAAGCCCTAAATGAAAATACCAAAATTTTACTCAACTCCAAACATATCAATGTTTATACTCAAAAAGGTCGCAAATGCTATTTTGGACTCAATGGAAGTGGTCCCGAGTCCTAATTCAACTGTTTGCAAAAAGTCACATTTAGGACTTAAATCCGACTACCGATGCTATATTTAAATATACAATCGTAAAATATGCGGGTTGTTACAGGACAAAACGAAGGTACTCTCCTACCATATCCTATAGGATTAGTAGTGACAACCCTTGCAATGGATATTTCATAATGAAGAGACTACTGCTACTTTATGTATATTGGGATTTTTACCCCAAATGATCAACAAGCAGCCTTCATTATGAAAATCCTAAATATCAATATCATCGACCAACCTGCACAATCGTCGCATATATTGTTATCCATAAAATATTCTCAGGAATAAAGTATGAAAGAAGGAGCAAGGAAAATGATGAAGAATAGAAGACGTAAGGATGGTACATCACAACATAAGAGAGAGCCTTCAACAAACAGATGAAAATGCATCAGAAGGCCTTTCGACAAAGTCGAAAGGATATCAAGCAACTCCTTTCGACGAAGTCGATAGGAAATAAAGCAAGAAAGTGAAGCTCAGCCTCCAACGGTAACAGAAGAATAAAACCCTTTCGACCAGGTCGAAAGGTATTGCTACTCCAAAAATCCACCATTTGACTAAGTCGGAAGGTCCTTAAACAAAGACCAAGAGAGAAGAGTTTAGACCAAACCTTTCGAAGGAGTCGAAGGGATGCATCCATAAAAGTTTGACAACTTTAAGACCTTTCGATATTGTCAGAAGGTTCCTTCATAAAGTTTCCAGGGAGTTATTACCTTTCGAAAAAGATGGAGAAATCAAAGCAAGTAGGTTCGACTCCATAATGACCTTTTCAAAAGCATAGCAAGCCTTTTGAACTGGTTGGTGCACATCCAGAATACCTTTCGACTAGCTCGAAAGGTTTTTATGAAGGAAGTAATGCTCAAAAGTCAGCAAAGAATGGTAGATAACCATTCGAAAACATTAAAGGGAAACACAACACTCGACAACAATCAAGTGAGAGGCAACCTTCCGACAAGATCAAAAGGTTCATAACAAGCACGTGAAGAGCAACCTTCCGACAAGGTCAAAAGGTTCATAGGAATTAGGAGGAGAGCTACCGTCCAACAAGGTCGAAGGGAACACAACATTAGGAACAAGGCTTTCCTTTCGACAACATCGAAAGGTTCATGAAAGCTTCAGAAAATCAACTTTTCATCAAAGCCAAAAGGTTCATGAAGGCATCAGAAAGATAAACCTTCCAATAGTGTCAAAAGGTTCATTATGGCATATAAGAGGCAAATCTTTTGACAAAGATGAAAGGTTTGTAGTTGCATATAAAAGGGAAATCTTTTGACCCAGTCGAGAGCAAAGAGTCGAAAGGGGGCTGCCTGCGTCTATAAATAGGACCCAAGGGGTCATGTTCTGAGGATCCGAATTCTCTCATTTTAATCTTATATTTTCTTAATCAATACATTGTAACCCTAATCGGGTGCTGATTTGGGAATTTAAATAGAGTTCTTCCATGGAAAAAAAAGAGGGAAGTCTTATGCTCTATTAATTTCTTTATTGTTTGATTATACTTTTGTTGGATTAACTCCTAATTTCAGGTTCAACATCATCGAAAAGGTTCTTGTCGACAAAGTCGACAACACTTCTGCTATAAGTAACTACTGCAACCTTTCGAAGCCCTTAACCCTATAGTTTAAACCTTTCGACAAGGTTGATAATACAATTAGTCTAAACAACATTGGTAACCTTCCGAAGTGATTAACTTTGAGACCCAAATCTTTCGACTAGGTCAGAAATGCTTATGCTATAAAATATCAATAACCTTTCGGAGTTATAGTCCAAATGGTCTAACCTTTCGGTTAGATCGAAGACTGCTCTTTAAGTATAGATACCTGGACTTACAAGCTTTAATTCAAAAGAGACTGTTCCTAAACCTTTCGACAAGGATCAAAGATACATCATATAAGTGACCTAACCTTTCGACAAGGTCGAAAGCTTCTGCATATCCACTGAGAAGTTTGATATCCAACCAAGACCCAAAAAGGGCTATCCTCCTGACCTTTCAACAACATAAAATCTAACCTTTTAAGGACAAATTCAATGAAATTCAATATAAACAAAGAAGGAAACTCTTGAAGAGGATCTCATACTAACTCAATAAAGTCAGAAGGTTTCATAACCCAGCACTTAAACCTTTCGACGACGTCGAAAGGTCTGATTCGAAAGCTTTCTACCAGTAAGGCTAAGTTTGAAGGCAATTTCGAAGGGATTCACATCCACTATTCATAGAAAGGATTTTCATCTTTGTAAGCACTATTTTGGGGTGTTGACAAGAAATCTTGTTAACATTTTTGGCGCTAGAAGGAGGGGTCTAACCTTTGCCCTTATGGTTAATCATTCATCAGAGATTAATTGCTTAGAGTTCTACATTCGAAAGAAGAAAATGGAAAGAGCAAAGAATAGCAACGATGAAAAGGCTAAAGTAAAATCAACTTTGGAAGATGATATAATCCCAAACTTTAACTTAGAAAATACGGAGATTGGGCAGCCTTCGACCCTGATAAACAATGAGATTAGAGTTCGGAATCTACAACAACAAATGATAGCAATGCAAGGATTTCTTGAAAGGATTCCATCTCAAGAATCATTAAGGATTATGGAAGGAGAAGATGAAGCACAACCTCCGAATGAAGATCAATACGAGAATCAAGAAATTTAGGCTAAGAGAACCATTGAGCAATCAAATAGCTTAAACATAGAAAAGAGTAAAGGTCATCATGACAACATTCACAACCAAGTCACAGAAGATGCAATAAAAAATATACTCAACGAATTAAGGAAATATGTTATCGTGCAAAAGGCTCCTTTCTCAGAAGAAATTATGGCAGCTAACATCCCTTCTCACATTCAAATCCCCCACCAAAGTATGATGGAACTACTGATCCAGATGATCAGCTTACAGCTTTTGAAAATTGGATGAACTTGTATAATGTTCCTGGGTCAGTTCGATGCAAACTTTTCCCGATTACTTTCCAAGGAGCAGCTATCAAATGGTGTAGGAATTATCAAAAGAAGACAATTTATTCTTGGCAACAATTTTCTTATGACTTTGTGACACAATTTTACATATTCAAGGATCAAACTATAAGCTTTAGCCTGTTAGCTAAAACCAAACAAAAACTGAGAGAACCACTAAACGAGTATTTAAAGAGGTTCAATACGGAAGCATTAAAAGCAGATAATGCAACCGATAGAGATAAGTTAATAACAATCCGATCAGGGCTAATCGAATAAACCCCATTCTGGGAAGACCTCTACATCAATGGATGCAAAGATCTACAATACTTTTATTCACGTGCAATTTTTTTTATCTAACTGGATAAAATGGGCCATGACAGGAAAAGAACGCGACAAGGCATGGAAGAAGAAAGATCTAACTCCGATCACTCTGGACATAAATCAAAAGGCGGTGAAAGGATTTGGAAGAAAATTCCATAATATAACTATGTAACCTTAAATCAACCACTTTCTCACATATTCACAACAGTAAAGGACGATGAAAGCTTCTCAACTACACAAAGAAAACAAATATGACCAGAGCCTAAGAAAGGGGAAGTTTATTGCGATTATCACAGAGTAAATGGGCATAAGACCGATGAGTGTCGCGAGTCGGCTGGAATGATTCAGAACATGATCATGTCAGGAGCTTTAAAAGTGTTCATCAAAAAGACTTGAAAGACCCCTTGAGAAGATCAATATAGCAACTACAAAATACAGATTCCTATCATGTCATAAAGTCTCGTAGCTTTAGTTCAACAATGAACTCTTTCTCTCTTTTCATATCTTTTTAACTCAATTTGTACTTTCATTCATGCTCAGATTTGTGCTATGCATTGACCATGTACTAATTGAAATTCAAGTGCAATTACAGGTAAAACAAAATCAGTCCAAAGCAACCAACGCACTCTTAGAGCACGACAAGCTTTCAGCTACTTGGAAAGACATCTCAAATTCCTGATACAAAGTGATTACCAATATTGGAGCCAATGTAATGTAAAGATATGCTCTCGTGAAACTTTGTGCTACTATCAGTCCATCACCAATTTCGGAGGAAAAACTTATAAATAGACCATTCTACTACAGAGCAATACTTACCAAGGTATGGTAATCTATCTGAAGGAGAAAGTAGTATACTCCAATTCCATTTTTTGACAAATTATTTTACCAAAAGAAATTTCCCAAACATGTCTTCAAAGAAAAACTATTTTCAATCATCCCTAACTTGGGAAAATAAGTACTTATCTATTCCAAGGATTGACTTAAGCATCCTTTCCAAAGATACTATATAGCATTAGTAAATGCACACAAAGGATTTCCAACCAAGCAATCTCAATATTTTAAAGTTTTCTACAAACTATCGGCAATGAGAATCCTATCCATGCTTTTTCAAGAAAAAGTTTTAAAGAGCTATCAAAAGCTTATTGATTAAACTCAGATTAGGAAATCCTATACTCGCCTAAAAAAACTGTAGATTCATGAATCATGACCTCCTAGTCTTTTATTTGAGTTTCGTATTTCCTCTATGAGAAAAAACTATTTTAAGCCCTTACCAAAGGCACCTTCGGGAGGAAAGGACAAAATCCTCTCAGCCCTTACCAAAGGCACCTTCGGGAGGAATGGACAAAATCCTCTAAAGCCCGGACCAAAGGCACCTTCGGGAGGAAAGGACAAAATCCTCTCAAGCCCTTACCAAAGGCACCTCCTAGGGGGAGGAATAAAACCCATAACGTCCATATGACCTCTTAGGGGAGGGTCGGGATAAGCACCCATCAGCAACCTTTTGGAGGAAGGATAGCTAAGTATGCACAATATCCCTTTAAGACAAGAGAAGCCCAAAGAGGGGCTCATCAAACTATGGACTAAGATATCCAAGCCCAGAGAGAGGCTCATCAAACAATGGACTAAGATGTCCAAGCCCAGAGAGAGGTTCATCACAGAACGGACTGAGACGTCCAAGCCCAGTGGGAGCTCCAAGTAAAAGAATAAAGATAAAGGTGTCTACAACTCAAAACCAAAAGTCAAAACCCAAGAGAATAAATGGTTAAGGAAACTATTTGTCATCTAAAACAAAAATAAAACCCAAAAGAAGGAAATGAACAAAGGCAAAGGGGATGAAGGTACCCAACGCCCAAAACCTGGAACGGACGAAGAATCCAAATCATATCTAGAAGGGGCAACGTATAAAGTAACAAGCCTAAGAACATCCAGTGTTTGAGAAGTAATTTCCACGTCAAGGAACTAAGTAACAAGTATCCTAAAAGAGAACACAAGACAAGAAAATGGGTAAAAGATCCGAAACTGAGAATGGAAAAATAGAGATCAATACCAAAATCAAAGGAACGGAGTAAGAAAATAAATTCTTACCAAGATGAAGGTGACTTCATTCAAAGAATAGATTGCCTAAACCATTCCTGAATCCTTAGAAAAAGGTAACCCTTTAAGATAGAGGAGTCTATATATATATATATATATATATATATAAGCCATGTGGACCATTGCACTGCGGAACAACCAGTCGGTTGAACAGAACTACTCGGTTCCGATATAACAATAATACTACTAACCTATAGGAACTTTAGGATTCACATATCTATTGAGTTTACTATTGCGGGGCAAGTTTTTGATTTTATGAGATGCTAAATAGTTTATATGTCAGATGAGATCCTGACAAGATTTTAAGTGAACTTTTGATTTCATGAGCGTTCAATTTTATCGTTTCTTTACGTGAGGATTTCATATTGAGTTTTATGAATTTCTGAATTTCCATGTTGACTTCTGTGATGATTTATGGATTTTATTGAGATTTCATAATGGTTTCTCATTGAGTTTCTGATTTTGAGAATTTTTGAATTCCCGTGTTGGCATCTATGATAATTTGTGAATTTTATATTCCTAGATTCCTTATTGAAATTTCATAATGATTTTTGATTGAATTTCTAAATTTTTGCATCGACTTCTATGATAATTTGCGGATTTTATGTTCCTAACTTCCCTATTGAGATTTCATGATAATTCCTTTTTGACAATTCTAAATTTCCATGTTGACATTTAAGAGGATTCGTAGACTTGATTTACTCCATTGGATTTTCGTAATAATTTCTTATCAATCTTTTGGTTTTATGAAGTTTTAATTTCATGATTTCTTTGATGGATTTTCATAATAATCTATAGAATTCTTATTGAATTTTCGACTTTGTGTTAGAAAGAGTTCTGTGCGGATCGTGTTATGCGTTTGTGGGTTTTGAAGCTTCTTATTGAATTCTTATGGTGATTTGTGGATTTCATATTTTTGATTCCATTGTTGGATTTTTGATTCCTTATTGGATTTCTGGTTTTAATGTTATCATTAGATTTTCATGATAACTTACGAACCTTTTTGTTAGATTTTCTGAATTTTAATTCTAGGAAAAACTTTTTCAATATCAGTTAGACTTTCATCAAGATGCAGGGACAAAAAACATGGCCACCGAAAGCATGAAATTAATACCTACAAGGTGAGGAAGATTTAACTTGAGAAAGAGAAATCTGGAGTACATGATAACTTTCGCCGAAAGATCATTTATTTGAGTCAATGTCTACAAATCAAGTGATATTATTCCAACATTCTTAATAGAAGAAATCCGACCGTATATATGTCAGAATATTTTATCCGAAAATAATACCAAATAACCTTTTGAACATTGACTTCATGAGTTCGGGATTACTCGTTAGGATCATATAAGAAGGTTACGGCATTAACAAAGGTTATTATCTTTTCCGTGGGAAATAAAGGAAGGAATTCCTTGGAGTTTTTGTCCTACAGAACAAAAGCTTCTTTCATACTAGGAGGGCTAAATGTTATCCATAAAATATTCTCAGGAATAAAGTATGAAAGGAGCAAGGAAAATGATGAAGATTAGAAGACGTAAGGATGGTACATCACAACATAAGAGAGAGCCTTCAACAAACAGATGAAAATGCATCAGAAGGCCTTTTGACAAAGTCGAAAGGATATCAAGCAACTCCTTTCGACGAAGTCGAAAGGAAATAAAGAAAGAAAGTGAAGCTCAGCCTCCAACGGCAATAGAAGAATAAAACCCTTTCGGCTAGGTCGAAAGGTATTGCTACTCCAAAAATCCACTTTTCGGCTAAGTCGGAAGGTCCTTAAACAAAGACCAAGAGAGAAGGGTTTAGACCAAACCTTTCGAAGGAGTCGAAGGGATGCAACCATCAAAGTTTCACAACTTCAAGAACTTTCGACGTTGTTGGAAGTTTCCTTCAAAAAGTGTCCAGGGAGTTCTTACCTTTCGAAGAAGATGGAGAAATCAAAGCAAGTAGGTGCAACTCCATAACGACCTTTTCGAAAGCATAGCAAGCCTTTCGAACCGGTCGGAGCACATCCAGAATACCTTTCGACTAGGTCGAAAGGTTTTTATGAAGAAAACAGTGCTCAAAAGTCAGCAAAGAATGGTAGATAACCGTTCAGAAACATTGAAGGGAAACACAGCACTCGACAACAATCAAGTGAGAGGCAACCTTCCCACAAGATCGAAAGGTTCATAAGAAGCACGTGAAGAGAAACCTTCCGACAAGGTCAAAAGGTTCACATCAATTAGGAGGAGAGCTACATTCCGACAAGGTCGAAGGGAACACAACAGTAGGAACAAGGCGATCCTTTCGACAACTTCGAAAGGTTAATGAAAGCTTTAGAAAAGCAACTTTTCATCAAAGCCGAATGGTTCATGAAGGCATCGGAAAGACAAACCTTCTGATAGCGTTGAAAGGTTCATTATGTCATATAATGGGCAAACCTTTGGACAAAGATGAAAGGTTTGTAGTTGCATATAAAAGGGAAATCTTCCGACCCAGTCGAGAGCATAGAGTCGAAAGTGGGGCCGCCTGCGTCTATAAATAGGACCCGAGGGGTCATGTTCTGGGGATCCGAATTCTCTCATGCTAATCTTGTATTTTCTTAATCAATACATTGTAACCCTAATCGGGTGCTTATTTGGGAATTTAAATAGAGTTCTTTCATGGATAAAGAGGGAAGTCTTATGCTCTATTAATTTCTTTATTGTTTGATTATACTTTTGTTGGATTAACTCCTAATTTCAGGTTCAACATCATCGAAAAGGTTCTTGTCGACAAAGTCGACAACACTTCTGCTATAAGTAACTACTGCAACCTTTCGAAGCCCTTAACCCTACAGTTTAAACCTTTCGACAAGGTTGATAATACAATTGGTCTAAACAACATTGGTAACCTTCCGAAGTGATTAACTTTGAGACCCAAACCTTTCGACTAGGTCAGAAGTGCTTATGCTATAAAATATTAATAATCTTTCGGAGTTATAGTCTAAGTGGTCTAACCATTCGGCTAGATCGAAGACTGCTCTTAAAGTATAGATACTTGGACTTACAAGCTTTAATTCAAAGGAGACTGTTCCAAAACCTTTCGACAAGGATCAAAGATACATCATATAAGTTACCTAACCTTTTGATAAGGTCGAAAGCTTCTGCATATCCACTGAGAAGTTTGATCCAATCAAGACCCAAAGAGGGCTATCCTCTTGACCTTTCAACAAGATAAAATCTAACCTTTTAAGTACAAAGTCAAGGAAATTCAATCTAAACAAAGAAGGAAACTCTTGAAGAGGATCTCATACTAACTCAATAAATCAGAAGGTTTCGTAACCCAACACCTAAACCTTTCGACGACGTCGAAAGCTCTGATTCGAAAGCTTTCTACCAGTAAGGCTAAGTTTGAAGGCAATTATGAAGGGATTCACATCCACTATTCATAGAAAGGACTTTCATCTTCCTAAGCACTATTTTGGGGTGTTGACAAGAAACCTTGTTAACATATATCTTGGTCCGAAGTGGTTTCAGATAACATGATCCCGGTCTCTTCGCACTAACAACGCAAAAACGTTTCTCAACCTCACACAATCCTGGTCTCTTCGCACTAACAATGCAAAAACGTTTCTCAACCTCACACAGAAACCAAGTCTCATAGACTTATCATGTCTCCAACTTTCAACTTGCTATCCTTCGAGCAAGAAGGAAGCTCGATAGATTGGAGTAATCACTCTGCACTACAAGAATCAACATTCTCAACAAAAACGATAATCAAGCCTACATAGTCAATTACGTACTAAGTGTATGACTAATTAGATCCTACATCAAGTTGAGAAGCTAAAATGGCCAAATTTGATAGTCGGTTATTTAATTATCAAAGCAACAAACAAAATCTAGCACATAAGTAGTCATTGGGCCTGATTTTATTAATTGTTTATAAATCAAATCACTTTCTAATTATTCACTTCAAAATATCTTTTAAAAGATAATATTCAAAACATTTCACTTATTGCAAATCTTTTAAGAAAAACATTCGTCAAATATATTTATTTGCATCAAAACGAATGTTGTGTAAAAAATCGTTACGATAACCCAAAGATACTAGCATAGGGATTCAACTAACTATATTTAATATTTCCTTTCAGAAATTATGTACTATAACAATAGCGTTACAGTCCATGCCTTCCTTGCTTTTCAAGAAAACGTCTATTTCAACAATAAATGTTAAAATCTTTGATTTCGATATTCAACACAATTTAATTCACTTTTCAAAACCATTTAAACTCCATTTATAAATATCACTTGCAAAACATTTGTTTAAAATATTATTCACTTTAGAAAGGTGAATATAATTCCTTTATAAACTTCCATACTTAGCTTATCAAATTAAATTGAATTCACCTTTATAAAACAATGTAATAAATCTTGTTTCTATTTTTATAAAACTTCAATCTTCACTTATATATTTATAAAATTCTATTTTATAAATCCATTCTTTTCTAAATTTCATTTGTTATTAAAATCCAATTATAAATCTTTTCACAAAAAATCTAATTTAATTATATAAATCCATTCATAAAATATTGACTTCAAATCCAATATAAATTATTGGTTTCAAATCCAATTATAAAACTATTCATCATATTTCAATTTCAAATCCATATATATATATATTTATATATATATATAAAACATCATTTAAAAGCTATTATGCTATTTATAAAATATACTTTTATAAAACCATTCGAAATCTCTATTTAAAGTATTTCACAAAACTATAATTTAATAACATCGAAAATCATACCTTTATTTATTTAAATAAAATCCTTTCTCTTTTAGATCCATTCAAATTATTAAAACATGTATAATTCCAAAATCACTTTGAAATCCATTTTTAAACAAAAACATCATTTTATTATTTTGAAATCCCAAAATATGGCCCAATGCTACAACATCACTAAATAAGATGATTCACATGGATAATAACAATCATGGCATCCAACACAACAAAAATCACATGATATAGTATATATATCAATATATATAAATAAAATCAACAATAGTGAGGAATCATGTAGGATCCCTTTAACCTGTCACCTGCAACAAATATGCATATGAGAATATGTACAATGTCTTCTTCGAAGTAGATGCGCGTACAAAAGGTCATCCGCTCATACACGGGAACGTATAGGGTCTCATCCGCTAAATTATGCGGGAAAATACCCAACCAAACAATATATATATAATATACATCCAAACAGTCATCAAAACATCATAATAAAAATATTCCAACTTATACAAAAATATAAGCGGGCCAGAGAGTGTGAGTTTTACTCACTTTGGTTGTAGTCGTCGCAATAGCGATTCGTTTTGATAAAAATTAAACGAGTGTTTAATTTAACCCAAAATCTCCAACAGCTCCAAATCCATCCAAACTAGCTCCATAGCTTAGTATTTTCAGATACGAACCCAACGCAATTCATTTTGTGCGAAACGGACCTCGTACGAGAAAGTTATGCATAAATAATAATTCGATGATTATTAGATTTAAAATTTACTTAAATAAATTAATTTAAAATTTTAATACCCTAACACGTTCTTCCCTCCTTCACGCATCCAGGAACCCATCGTGACATTTCCTTTTTTTTTCGTATGTGCGCTTGCCTACCGCCCTACGATCGCCTCCATCGCCAGCATCGAACTCCGCCGCTCGCCACCCAAGTGTCGCGCCAGCCTGCCTGACCCACGGGTACGCGTGTATAATTGTTGATGAACCCAAAATAACACTGATGAACGGAGCTCGATTCTGGAAAATCCAAGCCACTTCGACATAAATCCACCGTTGGATGGCTAGAGCTCGACGAGATCTTCGATTCTCTAGTTGGATGTTTTTGCTAATAGCTTACAGATTGAGAGAAAATTAAGGAAGAAGATTCAAGCTTTCTTGGCCATTGAAATTGTTAGTGGTGGCTAGCCCTAGTTGTTCTAGGGTTTTAGCACGTGAAGGTCCTTATATAGACAACTACAAAACACTATTCATCGACAAAATTTCCGAACTCTAATCGTGGCGTGCCGCCTGACATTCATAATGTTTTACCCCTATTCCGAACACAATGGAATATATATTGGACGCCAATTCCATCGTATTTGGGAGATAGAGTTTCAAAATCGATTTATTTTAATTAAATTCCTTTAATTAATTCCTGTGCGTTTCAACTTCGCACGACCAAACCGTAAGTCCGATTAGCACAAAATTTGGAATCCTATAATAATATAATATTACGAATCGAATAAAACTGGTTTCGTCCAATTCTGAGATAGTGTCCCGAATGGCTATTTTCCACGTCAATTAAATATTAAAATTTCCAATTTCTGTTTATTAGCAAATGTGACAACTCGGATTTTCGAACCAGTAAAAATCGCCAAAAAATCTATCTGTGTTTATGTGTGGACGTGGTCTTACGAGATACCTTTTGTTTTGATAAAGGAAAAGTTTTGGTAACTTTATAAATTCAGTTGAGGTGTGTTTTTCTCACGCTGGTTTACTTGACTAATCCGGGCGTTCTTCCCTTTCAATGCTCGGGTCAGACCGAGTATATGTACAGGTTCAGATTTGGTGCTTTTGGAGCTTCAACAGGTGAGCTGGAGATCTTCATGTCGTATACACGTATCTGTTTATTTTTCCACTGCTTTGCATTGTTGTTGTTGTTGTAGATTATCAGCATTTGTGAGGACTAGTTTTATAACTGTCCAAGTTGATGATTACTTATTTAATACTCTGATATTGATTTATGTATATTATAGTTTCTCTTTGTAAAGATTATTGATCTATATTATATGTTATTCTGCTACGATGTGAGATTCTGTATTGTTTTGGTTCCTCTTCTCTCTCCTCTTCTTCTCTTCTCTTCTTTCTTCTCTCTCTTTCTTCTCACCCTCTCTTTTCTTTCTCATTATCATCTGCAATTCTATGCGCTCTGGGTCGACATGTGTGGTTTATTGTCGATTCAAAGCGTAGGGATTTATGGGTCATCACAATTACACTGGAATTTAATTAATGTAACAATTTCGGCTATGACTAATAAGTATTTGTATCTTAGACATTTTTGTAATATAAGAGAATTCCATATGAAATGGTTTGGTTATCCTAAGGTAAAAACTTGTCCGTGTTTATGTGCGGTGTGGTCTTACGAGATACTTTTGGTTTCAAAGGTTTTTTTAACTTTAAAATCCAGTTCGGTGTGTTTTCTCACGCTGGTTTTCCAGACTGACTAGGGTGCTATTTATTTATAATGACATTTATTAACAAAGCTTTGCGGTTTTAAGAAGATTATTTTTATTTCTACCTCTTGTAATTCCAAAATTAAATTTATCTTCAATTTTTTCATTACCAAGAAAATTATTAACTTTTGAAATAAAAAGCATGATCAAGAAAAAGCAATGTGGAAATAATTAAAACAACCTAACAAAATAAAAAAGATTGAACTTAAAAATAGTTAATAATTGTGTTTACATAGTGACACACTGCCTCAAAACCTAAATAATTAAAAATATGAAACAATACCATCCATACTTACATTTTTCATATGATGTTAAAAAAATTGATATATTTTTTTAAACCTAAATATTGCAACAAACACCTATTCATCAGATGGCTGTGAATGTGAACTAATGTGAAGAACAACGTTATTCCTAACCCATCTTCATATACTTTTAATATCTCCATTTTTGCGACTTCATTTCTTAATATCTCTACAACTACTTCGTTTAAATGTTCCATGAACAAGAATAATTTATGTACATACCAATTTCCACTACAAAAATTCTTTCATATAACTTCCTTTTTATTTGTACAAATCTGAATCCTCTATTTCCATGTCTTCTAATCATCTATAGTATTCCAACTATTCCTCCTACTGCTAACCGAGTAGTTGTACGAGCGACTATATCACAACTTGTTTAACTAGTTTTAAAATATTTATCGATACATTTAGCATCTGTAGGCATATATACATGGAGTTAATTTGACTAACTTTTTTTATATATAATCATGAGTTGTACATATTTAACTTAATATTCATACATCACGTCCATGCATTACCTGTAGATTTTCTTTCAGTATATGACTAACTTCTACGAGATCAGCAGAGTGAGTTTCATGCATGGAAGCCACTATAGGAGCCCTACTTCAATATAATTATCTTCAATTTAGAAAAAATATAAGATAATGCAAATAAGTCATGTTGTCTATAAGATAATAATATATCCTAATCGACACCTTAAAAAAAGGTGTAGCTAAACAAGAAATAGTGGAGTAAATTTAGATCTATTAGTATCTTATGGACTATATGAATTATTTGCATTCTGCCATATTTTTCCTAAGTGAAAGATAATTCTATTGATGCAAGACTTCTATAATGGCTACCATGCATGAAGATCACTCTTCTGAACTTGTAGAAGTTAGTCATATACCGAAAAAAATTATTGTTAATGTATGGTGTGATTTTTAAAGACTAAGTTAAATATGTACCGCTCATGATTCCACATTTAAAGAAGTTAATCTTATTAACTCCATCTGTAAATTCTCGCAAATGCTAGAAGTATTGATAATGCTTGAAAACTAGTTGTACAAGTGTGTGACATAGTCACATAAGAGCTTCTTTGTTAGAAGCACCATGAATAGTTGGAATACTAAAGATGATTATAAGAGATGAAGGAGAAGGATTTGGAACTGTACAAACAAAAGGGAAGTTACATGTAAGAGTTTTTGTAGTGGAAAGTTGTACGCACACAAATTATTCTTTGTTCAAAGAGTATTTAAATTAAGCAGTTGTCGAGATATCAAGAGACGAAGTCGCAAAAATGATCGTATTGAAAATTGAAAGTATCTGAAAATGGTGAAGTAATAAGTGCTTGTCATCTTGTCAGTCCATATTCTCAATCATTTATTGGGTAGGTATTTGTTTGGTATATTTAGGTCTATAAAAATGAATCTATTCTTTGTTTTTTCATATGAAAAATGTAAATACAAATAGAGTTGTTTCATAATTTTATTTACATAAATTTTGAGGCAACATGTTATTGTGTATACAAAACTTTTAGCTGTTTTTTAGTTTGCTCTTTTTTATTCTTTTAAATTTTTTCATATGGTATATTACCTTTTCCAGATCGCACTTCTTATTTTAGAAACTAATAACTTTGTTGGCAATGGTAAAATCAATGATAAATTTAATTTCAGAACTATAAAGGATAGAAAAAAATAATAATAGGAGAGTAATGTTATAATGTCACTATAAAATTGAATTTTTTTTACAATTATTATAAGCTAGCACAAAATGTATGTATCGATATTTTTTGGTTATGACTATTTGGTACTCTATAAGCAGCTTTAGATGATGTATAAATACAAACTCGATGCAGCAGAGGCTAGAATATTAAACTAATTAGCAATAAACATGCACACACACGATCTATAACACAAATTCATTTGAGGTTGAAGATTTGCATTCCATGTTTAATTGTAGAGCGGTATATATAATTTTATTTTTGACTTTTGATTATCAATCATAAACAGAGTGATCAAAATGAATAGTAAGGGTTAAACACTGCAATTTTTTATTGTACCATAATGCTGTCAATATTATATGCAAATGCACCTTTACACTCTTAAGGGATCTGTATAGCAAGTTAGAGGAAATGTTTTCATTAACATTTTTCTTCTAAGTTTTGTAGTATGAAGGTTTTAAAGGTTTAAATTTAGAAAGGTTTTGCAAGATTTTTAGTAATTTTTTTTATAATATCAACATAATTTAATAGTTAATTATTTACTGATGTCAAAAAAATGTATTATACACATACACACACACACACACTATTAGATGTGTTAATTGTATAAAAAAAAGACCATATTGTTATGAAAACTTTTAGGGTTTGGGTTTACAAATTGAAAATCGACAAGTGTCGAAGCACAATCAATAATAATCGTACAATCTCTATTCAATAACAAATAAATACTAGATGGTAAAAAAAATGAGTTGTAATTAGGGATTAGCAATGTTTTGTTCAAACTATTTTACTAATAAACAAACCGAAATTAATGAAGTGGTTAGGTTCCAAAAAATTTCAAGTTGGTTTTGTTTTAGAGTTAAAAATTATGTTTGATAGTTAAAAAAGGTACTGATTTAGTTTTCGTTTGAAAATTTTAAACTCGATTAAACAAGTTAACAATAAAATTGGATACTGAATAACAAATTAAATTATTAAAAGATTTATGTCTCGTTCCATATATTGCATGGCACAGTCATGATAGGATCCATAAAGTTTCAGTGCTTAAGGGAACAATTATAGGCAACAATACCCAACTTTTAATATTTTTCTTCGGTGTTAATAAATTATTTTAAGTTGGTAACTTAGTTTAATGGTTAACTAACCAAATCGAATAGGTTTATTTAGGTTTGATTCCTAAGGCACTCTAAAAGAATTGGTTTAGTATAGATCAGTTTTCATTATACCTCAATTTATAATTTGTTATTGAAAATTTAGTAATGGTTAATATCGAACCAACCATTGCCCGCTCCTAGTTATAATGACCATATTTTTACATTTTTTTACAAGAACGCTGTTTATTCTTAGAAAAAAAGAAAAACAAAGATTGTGTATTAAGCCCTACTATGGGGAAGTTTCCTATAATTCAACACTTGTATTCGGGTACGTGTTATGTACCTCAAAAACAAATAAAATCAATTTCATAAAAGTTATCTTATTATTTACATTGATATGAAATTACCACAACTCAATGTAATTAAAAGAACAAAATCAAAACTTTTTAAGAATAGTTCTAAGTGCATAAGCCAACGCAATTTTAGTTTCATCGAACCATTGTAGTTTAAAGGGCATTAAACCGATGTAGTTTAAATTCTCCGAAACAATTTTATTTCTTATCTATTAAAAATAGCATATTGCTAGAAAGTTCATGAAATTAATAAAATGTCGTTGAAACATGAAATTGCTAACATACTACTTTTACAATTTTAGAGTTATAAAACACACTTATGGTAATGTTAGTAAAATATTATTGAAATATGAGAATTAACTATGTTTACCAAAAGTTGTCAAACATCATATCATGAACAATGTTAAAAAAATATTATGCAAAATAATAAATGTGACAATATCATGCAAGTGTTGTAAAATAAAAAAATAGAATATGCAACAATCTTTTGTATTGTTTATTATTGAGTTTAATAACATTTGATGAATATTGTAGAATACTATAGATTTACAACATTAAAAAAGAATTGTTTAATATAGAAATTTTCGCGATATTTTATATATATATATATATACATATACATATATATATATATAAAGATTCTACGAAAACTAATTTAATAAATTGTTAAAAACTATTGTTGAAAATAGTTTCTTATAACAACTAGATAAATCTTGCAGATAATTTTTTATTAGCAACATTAATACGAAAAGGTTGTTCGAAAAAACCTAGCATGACATTTTTTTTCAAAAAATGGTGTTAAAGTTCTACCATTTCTACAATACTTTGGTCAATTGCTGTAGAACCTATTTTTTAAAATTAATTTTATTGTAGTGCAAGGACTTATAAAGAAAAATTGATCTCCAAATTGCGGACTATTGAGTATTTGGGAGTAGAGTGAATAATGAAAAAGTATTCTGAAAGTCAAATATCAAATTTCTTATATAATAGAATTAATATGAACATTATAATTGAGATATATAAGAAAAAATTAAGGGAGACTAAATTTCTTATATAATAGAACAGATGTGATTGACAATATCTTTACTACATAGGTGAAAAGATTTTGAAATGGTAATGTTCGAAAATTGATTGGTGAGTTTATACTGAAATGAGATAATATTGAGAAGAAAGGGAAAATTTAAGAACCAAAATAATAGTAAAAATGCTTAAATTATGGGGATATGAGCATTTGGATTAAGCTTAAGATTAAATTTTAAAAATGGAAAAAACTATCAGAAATTGAATTTCTTATATAATAAAATAAACTACCTTTTCTGATATCTTAAAGAGAATTTGGCAAATTAAAGCTAAAACATCTTAGGGAAAATGGGGAACTTTTGTTAGCTAATGATTTCCAGAGAATATTTAAAATAAAATATACTAAACGTGCCAAAAAGCATCATAACAATCAAAAGCACAAAAGAGTGAATGGATAATAATATTATACCTAGCTAATAAAACACAAATCAAAATAAAATTATTACATAAAAATTAAACATTCCAAAACCTGTGTTATAATTTCTTTATTCGACAAAGACATCAAAATCTATATATGAGTAAACTTAAAAGGTTAAAACTCCAACGTACCACATCAATTTGATCTAATCCAAACAAATCAAAATAAAGAAATTATCAATTTTAACAATACCCTAAAACTTGGAATTTGAGAAACATAATCAAACTGAAATCTTACACTGATTCAAGTGGAACCAACTCTAACATTACTTGGAGCAAAAAGATCAACCTAAGAATTAGGAGGCTAGTGCTTATAGTTAATCGGAAATGAAATGGAAGGACGATGGATTTTGAGTTGGAATAGTAAAATAATAATTCATATTCTTTTCTAAATGGGAAAAATGGTTCATTAATTTAAAGCTTCAGGGAAAGATAGAAAAAATGGAAACATGTTCAAATGCAATAATTATAGCTACATGAAAACAGTATATGGCCTATGAGGTGACGGTAAATGAAAAAAATAAATTATGGACACAAAAAGAAAATTGATATCAAAATTAAGGAGAGGTGAGTAAATGGGTTAACAATGAATGAAGGGAACGTATTCCAAAAGTTAAACATTAAGTTTCTTATGTAGTAAAATAAGAATGGGCTTATGAATTGAGATTTATGCAAAAAGTTATTGCGAGTGGTTGAATTTCTTATATAAATAATATATGGTTGACATTAATTTTAACATATTGAGGAAAAGATTCAGGAATAGTAACATTTGAACAATGTTTGGTAAATTTATATTGGAATGAGGTAATGCTAAGAAGGTAAAAAATTCAAAGGAAATATATGAAAAAATGCTTGAATTGAAGAGATATTTGCATTTGGATAAAGGAAAAAATTTGTGAGAGGTTTAATTTCTTATATAATAGAATACATTCCTTATTAGTGATCTTCAAGGGAATTTGAGAAATTAGAGCTAAATTATCCAATGGAAAATGTGGAGTTCTTTTTAGCTAACAGTTTAAGGTAATGATTAAAATATACTTTACTAAACATGCATAAAAAAATACAACAATCCTATTTCAAAAGCACAAACGAGTAGATGGATAATAATACCAAGCCAAGCCAACAGAACACAAATTGAAAGAAAAGAATTCGTTCATAAAAATCAAATGTATCAAAACCTATGTGATATTTTCTTTATTTGACAAAGGGATCAAGAGCTAAATATGAGCAAAATTAAAAGAGCAAAACTCCAACATACAACATCAATTTGATCCAATACAAAAAATAATCAAAGTAAACAAATAATCATGTTTAGCAAAACCCCAACCATACTCAGTGCCTGATAAACAAATTCATATAAAAATCCTATATTGAGGTTAATAGAACTAATTCTAACATTACCTGGAGAGAAAGATCTGTTCGAGGATTATGGTGCTAGTGGTCGTTGTTTATCAGAAAAGAAACAGAATATATGGGAAGCGAAGAGGGGGTTTGATTTGGAACAAGCAAAATCATTTGTTTCTTTATTCTCTAAAGGGAGAAAATTATTCATTGATTTAACGGTTTATGAAAATATAGAACAAATAGAAACATATAAGATGTAGTAATTGTACGTACATGAAAGAGTATTCACTTTGTGAGGTGTCGTAGACAAGAAAGAAACAAAGGATAAAAGAAAATTTGATCTCTAAATAAAAATAGTTGAATATACCAGGTGAGAATGAATGAGGAGAAAGTACTCTAAAGGTAAAATATTAAATTTCTTATATAGCAGAAAAGGTAAGAGCGTTTGAATTGAGTTTTATAAGAAATAAATTATGGATGATTGAATTTCTAATATAATAGAATAAATGTGATTGAATTTCTAATATAATAGAATAAATGTGATTGAAGTAATTTTAACATATAGGTGAAAAGGTTTAGGAATGGTCATGTCTAAACATTAATTGGTGAACTCATATTGGAAAGGGGGGTGGTTTTGAGAAAGTGAAAAATTAATTGGCCAAAATATGAAAATAATACTTGAATTAAGGAGATTTGTGCATTTCGATTAAGATTAAGATTGGCAAAGAAAAGAGAAGAAATAATGAGTGATTGGACTTTTTACATAGTAGAATAGATTAACCTGTTTGAGATCTTTAAGAGAATTTGAGAAATTAGTATTCCACCAAGTGCATTAGGAGTAGATTATTTGGTCAAAATTTCAAAACAGATTTTCTATAGTTAATTCAAAGCACTAGACCTTATGGTTTGTTAATAAAAATAAACTGGTACTGTAAATTGCATTAAATGTTATAAAAATTAATTAGTGCATTAATTATGTTTAACGTATCCAAAGGAATTTGACATGTTTCATTAGGTGTGTTAATTTTAATTATTTGATGCTTTAAACCATATTTAATGCGTCGAAAGTGACTTCAAAGGTTACACTTAGGGTTATGGCAATTTAACCTTCTCATTAATTGTTGAAATATATTATAATCTACTAGTGTGAACCCGTGCTTCGCACACGGATACTGCCAATGGTTGTAACAGAAACGAAAATATTATGTATATATAAGTATCAGCTGTTATAGAAATTGTTCAAAACTGGCGGTACATGTTATACATAAGAAAATTGATAGGTTACATAACCACCTAAATAAGATGGCATGGTTCAAAATTGGAAGTAACTAATTGAAGCATCAAATTAGAATGTTTATCTTGTTAATAATTAAGCATTGTAATATAACAGTCAACCCTGAAAATGGACTACTACCTGGATAATAATCATGTGAGTGACTGTAGATTTACCAATGGAAAGTATATTATTATCTGTATAATTTTTATGAAACAAAATAAACAGCATTGAATAGTGAAATTAAGAAAACACCAAAGAAGTTTTAAAAAAGTCGGACTTCAGTTAAATATGAAGTATAGCTTTGGCATTGAAAAGCAATGAATATACAATGGATCAATACAATAACTAAAAATATAGCGTAGGCATTGATAAAATGGCTCATGGAAAAATCATTTCTACTACAGCCCATTAATTCGTGCACTAATCTCTATTGGTTGATATTACAACCCATTAATTTTGGTTGATATCACAGCCCATTAATCTATGCTATAAATACAATTTTTGGTTGATATTACAGCCCAATAATTTGTGCATTTATAATATTTTGGCATAAACGATGAAAAGTACATAATAAGATATACATAAAAACCAAAAATATGAAAGTAGTGGATGATGTGACTTTCCCATGAGCTAATGGTTGCATAAGTGTTGTCACGTTGAATCTGTATCCTATATCTGTAAGATGTCCTCTAAGGTTATAGTACAGACAGGGCCACACTGTTTCATAAAAATATGGCATAGAAATATTTGTTAAATTGTTAGAAATTTCGTACAATTTAGAGGTTCTGTGCACTGTACGCACATATTACCTCTTCGTGATATTTTCATAAATCATAGAAGGATGAAATTCTATGTCAGTGGAAGTCGATGACAGCAGGATAAAAAGTTAACTGTTTGTTTATTGTTAGAAAAAAAATGGTATCATTGACAGTTATTGAATTACTTCGCAACATAACAGTATTAGTATATTGTATAAGTATGTACCAAGCACCCAAAAAACCATTGGACTGTAAATAGAGCCGTTGACAGGAACCAGTTTGGAGGTCATAGCATTTGACAACCAGAGCCAAGTTAATTTATTTTAAAATTTGAATATCACATAGCATTTGACAGCCAGAGCGAACGAAGCAGAAAACCTCAGCAATAGCAGCATAATATGTCGCTGTTACATAGGTTTGTCTGATTATTGAAATACCTCAAGTTCTTAAATGATAATATAAATCATTGTGATGCAGCTGCGTAAAATCATATGAAGCATAGCTATTAGCTTTACTCCATATAGTTGGGTAATTTTTTTCCTAAAACAGCAACATCAGTCTGGAAAAAATAACATAACTGTCCATGAATACTTTGATTGTCATGATTGTATACTTCGGTTAATATAGGCGGGATGAACAAATTTGTACATGAATATGTTTACCCTGAATACAGTTCCAAAAAAAGTGGTGGAAGAATTTAGTGCATACCTTTGTGGTAATAATGGCTGGACTGAAAGCATGAGCAAAAACCAAAGTTAAATACCTTCTCGAACATCATGTTTGTCAAAGCAAGACAATGGAAAAAAAGAATAGATCTTTTAAAGAAAGATGAAAGTGGAGCAGAATTAGCATTTAATCTTCTTTAAATGTGGTTAATCTATTACTGACGTCAGGCATGCTGAAGTGTTTTTGTTACTTTATTGGTTATAAATTAAGGCTTTGAAATTAATGTAAGACATGATTTTAGCTACTTGTATTCAAGATATGTCTCCCTATTGGTTGAATTGATTTATTAAGGGGACGAAGAAGGAGTTGATGTTGTTATTAATTTTTAAACCATCATCAAGTTTCATAATCTATATTTAATAAAGGTGTGGAAGATATATACTGAACATTTTTTTTTGATGGATGAAAGAGTGATCCTCTTATGAGGAGAGCACTCGTTAGATGTATACTGAATATTATAGCTACATTATAGCCGATGAGTGTAAATCTATAAAATCTAATGCATAAGTGGAAGGACGCAAAGTATAAACAACGTTCATCTTATCTACCGAATGGGAGACATGGCCTTTTTTATTGGTTAAACTGTAAATTAGATCGTACCTATTTTGTGAACTTGATGCCTGCAGATTTGGGTCGTTAGAGAATGGTCCCTTGTTGAACTTGTGTGACCCCAGCATGTTCAGTAAATCTTCGCTAGTAATGTACACATCCTTCAATGGAATCATTTACGCGTATGGTTATCTATTCAGATGAAAGGGTATGTGTTTTAGTACGTGTAACTTGACAACTATTTTGTACGTGCTTAAGTAGGTTATCTTGTTCACGAAGCTGCTCATTGGTAAAAGTTTGTTTAGAAGTTAATTGGACAAAATGGTAAATAACAGAGGCGTTATGATAATGTGAGTCGTGACAAAGGAAAATATAATTCTGAGGTAGAAAATGTGAAAGGTGATATTTGATAGAGCAAATTAGCGAAAAGCTACACACTCCATTGAAGGAAAATTTCACGGAGCTAGTTGGAAAATATATTTGAATAATCATAGCTTTGAAACGATTTTATTGAACTCATATGATATTTTTGCACCGTTGCAATTCTTGATAGAAAGAATCCTCTAAGATGACTAAGAAGTATAAATGGAAAAATAAAGAAATCAATTTTAAAATTCACATGTGGAGAATGAAAGAAAAAAAGAAAAAAAGAAAAGAAGAAAGCTAATTATAAAATCAAAAATTTTAAGTTTAAAACCTTTTTAATTTCATAACATGAATACATTCTTGTATATTTGAAAGGAAAGCTATGCATGTATAACTCTTGGACACAAAATAATTTACAAACATATCTGAAAGAAGGTAAAATAAATACTCGCATGCATAATTTAGCGTCTCAAGGTTTAATAGTAATTTTGAATACCTTAATAAGAAGAAAAAGACAAAAGCAAAGAGATTAATCCGGAAAACCCATTTTCACCCAAAGAGAGAACAAAAAATACAGCAAGTTGTAAATAATTTGTAAAATACAGCAAGTTGTAAATAATTTGTGAAACATGTACATTTAAAATTTAAAATCTAAGAAATTGTTAATGCGAATAGAACCATAGTACTAATTTGAGTAAAAAGTGCAGAATACACCTCATCTAAGGATATGCATTATTTTAAAGTCAAGGTAAACATAAAAATAGATGGTAAAACTGTTTTGAATAATAATCTTTTGCTTAAATCCAGAAGGTTTTAATGGTCGTAACTTAAAAAAACAGTAAATATATAATTTGAAAGACACGGATTATTATCACAAAGAGGCGTTGAGTTAATGTCTTAAAATTGAGAAAATGGCACAATATGATAGAACCGAAGTCTAAAAGATCTTACTTGTTGTAGAATATTAAAAATTAGTGAAAAGTTGTACTCTCATGGAGGGAAAATTTCAGCATCTCAATTGAAAAAAAAAACATATTTGCACAATTGTAGGCTTGAGGTTCCTTTCTTAATGAACGAAAATTAGTCATTGTGGTGATGCATGAAAGAAAAAATCTATTAATACCTGTAATTGAAAAGAGTAAATGGAGTGAACATAAAAATCAATCATAAAATTACAAGCAGGATAAACGAAGAACAGTAATTTAGAAACAAAGTGGAAAATCTAATATTAAATTGAAAAGCAGTTTCATCTCCAAAAATTAATAAATTTCTCAACAGGAATATGTTTTTTTGTATGTTTTAGAATGATAAGACATAGATGATGCGCCTTTATTCAAAAAAATTACTTCGACGAATTCAGAATTTTCGTAAGAAAGGCATCAGAAGCAATGTACATTCAACAGTTGTAAGCTTGATATTTTACCAGTGTAATTAAGAGAAGGTAAGGAAAAAGAAGCATGAACATTGATAGTTCAATAAATTATATCCTCATCAAGGTATCGTATAAAAACTTTATTAAAAGAACCAAAAGAGAGCAAGGAAATTAATCAAAAACCCCAATTCTGAAAGTGTAAAGAATAAAGTGAACTTGTAAAATGAGTGAATATCTTATGTAGATTCTCATAATAAAGCGTTAATAAGCAAACATAGGATCTGATCAAATTGAAGGTAATTTTAAACCTACGCCAAATAGTTGAATACAAAAAACCAAAAGAAAGATAACAGATCAGTAAAAAAACCAGAACATAAAATTAGGGAATGAAAAGGGATTCGAAAACAAAGTCGTAAGAAATGTTCATTTGAATTTAAAATGGTAAATAACAGAGGCAGCATGATAACTGAAGTTGTAACAGCATGATGAAAGAATGGTTGATGTAGGAACAATCTTCAACCTAAATACTCGAGTTTCAATAAAATAAAAGGAAGAATGGAAGAAAAAAAACTGAATTATTAAACAAACATAAAATGGTGTATTAAAAAGTTAATGGCAAATGTAATTAAATCAAACAGTATTGGTATGTGAAAATGCTAGAAATGAAGAACAGACCAGAAATGTTGTTTAATATTCATTTAAATATGTGAAAAACTTCACTGAGAATATGCTTCACATTTTTATTATATGAGATAGATTAATAGGGAAGGTAAAGAAAACAAAAAATTAAATCAATGCAGAATAATAGTTACAGAATTCCTAATTGTCACAATTTATTCAAAGGTTAAAGTTACTTCTACCTCAAAAAAATAGTTCATCTTAGATTCCTTTCAAATTGTGTGAATGAAGCAAGAAAAAAAGAGAAGCGGAAGAAAACGTAGACAAATGATGGGGATAAAATGTGAACCATATAGACTGAAATGCAAATATTGGACAAACACATACCTTGCTGACCAAGAATTGCAAGTTGAATCCAAATACGTCATTGTTTCGTAGGTTGACAAAATCCTATAGCTTGCTAATGCGCCCTCATACCGTTGCCCCTACAGTGTCAATGGTAAGTAATCCTAGTGGCGCAAGTGCAATATCCATTTTGAAAGCGCTGCTGGTAAGAGGAAGGTAGCAAGTTAGTACGTTAGATGGCAGTGTGAAATAAGAAATTTGTGGTTATATATGAAAGAGGTAGTGGTAAAGTACGATCTTTCGTAATCCATTCAGGTAACTGAAATTCCTTTTAAAGATAGTGGAAACAGTTCAGCTGCTAACGCAGTTAATCTTTCCCTTTTACATTTACTGCCAATAAATAAAATGAGTAACCGCTACATTATTGAATGCCAGTGGTTACTGAAACTATATTGTTAGTAGGATATTAAACGAAGGTAAACAAAGCGGGAAGGAAATGGACAGTCTTTACAAACCGAATGTCATTAAAAAGGAAGAACATATAACCAATTTTGTATATAAAGTACGGTGCAATTTATTATGTAATTACATAGTTTGTACTCACAATAAACCAGCTACAAAATTTTAGAGTGAAATTTAGCTATTCAAATTTGGAGCCAAGCATTTAGTAGAGGTACAAATGCCTTCAAATGAACATTCAAAAGAAGGGTTGATAAAATCAACATAATAGTATGTATGTTGGACTATGCATTGGTCAAACATAAAAGCTTATTTGGGTGATTCAAGAAGTCTTCTTCGGCAAAGCTAAACTAAAAATTAATGTTGCCATTAAAAAAACATAATGAGTAGAAATTATGAATGTATCTTGTTAGTTTTAGCATTAACAAAAGACTGTAGAAACAGGTAATTTGTTACTGATTTGGTAGATCCCTCTTTATGTTAATCAGTAATCAAATCAGCTAAAATATGGTACAACTTTAGTATCAGCTAAAATCTATTGGTTTTTTTTATCAAATAAAGAGAATTGAGTTCAATAAACTTTAGTTGATAGCTAAAAGTTATCTTAAACAAAAGCTTTGAATATGTTGGGCGTGTTCTCACCCAGAAGACCTCGAGACTAAGAAGCTTGATTCATTCGGCATTCTCGTTTTCCAGGACCTCATTCGGCATACCCCATCCGGCAGACCTCATTCGGCATACCCCATTCGGCAGACCTCATTCGAACTCATTCGGCAGACCAACCTCTCCTAAACTCCATAACCAGACCAACCTTCCTATCTCCCACCGAACCACCTCCTGCCGAACCAACCGGACCAACCCTCCTGCCAAACCAACCGGACCAGCCCATGCCGAACCATCTCCACACCGGATCAACCTCACTATCCCACCACCGGTCCAAGCAACTGCCGGTCCATTCTACACTCCAACCACCTCCGAACCAAGCAATGACGAACCAAGACGTACCAGGCCAGATCACATCAGCCCAGGCCCATCAGCATCTATACACATCCTAGACCCCTACCCCCAACCTCACTCTATAAATAGAGGGGCAGGGGTACAACAATGGGGGACAAGTTTGAGAGCTCAAGCACGGAAGGAACTTTCAAACAACTTTCTTTTACTGGTATCAAAGCTTTGTACTTGTAATCAGAATAAGAGAAGAAATAACATATAAAGTGGACGTAGGCACATTCTGGCTGAACCACTATAAATTTGTGTGTCTTTTTACAGTTTAGCCCCCATTTTTCATATATTTGCATAAATCGCTCAAATCACTAAGAATAACATAAGATCTACTAAATCATACAACTTTGAGGTGTTTGTCCATTTTTTGTGCAAACATTTTTGGTGCTTTCACTGAGAGCTAGAAGCTCGAAGCTTCAGCTTCATCCGCTTAACAAGTTTTCGTAACAGCATCGTCCGCCACTTGGAAAACATGCCTCCCAAACAGAGAAAAGATGTTAGCAAAGGAAAAAATATCGCATCCAGCAGTCTTCCAGATCCAGCTGTCACGAATCAAGTAAATCGTCCTCCTCCAGCAACAATAACAAATGAAGAACAGGCTAACCCAACTACTCCTGCCACAGAACAGCCTGCAGCAATTACTAGAGCAGATCTGGACAGAGTTGTGGTTGAAGTAACTAACCGCTTCATGTCCCAGCAGGAAGCCTTGGTGGACCATCTCATGTCATGCTTAAGGGACGCTGAAGAATCCAACTGCAACACTGAATCATGGGGCGAGTCCCAGTCTGGAGGATCTCAGAGACAACAAAGATCTTCCTTCTTCGAAGGAGCTAACGGCAGAAGTAGCCGTGGTAGGAGCCGAGACCGAGCACATCCTGAAGTTAGGCCTGAGGAAGCGTTTGGTACCGAACCCAACGGGGAAGGTACCGGGCGAAGGTCAACTGTAGCTGAGCCTGTCATGCTGCCTAACCACAGAAACGCCAGTGAACGGGGCCGAGCTAGAGTCCAGCCCAAAGTTGGACCCGAGGAAGTGCTTAGATCAGAACCCAACAGGGGGAGATCAAGGCAAGGGCCAACTGTAGCTGACCCAAGCATGCTCCCAGAAGATCAAAGGCAGCCACTGGAAAATATGAGGAATGATAGACGATACCATCCCTACAGGTCATCTGGACGGAATCAATCCCATAGAACAGAACCAAACTCATTTCTATCTGCTCCAAGTTCTGATGAAAGGATGGCACGCTTATTCAGAGAGTGTGTCCAACGGGAGCAAAGAGATCGAGGGATAGGCGCTAGGGTAACCAGCCCTTTCGCCCGCAATATCGAAATTGCTATCACCCCCCGAGAATGGAAGATGCCAACAATGGAACCCTACAAAGGAACCTCCGATCCCGTTGTACACTTACAGAGGTACACGCAGCATATGCTCATGAGTGGAGCAACAGAGGGAGTACTATGCAAATGCTTTCCGCTCTTCTTGGCTGATCTTGCTACCTCCTGGTTCTGTCATCTACCCCAAGGATCCATCAGCTCGTGGGAAATGTTGAAAGAAAAATTTATCAGTCAGTTCCGCATTCATGTGGAGTAACCTAAGGATGCTTATTCCTTATCCAGCGTCAAACAGAAACCTGGAGAAAAGCTGCAGCAATACCTAACCAGATTCAACGCCGCAGCAGCCGCAGTTCAAGATGCCGATGAGAAGCTTATCCTAATGGCCCTCTGCAGTGGTGTGCATCCGGACACTAAATTTGCTAGAAGATTGACAAAAGAAAAACCAGCTACTTTACCCGATTTCTTCCATGAAGCCGGAAAATACATGAAGCTTGAGGATGCTGCCGTTGAGGGGCAGTCCGGACAGCAAAATAAGACGACCCATGGCAATGCCCCTGCTGCGGCAAGGGACGTTCGAAGAAATGATTCCAGAGACAATGCTGGGGGCAAGAAGGGAGAAAAGCGCCTATATCGGTCAGGACCAAGGTTCGACACTTACACCCCTTTGAACGAGACCGTCGAAAATATCTTCCTTGCCACCCAAGGCGAAGTTAGATACAAACGCCCACCATACAAGAAAGAATTAGATAACGCACAGAGGTCTGGAAAATTCTGCCGCTTCCACGAATCTCACGGACATGATACCAACGAATGCCATCATCTCCGAGATCTGATTGAGGAACACATCAGAAGGAAGAAACTGGAACGTTATGTGAAAAGTCAAGACAGGACTCCAGCTCCTGCCAATGAAAACCCAAGGCTACCCTCACCAGGGACCGACAGAGGAAACCGCAACGCTAGCAGCTCTAGTCAAGAGAAGATAGTGGTCCATACCATCTCAGGAGGTCCGCACATCGCAGACAGAAGTTGGAGAGAGATGGAAAGATATGGGAAGTCGCTTAGAGACAATAAAGACTGTGTCAATACGGTTATAGAAGAGCGCCACCCAAAGCGGAAAGAAAGTGATGACATCACATTCAGTAAGCGTGACCTAGAAGGAAGACAGTACCCTCACATGGATCCCATGGTTATCTCTGCCCGACTCGGTCCCGCCGAAGTTTACCGAATCCTGGTAGACACTGGAAGCTCTGTAAATATCCTGTTCAAACACGCATTCGACAAAATGAAGCTATCAATGAAGGATGTATCTCCCTGCGATAAACCACTACACGGTTTCACTGGAGATGCGAAGATGCCCCTCGGGCAGCTGGACCTCTTTGTTGAGATTGGAAGCCATCCCCGCTCCGTTGTAAGGAAACAGACGTTTGTGCTGATAGAAAACCATTCGGCTTACAACGCCTTCTTAGGAAGACCAGCCTTGTCTGACTTCCAAATTGTCCTAGCCCCATGGTGCCTGAAAATGAAATTTCCAACAGACAATGGGGTAGGGGAAGTGGAAGGAGACCAGGATATTGCACGAGACTGCTATGTAACCGAACTTCGCAACAACCACAGGAAGGATAAAGGGAAAGGTGTAGAGATTGCCCTCTGCACAAAAAGCCTTGAAGCATAGCAACTAAAGAAAGCCCCTCCTCTTCGATACACCAACGACCCTTTCAATGAATTAGACCCTAGGGACAAAGAGGAGGAGGCCACCGCCGAGCCTGCAGAGGCTATGGAGTTTATATCTATAGACAAGCACGACTCAAGTAGGCTACTGAAAATTAGGTCCCAGCTGAAAGCTGAATTGAAGGAACAACTCATTGATTTTCTCCGCCACAACTTGGATGTATTCGCTTGGTCACACGCTGACATGACCGGAATCTCCCCCGACATAGCATGCCACGTATTAAACATTAATCCTACCAAGGCGCCTGTAAAGCAAAGAAAGAGAAGTATGGGGGCAGAGCGATCAGCAGCCCTCGATGAAGAAGTAAAGAATCTACTCGCCAATGACTTCATACGAGAAGCTATCTACCCGGAATGGGTCGCAAACCCGGTGCTGGTAAAAAAGGCTAATGGGAAGTGGCGCACCTGCATTGACTTTTCCAACCTAAACGATGCCTGTCCAAAGGATTGCTTCCCACTTCCCAGAATCGACCAACTTGTAGACAGCACAGCCGGGCACGAACTCCTATCCTTTATGGATGCATACTCAGGATATAACCAAATTCCTATGCATGCTCCCGACCCAGACCACACTAGTTTTATCACCGACCGGGGCTTGTACTGCTATAAGGTAATGCCTTTCGGACTTAAAAATGCAGGAGCCACCTACCAGCGCCTCGTCAACAAGATGTTTGCAGGGCTGATATGACAAACTATGGAAGTATATGTGGATGACATGCTAGTAAAGTCAAGGAAAGACATAGATCACGTGAGCCACCTAGGCAAGATGTTTCAAGTACTTCGACAATTTGGAATGAAGTTGAATCCGCTAAAATGCTCCTTCGGAGTATCATCTGGAAAGTTCTTAGGATTCATCGTTCATGCCAGAGGGATAGAAGCAAACCCTGAACAAGTCCGAGCGCTAAGGGATATCAAGATACCTTCCACTCGGAAGGAAATGCAAAGTTTGAACGGAAAAGTGGCCGCTCTAAGCCGATTCATCTCCAAGGCGACGGACAAGTGCGTCCCCTTTTTTGAAGCTCTAAAGAAAGACAAGGGAAAGTTCGAATGGACTGACGAATGCCTGACCGCTTTCCTTCACTTAATCGAACACCTCCAGAAACCACCGGTGCTCTCAACTCCAAGCGAAGGAGAAGAATTATACCTATACCTCGCTGTGTCATCCCACACCCTAAGCGCCGCCTTGGTAAGGGAAGATAACCGCACGCAGCGGCCAGTTTACTTCGTCAGTAAAAGGTTTACTGGGGCAGAAGTCAGATATCCTAAACTTGAAAAGCTAGCATACTGTTTACTTATCACATCACGGAAGCTGCGTCACTACTTCCAGTCCCATTCCATCAAAGTTCTGACCGATCAACCACTGAGGCAGGTACTCCATCGCCCCGACACTTCTGGGCGACTACTTAAATGGTGCATTGAACTGAGTCAGTATGATATCACCTATCACCCTCGCACCGCCATCAAGGGACAGGCCATGGCTGACTTCATTGCAGAATTCACTACCAACAAAGATAAGGAGCAATTGGAAATAACAGGAGACATCAAATGGAATCTCTTTGTGGATGGCGCGTCGAACGAACGGGGCTCGGGGGCAGGTGTTGTAATAATCACTCCAGGGGAAATAAACTGCACTATGCTATAAGGTTGGAGTTCGCTGCCACCAACAACGATGCAGAATATGAAGCAGTGATAGCCGAACTAGAAATTGCCATCGAGATCGGAGCCAATTCTTTGTGTCTTCACAGCGATTCTCAGCTTATTGTTAATCAAATACTAGGGGAATTCCAAGCTCGAGAAGAACGACTCATAGCATATCTAAAGAAGACCAAATTACTTCTTAGCCGATTGGACCACTACTTAGTCAAACACATCCCTCGGGAGGAGAACCGAGAGGCCGACGAATTAGCAAAGCAAGCAAGTGTGAGAGACATCACCATCTTCGGGGCAGTGACCATCTCAAAGCAAATGGCGCCAAGTTTTGAACAAGTGAATCTGATAACTGCAACCGAGGAAGCAACTTGGATGACTCCCATCCGAAACTACCTACAAAGTGGCACACTACCCGACGGGCGTAATGAAGTCAAGAAAATCTTGAGGAAAGCGTCCCGCTATACAATACAAGAAGACATCCTCTACCGGCGCGGTTTCTCTAACCCATTATTAAGGTGTGTCGCCGGAAGGGAAGCCAAGGAAATCTTATCCAACATCCATCAGGGGAGCTGTGGAGATCACACCGGAGGGCAAACATTAGCAAAAAAGATACTCCGATACGGATATTTCTGGCCCACCTTAAGCAAGGATGCCTTAGATTTCGTCAAGAGGTGTGACAGATGCCAAAAATTTGCTAAGATTCCACGGCTACCAACAACTGAGATTACTCAAATGACCAGCCCTTGGCCCTTCGCAATATGGGGAATTGACTTAATCGGCGAGCTACCGATAGGCCGAGGCGGGGCCAAATATGCTATAGTGGCAGTTGATTATTTCACCAAATGGGTGGAAGCAGAACCTCTGAATAAAGTATCTTCAGCAAAAGTTATTAACTTCTTGATCAAAAATGTTCTGTGCAGGTATGGAGTCCCACTCAAAATCATATCAGACAATGGACTTCAGTTTGACAGCGAGGAATTCGCCAACTGGTGCCGAGAGCACGGAATTCATAAAAGCTTCTCATCCGTAGCGTATCCCCAGGCAAACGGACAAGTCGAAGCAGTCAACAAAATTCTGAAGACTCTGATCAAAAAGAAGCTCGAAAAGTCAAAGGGCGCTTGGGTGGACGAACTCCCTACGGCACTGTGGGCTTACCGCACATCTTTCAGAACATCAACGGGGCACACTCCTTTCTCTTTGGCTTACGGATCGGAGGCTATGCTCCCAGTTGAAACCATTGTGCCTTCCCACCGTAGGATCCACTATAACCCAGAAGAGAATGAAGAGCTCCTCAACATGTCTTTGGATCTAGTCGAGGAAAGAAGAAATGATGCAGTCCTTAAAGCAGCAGCCCACAAACAAAAAGTGGCGGCACACTACAACTCCAAAGTCAAGCATCGTACCTCACAGGAAGGGGATCTTGTCCTCAAGCGAATCTTCCCTCGCCCCGGAGCACTAGACCCAATCTGGGATGGACCATATGTAATTCATAAAGATCTCCACAACAGAGCCTATATTTTGTCAACAGTGGACGGAGAGGTGTTCCAGAGGGCATGGAACATCCAACACCTCCGTCGATACTTTTCTTAACTTGTATTGCCCATATGAAGTGAATTAACAAAGAGAATCAGTGGACGTAGGCATTTTCGTACCGAACCACTTTAAAAAACCTTGTCTCTTTTTTAACTTGTTCCTTTGTATCTTGGCTGCTTGTTAACTTTATCCTTTTCTATTGAACAAAATCCTGAGTATATAGAATTTCTATTCAAAGCACTCCACAACGCAACTTCACCTGGACAAGACCCAACAGGTACTATGCGAATCTATGCCCTCGCCAATGAGACACTTTTGCTCTAGCATCCCTCTGCTGCGGGTTAACTCATTGCTCGCGACGGCCCTTAAAGCCAACTGTAATGAGCCGATTATAAGCCACCGAGAAGGCCGACTATAGCCGAGGCAGCTCATTACGGCGTTAGGCTCGCCGGCAACTGTGAACCGACTATAAGCCCCAACATAAGGTGTGGCTAGCCAGGGGCAGTTCACAGTTGACGATCGGCACCCACGCTAGCCGGCCACAGTAAATCGAATAATACCCACGATTACGGGCCATAATGGCCCGGGTAGTTACTGTGCGCGATCTCGGCTCCGATGTGTCTTAAGTGCGGCTGTGGTAAAAAAGAATTAACTCCCCGCGGAGGCGTAAGATGGGTGACGAATGTCTCCAAGACCCACAGCTAGGGAAAGTGACTACAAAACCCGTTTGCCACGAACTTAAGCACATCGAAGGCCTTCCGTGATTGGAAGTTTTACCTTTTCACGTATTTCAATTTTACTTAAAAAGCTTTTTTCCTATCCTCTATAACAATCCCTAAAGTACATGATACAGAGTAGGAGATACTCGCCAATGGGTGTAGGGACTCACAGTGGCAGGACATTCGGCTACATTCCATGCTCGGTCATACAAGATATTCAAGACTGCCATCTACGATTAAAACATGAAAGGCGGTATTTTCTTCTTTTATGTACAAATACATGACTATAATTTGTTCACACCACACGCTAATATTGCAAGTCATGAAATTATGATTTAGAACCAGAATCTAACATCAAACACAATTTAATTACAAGAATATACATAGCTATATTTCTCATACGATATGCCAAAATAACAGCAAGCATTCAAAAGACGACAAAATCAGCTTAAGTTACAGAATTACACGTTAAAAATAAGACTATTTATTACAAGTGGCAAAATATCACAACCTAAAGGCTACGTTACTATTTTTCGACTAACATATACAACACTGTCGAATCCACAAAAGGAGTTTTTCCAGGTATAATCAAGGAGCCGGCTGCAGTGGAGCTTTATCCTTGCCCTGTTGACCCCCTGTCCAGTCAAAAAAAAAAGGACTCATTGGCAATAAGCAACCAAGTTGATGGAGAAACTAAAAAGGGAGACTTACCAGCGCCTGCTTCCTGACTATCCTGATCGTCATCCTCTACCTGCACGCCTACCTCCTCAGCGGCAAGCAACCGCATACCTTCCTTCACCGCCACCTTCTCCTCCTTGGCAAACTGGGCAGTGACCGCATCCATGCTGAAGGCCACGCCACCATCTTTATCCGCATCGGCCTTGGCCTCCTCCAGAGCCCGAAGATAGATCTTAGCCATGATCCTGGGATAATCATCCATCCAGGATAGGTTGCCCTGCTTCCAGGTTCGGAAGTACATGTCCTGAAGCATTTCGTCCATCATCCCCTCATTCTCCTCAAACTCCCTCATCCGGGCCTCGGAAGCCAACAACCTCCCAACGGCAGCATCTCTCTCCGATCGGTATCTCGAGCAGTCGGCTAGAAGGGATCCCCGCATTGCCTCCATCTCCTCCCTCAACTTGGCTTGAGCAAGCTCTGCAGCCTCAAGTTTCCCGGACAATTACTGAGGGAGGGACCGTCCGACTTCTTGAGTTTCTTACCTCCGACAGCTGGAGGTTTTGTGAAAGGTTTCCTCTTGCTACTCTCTACCGTAACACCTTCCTTGGTCTGAGCAGCCGCCCTCTCCTCCGCCGTTTCCCTCAGCTTGACTACTGACTGCTGTGGAAGGATTAAGTTATACTCCAGAAGGATCGCATTTCTGATCAGGAAGGCAGATGATCTATATTTCCCGAGAATAGCTTCTATCTCAGCCGCCGTCTAAACCAGGCGGTCAGTCTCCACAACCGCAAAGCCACCTGTCGCTAGCAAAAATGAGGAAGTATGAGAAGAAGCATCGCAATCGAAATGGAAATTATGAGTAAAAGCATCAACTTACATCCTGAAGTAAAGCGCCGAATTGATACAGAATCGTCCCTAACAAAGAACCATTCCTTCTTGAACATGCTGAATTTGGAATACAGATCCAAGACCGGCTTGAAGGTCACAGCTGATTCCAAGCTAATGTATGGGGACCCCTCAGGTTATATAGATACCGGATCTCTCGGTTGGAAGGAGCATGACCATACTTCCTCCGGAAAATGACGAAGAGGTTCACCAGTATAGCATAGGAGTTGGGTTGAAGCTGGAACGGGGCCACCTTAAGATATGTAAGGAAGCTGGCTATCCAAGCGTTCAGAGGAGGGATGGCACCACACATGCAGTGGTATCTGCTGTAGGCGAAGTACCCTTCAGGAGGATCATACGGCATAACGTCTCTCTTAGGCAATAGCAAGCGCGCCCTATCGATTCCAAAGGATCGGGAAATGACATCGAGCTGCTCCTCCTTGAGGGAACTAGGAAAGCAATCGGGTGGGGAGTTCAGAAGCTCCTGAGGGCCGTACCCGTCCACTAATGATCTCGGGGCAGATCCGTGACGTTCTGGATTCGGCTGAGCTGGGGGCACGGCAGAGGAACCTCCTTCACCCCCGGATTTCTTTTTATCTGATCGAGTTTCCACTTTACGAGACATTATCTACAACACCGGAAAAACATGTTGTTAGAACAAAGGATGTAACAAAGTAAGTATATAATATGGAATTTCACTCATAAAATCAGAATGTTCAAACTCCCGTTGTCATTCGGTAAAGTAAATGCAAAATTCTCAAGGCCGTTCGGTAGTTCCCATATCCATTCGGCATTTCCAACGTCATCCGGATATGAACACATCCGGCATCTCCATGCTATAACCCACTCGGCATTCCCAACTCCATCCGTTTATACAGATATACAACTACCTTCGATAAACCATTTGTCCAACATAGAAAGGATCTCACCTGATTCAGTGAAAATAGGGAAATTGATTCGGGCACCACGTTCATTCGGCTATCACTTTGATTCGGCTACCAAATTGATTCGTGTAACGACCCGTATTTTTAACACTTTAAAAATACGAATTAAAATGAAAATTTTGGATAAAAATCCGAAGGAAATAAAATTTTGTGTTGTTAAATGTGAATTACAAGTTAAAATACAAAACTGAATTCTGAAATAACTTATTTGTAAATTAAATATGGATGTTAACTGGTAGTGAATGTAAATAATGAATTGAATTTGATTGTAAACCAAATATGTTATGATTGTAAACAAAGAATAAATAAAATGGTAGATTTAATAATGGAAGTTATGTTATTGAAACTAATATAAATAAATGTAACTTAATATTATAGTTGATTGAAAGCAGATAATAACTGAAACTGTAATTTGATAAAGATGTTAACTTGTAATTGAACGTAAGTAAAAGATTTAAATTTGAAGGTAACAAGTAATTGAATTGAATTGAATTTGATTGTAAACAACGAAATAAATAAAATGTTACATTTAATATTGAAGTTATAATATGGAAATCAACGTAAATGAATGTAATTTAATATTACTGTGAATTTAAATAAGATGATAGCTGAAGAAAATGAAAGTAAATGAATTATAAACTATTAACAATAATGTATAAGTAAATGGTTGATTCAATAATGAAAGTGTAAATCGAAATAAAAGAATTCATTTGGAATTAAATAACTTGAATTTGAATTACAATATAATTGAACGCTGAATCTAATATAATCTTTTATATTGGATTTATAATGGAAAATTGCATTGTAAAAGATTGTTAATTACTATGAAATTAAAAATGGAATTTGTGAACAATTGAAATTTGATTTAAAAGTTAATAATTTAAAATTGGGAATTTTATATTGAAATTAAACAGTCGAATAATTTATTTTTCGAATATTGGATTTAATTAGACAATTAAATCGATAATTTAATAAGTTAAATTTCAGAAATAATTGAAAATCGAGTTGAATATGATTGAAAATGATTTGTAAAATTTTATCTTATCATATTGGAGTTATAGTAATGTTATAGAACTTTTAAAATTGAATTTAAAGTTAATTTGTGAAAATTGAATATTTTAATATTTAATTATCGACTGAAAAATAGCCATTTTTCTAACAGTCTCAGCATGGAACGAAACTAGTTCCATTGGATCCGTAATAGTTTGTTATTGCCGGATTTCAATTTTCGTAGCAATCGGAGTTATCGTTTGACCGTGGCAGCTCGAAACGCATCGAATTGTTTTAATATTAATTCGGCGAGAGAAAATAGTCATTTTTCAAAAAAATCTCGGATTTCGACGAAACCTGTTTCATCGGATCCGTAATGTCATATTATTGTAGGGTTTCAAGTTTCGTAACGATCGGACTTGTCGTTTGATCGTACGAACACGAAACGCCTTGAAATCAATTTAATTGAAATCAATTTTTGAAATCAATTTGAGAATTTCATTTTCAGCATAACTTCTTCATACAATGGAATTTGGACGTGAAACTTTTTCCATCGCGCTCAGAATATTTTAAAACACCTATTTCGATATATGGGTTTACTCAATTTCGTTTCGGGGTCAGAACGGGCTTTTCGGGCCATAGTTTGTTCCGCACGTTCATCTATCCAGTCTATCTACTCTATCTCTAACATACCTATATAAACACAGGTATAAACCCTAGCCTCCCTAATCTTCATTTGTCTGTACGTACAATTCATCTTCTTCTTAGCTTCTCATTCCAATGGCAGACAAAACCTAATTCCCAAATTCCAAAATCTAAAAAAAAAAATTCGAGATTTACGCGCTTCGGGTCGCGCTTCGGGTTTCAGGGGGAAAAACCCTGGAGCTACTTCGAGTCGGGAAGAAAACTACTCGGGTCATCGGGTCGTTTTCGCAAAAACTCCAAGCAGGCATCGGGTATTTGAGGCGGCGGACCAAGTTGAACTCGAAGTCGACTCAGCACCAGAATTTTCCAATCTTCAAATTTTCATAACTTTTGCATACAAACTCGGATTTGGACGAGGTTTCTTTTGTTAGGATCGTATCGAAATTCCGGACGCTTTGACGCTGGTTTGGATGGATTTGGAGACTGTCAAATTTTTGGGTTTAAATTGAATTTAAATTCAATTTAAATTCAAAAGGTGAGTGTTTTATAATGCTCACAACGTACTGAATATCTTTATGGTAGTTAAATTTGACATTATGAAGTGATATGAATTTATTTGTCGTTGTTTAATAAAAATTTAATTGTCATATAGATTGTCGTGTGAATTCACCGTTGAAAATTTAAATTGACAGTAAATTGAAATTAGGATTTAATTGAAATCAAATTTCCCGATATTGATAACTATGAAATTGCCGTGAATTGTATTGACTATTGGATGATTTATTTCGATGGATGCTATTGGTTGATATGTAAATGTTTGGATGTTTATTTGCTTATATATATCCTGTTATACATGCACATGACATTGTGATTGGTTTAAGTAATATATATTCATCCCTGACATTTAATTGAAACAACTAACCACTTGGCCATAGGTTAGAGAATTATATACGGACACCGGGTTGGTTAAATTAAATGATTTTAAAAGTTATTTTGAAATTATTTAAATGAATTGATTTTAAGAATAAAAATCCAATTTATGGAAATTGAATTATTTTGAATTGAAGCTCGAGATGTTGGAATTTAAACTTGGTAAATGAAATTGTTTAATTATTCGAAGTTTAGATTTTTAAGAAGAAAAAAAATTGAAATACGGCGTAAATTTCCGAAAGTTGATTTGTTTTAAAAGATTGGACTTTTAATCGAACTCTGAATAATTCTAAGAAAATTTATATGAAATGATATTTCAAGTTTGAGTTTGGAATTGAAAATTAATTTGAAATTGAGATTTAATTAATTTGGAATTTAATTGAAATTCAAAGAAATTTGTGAATTGGACTAAATCGAAACTATTGAATTAAATTTGAAGGTAAAACTGATTTGAATAGGATTTGAACTGAAATCGATTTGGAATGTAATACTTAAATGAATTCTTGGAATCCGAATGTTAATCTAAGTTTATTGAATTGGAATTGTTCCAGAGATTAAGTAAACTACTTAATACGGATGTTTAATTTGAAGTATATTCTAATTTGAATACGAAATGGTTTTAAAGCGAATCTTATATTCTTATATAAATATATGAGCTGTTTTGAAATCGAAATGAGATATTGAGGCGAAAATGATTTTGAAATCGAAATGAGATATTGAGGCGAAAAATGATTTTGAACGGAATCTTACAGTTTGAATAGATATGATGATATTTGAAATGGATTTGATTTTTGAAGCGAATATGATATTTTGATATCAATTATGAATTGATTTTGAAATGTAAAAGAGCCACCAGTGTAATAATACGTAGTTATTAAAGAGACCGGGATCGGATATGGACATACTCTCTTTCGATACCGAAAACCACTTTAATAACTAGTATACGCGGAGTGTTGATCCAGAACGAAGTGGATGGTTTGGTGAACGTGTTGACTGAAGAAAGAGAACGATATTGGATGACCCCTGACATGACTAAAACAGGAGCCGCGCCGGGCCATTGAGGATCGCCATCTCTAGCGGACACACTCCTTCGTTACCATGTCTATTACTTTTGTGATTCGATTTGGGTGCACCCCTCGATTATGGGAGTGTTGTTTCGCGGTGTTGGGGTAGTAGCTGCTATGCCCAACATCAGTCCGGATCAGGCAACTACTAGTATCCTAGTTGGTATCGCCTCATGTACCTTGTCATACTGATTATCCTATTCGCGACCACTACATTTTGTTTTGTACCTTTAGTATATGGATTGCCCTCTGGTGACTTCCGGTTTTGGGGAAACTACGGTCTTGTATATGCTCTTGGGAATATAAACTGTGTTAAGGGTGGAATGGGCCATGGCTTAACGCTATTTTAATACTTTTACTTTAATGTAGACATATTATAATAGCGTATTGTACTAAATAGTAGATAGTTTAACGGATCCTTGAGAGATGGAAAATCCCGTAACATCTCTTAAGTTATTGCACTCACGTTGACACTGGATAGGAGATGTCAAACCCCGTAAACATCTCTGACGCCGTCACACTCATATTTCTTATTCGATTTGACTTACATGAGATATTTTAGTCCTGACTCGAGTGTTTTGTCTTTTCATTACGCTCGGGTCAGCTTGAGCATTTCAGATAAGGTTGAAGATCTATTTTGGAGGACGAAGACGGAGTTTGGTATTACATCATTTGTATTCTACTACCATATTATTTTTCCGCTGCATTATTGTATTATCTCTGATATGTATGTAACTCTGATTTATGATGTATAATAATAATCAAATTTATTTATTTAACAGCTTCATGAACTGTTATTTTATTATTATATCTTGTTCCTTCCGCTGCGAGATTCCGAGTTTGTTTCTGTTCTTTCTTTTCTTTTCTTTTCTTATTTACCCCAATAACTATCCGTATTTTGGATTGTTTGAGTCGGCATGTGTGTATGTTTTGTCGACTTGAACGGTCAAAAATGTTTGTCGTTACAGTTGGTACCAGAGCTTTGGTTTAGATTACCTTGGCTCTAGTGGGGAATAACTCATTGAAATAGGGTTAAACCTTATGAATGAGTTTGAGTGTATATGAGAGAGCGTATTTGTAATTTTGATATAAAAATGATTTTATATTGTGTTTAATTGTTCCGTTGAGTATTTATGAATTCTCGTTGGTACTTGGGACGCCAAGGCATCGATAGGAATTTATATACACTCGAATAGGACAGATTGACATAATATTGTTTTGGACTATATTTTTATATAAAAGAACTATCTTGAAAATTTATAAATATTGATTGTATTGGTTGTTAGGAGATGATAATATTAGATTATCATCGTTTATTGTTGATTAGTCAATATTTCTAACTATTGACTATTGGACAATTTTAAGAAATGAAACTTGTAAATATGATTGACAATGAATATAAATGGTAAATAAAATAAAATAAAAATGAATTTAAATTAAGATGGAGAATTTAAATTCCGGTGTTTTGAAAATTTATTAACAAAAATTTGAAATGTATAATACAAGTATTATATGATAGTATATTCGATTAGAAATTGTTTGCAAAGGATTTTCAAATGAAGTAAGTGTTATACTCCCCTCTTGACACTAGAGAATGATTTCGGTGATGAGTGCACGCATCATCGACGTTTATTTTCGAGAGTCTAAGTGGGGGAGATCACTTAATAGCTTTTTCTAAACCCTGTTTTGATTAAAATTGAATTTTATTTTGTATTCTCTATAGTATGACTTGATACACATTAATATAAGTATATATTATTTCAAACTTGATTTGAAATGAAACCGGAGATGAAATTATTAAGTTCTTTAATATTTAATGACTTTAAACTATTGAGATAAACAAATACTTGAATCATTACGGAACTTCTAAATTGTGAAATGAGAAATGAACCTAAGAGCTAAGTGAAATTATCAATTGAAGTAGAAATCCTTAGAATTAGGAAATTATGAATTTAAAATAAAATTGAAACTGTAAAACTTGCATAGTATTAAATTTCATTCTATAGCATAAATATAACTTACCAAAATATTTAAGAAGTTCAAAAATGAAATATGAATTGTTAATTGGATAATATACAAGTTTAGGTTTGAATAATGAAATATGCATTTAATTAATGGTTTGCAAATATAAATAAAATTGTTAGTAAATAATTGGAATTTAAAGTAACATTTAAAGGTGATTCACCATTATGTTAATATAAAATGGAAATACTATATGTGAATGTAAATGTGAAATTAAATTATAGTGTAATTTAAGTAATGACTTAAGAATTAATTAATTGAAAATTCAACTTTGAATGAAAAGAGGTTGTATGTTGTTTAACTACATTCTATTTGCATAACAAAAACTTACCAAATACTTAAAAAGTTTAAAATGCTTATAAGGATAAGTAGAGGAATAATATACCAGTGTGAGAGTGAATAATAAAATGTGAAGATTTATTGATAGTTGTAAATATAAAAGAAATTTAAGCTGTAAAATGAATGATATATACAAGTGAATGAATAAAATTTAAAATTAATGAAATATAAAATTTGTAAATGGAAACTAATTAAAGTTGAATATAACTAAATGTCAATAAACTTGGAAGTGTATGAAATAAATAAAAAATTACTTGGAAATGTATAATTGATTTAGTGTAGATTCTGGATGGATGGTAATGTTTGATATGCATTGGTTGTTTGATGGATGGTAATTGATTTAGTAGAATTCATTAGTGTTAATGGAATTGAATAAACGGAATAAAATTTTAAAATAATTAAATTCAAATTTGAAGCAAAGTGAAATTAAATATAATTGAATCCAATTTAAATTGAAGCAAATTGACTTGAATTTAAAATGTGAATGAAACAAACTTGAATAGATCGGAAACAAATTGAATGTAAACGTATTTCATGGATAAATAAGAAAATAAACGACTTTGTGTTTATGATTGTTTCTTTAGAAAATTTAAAGTTTGATGGTTTGTACTTTGAAATAATAAAAGCAAAATTTTGGAAAAAAATCCAAAATTGTCCAATATATGCTGAAACGAAAACAACCATAACTTTTAAATGGCTAGACGAAGTTCAACGATATTAGACTTTTCGGAAAGCTTAGAAACTGTAGCACGACTTTTGTTTAGACTGTATTGAGAAATTCCTTCATTTACTTAGTTAAAAATTTGAATCTTCTCGCTGGCCTGTGTAAAAGGGAAGCAAAATCAGTAGCATATACTCTTAGTATTTTTACCATAACTTTTTACTGGTTTATCGGATTTTGATGATCTTGCACTTTCTGGAAAGATTAGAACTTAAGTTAAAACTTTTGTTTTAAGCATTTGGTGTTTTGCTGTCGTTTAGAAGGTCAAAAACGTGACCAAACTTCGCTGACCTGCGCAATTCATTGCCAGGCTGAGGCGTATCTATTTAGTAAAACGGTCGTAACTTTTGAACGGAAGGTCCGAATTCAATGATTTTGGACATTCCGGGAAGCCTGAAACGAATGCAACAACTTTTGTTTAGATTCCATTGTCAAATTTTATCGTTTAGGTGACCAAAAACTGAGATTCGCTTGCTGTCCTGGAAATTGAATTTCAGTTTTGAAGCTAAACATGTTATATGTGTGTTGTTTATGATAAGTATATCGATCTATCTTTATATGCATGGTTCTAACTTGGTTATTGAGCATTTTAGTAGGTAGCAAAGGGGTTGCGCTTCGCTTGTGGAGCTCGCTTCTGCGCTTAATGCAAAATGTAAGTTAAAATGCTAATAAACGCTAAATAAAAGGTATGTTCTCGGATTACAGTTTATGTTGTGGTCTATTATTGTGTCCCCCATGTTTTGGGATTCCTCATTCTTGTAATGAGATGTATATCATGCAATTATTACTACTGTGAAATTTTTCGGTCCTAGCCGCGCAAAGGAGGTGCTGCCGAAATTTTTCAAAAATCCGGGAGTTAGAAAATTTTGTGGAAAAAAATCCTATAACTAAATTTTGCAAATAAGTAGAATATTTTGAATGAATTATATCTAAATGATGGTTTCCCCTTCTCCGTTCCTTTTCGAGGACGAAAAGTTTTAAGTGGGGGAGAATGTAACGACCCGTATTTTTAACACTTTAAAAATACGAATTAAAATGAAAATTTTGGATAAAAATCCGAAGGAAATAAAATTTTGTGTTGTTAAATGTGAATTACAAGTTAAAATACAAAACTGAATTCTGAAATAACTTATTTGTAAATTAAATATGGATGTTAACTGGTAGTGAATGTAAATAATGAATTGAATTTGATTGTAAACCAAATATGTTATGATTGTAAACAAAGAATAAATAAAATGGTAGATTTAATAATGGAAGTTATGTTATTGAAACTAATATAAATAAATGTAACTTAATATTATAGTTGATTTAAAGCAGATAATAACTGAAACTGTAATTTGATAAAGATGTTAACTTGTAATTGAACGTAAGTAAAAGATTTAAATTTGAAGGTAACAAGTAATTGAATTGAATTGAATTTGATTGTAAACAACGAAATAAATAAAATGTTACATTTAATATTGAAGTTATAATATGGAAATCAACGTAAATGAATGTAATTTAATATTACTGTGAATTTAAATAAGATGATAGCTGAAGAAAATGAAAGTAAATGAATTATAAACTATTAACAATAATGTATAAGTAAATGGTTGATTCAATAATGAAAGTGTAAATCGAAATAAAAGAATTCATTTGGAATTAAATAACTTGAATTTGAATTACAATATAATTGAACGCTGAATCTAATATAATCTTTTATATTGGATTTATAATGGAAAATTGCATTGTAAAAGATTGTTAATTACTATGAAATTAAAAATGGAATTTGTGAACAATTGAAATTTGATTTAAAAGTTAATAATTTAAAATTGGGAATTTTATATTGAAATTAAACAGTCGAATAATTTATTTTTCGAATATTGGATTTAATTAGACAATTAAATCGATAATTTAATAAGTTAAATTTCAGAAATAATTGAAAATCGAGTTGAATATGATTGAAAATGATTTGTAAAATTTTATCTTATCATATTGGAGTTATAGTAATGTTATAGAACTTTTAAAATTGAATTTAAAGTTAATTTGTGAAAATTGAATATTTTAATATTTAATTATCGACTGAAAAATAGCCATTTTTCTAACAGTCTCAGCATGGAACGAAACTAGTTCCATTGGATCCGTAATAGTTTGTTATTGCCGGATTTCAATTTTCGTAGCAATCGGAGTTATCGTTTGACCGTGGCAGCTCGAAACGCATCGAATTGTTTTAATATTAATTCGGCGAGAGAAAATAGTCATTTTTCAAAAAAATCTCGGATTTCGACGAAACCTGTTTCATCGGATCCGTAATGTCATATTATTGTAGGGTTTCAAGTTTCGTAACGATCGGACTTGTCGTTTGATCGTACGAACACGAAACGCCTTGAAATCAATTTAATTGAAATCAATTTTTGAAATCAATTTGAGAATTTCATTTTCAGCATAACTTCTTCATACAATGGAATTTGGACGTGAAACTTTTTCCATCGCGCTCAGAATATTTTAAAACACCTATTTCGATATATGGGTTTACTCAATTTCGTTTCGGGGTCAGAACGGGCTTTTCGGGCCATAGTTTGTTCCGCACGTTCATCTATCCAGTCTATCTACTCTATCTCTAACATACCTATATAAACACAGGTATAAACCCTAGCCTCCCTAATCTTCATTTGTCTGTACGTACAATTCATCTTCTTCTTAGCTTCTCATTCCAATGGCAGACAAAACCTAATTCCCAAATTCCAAAATCTAAAAAAAAAAAATTCGAGATTTACGCGCTTCGGGTCGCGCTTCGGGTTTCAGGGGGAAAAACCCTGGAGCTACTTCGAGTCGGGAAGAAAACTACTCGGGTCATCGGGTCGTTTTCGCAAAAACTCCAAGCAGGCATCGGGTATTTGAGGCGGCGGACCAAGTTGAACTCGAAGTCGACTCAGCACCAGAATTTTCCAATCTTCAAATTTTCATAACTTTTGCATACAAACTCGGATTTGGACGAGGTTTCTTTTGTTAGGATCGTATCGAAATTCCGGACGCTTTGACGCTGGTTTGGATGGATTTGGAGACTGTCAAATTTTTGGGTTTAAATTGAATTTAAATTCAATTTAAATTCAATAGGTGAGTGTTTTATAATGCTCACAACGTACTGAATATCTTTATGGTATTTAAATTTGACATTATGAAGTGATATGAATTTATTTGTCGTTGTTTAATAAAAATTTAATTGTCATATAGATTGTCGTGTGAATTCACCGTTGAAAATTTAAATTGACAGTAAATTGAAATTAGGATTTAATTGAAATCAAATTTCCCGATATTGATAACTATGAAATTGCCGTGAATTGTATTGACTATTGGATGATTTATTTCGATGGATGCTATTGGTTGATATGTAAATGTTTGGATGTTTATTTGCTTATATATATCCTGTTATACATGCACATGACATTGTGATTGGTTTAAGTAATATATATTCATCCCTGACATTTAATTGAAACAACTAACCACTTGGCCATAGGTTAGAGAATTATATACGGACACCGGGTTGGTTAAATTAAATGATTTTAAAAGTTATTTTGAAATTATTTAAATGAATTGATTTTAAGAATAAAAATCCAATTTATGGAAATTGAATTATTTTGAATTGAAGCTCGAGATGTTGGAATTTAAACTTGGTAAATGAAATTGTTTAATTATTCGAAGTTTAGATTTTTAAGAAGAAAAAAAATTGAAATACGGCGTAAATTTCCGAAAGTTGATTTGTTTTAAAAGATTGGACTTTTAATCGAACTCTGAATAATTCTAAGAAAATTTATATGAAATGATATTTCAAGTTTGAGTTTGGAATTGAAAATTAATTTGAAATTGAGATTTAATTAATTTGGAATTTAATTGAAATTCAAAGAAATTTGTGAATTGGACTAAATCGAAACTATTGAATTAAATTTGAAGGTAAAACTGATTTGAATAGGATTTGAACTGAAATCGATTTGGAATGTAATACTTAAATGAATTCTTGGAATCCGAATGTTAATCTAAGTTTATTGAATTGGAATTGTTCCAGAGATTAAGTAAACTACTTAATACGGATGTTTAATTTGAAGTATATTCTAATTTGAATACGAAATGGTTTTAAAGCGAATCTTATATTCTTATATAAATATATGAGCTGTTTTGAAATCGAAATGAGATATTGAGGCGAAAATGATTTTGAAATCGAAATGAGATATTGAGGCGAAAAATGATTTTGAACGGAATCTTACAGTTTGAATAGATATGATGATATTTGAAATGGATTTGATTTTTGAAGCGAATATGATATTTTGATATCAATTATGAATTGATTTTGAAATGTAAAAGAGCCACCAGTGTAATAATACGTAGTTATTAAAGAGACCGGGATCGGATATGGACATACTCTCTTTCGATACCGAAAACCACTTTAATAACTAGTATACGCGGAGTGTTGATCCAGAACGAAGTGGATGGTTTGGTGAACGTGTTGACTGAAGAAAGAGAACGATATTGGATGACCCCTGACATGACTAAAACAGGAGCCGCGCCGGGCCATTGAGGATCGCCATCTCTAGCGGACACACTCCTTCGTTACCATGTCTATTACTTTTGTGATTCGATTTGGGTGCACCCCTCGATTATGGGAGTGTTGTTTCGCGGTGTTGGGGTAGTAGCTGCTATGCCCAACATCAGTCCGGATCAGGCAACTACTAGTATCCTAGTTGGTATCGCCTCATGTACCTTGTCATACTGATTATCCTATTCGCGACCACTACATTTTGTTTTGTACCTTTAGTATATGGATTGCCCTCTGGTGACTTCCGGTTTTGGGGAAACTACGGTCTTGTATATGCTCTTGGGAATATAAACTGTGTTAAGGGTGGAATGGGCCATGGCTTAACGCTATTTTAATACTTTTACTTTAATGTAGACATATTATAATAGCGTATTGTACTAAATAGTAGATAGTTTAACGGATCCTTGAGAGATGGAAAATCCCGTAACATCTCTTAAGTTATTGCACTCACGTTGACACTGGATAGGAGATGTCAAACCCCGTAAACATCTCTGACGCCGTCACACTCATATTTCTTATTCGATTTGACTTACATGAGATATTTTAGTCCTGACTCGAGTGTTTTGTCTTTTCATTACGCTCGGGTCAGCTTGAGCATTTCAGATAAGGTTGAAGATCTATTTTGGAGGACGAAGACGGAGTTTGGTATTACATCATTTGTATTCTACTACCATATTATTTTTCCGCTGCATTATTGTATTATCTCTGATATGTATGTAACTCTGATTTATGATGTATAATAATAATCAAATTTATTTATTTAACAGCTTCATGAACTGTTATTTTATTATTATATCTTGTTCCTTCCGCTGCGAGATTCCGAGTTTGTTTCTGTTCTTTCTTTTCTTTTCTTATTTACCCCAATAACTATCCGTATTTCGGATTGTTTGAGTCGGCATGTGTGTATGTTTTGTCGACTTGAACGGTCAAAAATGTGGGTCGTTACAATTCGGGTATCACTTTGATTCGGCTACCAGGTTGGTTCAGCTACCACGTTGATTCTGCTACCACGTTCGACTCAGCTACGAAGTTTGATCCGGCAAGAGCAAATGTTTAGTTCGGCAGGTAGGAAATAGCAAAGGCGTATGGTCCCTACTTATAGTGAAAAGGACACGACCGGACCATCTCATTCGGCATCCAAGGGCCAATTGAAAATGTCAAACAAAGCGCGCCATATTGAAGAATATGCCCCACTTTGGGGGGCAAATGTTGGGCGTGTTCTCACCCAGAAGACCTCGAGACTAAGAAGCTTGATTCATTCGGCATTCTCGTTTTCCAGGACCTCATTCGGCATACCCCATCCGACAGACCTCATTCGGCATACCCCATCCGGCAGACCTCATTCGAACTCATTCGGCAGAACAACCTCTCCTAAACTCCATAACCGGACCAACCTTCCTATCTCCCACCGAACCACCTCCTGCCGAACCAACCGGACCAACCCTCCTGCCAAACCAACCGGACCAGCCCATGCTGAACCATCTCCACACCGGATCAACCTCACTATCCCACCACCGGTCCAAGCAACTGCCGGTCCATTCTACACTCCAACCACCTCCGAACCAAGCAATGACGAACCAAGACGTACCAGGCCAGATCACATCAGCCCAGGCCCATCAGCAACTATACACATCCTAGACCCCTACCCCCAACCTCACTCTATAAATAGAGGGGCAGGGGTACAACAATGGGGGACAAGTTTGAGAGCTCAAGCACGGAAGGAACTTTCAAACAACTTTCTTTTACTGGTATCAAAGCTTTGTACTTGTAATCAGAATAAGAGAAGAAATAACATATAAAGTGGACGTAGGCACATTCTGGCTGAACCACTATAAATTTGTGTGTCTTTTTACAGTTTAGCCCCCGTTTTTCATATATTTGCATAAATCGCTCAAATCACTAAGAATAACATAAGATCTACTAAATCATACAACTTTGAGGTGTTTGTCCATTTTTTGTGCAAACAGAATACATTCTATTATTGCTTGAGCATACAATGTATTAGTATATGAAAGACAGGCTTTAAATTAGTATACGAAGTTGTTTCATATTCAATCAATGTTTGTATTGGTTGCTACTACCATAGAAAAAAAATTGAGCCATCACTAACATAATGAAAGTAAGAATTTATCCGAATCAAGAATTTTGATAACACAATATGTATGTACCTTTAACTTCATTTTAGTAGGAAGAAGAATTATATGACGACAAACACATGCCTAAGGATTTTTTGATTTTTCATAATTGAGTACAACTTCAGCACCATGCAAAACAGAGAATTTTTTCAGCTGGACATTATAACTAATAGGGTAGATGTAAATAGCAAACTCTAAAGTTTACTAATTTTTGTAGGAAATTACAAATAATTAAAATTTCTTGTATATGGTGGTCGTATATGATTCTTCTAGCATAAATTATGATAATAAAGTAAACTGGTGTTTGGAAAGACCGCCCATAGTCATTTGTGTAATATTTTGTAATCATAAAATTTGTTTGCTTGCTAAAAAATTCAAGTCAGTGATTGCGAAACCCAAATCATATCATATAATTTACACTAAATATTAAATAAAAGTACCGAATTTTTATATCATGCTAAAACATGGTAACTGTTGTTTCTATTAGAAAATGAGGCCAACAATTAATGCAAAATACCGAAGGTTTTCAAATAGATAAGATAAATGTATAAATAAAAAAATGAAGAAGAAAACTCAACTCATTTGGGCATCAAATAAACCAATTCAAGATGATGAATTCGACCATTGGCTTTATCTTCCAAGATGTAGCGAAATTCCCATTTCTTAGACATGCTGAAACGATGCAATTGAAAAATGATGAGCACTATCGACAAAAGCAACAGTCATCGATAATGTGTAGGAACACAACTTTATACAAAATAGCGAAAATTAACAAACAATTATTTTACCTATTTTACTTTAAGACCCAAGGCTCTAGTCGACTCCATTGTGACAACCGATTACCAATGCTTGTAGAGTTAAAGGTTCGACTATTTTGAGAGGAAGGGGAGGACGACTGCAATGAAGCGGTGGTAAAAAGGGAAAAAGAAAGCAATGGAGCGGAAACAGAACAAAAAAGACAGACTTTGACAACCGGTTACTGATGCTTGGAAGGTTATAGGGTCGATGATTTAAGAGAGGAGGTGAGGACGATTGCGAGGTGAACTCCATTAGCTGAAGATTTAGAATGGAGAGATTTGAAGGGATGTTAGAAGAATTGAAAGGATGGGAATACAGATGGTAGGAAAGAAAAGCACGGTGGCGGTGACTGTTCATTTCACGGATAAACCAAACTCACTGATAATTTGGGTTAATTCGGAGACTGTTCAGTTGCCAAATTTCAAGGGGGCCTGTGTGAGCTTGAAATTTAACTCACTAATAATAATATAGTATAGATATATCATAGAATTAATTAATTTGCTAGAAACTAAAAAATGCAAGAAGAAAAAATCTCAATATTTTAACATACATCTAGTAAATAATATACAAATTTCATCATACATCTAGTAAGCCAAAAATAACGTATAGTGAAAACAATTGATGAATACATGAAAGCAGCTTGAGGTTATAAAGAGCAAAGAAAAGTTGAATTGAAGAAAAAATAAATTGATCTCCATATAGTATGGCCGTCAGAATAAAATATTTATAAATCAATTATAGAACATACAAAGTATATTTTATAGAATATACAAAAGTATCACAAAAATATATCATGGTCTAAGTGTAAGCATGCAAAAATATTATAGAACACATGAAGTATATGATTAAACAAATTCAAAAATAAAACAGGTTACTGTAGCTAATAATGTGCGAAAATATCTAGGAAAATAGCTTGTTTTCGGCTATCGCTAAGAAAAAACTGAAGCCGAGAAAGAACTGAAGCCACCTACGAAAATAGCACAAAATGAGGCCACCTGCAAAAGTATCATACAAACTATTAACGTGCAGAAGTATTTTCTCTAGTGAACCCAGACATATCATGTAGCAATGGAACAAAACCAAGGCTACCTTCATCTAAATTAGTAGCAGGCTGGGCTAAGAAGTTCAAGCATGAAGTGTACATGGTGATTTGAACGTTCTCTAGCTGAAGCATTGCCAGTAGCATGCAAATTTGACTTAATGTGTACTGAGAATTTGTTGCGGAAAAGCTGAATGAATAAAAGGCTTCGTTCTGGACAACATCCTAAAGACCAAGCAATGTCATGTATATAAACTTGTGCTCCGTATACAATTTGTAAATTGTTAACAAAATTTATTTGTCTTTGAAATACATAAAAAAATATTGTATAGAGCCTTGGAATTCGATCGTCTCCACTACAAAAGTAATGCTTCACTTATAAAAGCCATCCAATAAATATTCAATCTAATTGTTAAAACTCAATGATTTATTTATTTATTCTTGTTTAATGTTGTAATGATTATTTTTGATAAATTCTTATTAACCAAACTACACAAATTTAAATACAATAGTTTGGTTGTATATGGTGAACTCTTTCTCTGCTTTTCAAAGGGACCCAAAATCAGCAGGTTTACCTTTAAACACGGCAAGTAAACCTTTTTTGTCCAAACATATAAAAAGAGGAAACGCAAGGAATAGATATGTATCCAAATTAATTAATCCAAATAATTAAACATGTATAAATATCTAACCAAATCTGTATTAAATTATGTCAAACTGAATAATTTGACAATTTTTACAATAAAGAAGTAGAGCTAAAATCCATGAACTTGTAATTTAACCAAAATTTGGTTTCTTGAAAAAACGTTGTCCTCAAGGAAAATGAAATATTATTGAATTTTAAACATTCGTTAAGTTGAAATGTTGAAAAATGTTCAAGTTTTTTTCCAAATGAAGTAAAATATTGTTTAAAAATGGATATTTTGAAGAAGTCAAATATTATCGATAAAAATTATATTATAAAAAATTGAATTTTCTTTGTAGATCCAAAATGTTTTTTATGGGTTCTAAAATCTTTTATTTACTTGCAAATAATTATCTAAGGAATTTTATTATTTTAAAAAAACTCCAAATAGTCTCTACCCAAAGTTTCTTCTTGACTCCCTCACATCAATTATTTAGTTTTGAGAAATAAATAAGGAATTCAAAATTTTAAAGTGCAATAATACTTTGGTTCTCTTTTGAGTTTCATTTCTCCAAAAAATACCTTTCTCAAAAAGTTAAGTGCTGCTACAAAAACAAAGAACCAAAACATTGTATTTTCCTAAATTATTTTAGAGATTTTAAAATTATTTACTTTTGTTTAAGTGTTCCAAATCTATATAAAAAGTTCAAAGCTACAATAAAAATCTATTATCTTCGAAAAAATAAATCTTTTACAAAATGCGGTTCTATGTCATAATTTTGTATTATTTTATTTCATTTTTTTAAACTGAAATTTTTTATTAAAATAACTTGAGATCATGGTTTTGAAATATATTTTTCATTGTTTTAAAACTATTCTTTTTTCCAATTTAGATGGTTTAAGGAAAAAAAGAACTATTGAAATAAAGTTAATACTTTTTCATAGCATTTCCAAAAAAGTTGGAAATTTGAGTTAATGCAATTTGCGGGAGAAAAAAAATCAAATTATGTCCGTGGTTTTTAAAATTTGCATTACATAGCGTTGTTAATTTGATTAACTGAACAATAAAAACTATTAGCGATCGTTCAAAGATGATATGATAACTTTTTGGTTTGAAAGTATATAGTGTTGCTTTTTAGATGCTCTCTAAAAAGCGTAAGATAAGGAGCAAGTAGTAAGTTGAATGGACGGCATTGTTGCAAATAAAATGTCAAAAAATAACTTGAAACATAAAGTGAAGGGGCTATAACATATCCTTAGAAATATTTCGTTGCTTTGGTATGTGATGGATTAGTTTTTAAGTAATTAATCTTATGCAAAGCCAAGATGATAAATAAGAACTTTCATTGTCCATTGAGACAAAAGTCATAGATGATATGTGTTAAATATCATTAGAAAGCATGGAAAAAATGATGATTAATTTCCTACTTTAGAAGTTGAATGTGCTACAAACTTGTATGGTATGTTTTACCACTTGGCAACTATACTACATGTATACTTGAATCGATTTCATATCCTTATCTTATATGGCCAGCGCAAACGATAAAATGAGTGTTTCTAATTATTCCCCAAAAAAACTGTATATTAAGAATAGTTATTCAAGGTCGTAAAAAGAAAATATCACAATACAATTGCTATATTTTTATATTGGAATTTAATATTTTAATTGCCATTCTAGGTACAACACATAGTATAAGCCACATTTCACCGGTATTTATATCAACTTACAATATCTGCAAGAAAAAAAATCTGCTAAATTTTTTTTAGGCAGCACCTTGTTCTCCGCTAAATTGATCCATGCTGTAAGTTCATCAGAGTCTACAAATAACATGACCATAAACAATGTATTGCATACAACATTTTTTTGTACAATGTGGTAACTCTTTAGTCATCCATCTCTCAATTGCGACATTATATTTATATTTATCAAAAGAGAAAATTACAAAGAAGAGGTGAACATGATGGTAGCGATGTATGGCCAACACAAATTTTTTGGTTAGTTAACTGGAGTATGAAAATTTACATCAATGCATAACAAATATGCTATGAGACCACCAATTACTATAAAATCTATAACAATCACAAATTCATTTACTATTAAAATGCATTGATCCTTTTCTGATAATTGTAATTCATAATATAAGTTTACCAAGTCAAACAAATATTTGTAGAAAAATTATCTTAGAAAATTCACCAAGCCATCTAAAAAATAAGTCCTCAAATCATTACAAAAGGATTTAATTCTTGAAAGGGTTGATGGAAAAATATGAGCTAGCAAAGAAATTTGGTCGGTGATATTATGATAGTGAAAATGACTTTCATACTAATAATTCATATTCTCAAACTCATTTATCAATTTATATTTGTACGGGATGAGTTATCTATATAGAAACGTTTTAAGTTTTACAAATATTTAGTGTGCCGGACATAAATTAGGGGAAAAATCAAAACCAAAGGTACAGTTTGCAACCTACATTGGCAAAAGCAAATTATGTTGACGGAGAATAAAAATAATAGGTAGTTTGGTAGTTTTTCATTCAATAAATATCTGACCAAGTTTATAGACTTAGTTTATGGTCAAGATCCATAATTAGAGTTATGAATAATAAAAATCAGATGTTGCTTTATGCGGACATAGAACATGAACCATTTTAATTCTGTTATGTCTAGAATTTTAATAGCTTTATTGTTTATACCACGTTTTTAAGGTAATTTATCTTCACATGAGCATGTTAACTTGTATACCCATTTATGTGTTATAAGCAATGGCAAAAGGTTAGTCAAAAGTCAGAGCATGTGACCGTAACAGCGAAAGAAAATTTATTCACTGAAGGATAGTTGAGGCATAGAAAAGCTTGAGTAGATTAAAGCCTAAGTACGGTAAGATATACCTTATGCTTATTCTAACATGTCAAGTACCTTTTTATTAAAAATGTTTGCACAATGAATGGAAAAGGGAAATAAAAGATGAAAGTTTATTTGAAGCGCTCGTAAGAAATAAAAAGTTTTATTTAAAAAGTAGGCCAATTATCCTACGGTTAGAAACACAATGCGAGTGCGTTGCACATAATCCGAGGCCACTGGTACAAAATGGAAAGAAATCAAAGTAAAAGTTATAAAAGAACTTAATTGTCACACATCCAAGCTTAACGTTGAAGATGTCATTTAATAGAGTTAGTCATATGTTAAATGAATTGGATGTGTTTCAAAGAACCAATTCATACACTGTTTGTATGTAACATTTTGAAAGATGAGCACATCATAAATCTAATCCCTAATACATTTGACGCAAAAGGGTAGGTTCTAGTTGGTGCAAAGACATTCACTCAACCAATATCTAATAAGTTTATGAAAAAAGCACATCTAAAATGTTTATACACATTTAGCCAACCCCAATAAAAAACAAAAAATTAAAGTGTCTGAAGGGGATGATTTTAAAATTTTCAAGTGAATAAGATGATTTGATATTTTTCAAGTGAATAAGCTAAAATTTTAGCAGACCTTAAAGAAACTCTTAGTCGGATTGGACATTTGTCTTTACCCACAAAAAGAAAAATATCAAAAAATCTGTATATGGTTTTTAAATTTTCTATTGTCGAATGGTAAGCTTTCAAATAAGAAAAGAGGCTACAAATTCTTCTGACTATCATAACTTCTATCTTCATACCGTATCTGTCAAAATCAAATATGTTGATGTAAAGTGCCACAAAATAAAGGAGATTATGCTGAACTAATATATATTCACTTCGAGTTTGGTATAATAAGTTACACAATAATTTTAACCAAAATCAAATGAGAACTCACCGTTAACGGAAACAAAATTTTCTTGAGCAAACTGAAAGTGAAGATGGCGTGTTTTCTATTCTCCATCACAGCTCCGTTACACCCATTAGAACAGGAAAACCCAAAGCCAAAACGTATGGAGACATCATGTTTTGACTAATCATCCTTTTTTGTTCATGAAGGGCGTACATGCAAAAACATCAATTAAGATAGGCGACAAAATAATATAATGAAAAAAGTACACTAAAACATAGCATTTGAAGCAACATCGAATCAAAACAAACAGAGAGTATCAATGGAATGAACAAAAAATAGCCATAAAATAGCGAGAATAGCAACATCATACCTGAACAGCAGGAGGTCTAAACGATTGAGGCAGTAATCAAATATATGAAACCCAAGCGCGCCTGCAAAACAACCAAGAGAAAGAGAAGCGTAAAAGCGATTCAGTGTTAGTAATACAAATTAAGCAGAAAGAGAAGTGTTACCTGATAGTGATGAGGATGCGATGAAGAAGACGGGAAAGAAAAATTGGGGAGAATGTAAGGGTTTAGGTAACTGATTGTAACAGACGATGAGAGCAGACCAAGATCTGGAGAAGATGGAAAAGGAGATCGCCGTTTTTTTAAGTGTTTGGGAGTGGAGTGGCCCGAAATCGGAGAGGACAGGATGAGGAGTAGCGGAGCTCTTATCGATGCCTGCTCGAAGAGTCACTGACTCCATAGATGCGGGTTAGAGAAAGAAAAGTTGGAGACGAAGAGATTGTGTGAAGGAAGTGAAGAGCTGGTTACCAAAAGAAATGAAATCGCGACCGTTGATTTCACAAAATAGGACAGGCTTGTGCGACTGTTCGGTTGCCAAATTTCAAGGATGGCTGTGTGAGCTTGAAACTCAACTCACTAATAATAGTATAGTATAGATACGATGTTTGTAATGACCACTTTGATTTGGGAATATCTAAATAATTTTAAATATTAAATTAATGGTTTTTAATGATCAAATAACCCTCTTTTAATTAATAAATTATGATAGTAAATTTGTTTTGAAAGTTTGTTTATAAAAGTAGGTAGTTTGATGAAAAATTGAAATTGTGACCAAAAATCATTTTTCGAAATTTCGAACTTTCATTGACCAAATGTTGTCAGGACATATTGTGTACGCTAGTATACACATATATACAAACAAGAAAACAAGTTCACTAATTAAAACGGTTTGATTTAAAAACTAATTACAATGTACTTAAGCAATTAAGTAAGAAGTGGACTTTTCTTTTCCTTTTAAAAAATTAACAAACAAAAAATAAGGCAAAGGTACGTTAAAAATGAAAATATGATGACTAAGTGACATTAAGGGGTGTGTTGTCAAATTTCTAAGGAGGGTAGTGGTATATTTTAGTGAAACATAATTTTGGTAATTAGCCATTTTCCATTTTTAAAAAAAGAACATTCTTTACTTTTTCACTTTTTTTTATTTCTATCTTTCACTTTCTTCTTCCACTTCTTTTTCATGTCTTCCACCTTCTTTCTCCATTTTCTAAAAGAAACAGTGTCAAAACACTTCCTTTTCTTCTTAGACTTCTTTCATAACCTTAGATCTACATAGCTAACAACACCACCTCTTTGAAAATCCAAACTTTAGCACCCAAAACCTACAATGGTCTTAGACCGTAAGCATCAAGGTGAGGGAAGGGCTTGCGTGAGAAAGAGGTAAGGAGAGGAGGTGTATTTGTAATATTTTAGTTGATGATAAGAAATTTTGTATGCTTGCTTGGTAATGATAGAGTTTGGTTGAGATTTAAAGTGGGACTTCTCATTTTAAAGTTAGTTTTAAAATTGACAAATTGTTGTAATAATTTAGTGCTAGCTTATAGTGTTGTATGTATGTATGTATGTATTTATGATATTTATATATTGTTGTTGTTGATTCCTGCTTGAAAGCGAATGACATAAATAACCGTTTTGTTGCAAAGGACTAAAGCAAAGAACACGGAAGTCGAAGTGTCTTTGTAGCGAACAGGTCGCTACATAAGTACTTCGGAAAATAGAAATTTATAAAGAGATCCAAAGAATTCTTTGCCCGTTGTTTTACATTTCATTTATATATGTGTATGTGAAATGATTATATGCTATGGTTTGAAATGTTGAATATAACTTGAAAAGTTGAACTTTTTTGAGAATAAAAATAAATGGTAGCTTGTTTAAGTACCATAGCGGCTGCGAAGCCTTTTTGTGAATTTGAAAAGTTATGGTTTTGAAATGACTTCAACTTTGTAATATTCAAAGTAAAAAAATTTCAATATTTATAATGGTTTAAAATATAGAAAGAAATTGGAGTTTAAAAGCTATATAATTTACAAAACCGTGGTAAACCTTATGGGTCTATATAGCGATAGTCGCAACGGATGCACTTTGAAAACCCGAGATTTTAGTAAAGTAAATAATGTTATCTACTTCAATATTTTTGAAAGTCTTTTCAAATGTGTTTATAAAGGTTATATAAGTATTTTAAAAGGAATTTGAAGTTTTAAAACAATTTTGAAAAGTGGTTTATTTTAAATAAATTTCATTACTTTTTCAAAGTCGGATTTTTTTGAAAAAGTGATGATTTTAATTATAAATTGGATGGTGGTTTGTACTTTAAAAAGTATTTAAAAGAGGTTTGGAATTTATATAAATGATTTTTTTATGATTTATATTTGAAGCTTCTGAGTAAGTGGCTCACTTTTTCATAAAGGTAAATCTTATCTTTCCAAATCTACTTTGGTTTAACAATGATCTTCAAGTGATGCTTGATAACAGTTTTGATTATGATTTGAGCAGCTTAAATGGTAAGGAAGAACGTTTAAAAAGGATTTAAGTTCCAAAGGGATTTAATTTGGGACTTTTAAAAATGGGGTTTATTTAAAGATAATCCATTTGTTTTTCAAAGTTTAATTCTCTTTTAAAGTGATGGCTTTTAAATTAAGTTTCGAATGGAAGTTTAAACCTTGTTTAAAGTGTTTTAAAGGGGACTTGAAATTTATGCAAGTATTTTAAGGGATTATTTGATTTAATAAACAAGTAGTATTTTTATAAAATTTATCTTAGCTTCCAAATCAACTTTGGTTTAAACAAAGATTTCAAGTAAGATTTATATGGAGGGATTAAACTTTGTTTAAAGAAGTTTTTAAAAAGTATTTTTAAAAGAGGAAGAAATCATGGATTAAAACACTCTTGTTGTAATAAATGGTTTCGAGAAAAAAGGAAGAGATTATGGACTATAAAATTTTTGTTATAGTAAATGATTTCAGGAAGGATAGGAGGAAGTCTTATGTTATAATAATTTGTTTGTTTTATTATAAATAGTACACGGAATTTATGAATCTTGTACTCTGTTATCCATAAAAATCTTCTCCAGGTTAAAAGTATGAAGGAAGGTGCTATAATGCGGGATTTGGAAGCATACATAAGTACTTAGATGGATTCCACAAGTAACAAAGAGGGTTTCGTAAGCATCAAAGTGGGTTTCGTAAGCATCAAAGAGGGTTCCGTAAGAGTTAAGGGAGCTTCAGAAAGTGTTGAAGTGGCACCTTTGAAGACGTCAAGAGGAAGTGAGGCTTTCGACGGATTTGAAAAGGCTTCCCAAGCATTACAGAAGATGCTTTCATCATGGTTGAAGGAGCCTCCGCAAACATCAAAGAAAACGTCTTTGCATAGGTCAAATAGAATGCTTCCGCATCAATTAAACCTTTCTGTAGGCAACAAATTGTTTCACATATGTTAAGTAGAACTTCTGCAAGAGTCAAGGGGTTTCACATATGTGAATGAAGATTCCCTAGGCATCACATGGCAGGCTTCCGCAATGGTCAAAGCCCGATACCTTCCAAAAGAGTCAACTACTTCAGCAAAAGCTACCTTCCGCGAATATTGAAAGCGTCCAATACTTCCGTAGGAGTCAACAAGAATGCCTTCGGCAACCAACCAAGTAGGTGCTTTCAAAGCAATTGATCCTTCCACGGGGGTCACATCATCATTTATCATTCCATCCTCAATGAATGCTTTCGCAACCATCAGAATAAAAGCTTTCAAAATCATTATCACCTTTCACAAGTATTGTTTATATACCTTTGGCATATTTAGGGACACCCTTACATGCTTATCCAAGACATCTACAGCATAATAAGTAATGCTTCTATACCTTTCGATGGAATCGAAGGATTCCAAATCGTACGCGAAAGCAACATTAGAGAGTCACTTTGGAGTCAACAGCGGCGAAAGGTCATAAAGGCATCCTTTCGACTAAGTCGAAAGGACGGATGTGAAAGAGTTCAGCTTGTGCCTATAAATAAGACCCTTGGAGTACTATTTTGGGGATCCGATTTTTCGTTCTTCCGCTCTTATGTTATTTCTAATTTGTAAACCCTAATTTTTAAATCGAATTGGGGATTTCACTTCATTGTGACACTTAAGCCACTGTATCCATAAAGTCATTAATTAAGTGGATACTTAGCCTATTCAATCATTTAGATATCAAATTAATACTTAAATATCATATTATATCTTTGTTTAATTCATATATGGCTACTAAAGAGGATCTCCTTATCATTACTGCTTTCGACACCATCAACAGGGGTACCCTCCAACGTTATTCCTTTCGAAGGGGTACCCTCCAACGTTATTAACTTCCATCCAACATTCATCCTGGTAATTTCGACCGTTTCGAAAACATTCGAAGGTTCTTATCGAGTCAATTTCTATTCTCAAATACTTTTGGTGGTGTTGACAAGTTTTCTTGTTAATATTTTTGGCACTAGGAGGGTTCGAACCTCTGCTTTCGAATAACCTTCTCTATATATTAATTACATAGATTTCTTCATTCAAATGAAGAAAATGGTAAGAGCAAGGAGTAATAACGACATCCCTAATGAAGAAGCTGCATCACAATCAACTTTGGAAGATAATATAGTCCCAAATTTTAACTTAGAGAATATGGAAATTGGGCAACCTTCAACCCTAATAAGATTTGAAAACAATGAGATTAAAGCCCAAAATCTACTACAACAAGTGATAGCTATGCGGGAGCTTCTTGAAGGGGCTCCATCTCAAGGATCATTAAAGGTTGTGGAAGGAAGAGATGAAGCACAATCTCCAAATGAGGCAAAAGATGAAAAAATAAACCAAGAAAGTAAAGTAGGAAAGTTCCTTGAGTAATCAAATAGTTTAACCTAGGAAGACAATGAAGATCATCACAACATTCTCAACCAAATCACAAGGTATATGGTAAAAGATATACTTCTTGAACTGGAGAAATGTGTTGCCTTGCAAAAGACTCCTTTTTGAGAAGAAATAGTGGCAATTAGCATTCCTCCTCACATTCAAATTCTCCCACTAAAGTATGATGGAACTATTGATCCAGATTACAACCTTGTTGCTTTTGGAAGCTGGATGGATCTATGTAACGCTTCTAGGCGAGCTTGTTGGAAACTCTTCACCATAACTTTCCAAGGAGTAGTTGTCAAATGGTATAGGAATTATCAAAGAGTAACTATCCATTCCTAAGAACACTTCTCTTATGAATTTGCAGCACAGTTTCACATATGTGAAGATCCAATAATAGATTCCTACATGCTAGTTGATATCAAGCAGTGATCAGAGGAATTGCTTTGTGAGTACATAAAAAGATTCAACATGGAAGCATGGAAGGCAGAAAACGCAACCGATGAAGAAAATCCGATGGTAGTTCGTTCGGGGCTAATCAAGCAAACTCGTTTTTGGAAGGAACTTCATATTCATGGGTGTAAAGAATTACAACACTTCTATTTTCAAGTTGAGAAGTTTATTCAAATGGAAGAAATGCACCATGTCATGAAGAAATCTTAGCAAAAACGGAAGGAAGAAAAGTTTGACTTCAACCATCCTAGCAAAAAGTCAAGATGGAAGGAAAACAAAAAAGACAACCGAATGGTGACATCTCAATCCAGACCGGTTGAATTAAATTAACCTCTCTCCTATATCTTTGCCATGACAAAAGATGATGAGAATTTCTCCATTTCCTATAAGACAAGGACTCCTACTGAACCCAGAAAGAGGAGAAACTACTGTTCCTACCATAGATTGAATGGAGATGAAACCGATAATTGCAATATCTTGTCAAAAATAGTTTACAATATGATCAAGTCTGGGTTCGCGAAATAATTCGTCAAAGAGGCTTAGAAAATTTTATACCTTGAAAGGAATACTCTAGACACTTAGAATCTGGGAGGAGAATCAGTTTTCCAACTCGAACCAAGCTATGAAACCTTGTGGCATCCGTCTATTACGAATTTTCTTTGTTATAGATTTTTATTTTGAATTGTACTTCGAATTAGTCATGTATTAACACGAAATTCGAGTGTCTTTACACATAAAAACAAAACCAGTCCATGGCATTCAGTAGACTCTTGAAGCATAACAAATTTCCAGCTATCTAAAATGAAGAAAGGCTACTCAAATGCCTTGAACAAAATGAATCATCCTTATCTCAAAGCTTGAATCAATGTGGTGTAAAGACCTACTCCTATGGAACCTCTTATTATCGTCAATCTTCAATTGTAAACTTATTCCTGATGAAAGGTAAATATCAAAAACTCTCCCAAAAAGGGGATTCTTGGAAAAAGCATTACCTTCTTTGTGATAGTCTATTAGTCCATGCATCATGGATTTTCAGAGTCAGGAACAAGACATCTCTCTTTTTGCTAAGTAAAACCTAAGGAAACATAACCATATATACTATAAACATTGATTCTATTTTCACTTTGTTATTCTATTATTTAAGAAGAATTTTCCTAATATGTTTTCAAGAAAGTTGTTTTCAAAAGTCAAAAAGGATTATCTCTAATTCCCTATAAATAAGGGAAATTATGTATTCATTTATTTTTAAAAAAAATTAAACCTGCACAATCTTCAAAGAATATTATTTGGCATTAGTAAATGTGCACCAAGGATTTCTAACTAAGCATATTCTAATATTTGAAAGTTTTCTAAAACCATTGGCGAAGAGAAGCCTGTTCATACATTTTTAGGAATATTTTAAAGCTACCAAAATTTCAATTACAAAAACTCAAATTAGAGAATCCTATTCTCGACTAAATGACTATTGGTTCATGAATCATAACCTCCTAGTCTCCTATTTGAGATTCATGTCTCTACTATGAGAATGGTTTGAAAACCCTTGTAGAAGGTGACATTAAGAAAAGATACTTTTATCAAAAGGATTCACTTATCCAAACTCTGTTTTAGAAAGTAATCCCTTAAAATATTAGAAGGGTTCATTTACAAGAATTCTTTCTCTCGAAAAGAGAATCTATTGCAGAAAAAAGCTGATATTCAAAAGGATTTTGACAAACATTTCAACTGGCCAAAAATGGTTTTCTTATACAAGTTTTAGCCTATAGCCAATCTGTAACACCACCTAGAGGTAGGGGAGTCCTATACCCACCAACAGCCTACAGCTAATCCATAGGACCTCCTAAAGAGAGGGGGTCCTGTACCCACCAATAGACTACGGCTAATCCATAGCACCTCCTAGAGGGAGGGGGGTTCTGTACCGACCAAAAGCCTACAACCAATCCGTAGCACCTCCTAGAGGAAGGGTTAAAACTTCTAACGTCCAGTTCACCTCTTAGAGGGAGGGTCAAGTCTAGCACCCACTAGCAACCTTTTAGAGGAAGGTCAACCTAACATACACTATAGCTCTTAAAATCAAGGGAAGCCTAGAGGGGACACCAAACAAACAAAGAAGGACAAAGATGTCCGCAACTCAAAACAAAAGTCAAGACCCAGGGAAATAAAGGGTCAAAGGAATGAAGCTATACACCATTTAAAACAAAGAAGAAGCCCGACAAAGAAATACAAACCAAAGGAAAAAGGATGAAGATTTCCTACGCTATAAATAGCAATGGATAAGATATCCAAGACCATAGTCAAAAAGGACAAAGTATTAGCTAGCAATCTTCAACACATCTGATGCCTAAAAAGTGGCTCCTTCAGCAAAGAATTAAGAAATCTGCATCCTAAAAGGAAACAAGAAACAAGTAAATGGATAAAGAGATCCACAATTTGAAATGGAAAACAAAGATCTATACAAAAACTAAAGGCATGGAACAGATAACAATTTTTACTACGAGGTTAAAAGTGACTTCATTAGAAGAATAGATTAAGTAAACCACTTCCGAATCCATAGAAATAAGGTGACCCGTTAGGCTAAGAGGTTAATATATTATATATATTAATAAGTTATTTGGACCATTGCACTACTGAACGGCCAAGCAGTAGAACGAAACTTCCACAGCTGAATGACCGACTAGTCAAACGGAGCTTGCACTGCTGAATGGCCAGCCAACTGAACGGAACTACATGTTAAACAGTTAAACGGTTGAAAAGCTGAACAGCTGAACGGAACTATCTGCCGAATGGTTGACTGGTCTTACAGAACTACTACTCCGAATAGCTGACTCTTATTATGGAACTACTATTCTAAATGATTGCATGGCCTTATGGAACCACTCGACTCCAATATAACAATAATACTACTAACTTATAGGCACTTCAGGAGTTACTTATCTATAAATATGATACTTTCCTTTGAATAACAGGAATCCTCATCGTTATTCAAGGCATGAGTTCTATATAAATCTCCGACATAGTATTTTAGGTAGAACTTTAGAATTAGGGCCAAATAGGATTAAGGATCTTTTGCTTAAGTCTGCTCAAGTTACCATTACTAGACAATTTTCGTACCTTGTACTTATAATAAAATTTTGAAGTAGTCTATCTGTCAGATGAGATCCTGAAAAATTTCCGACAAAGTCCCTAAATTTATTAATTTTTAATTTCCTCGTTTTAATGATTTCTTATTGAATTTATGAATTTTGAATTTCCTTACCGATTTTTATGATGATTTGCAAATTTCATATTTTTGGTTTTATGAATTCTCGATTTCGCCAATGGATTTTCTTGATGATTTCTTATTGAATTTTTTGTTTTATGAATTCTCAATTTCCATATTTGGATTTCCGTGAAGATTTCTTATTGAATTTTTGGTTTTATGAATTCTCAAATTCCCTATTGGATTTTTGTGACGATTTCTTATTGAATTTTTGGTTTTATGAATTCTCAATTTCCTATTGGATCTTCGTGATGATTTTTTATTGAATTTTTGGTTTTATGAATTCTCAATTTTCTATTGGATTTTCGTGATGATTTCTTATTGAATTTTGGTTTTATGAATTCTTAATTTCCTTATTGGATTTTCTTAATGATTTGCGGACTTCCTATTAAATTTTTGGTTTTATGAATTCTAATGTTTTTACTAGTTTTCATAATAATTTTTGAATAATCCATTAGATTTGTGATTTTCTTATGAAATTCAGTGCCATCGTACAATTATCAAACAGGAATTCTGAATTGGGATTTCTAGTTCTCTGTGGCTTTTTGATTCTTTAATTATCAGATGGTATTCAAATGGTAGTTCTCTAATCTTTTTATTACCAGATAGTATTCCAGATTAATGCTGGGTCATTCAGTAATTTATTGCTAAATGAACAATTGATTCATTAAAAGTTATTGACATGTCATCATAGTAGAATTAGGGGTCTTTTACTTTGAGTTTACTTAGGTTATTTATTGCTAGGTAGTTTTCTAACTTTGTACTAATATTGGATAAAATTTTGAACAGTCTGTTTGTTAGATGAGATCCTGGCAAGTATCTGAGTGAATTCATGATTTCATGAATTCTCGGTTTCTTTTCATAATGATTTCTTATTGAATTTCTAGTTTTATAAATTCTTGGTTTCCTTATTGAATTTTCATGATGGTCTGGTGATTTCCCATTGAATTTCTGGATTTGTGAGTTTTATGAATAAGTCTTGAGATTTTGTATTGAAATTGAAGTTTTTTTGAAAATTAAATGTTTACACACTATTATTAGACATGAATTCTAAACAAAATTCTCTTGATATCATACGGGCTTCCATTAAAAGATGGGTAAAAGGAAAAGAGAGCCTTCTGATCTTCATATTATCAAACAACATCAGTACCAAACTATCTGCTAATTTATCAATGAATGAATGAAAGTTACCAACATACAGTGCAGGGTGTTTGTGATATCCCGGAAATTTGGCAATATCAATTTAATAATCTTTATTAATAATTAAATTGATTTGTTGATTTATTTTATAAATTGACAAGTTTAATTCTTTTAAAGGTTAATAACATTTTAATTGGAAAGTTTATTTCTTTTGAAAAACTAATAACATTTTAATTTGGGAATATCTTTTCTAACAATTTTAAATTGGGAAGATTTATCTTTCTAAAAACTTATATAAGTGTTTATATTTATAATGTATATATATTGGTATATATATTATAAATATGTAGTCTTTAATTTAATAAAAGGATAAGTTTTCAAATTTATAATATATATGTATATATATATTGTTATTTGGAATTATGTTATAAAATTCAATATAGTAATTATAAAAGCTAATGTTAAAAATATTTTCCATTTAGAATATATATATATATTTGTATATATTAAAATGGAAAGAATATTGAATTTGAAAATTAATAAAGTATTTTCAAACTTTAATATTTATATAATTTGTAATTTGGAAATTTGTAATTTGACTTAATACTTTTGAAAATGATATTTGAGATTTAAATAACAAGAATAATTTCTTATTTATTTTAAAGATAAATTTTAAGCTTAAGTTTTATTTAAGATTTAATTTAAGAAATTCATTTGTTTTAATATTCTTTTCTCTTTAAAAAAAATTCAAATATAAGTCAAAATGGGTTTGTAAAAATATATATATAGTTAAAATAAGTTTCTCAAGCATATAAAAATATGTTATATTTAATTTTATCAAAGCATAAGCTATTATAAATAATTGTTTTCACATTTGTATATTTATTAAAATCTAAAGCTTAAATTATAAAAGGATAAATACATTTTTATACATATAGATATTTTATAAATAAACATGTAGGATTTAAATAAATCAAAATAAAAAGAAATTAACACTTGTAAATCAATAATAAAGCATTTAAAACACTTGTAAACATTTGGAAGCTTGGAGTGTTTAGGTGTAAGTTAATTAACTCTTAAGAGGACAAATGTCCACATCTCCTTTTGATAATTAGAATAAGTAAATTAAAATAAAAAGAAGAAATTGGTTTTCACTTTTCAGCTGAATTCATCTTTCTTCAAATTTTCTCCACTAAAATATATTCGAACCTAAAATTAAATAAAAGATCTGTAATTCAAAATTGCAAAGAGAAATGTAAATCTGTAAAATCTGGAAATTCAATCAAAAGAAAGAAGTAAAAATCTGGAATTGCAAATCAGAGAAAAGAAGATGGAGGCAATTCAATAAGCAGTTTCAAATCTTCAAATGCAACCTGTGGAATCATGCAAATGATAATGAAGATAAACAGCAAAGTTTTAAATTCAACAAAGCAAGAAAATTCAAAATCTGGAACATCAGTCTGGGAAGAAAATCTGTCTTCTATTCTCTGTTTTATAATTTCTGGTGAGTAAACATATTTTAAAAACAGTTTAAATTGGATTTCAGTTAGATGATTTTGAATGAAAATATCCTGTTATCTGAATTGCTGGAATTAAATGTATGCATGCTTGTATATGAGAGTTTGATTTCCTGTATAGATATAATTTAGCCTATGTTTAGTGTTAGTAGACATGATCTCTTAATCAAACCATTAGTTCATCATTTAATCACTGTTAGCCCTTGATTTGTGAATAAAAGATGTTTAAAATCATATGATATCATTATTGAAAATAAGTTGTGAAACTTTTATAAAATATTTGACTTGAAATTTTATAAACAGCAGTAAAATATAAATTTGGTCAAAAATTGATTAATTCAATTTAAAGTTTTGATTGCATGATTAGATTCCAATTAGAAAATCATGAATTTTAATAGATATAACTAGATTTTTAGTTTGAAATTTAGGAAGTTTTCTCGAGTTGTTCGTTTTGGGCAAGTTGATCGATTGTCGTCGATCGGAGGCGAGAGAAGACTTAATTTTTGGGATGGAGGTAGTTGAGATGTAGAGGCACTTGGGAAAAATAGTATGGTAATTTATCTTTTATCGTGGTTGTTAGAATTTGAGGAGATAGGGTTTAATACCCTGGTTTTGACGATGACGTTCATATGGATTTTGCGGCAACGAGGGACAACCAGAGTTGATCGCACTTAGAACGTAGGATCTGGAGGTTGTGGCGCAGCTACGGTGGGAATCGTGGGTGGTCTCGAAGCTTGGGTTGCCGTGGCGAGTTGATTGTCTGATGGTGATTGCTTTAACTGTTTGGGTTCGATGATCATTTTTCGAATACTCGATCGAACGAGTTTTCTGGGTATAGCGTTGTGTTGCGGAGGTCGTTTGCGACGTGTCGGAGGTTGGAGCAGGATTCATCGCCGATCAGCGTAGTCGTGCACGTTAACGTGCACGTTTGTGCAAGAGCTCGTTCGTGTGCACGTTTGGAAGCAGGCGACATTTAGTTTCGGGGAAGAAAGGAACTACTCGGGGAGATCTCGTGATTTTTGCCAAGCGACTCGAAGTAGGGTGAGGTGTGTTGTTGTCTCGAGAGTTGCTTCGAGTTTTTTTAGGGTTTTACTCGGGTTTGGGGTTTAGCTGGTAAAAAGAATTGAACAGGAAATGTTTTTTTTAAGTTTTAAACAAAAGAAATTTTGTTTTTGTAATATTTTCTGAGTTTAAAACAAAAGTTTAAACAAGTATATATATTTTATAATATTGAGTTTTAAAATAAAATAAGTAGATTTTGAAATAAATTTGTATTTAATTATATTTAATAACTTGGGAAAAGTTTTAAAGATTTAAAGGTTCAAGTTAAAATGTGTTTAGTAATCAATTAAAATAGGAATTTTCTTAAGTATTTAGAATGTTGATTTAATTAAAGATAGTTAATTTGAAAAGGAAATTTAGATAATTAAATTATTTTAATTATCAAGTGTTATTGGTAAATAATTGATTTAATTAAGATAGTAGTTTCTTAATTAAGAACCTTTAATATAATAAGTTCAGAATCATTTAATTAAATTTAAATGATTAAGTTAAATTAATTAATTTGTGATTACTTAGGATAATCACTTATAAATTAAGTTAAGTATAATTACTTGATGAAGTAATTAAGGAATAATTACTGAATGTAATTAAGTAAAAGGGAAGTTATTTAATAAAATAATTAGAGGATAATTATTTTATGAAAGTAATTAAATAAGAGGTGATTAAGGTTAATTACCTAGTGTTATTAATTCAATAAATTATTTAATTAAGTTAATTAAAGGATTAAGATTAATTATAAAGTAATTAATTATTTGTTAAGGTAATTAATTAAAAGATAATTAATTAATGGAAGTAATTAAGGGAAGTTAATTACTGGGTTAGATTAATCAAAGGTGATTAATAAATTATGGTTTAATTAAAGGTTAATTACTTAATGTAACTAATAAATAATTAAAGGTGTAATTAGGGATCATTAGTTTATAATTAATGATGTAATTAAGAATTGATTAATTAAGATTAATTAATCAAATGATAAGTGATTAATTGTAATTAATTAAGAATTAAAGTAATTGATTATAATTAATTAATTAATTAATGAAGTAATTAAAGGTTAATTACTGTATTTAATTAAGGATAATTAATTTGTGAAATTAATTAAAGATAATTACTTAAATGTAATTAAAATATAATTAATCAAGGTGATTAATTAAAGTGGATAATTAGAGAATGATTAATTAATTTATTTGTAATTAATTAATGATTATATAAGTAAGATTTAAAATGAAGTAATTAATTTAATTTATTTTAAATTAATTAAGAGATGAAGTAATTAATTTAATTCACTTTAAATTAATTGAAGATAGAGATAGTTAATTTAATTCATTTTAAATTAATTATGTTGTGATTAAGTAAATCATTGCTTATATAAGAATGGATGACATTGATTGTCTTGAATGGATGTAATCTCAGAAATGAGATTGAATGTATTTCATTGTTTGATATCTCTGATGAGATATGATTGATATATGATATGGATGTTTGGTTGAATTATAATGATAATGTGAATTATCTGTTTGGGATGATAATGTAGATTATCTATTGAATTATCTATCTTTGTGTATATAGATAAGAATTGAATTGTTTTAACCTTAAAACAACTTGGCCCTTAAAAGATACGTTTTGGATTTCGATGAGACCGGGATCGGGTTTGCTACATTACAGCGTGATAGGGGGTTCTCGCTTTGCGTTAGGTGGCGAACGGGAGACTCTTACCCCTACATGTCCCCGGGGGTAGTATAAGGCCTTTTGGGGTTGGTTGCGACTCGAGAGGGTGGCCGTATTGAGTAGTCAAGGGATTCAGGATGATCTTGACGAATTCTGGAGGAGCTGTGAAGCAGGAGGCTTCAGCGAGTAGATATATAGAGTTTCCGCTGTGATTGTATTAGTCTGTATTGTACTGATGTACTTGTGTTGTATAATAGACATAAGTTTATAACTGTCTATTCTGTGATGTATAAATTGTGTACTCTGATGTATATGATACTATGTAATATCTTATGTGATATATTATATTTCATTCGTTTCCGCTGTGAGATTCTTTTGTGTTGTTGTTTCTTCTTTTCTATCCTTTCTTCTTCTATCCCTTTCTTTCTTCATGATGATACCACTTTCTGTGGAGAAAAAAAGTCGGGTCGTTACAGTTGGTATCAGAGCGAGGTTGAGTGAATACCTAGGCTCTGAAGTGGTGTCTATCTTGAGAGCGCGTAATTGTTAGTTATATAAAAATGGTTTTATATTGTGTTAATTGATCGGTTGAGTGGTATATGGATTCTGGTCAATACGAGTAGCTAACGTTATTGATAGGGATCTCTAAACACTTGAACCAGGCCAACGGACACAATATTGTTTTATAGAGGTAGATGAAATAATTCTACCCAGAAATAATTTCTATATAAAAAGTATCATTTTAAATATATATATTTATGTATTTCTACCTATTTGTTGGGTTACCTGTTCGGGTTTTCCAATATAAGTTATAAAGGTAGATAAGGTGGTAGTGTGAGTAATACAACTACCAATAGTTAGAATTTGAGTGTTGAGGTTGGAAGTATATCTGACGAGACTGTAGACCTAATACTGTCTCGAGTGAACTTTGTTGTGGTGTAAAGATTTCATCGATCTCTGAAGGAAACCAGTTATGGTTTAGAGTTTATCTTTGAAGTTGGATGAATAGAGTAGATCTATTGGATGAGCTGAAGAGAGTGATGGTATTTTGGTAACCTCAGGAAGTAGTAGCTGTGTGATGAGACACGGTGGCTACGGACGTTTCTGAAGATGTTTCTTCTGGAACAAGTTTGAAGAAGTGAGTCTGTTTCGGTGTTGTAGCTGAGTCCAGTGGGGTGTTTCTATTTGCTTTGAGGTCCGAGTTTCTCGAGGAGTTTCAGATAAGAAGTCTTTGGTTTGTGGCAGCAATGCGACTCGGAGTGTTCTATGTTGGCAGAAAGTTTCTGGCTGAGCAGTAGAGTGAATCCATTTCTTCGATGGATTGGTTAGTCAAATATAAGCTGTTTTGATTAGTGAAGAGAGAACAGTTATCTTTGGAAATTAGGCCGAGCTGATCGCAAAAGTGACTTGCGATTGTTTAAGTATTCTCTTGGGATTATTGGAGATTGAGATTCCGTATCGACTTGATTCGTGGAGTTACCAGAAGTTCAGCTTAGTAGAAGGATGTCTCCTAGAGAATAATTTGGTGAAGCAGCTCAGGATTCTTTGGAGAGGGATTGACCACACCTAATTTTCTGGTGAGGATTCTGTTAAGGTGTTTTGACCAAGTAGAATGGTTCACTAAGATTTTATAGATATGGTGAACTGTGGATGATCAAGTTTGTGCTCGAGTTTCTCCGATGGCATTCTCATCTGTTCAAGATCAGAATTGTGCAGCGAAAGCAAGATAGCAGCTATTCTAGAGTGGAAGCAACCGAGAGTTGTAATTTTCTTCGAGTAGAGGATTTCTATAGGAAATTCAAGTGTATCTCTAAGTGTGAAGAAATTTTCGGGATTTGGAGGTAAAGTTGTCAAGTGCAACTGTTTTGACTATTTCAGATAGGAGAGGTAGTTCGAAGTTCTCTAATGTTTGTAGAGTAGAGTTGTGTTTTGGATTTCGGCATATTTTTGAGAAACCATTTTGTTGAGTAGGATCCGGAAATTGGTTTGATGTTGGTCTAATCTGTTTCAAGAAGCATCAGCAAGGGTTAAGCTGATCAGGAAGAATGAAGTGACTCAGGATCGTCAAAGGAGTTATGCAGTTAAGAATTGATGGAATTTGGAAATTGATGTTGAAATTGGATATTGTTTAAGTTTTTCTCCGATCAAAGGAGATATAAGATTTGGTAAGACTAGAGAGTAAGCTCCGAAAGTATTATGAGATTTTTCTGTGTTCTTTGGAGATTAGATTTTGATCCCCAGGATTGAGTTGCCAGTTCGGATAACTGGAATTCATTTTATTTCACATATCTCTGAGGAATATGTGTATGATTCATCGAGTGATGGAATCAGCAGTTCAGAAGGATAGTTGGGATGGTTTTGAGTTAGTCTGATATCTTGTTCAGATTTGTGATCTAGAAAGGAAGGACTTCTAGATTATTGTAGATAGTTAGTTTAGTAACTGTAGAACGAGTCTCCCGGTATATATATATATACTTGGGGAAACTCGAGTAAATTCTATCCAGATTTTGACTGGATAGTTAAATTTGTTTGATTAAATTGTTTGCTATGGTTGTTAGAATATGATTGATATGTATGGTTGCTGTTTAAAATTAAAAATTTTGCTGGGTTATTAAATTATCTTTGCTTTTAAATTTCGGGGACGAAATTATTTTAAGGGGGGAGGAATGTGATATCCCGGAAATTTGGCAATATCAATTTAATAATCTTTATTAATAATTAAATTGATTTGTTGATTTATTTTATAAATTGACAAGTTTAATTCTTTTAAAGGTTAATAACATTTTAATTGGAAAGTTTATTTCTTTTGAAAAACTAATAACATTTTAATTTGGGAATATCTTTTCTAACAATTTTAAATTGGGAAGATTTATCTTTCTAAAAACTTATATAAGTGTTTATATTTATAATGTATATATATTGGTATATATATTATAAATATGTAGTCTTTAATTTAATAAAAGGATAAGTTTTCAAATTTATAATATATATGTATATATATATTGTTATTTGGAATTATGTTATAAAATTCAATATAGTAATTATAAAAGCTAATGTTAAAAATATTTTCCATTTAGAATATATATATATATATTTGTATATATTAAAATGGAAAGAATATTGAATTTGAAAATTAATAAAGTATTTTCAAACTTTAATATTTATATAATTTGTAATTTGGAAATTTGTAATTTGACTTAATACTTTTGAAAATGATATTTGAGATTTAAATAACAAGAATAATTTCTTATTTATTTTAAAGATAAATTTTAAGCTTAAGTTTTATTTAAGATTTAATTTAAGAAATTCATTTGTTTTAATATTCTTTTCTCTTTAAAAAAAATTCAAATATAAGTCAAAATGGGTTTGTAAAAATATATATATAGTTAAAATAAGTTTCTCAAGCATATAAAAATATGTTATATTTAATTTTATCAAAGCATAAGCTATTATAAATAATTGTTTTCACATTTGTATATTTATTAAAATCTAAAGCTTAAATTATAAAAGGATAAATACATTTTTATACATATAGATATTTTATAAATAAACATGTAGGATTTAAATAAATCAAAATAAAAAGAAATTAACACTTGTAAATCAATAATAAAGCATTTAAAACACTTGTAAACATTTGGAAGCTTGGAGTGTTTAGGTGTAAGTTAATTAACTCTTAAGAGGACAAATGTCCACATCTCCTTTTGATAATTAGAATAAGTAAATTAAAATAAAAAGAAGAAATTGGTTTTCACTTTTCAGCTGAATTCATCTTTCTTCAAATTTTCTCCACTAAAATATATTCGAACCTAAAATTAAATAAAAGATCTGTAATTCAAAATTGCAAAGAGAAATGTAAATCTGTAAAATCTGGAAATTCAATCAAAAGAAAGAAGTAAAAATCTGGAATTGCAAATCAGAGAAAAGAAGATGGAGGCAATTCAATAAGCAGTTTCAAATCTTCAAATGCAACCTGTGGAATCATGCAAATGATAATGAAGATAAACAGCAAAGTTTTAAATTCAACAAAGCAAGAAAATTCAAAATCTGGAACATCAGCCTAGGAAGAAAATCTGTCTTCTATTCTCTGTTTTATAATTTCTGGTGAGTAAACATATTTTAAAAACAGTTTAAATTGGATTTCAGTTAGATGATTTTGAATGAAAATATCCTGTTATCTGAATTGCTGGAATTAAATGTATGCATGCTTGTATATGAGAGTTTGATTTCCTGTATAGATATAATTTAGCCTCTATTTAGTGTTAGTAGACATGATCTCTTAATCAAACCATTAGTTCATCATTTAATCACTGTTAGCCCTTGATTTGTGAATAAAAGATGTTTAAAATCATATGATATCATTATTGAAAATAAGTTGTGAAACTTTTATAAAATATTTGACTTGAAATTTTATAAACAGCAGTAAAATATAAATTTGGTCAAAAATTGATTAATTCAATTTAAAGTTTTGATTGCATGATTAGATTCCAATTAGAAAATCATGAATTTTAATAGATATAACTAGATTTTTAGTTTGAAATTTAGGAAGTTTTCTCGAGTTGTTCGTTTTGGGCAAGTTGATCGATTGTCGTCGATCGGAGGCGAGAGAAGACTTAATTTTTGGGATGGAGGTAGTTGAGATGTAGAGGCACTTGGGAAAAATAGTATGGTAATTTATCTTTTATCGTGGTTGTTAGAATTTGAGGAGATAGGGTTTAATACCCTAGTTTTGACGATGACGTTCATATGGATTTTGCGGCAACGAGGGACAACCGGAGTTGATCGCACTTAGAACGTAGGATCTGGAGGTTGTGGCGCAGCTACGGTGGGAATCGTGGGTGGTCTCGAAGCTTTGGTTGCCGTGGCGAGTTGATTGTCTGATGGTGATTGCTTTAACTGTTTGGGTTCGATGATCATTTTTCGAATACTCGATCGAACGAGTTTTCTGGGTATAGCGTTGTGTTGCGGAGGTCGTTTGCGACGTGTCGGAGGTTGGAGCAGGATTCATCGCCGATCAACGTAGTCGTGCACGTTAACGTGCACGTTTGTGCAAGAGCTCGTTCGTGTGCACGTTTGGAAGCAGGCGACATTTAGTTTCGGGGAAGAAAGGAACTACTCGGGGAGATCTCGTGATTTTTGCCAAGCGACTCGAAGTAGGGTGAGGTGTGTTGTTGTCTCGAGAGTTGCTTCGAGTTTTTTTAGGGTTTTACTCGGGTTTGGGGTTTAGCTGGTAAAAAGAATTGAACAGGAAATGTTTTTTTTAAGTTTTAAACAAAAGAAATTTTGTTTTTGTAATATTTTCTGAGTTTAAAACAAAAGTTTAAACAAGTATATATATTTTATAATATTGAGTTTTAAAATAAAATAAGTAGATTTTGAAATAAATTTGTATTTAATTATATTTAATAACTTGGGAAAAGTTTTAAAGATTTAAAGGTTCAAGTTAAAATGTGTTTAGTAATCAATTAAAATAGGAATTTTCTTAAGTATTTAGAATGTTGATTTAATTAAAGATAGTTAATTTGAAAAGGAAATTTAGATAATTAAATTATTTTAATTATCAAGTGTTATTGGTAAATAATTGATTTAATTAAGATAGTAGTTTCTTAATTAAGAACCTTTAATATAATAAGTTCAGAATCATTTAATTAAATTTAAATGATTAAGTTAAATTAATTAATTTGTGATTACTTAGGATAATCACTTATAAATTAAGTTAAGTATAATTACTTGATGAAGTAATTAAGGAATAATTACTGAATGTAATTAAGTAAAAGGGAAGTTATTTAATAAAATAATTAGAGGATAATTATTTTATGAAAGTAATTAAATAAGAGGTGATTAAGGTTAATTACCTAGTGTTATTAATTCAATAAATTATTTAATTAAGTTAATTAAAGGATTAAGATTAATTATAAAGTAATTAATTATTTGTTAAGGTAATTAATTAAAAGATAATTAATTAATGGAAGTAATTAAGGGAAGTTAATTACTGGGTTAGATTAATCAAAGGTGATTAATAAATTATGGTTTAATTAAAGGTTAATTACTTAATGTAACTAATAAATAATTAAAGGTGTAATTAGGGATCATTAGTTTATAATTAATGATGTAATTAAGAATTGATTAATTAAGATTAATTAATCAAATGATAAGTGATTAATTGTAATTAATTAAGAATTAAAGTAATTGATTATAATTAATTAATTAATTAATGAAGTAATTAAAGGTTAATTACTGTATTTAATTAAGGATAATTAATTTGTGAAATTAATTAAAGATAATTACTTAAATGTAATTAAAATATAATTAATCAAGGTGATTAATTAAAGTGGATAATTAGAGAATGATTAATTAATTTATTTGTAATTAATTAATGATTATATAAGTAAGATTTAAAATGAAGTAATTAATTTAATTTATTTTAAATTAATTAAGAGATGAAGTAATTAATTTAATTCACTTTAAATTAATTGAAGATAGAGATAGTTAATTTAATTCATTTTAAATTAATTATGTTGTGATTAAGTAAATCATTGCTTATATAAGAATGGATGACATTGATTGTCTTGAATGGATGTAATCTCAGAAATGAGATTGAATGTATTTCATTGTTTGATATCTCTGATGAGATATGATTGATATATGATATGGATGTTTGGTTGAATTATAATGATAATGTGAATTATCTGTTTGGGATGATAATGTAGATTATCTATTGAATTATCTATCTTTGTGTATATAGATAAGAATTGAATTGTTTTAACCTTAAAACAACTTGGCCCTTAAAAGATACGTTTTGGATTTCGATGAGACCGGGATCGGGTTTCCGTATACCGGGATTCCAGGTCTGGAGACCCAAATACCACATCGATCCAAATTAACGATAGGTCGTGAATCTCAAGTGAAGATGAAGATTCAGAGTGCAAGGGTTATTGTCGTTAACTCTGAGGGTGATTCCAAAACGAGTGTAACGAGATAATGCCTTCGGTTTCGTTCGAACCCGGAACGAACTTGTATGGATTGAATGCTTTCAGCACATCGTCAGGCGGACGATGAGCATTCTAAGTGATATGTTCTGATTAAAGGTAATCGTAACCTCAAGCCTCATCAACCGGGAATGGCTAAAACAGGGGAGGTGCAGCAAGGTTTCGTGGGTAGCAGCCACTGAGAGAAAGATAGATCCCTGTCTAGAGGTCCCTTTTCTTTTATTCGGCTTAGTGTGTGGTTGGTCGCGCCAACTACGGGATTGTCTTGTTCGGAATTATCCAGTAAGGGATGGTTCCGGCTTTGTGTTGCAGGGGAGCGGGCGTACTCCTCGGTACGGTGATCTAGGCCACGTACTGTGACGGGCGGTACCCCAGTAGCCCTGCCATTGATGGAAACCCATTCTTCCTACGTGCCTTTACGGTTTTGATTGTATAACCCACTTTGTGGCTAGTATGCTGGAATTTAATAATGTAACAATTTCAGCTATATGAGTATTTATTTGAAAACCCTAGACCCTATTATAATACAATCGGATTTTCTATCAAATGTTTTAGTTAGCGTAAGGTAAAAACTTACCCATGTTTATTTGTGGGGAGTCTTACGTGATACTTTTGTTTTCAAAGGTTTTCAAAGTTAAGCAATCTAATCGTTTACTCACACCAGACCCATGTCTGACCCAAGTGTTTATTTTCTGTTTTATTAAACTCTTGGGTACTCAATATTGTATTGAGTAGTCAAGGGATTCAGGATGATCTTGACGAATTCTGGAGGAGCTGTGAAGCAGGAGGCTTCAGCGAGTAGATATATAGAGTTTCCGCTGTGATTGTATTAGTCTGTATTGTACTGATGTACTTGTGTTGTATAATAGACAGAAGTTTATAACTGTCTATTCTGTGATGTATAAATTGTGTACTCTGATGTATATGATACTATGTAATATCTTATGTGATATATTATATTTCATTCGTTTCCGCTGTGAGATTCTTTTGTGTTGTTGTTTCTTCTTTTCTATCCTTTCTTCTTCTATCCCTTTCTTTCTTCATGATGATACGACTTTCTGTGGAGAAAAAAAGTCGGGTCGTTACAGTGTTATGGTGGGGAATTTCGACGCTCGAAAATCGACATCAATACGTCCATTGTATAGCATGCCGAACAATCGAATGCTAGAAATACCAGATCGTTAGAGGAAAGAAGAAAGAGGTAGAAGAAGAAACAGAAACAACACAGAATATCACAATCGCAGCGGAACAATATATAATAGATAATAACATGTTTTTATACAAAAAAAACTATAAAACATTACTTAAACATTACATCATCAGAGTACAATACATCAATAACTCAATCTTGGACAGTTATAATAACTTATCCTCGCAAATGCTAAATATACAGCATACAATACACAGCAGAATATAACCAAGTACGTGTAATCCGTCTTCGTCATCCAGCTCGTCTCCTAAGCTCCATAGCATCCTATCCTATATCTGTAATACTCGGTCTGACCCGAGCATTATAATAAAATAACACCCGAGTCATTATAAAATCAGCGTGAGAAAGCACACTCAATTTGAATTATTAAAGTTATTAAAATCCTTTGAAAAACAAAGATATCTCGTAAGACCACACCACACATAAACACGACGGGTTTTTACCTTATGATAACCAAAACATTTTAAATTTATAAATCTCTCTCGACTTATCACCAATTGATTTACGTCCCAATTTCGTAACTCCCCTTTTTCATATTTCCAAAACGAGAATCTATCTTTTCTTTTTAAACCGGTTTACCCATCTCATTATAAATCCTCACTGTGAACTTATATCTTTAATTTATCCACTGATAATCAAGTCACTTAATTTATAACCCTTGTTTATAAATCCCATAGTCTCATTTCCCATTTATAACAGTTTCACAATACTTAATCGATTTCTAAATTGAATTCCATTTTTAAATCAATTTCTTAAATAACCCAACTATATTGCAAACCCCACTAAATTCCGATTCCACTTCCATTTCAAAATTTAAAATCTTATTTAAGATCTAGTATAACAATTTTATATTTTATTTTCAAATTTCCTTTTTATTTTCCCAAACTATTTTAAATCTCGATTTTTAAAATCCTTTTTACACGTAAACAAATTTCACTTAAGTTTTCTTATTTAAAATCCTTTATTTACATTATTCCAAAATCTCTATTTACAATATTCCGAAATAGTTAAGTACAAATTTGAAGTCAAACAATTTATTTATCCAAATAAATTTCTTTTAACTAATCCAAAAACTCTATATACATATTTTCTTCCAAAATCCCTTTTTAATTTCATTTCAAAATACAACATCTATATATATGGTATTTTAAAATACCAAAATCTTGACCACTGCCACCATAACATCCAATAAATTCAAATCACACAATAATCTATCAAAGACCATTCAAAAAAATCATATATTACTATATATGAAATTAAATTCAACATTTTTGAGGAATCCAGTTGGACCCCTCCAACCTGTTTCCCTGCATCCACAGATGTTAATACAACATAAAAATACCAATCCCACTTCGAAGGGGATATCGCGGTATATAGAGTCATCCGCTATTATGCGGGCGCATAAGGTCTCATCTGCTAAAATATGCAGGAATATCAATCCAACTACTAATATATACTACTATATATAATATCACATTCAACTAATAACAATTTATCAATTCAACCAATCAATCAATAATTAATTTTAACTATTTAAAATTAAACTAGTAATCCAAAAATGTGTGAGATTACCCACCTTGATTTTTATTGTCGCTTTCGCGTTCTGCTTCCAATTAAATTCGAGCAAGTTCGAATTTAACAGAAAATTTCAGCAAGCTTTAAATTCACCAATTTGAATCCATAGCAAAGATCTCGTTCATACGAACCCAACGCGACTGACCGCGTTGGATTTTGACCTAAAATGATCGAGTTACGAAATTTAAAAGAATTGAATTTTAATTAAACAATAAAATAATCACCATATTAAAATCCCTTTACCCATTCAAAGGAAAGCCCGGCCCAAAAAAAAATCAAACCCAACCGCCAATCCTTCTTCTTCTCTCCCCTTTCTATTTGCCTGCAGCCCTTTTTTTCCTTCTCTTTCTATTAATTTTTTTTTATATATAAAGAAGCCCATAACACTTCAAAATCGAACCCGACCCAACATATCATCATCTTCCCCCTTTTGTTCTCTTTTTTCCTGTACACGCCCGAAACTCATCCCACGACCATCATGTGCACGTGCACGAACAAATTCCACCACCGGCGATTGATTCAAATCCACCATCGCATCGTCCTCCTCCTCCTCAATCGAACGCACACCACCACGCCACGACTGCGGCCTCCAATCGAAAAGAGACATCTCCATTCCCCTTCGAACAACATCAGATCGAGTTCACCCATTATGAACTGAAACCTACCAAAATGCAGCTGTTAGCTCGCCTAGCCACCACAAATTAGATTCTGGCCTCCAACCCACCTAATTCCATTCGAATCGAACGCAAGACCCAACCCTAGTTCCCACTGCAGTTCGACATTCACTGCCGATCAACCACACTCGAAGTCGCACCACACCATTTGTAAATCAGATCGAAGCCCTTGGAAAAACTCGATTTTTAAAACTAGTTTCACAATTTTACGTTGAGAAATCATTGAGATAGGAATTTTCGAAGTTGCATAACATTTTTTTCTTTACTGTTGAATGTTCAATTGCATGGTTTTAAATAAGTAAAGGGAGGGAAAGATACCTTGCATGTAGATGGCTATCTACAGTAGCTCTGAAGTGAAGGGGAAAAAGTTTGATGGAAATATGGCAAGTCGATTACATGTATATATTATTTAAATTATAAAACGTCTCGATTTACACAACTCAAAATCTCGAACCCCTATCGAGGCCTGCCGCTAGGTGTTTATAATGTTATACCCCTATTCCGAACACAAGGAAAAGGTTTCGAGTCCTAATTCGATCTTATGGAGAAGATTGCTTTTTGGACCTAATTATTATATTGAATTTTCGATATAAATTTCAGCGCGTTTCTATCATGTGCGGCTAAACGATAACACCAAATGCTACTAAATTTGAAATTCGATAATAATACACTATTATGGATCCAATGGAACTAGTTTCGTCGAAATCCGAGACTGTGTCCCGGAAGGCTATTTTTAAATGTCAATTTAAACAAGCTATTTTTAAAATTGAACATATCACTTTTAAATTCAATTTTAAAACTTTTATTATCTTCATTCTTACTAATATAAATTTAATAAGCCTTTAAATTATTTTTAACAAGCTTAAAAATCAAGATTCAATAATTTAACCAATATTCAATTATTAAATTCAATAGTTAAATTATCCAATATATCGTTATATTTGAAATTCAAGTTAAAATTTTACTTTTAAATGTTTAAAATCAATTAAATATTCCAATTTCAAATAAATAAAATTCTGGGTCGTTACACAGGGTAAGGAGAATAAAATTATAGCAAAGAGAAAAGACAAAACCACTTAAAGCAAGAAATTAATTCCCGATGGCCAAAGAAAAATTAACCCAAGAAAAAAGACTTTGCAGCGTATGATAACTTTCTTGAAAGGTCCTTTCACATAAACCAACATCTGCTGATCAAGTGATATTATTCCAAATTTCTATTGTCAATGCAAGAAAGGGTTTGATCATGTATTTCTCCGGATGCTCTCTCTAGTGGAATTATCGGATAATCTTTTGAATTTCAGTTTTAGAATTTAGCATTATCCATCAAAATCTGATAACAAGGTTATAATCCTAACAAAAGTTATTATCTATTTTACAGAATATCAAAGAAAGAAATTCCATTGAGGTTTGAGCCGTATAAAAGAGATTCTCGGATTTTTGTCCTAAAGAAAATAAGCTTCTTTCATAGAATGGGTGGGGAAAAATGTTGTCCATAAAAATCTTGTCAAAGTTAAAAGTATGAAGGGAGGAGCTATAATGTAGGATTTGGAAGCATCTGTAAGTATTGAGATGGATTCGACAAGTATCAAAGAGGGTTCCGTAAGCATCAAAGAGGGTTCTGTAAGCATCATAGAAGCTTTCGTAAGAGTTAAGGGAGCTTCTGAAAGTGTTGAAGTGGCACCTTTGAAGACATCAAGAGGAAGTGAGGCTTTCAACAGGGTTGAAAAGGCTTCACAAGCATTATAAAAGATGCTTTCATCATGGCGAAGGAGCCTCTGCAAACATCAAGGAAAACGTCTTTGCATAGGTCAAATAGAATTCTTCCGCATCAATTGAACCCTTCCGCGGGCATCAAATTGTTTCACATATGTTAAGTAGAGCTTCCGCAAGAGTCAAGGGGTTTCACATATATAAATGCGGCTTCCCCAGGCATCACATGGTAGGCTTTGCAATAGTCAAAGCCTGGTACCTTCCCCAAGGGACAACTACTTCAGCGAAACCTACCTTCCGCAAGTATTGAAAGAGTCCAATACTTCCGCATGAGTCAACAAGAATGCCTTCCGCAACCAACCAAGTAGGTGCTTTCGAAGCAGTTGGTCCTTCCGCGGGGGTCACATCATCATTTAATGTTCCATCCTCAATGAATGCTTCCGCAACCATCAGAACAAAAGCTTTCGAAAGCATCATCACCTTTCATAAGTATTGTTTATATACCTTCCGTACATGTTGGGACTACCTTTCACGCTTATCCAAGACATCTACAGCAACATAACTACTGCTTTTATACCTTCCGATGGAGTCGAAGGCTTCCAGATCTTATGCAAAAGCAACATTAGAGAGTCAATATGGAGTCAACTGTGGCGAAAGGTCATAAAGGCATCCTTTTGACTGAGTCGAAAGGACGGATGCAAAAGGGTCCAACCCTAGGGGTGCTATTTTGGGGATCCAATTTTTCATTCTTCCGCTCTTATGCTACTTCTGGTTTGTATAACCTAATTTCTAAATCGAATTAGGGATTTCACTTCACTGTAACACTTAAGCCTCTGTATTCATAAAGTTATTAAAAAAGTGGATACTTAGCCTATTCAATCATTTAGATATCAAATTACTACTTAAACACGTTTGCTAGGTCGAATTAGGGATACCGTCGATGGGGCTTGTGTCGAAGTCCTTGATTCAAATTCGTACCTTTGCTAGGTGGTGACCGTTTCGATACTCTTCCATTTATCCCTTTCGAAGGGGTACCCTCCAATGTTATTAACTTCTTTGATATTGGTATCCCCATCCAACATCTAATCTAGTAATTTCGACCGTTTCGAAAACCTTCAAAGGAATTCTTATTGAGTCAATTTCTATTCTCAAACACGTTTGGGGTGTTGAAAAGTTTTCTTGTTAACATACTCGATATTAAACTTCAACATAAGTAGACTTCTACTTATGCGGAAAGTTAAGAGTGTTGTCAAGTCAAGGTTTGAGAGGTAGTAGTACCTCAACTTGAATGGCTTCATGGTTAACCAAATGATAGTTTAAGTTGGAAATCGAATATTCACTCTGAGTATATGAAGTAATATTTTGATATTCGAACTTGGTTTCCATTACTGATTCTTTCAGCTTATGGTGGTATGCAAAATATTCTTTTCATACTTAACACAAAATTCTAAGGTTTGGAAACTCATCTTTATCCTGAGAATTAAGAATGTATGTCGAGGCAAGGATAGTTTTCTAACTTGTTCGATTTCCGTGTTAATCAAGGGGTAATATTGTTTGAAATCGAAAAGTTGTGGTTAGTATATTTGGTCTAATTTCCATGCAATCCATTTACTTACACCAGAAAGAAAGTAGTTTAATTAATGAAAGAATTCATTATGGAGGCTTATTGATTGCTTATGTGCTTAACTGTGCGGGGTTTCCATATGAAATTAAATCTCTGATTGGGTTGTGTGTTTATTTGATGGTTAAATAACCGACCATCAAATCTTGGCCAGTTTTAAACTATCAATTGTTGGTTCGGAGACACTGGGATCGGATAATCATGAATTATCTGATAACCACTTCGAACCAGCATAAGTGTTTGAATTAGAAGGCAACTAGAAAATGATGGAGTTAAAGACATAGTTATTTGAAGTGCAAGGGCTACTTGCTACTAATCCTTAGGGGGATTCCAAAAAGGATGTAGTAGAAGTAATGCCTTCAGTTTGTTTATTTCTGGAACAACTTGTATGGATAAATGATGACATTGCATTATTGCCTAAAGAGCAGTGTGAGCATTCCATGTAGGATTTTCTAAAAAGGTAAAATGTAGCCTCGAGCCTCACGCCCAATTATGACTAAAATAAGGGAGATGCGGCAGGGCTATATGGGTCTCACCCATTAAGGTTTGTTCATCACCCTTCTAGAACACTATTTATGGATTTTGTATGTTTAGTGATATGTCTTTCTTACTCCTAAATACGACACTTAATACACCAACAGTATTCGTTTTCCAATCATCTAAGCATATGAAACACAAGCCATTGGGGAAAAAGAAAAGAAAAGACAAGAAGAAAGAAGTACAGAATCTCACAACGCAAGGAAAACATACATAATAGAACATAAGATAGTACTTACAATCATTTCCAAAATAAAACATTAGAGATACAATAGGTACTGACTACAACCATGGACAGTTATAATGTCATGCCCTTATAATGCTGATAGATAACAATATACACACAGCGGCAATAAAATAGGTAACTAGATAACGGCAAAGCCTCCTCCTCCATGCACCTCCAAAATGCATATGCAAGAACCTAAACTACTCGGCTACTCAAAAATAGGAATACCCTAGATGTCAAGGGAAAGAAAGAAAAATTCAGGGTTTGTGACGACCCGGAATTTTTGAGAAATTGAAATAGGAATATTTAATTAATTTTAAATATTCAAAAGATAATTATTAACTTTAATTTCAAATATCATTATTTATTGGACAAGTAATTGTTTGATTTTAAATTATCGAAATTGGATAAAATACCGAATCTGAAATTTTAAGCTTGATAAAAATAATTTGAAAGCTCGTAAAATTTATATTTATAATACTGAAGATATTACAACTGTTAAAATTGGAATTCGGAAGAAATTTGTTCAGTTTTAAAAATATATCGTTTAAATTAAATTTAAAAATAGCCTTCTGAGGCACAGTCTCGGAATTTGACGAAACCAGTTCCATTGGATCCGTAATATTATATTATTGTCGGATTTCAAATTTTTTTCAGTGTTCGGAGTTACCGTTGGATTGTATAACCCTTAAATGCATAGAAGAATCTAATTAAATTTAATTTTCATAGTCAAACCTTCTCATAGAAGCCACAGCCTTATGGCTTTTAACAGAAGGCAATCCAGTTCGTTCTCCTTTATAAAATCAATCTCTTCTCCTTTGCTTGTTTAAACAGCCGAAAAAGAAGGAAAAAAAAATGGGGTTTCAAAAATCAACGCCTTCGAAATAATCATCGCTGCGTACTCGCTGTTCCATCAGCCATCGTTGGCTCATCCTTGCCTCCTACGCGATATTTTATACTGCTGATTTGAAGCCCAGTCGAAGACGAAAAGGGGAGAACTCGTTTGGTCGCTGTAGTTGGGTCATCGGAAGCGGTGGGGAGCGAGGTGCCTCGTCACCGAAAGCCGCGTGACGATCGAATTCACGCACACTTCTTCGCAGTCGCTCGTGCGGGTCTGAAGCGAGGACGGGGAGAGAGCTCGGGGGCGACGCGACTCTGAGGGGGAAATCGAGTGGGGCTTGGATTCACGAGCGATAACGGCAACGTTTGGTGGCTCGAGCCGAGCCAATTTTGGGTTTGCGTGAGGCGTTGGAAGCCTGGAAGCTCGCTGGCAAAGTCACGATGGTTTCGATTTTCGTAGTTTCTCTCGAGGATGGCTCGTACTCGAGCTTGTCTGCGCTGCGACTTTGGGTTTGTGTTCGATGGAGCGTTAATCGCTGTGAGGTATATGCAGACCTTTCTTCTTCTTTATCTATATATATATATACAGTAAGAGTATAGGTTGCTTTATGTTTGAATTTAATTTAAATAAGTATATAGATATGTAGATTGAATATCTATAAGGTTAATGGAAAAAAAATTATTTAGTTACTGAAAGAATTGTAAGAGAAAAAAATATTTGGTTTAACTAGATTATTAGTTGAGTTATTTATTTAGTGGTAATTAAATTGTTAATAAATCGCATTATTTGTTTTAGTAACCAAATATTATTTTATTAAAGGAAAATTAATTTGAATAAATAATTAGCTAAGTAAAATTATCAAAGAGAAGAAATTGTTCAATAAGTACAAATATTAATAAAATGTAAAATGTTTATTCAAGGTCTGGAACCATGGAAAGACAGGCCGATTGGGATTGGTTTGCAAATAAAGCAAAGGTGAGTTAATCTCACTCAGTTAAATTTAAATTTAAATGGTTAAATTTAAATAATTGATTGAATGGTTGCATTGATTGAATATGCTATATTATATATAGTAGTATATAGCAATATATACATATTGGCATATGTATATATTTGAGTTGTTGATATTCCCGCATTTATATAGCGGATGAGACCCTATGCGCCGCATAATAGCGGATGATATTTTATAAAACCCATATACCGCGATATTCCACTTTGAAGTGAAATTGGTATTGTGCTAACGTCTGTGGATGCAGGGAAACAGGTTGGAGGGATCCAACTGGATTCCTCAAAATATTTAATTTTGTTTAAATATTCTATGATATGATTGTTGATATCATGTGATGAATTATATGGATAATTGGATGTTATGGTTTGGTTGGACCGATTTGGATATGCTGAGTAATCAAAATCTCTAGTATGGAAATTTTGAAAAGAAATAAAAGAGTAAATTTTTAAGTAAAATAATTATAAGAGTTTGGAATAAATTTGAGAATGAATCTGATTTAGAATAAAAGTGATTTCCAAAATTCTAATAAATAGGGAAAAGAAGAAATTTAAATAAACAGAGAATATTGAATTTAAAGAAAACTTATGTGATATTATTTAAAGGAATAAATAATTTATTTTAATTCAATGTTTAAATGTAATTAAAAAGAAAGAAGAATTTGGGAAATCTGAAATTTGTGTCAGTTTAAAGATTTTAAATCATAATGAGAAATAAAATCTGGAAGTTAATGAAATTGGTAATAAATGGATTAAGTAAGGAAAGTTATTTCAAAGTAAATTAAATTGGGAAATCAATTATAAATTGATTTAAATACTTTGGGATTTGAAATTTAAAGAGAAATGAGATTTTGGAGAGATAAACTGGGTTTATAAAGTGAAATAAAATATCAGAGGATATTTGAAAATATAAATTCAATGTGGGAATTTATAAAAGGATATGAATTGGTTTAAAAATAAACGTTGATTTATTTTTAAAGGATGTGAAGAGAAGTGTATTTCCTTGGATTGCCAAGTACGGTTTTCAAAGCAATTTTTAATATAAGTTAAAAAGTTCTAATTTGTTAAAAATGCATGTTTTTAGGAAATTGATTATTTCTAAAGGTTAGTTTCCAAAGTAAGTATTTTCAAAAATCTATTACTGTAGTAATTATATAAAAGTAATTTGGTATTATGTTTTAAGGAGGAAGTTAGCTTATATTTATAAAGTGGTTTTATTTTAAATATTCTTAAATTATATTTATTGATAAAGTATTAAAGTAGTTTTAAAATTTCAATGTTATAAAGTATATTTATTCTTGGTGTTTTTAAATTATTTTAAAATTAAGAGTATTTTGTACTTGGTGATTCAGTGGAAATAATTATTTGGGAAATGTATTCCGTAAGCAGAAACCGTTTGAAATTGTTTTCAAATGAGCTTTGAAAATTGGAAATATATCTTGGAAAGATATTTGGGCAAATAAATAATGTGGGAAATTATTTATTGTGTGATGGTTGCTTGTGGATGTTAATTGATAGTTAAATAACCGACTATCAATATTGGCCAAATGCGCTGATCGTTTCGAAGAGACCGGGATCGAGTTTCCGTATACCGAGATTCTAGGTCTGGAGACTCGAATACCACTTCGATCCGGTTTGTACGTTTCGTGTAACGTGTTCGGAGTCGAAGATGGAGCTGTGAAGTGCAAGGGCTAGTCGCTACTAATCCTGAGGATATTTCCAAAATGGATGTAGTAGGAATAGTGCCTTCGGTTCCGTTCGAACCCGGGACGGACTTGTATGGACGAATGCTTGCGAAACATCGTCAGGTGGACGATGGGCATTCAAAGTGAAATGTTCTGTAAAGGTATCGTTTAGCCTCGAACCTCATCAACCGGGAATGACTGAAAATCAGCGGTTATGCAGCAAGGCTTCGTGGGTAGCCCCCACTTGAGAGTAAGGTCATCCCTGTCTAGATGTCCCTTTTATTTCGGCTTAGTGTTGCGGTTGCTGATCCCAACCGTGGGGTGATTTTATTTGGAATTATCCAGCAAGGGATGATTCCGGTCTTGTGTTGCAGGGGAGCGGGCGTACTCCTCGGTACTGTGATCTAGGCCACGTACTGTGACAGGTGGTACCCCAGTGCCTAGTCATTCGTTGGAAATCCATTCTCCCTACGTGCCTTGTACGGTATTTGTTTGTATACCTAGTATGCTGGAATTTAATCATGTAACAATTTCAGCTATTTTAATAAGTATTTGTGAATAGACACTATTATAATATCAGAGGATTTTGATAAAAAGTGTTTTAGCTATCGTAAGGTAAAAACCCGACATGTTTATTTGTGGCGTGGTCTTACGAGATGCTTTTGTTTTCAAAAGGATTTTTGAACTTTAAAAATCAATTGAGTGTGATTTTCTCACGCTGGTATTCCAGACTGACTCGGGTATTGTTTTATATGATGCTCGGGTCAGACCGAGATAAACAGGTTCAGGATATGATGCTGTGGAGCTCAGGAGACGAGCTGGATGACGATACGTACTCACGTACTTGTTATTATTTTTCCGCTGTGTATTCAGTTGTATGTTATGGATGTTGATGTACTCTGATGATGTATTCTGATAATGTATTGTATAAACAGATATAGTTTTTGATTTGTGTAAAGATCTGTTGATATATATTATATTTTATTCCGCTGCGAAGGTTAGATTCTGATGTTTTGTTTTCTATTTTTCTTCTTCTACCTCTTCTTCTTAACTAAAATGGTTCGATTTTCTGGGTCTGGAAAGTCGGGTCGTTACAGGGTTAGTGTAATGACCTGGAATTTTGGTCATTTGATTTTGGAATATTTAATTTGTTTAAGTATTAATAAATTGGATTAAAAAGTGAAATAACTTAAATTTCAAATATAGGGATTAAATTAAAGTTACTATCTTGAATTCAAATATAGTGGTTAATTAAAATCTTTTAATTAGTGAATTTAATTTGAATAGTATTTCAATAACTGGATTTTTATGGAATATCTAATTTAATGGATTAAATAGCTTTATTCAACTCTTTTGGAATAAATGAATATTAATAGTGAATTCAATTATAAATTTATTTGCAGTAATAACAGTTCAAATACATAATTGTAAAATTTGTTTATATATTTACGACTCGATTTCTATTGACATATTTTTAATTTAATTTACTTGATTTTTCCATAACTTTAAATTTGGAAAAATATTGATATTGTTCATTTGACGATTTATCGCTAGACGGTAGTGTTTTTGGGATTTTACAGAATCTAATAACCAGTGTGTATTATTATTGTTTTGGAATTGCGTCGCTGTTCTGAGTGCGACCATATTTTTGTTTTATCGATTCGAAGTCCATACGCGAACGAAAAGCGGTGTAACAAGATATTGAAAAATGTACAATATATGTAAGTCAAACCAAACCATTTGTTCCTAATCGCACACATTTCTTCTCTTTCCACCTATTTCTTGCTCCATCTCGTATAGGCAATGACGTAAATAAGAAAGGAAGCTTATTCACTTTCAAAAATTCAAAATGAGAATTTAACTAAACGAAAAATCATAAAACCAACTTTAAAAATCTCGACTTGTCTAGAGCTTCGATCCAACATGCTTTTGATTGTATGCATTCATAATCTGGGTGGAGGCTGAATATGGGTAGTAGACTAGGGTTTATGTTTTTGAAATTGTGTTCACCGAATTGCAAAATTGATGTTGGATTCAGATTTATCATATTGAAGAGCACCTAGGTAGTATTTTGGAGGGTTATAGTTCACTAGAGTGGTGGCGACATTTGTATGGATGCGGGCTGGTAGTAGGTCGGGTTTTGGATGGTGAACGTGGGTGAGATGTGGTGGTGGCCGCCCTGAAGCTTGTGGGACAAGGAGCGCAACGTTGTTGGTCTCGGGTGATTTAGTGCAAGGACGAAGGAGAGATTGGAGGTAGAAGAGGTCGGCCATAGGTGTTATGCATACAGGCATTTGGTAATTAACATTTTGAGAGGGAAGGATTAGAGTGAGTGATTAAGTTTAAATAAGTAATTAGTGTATATATATATATATTATATTATTAGTGTTGTCAACCTTATAATCACGATATCTTTTGCGTATTAGGTCCAAATTGAACGCTTTTAGTAGCATTAGGTTTGTATTGACGAGCGCTACGTTATGGAAATGAATTGGTATAGATAGGAGCTTGTGGAATTTTACACTAAAGTCGAATGTTGTTAAAATTCCGGCGAAACCAAAGCGCATTGGCGACAACTGGAATAATGGTGAGTTAAACTCACCTGTTTGGTTAACTAGTAATGTTATATAGTTGATAAAATTTGTTGATTGAATGTTTAGATGATTTTCTGCTTTATTAGTTGGTTTGGATTTATTCCTGCCCCTGGAGCGGATGACCCTTTATATATACCTGCCTAGTAGCGGATGACCCATATTGTACAATTATATATTGTTTGTGATGCAGAAGGAAAGGTTGGAGGGATCCAACGGGATTCATCGCCATTGTAGATTTTATTTTCAATAATATTTCTGTCATATGAATTATTGGATATTAAACTTGATTGTTGGCTCTATTGATTAGGACCTTGTTATTTGTTCTAAACTTAAACCCTGTAGGTGATAAAAATCAGTATCGATATTGGTTAAACGTTGGGTAGCTATTGGCCTCAAATTAGTATTTTAAAAATACTATAAACTGCCATTTGAGTTGGAATTAGTTTTTGAGACTAGAAATGATTTTGGATCTTAAATTAGGTTATGAAAATATTTTGTTTTAAAGGATTCAAACTTGTATTTTACTCCAACCCGTTATCTTTCTTTTCTAGGTTATTTATCTGTATTTAACATTGTTCTAAGATTATTTATATTTAATTTTGTTTCAAAGATTATTTATTTATATTTAATGTTGTTTTAAAAAATTTTATCAATATTTTATATTTTGAAAGGTTAATTATTTAAATTATTAGTATGGTTTGGAATTAAAATTATTTTTTAATAATGTTTTGGAAATAAATTATTATTATTTATAATAATGGTGAAGATTAATTATTTTGTTTATTTAATAATGTTTTGAAATTATTAATTGTTATTTTTAAGATGTTTGAAGTTAATAATAATTATTTATTTATAACGTTTATTGTTATTATTATTATATCATAGTGTTTTGAAGTAAATGATTTTTATCTATTTATAAATGTTTTCGAGACTTGTACATAGAGTTTATAAACGGTCTTGGGTTATAGATTTATAAGTGGGGTTTTAAAAAATAATTTAAAGGCTTAACAGAAGATTATTTACAAGGTAAAGGAGTTTTATAAATGGTTAGATATTTATAAACGAACTATAGAAATACGTTTATAGATTTATAATTGGAGTTTTATAAATGGTTTTATGGTTTATAAAGAGTTTACAAATGAATTAGAGATACTTTTAAATGGTTTTTGGGGATTTATAAGATAGTTTATAAATGGTTTTAGAAATTTATAAAGGAGTTATAATTGGTTTAAGAATTGTGTAAAAAGGAAATCTTCCTCCGTTCTATGAATATACTTATATCGTTGGGACAAGTATATAGATATTTTTCTAAGTATTGAAAATATAGGGATTAGTGAATATATCTTTGTAAAACTATTATGATACAAGTACTTACAAGATGATTCTAATTAATGAAAAGATTAATTAAGGAGGCTAGTGGTTACTTATTTGCTTAACCATTGTTGGTTTTTCCATTTGAAATTAATTCCTGATTGAATGTGTGTTTATTCGATAGTTAAATAACTGACTATCGAGTTTGGACCCAAAAACGTAACTTTGGAAATATCTAGGAGAAACATATGAGTTATATGGCACAATCATCTCCAATGATGTTGTACTGTGCATATAAATCTCGTTTCGTTCTCCTAGGAAAAATGATAAGAAAGTCCATCCACTAACGATTCGGAGGTGATTTCCACTCTTATCATTGACTGTCTATTTCCTAAAGAACTAGTTTGAGTTTACTGGAACTATTCAATGTTGTTTCGAAGAGACTAAGATCGGAAATGTTATCCGAAAACCACTTCGATCCAACTTAAGCATTTAGAAGTGAAGACATCTTGAAGATGATGGAATCGAAGACCGAGCTTTTTTAAGTGCAAGGGCTACTTGTCTGCTAATCCTCAGGGTAATTCCAAAATGGATGTAGTAGAAGTAGTGCCTTCGGTTTCGTTCAGTCCCAGAAAAAACTTGTATAGATGAATGCTGGCATTACATTGTTGTTTTGAGGGCAATGTTAGCATTCCAAGTGGGAAGTACTATATAAAGGTAAAACGTTACCTCAAGCCTCATCAACCGAGAAATGATATAAAGCGGACATGCAGTAGGGCTAAGTGGGTCACTCCATTAGGGTATGGTCATTTCAAATCTGGATTGATTACTATCTACACATGCATGCTTCGAGGCCCATTAAACAAGGGATGATCATATTCGGTACTACTAGTCAAGTGGTAAGCCAGTCCTATATGGAAGGGGTACAAGATGTTCTTGTCAGACTCTGGTACATTTTATTTAGAGATGTACCATCAGAAGGTAGTTCCTTACCTTGTCATAGTATAGAATCCAATCTCCAGTACATGCCTTTACGGTTTTGATTGTAGAACCTAGTATTCTTGGATTTAATTAATGTAACAATTTCGGCTATGATTAATAAGTATTTGTACTCTAGACATTATTGTAATATCACTGGATTTTCTGTAGAAAATGTTTGGTAGTCGTATGGTAAAAACCTATATGTGTTTATGTGTGGCGTGGTCTTACGAGATACTTTTGATTTCAATGGTTTTTATAACTTCAAAAATTCAACTGGGTGTGTTTTCTCACGCTGGTTTTCTAGGCTGACTCGGGTGTTATTTTATTATAATGCTCGGGTAAGACTGAGCATATTGTAGATTCATTAGATGCATTGGAGCTCAGAAGACGAGCTGGAGGTCCAAGACTTATCTACGTACTTCTTTATGTTCGTTTTTGTTGTCTGTGATTGTATTTATCAGCAATTGTAAGGACAGGCCACTAAAACTGTCCGGGTTGAAGTAGGTTAGCATACTCTGGTTGGTGTATGTATATTACATTTTTCTTTGCATAAAGATTTGTTGTATATTATAGATTATTCGTTCCGCTATGAGATTCTATGTTGTTTTGTCTCTTCTTCCTTCTTTCTTTTCCCTAACTATCCGCTTTTCCATTCAATTTGAGTTAGTCATGTGTGGTTGATTGTCCGCCTAAACTGTATGAAAAAGTTATAATTGTATCGCGGTATCAGAGTGCAAGGTTAAGTGAGAACTTTGGCTTTGGTGGGGATTACTCGTTATATATAGGGTCAGTAGTACCTTAGAATGAGTTTGGGTATATATATATGAGCGTATATTTGTTTGTGATATAAAAATGTTTAATATTGTGTTGATTGATCTGTTGAGTGGCTTTTGGATTCTGATCAATACAAGTAACCAACGTTATTGATAGGGATCTCTAAACACTTGAACAGAGCGATTCGACATAGTATTGTTTTGAAATTAGGTAAATGAAATAATTTTACCTTGATCATATTTTATATATAAAGGATTAATTTTAGAGAAATTATTGTAGTATATATGGTGTGCTTGGTTGTAAGTGAATGATAAAATTTGATTATTATCATTAGTTTTTGTTGTTTGCATTCAAATAAAAGTTGTTATTATTATAATGCAAAAAAGAAGATAAACAATTAAGAAATTGTTTTATATAACCAAAATGAAATTATATATAAGGGAAATTTATAGATATATTTGTAAATAAAAAGGATTTAAAAGCTTAGAATTTGATAATTTAGATCTCGGTGATTTTGAAAATATGTTTTTCAAAGGTTTTGGAAGAATAATAATAGTAATATTTTGAAAATATTTTGATTAGAAATATTTTAAATGAATTTAAAAGAGACATAAAGCACTGAACTCACTTCGGTCATTGAAAAACAATTTCGATGATGACTCCAGCATCATCGACGTTCATTTTAGGGTTTCCAAGGGAGGAATTTCTACCATTGGGGTTATATTAACAAGTTTTGATTTAAATCCCAAATATGATTTGGTACACAAAAAGTGATGTATATTGTGATATGTATTATTTCAAAAGAGAGTTGAAATATAATAGAGTGTTTAAATTCTGAAATTTTTTGTCTAAGTATTATGTTGAACTTATAAGAAATCAGTTTTATAACTTATACATTGAGAAATAGTAAGTTAAAAAAAAGTTTTAAATTGTTGAATATGAATGTTAAGAAAAGAAAATTTGAAATGAAAATTGAATTTGAGTTGTAATGAATTAATGAAATGAATATGAACTTAAGTTATGAAGTGATAATAAACATAAGTGGCTGTATGAAATGTTTATAATAAATTTAAGTAATTGTTTTATGGTATAGTTCTTAAGTGATATTAATATTAAAGAAAATGTTTATAAACTTAAGTAAAATTTTAGCAAATGATTCATAAATGAATTTAGTATGAAGTGAAATATTGTTAAACATAAAATGATTGTAAATAAAAGAATCTAAATAATGAGAATCCAATTGAAATAAATATGTGAGTTGTACGTATATTATTTTATTCGCATAACTATTTGATCCAGATTCGAATATACGATTTCGAGATGATTTACATCGGTCCGAGTTAGAATTTTTCACTTGATTCTCAACGGCGAACACTGGATATGGGTTTTGATTGATTTTGGAATTCTCTATCATAATATACAGCTACATAAGGAGAATGGCGGTTTCTAATCAAGGAACTGAATCTGAGTCTGCACTAGAGTGGTCATGTGCACGATACTAGTTCGAAAGTGAAATTGTGTGATCAAGCGAGCGATCAGATTTGATATTGCATACGAATGATATATGTGCATCGCATAGGCTTTGTTGATATTGGAAAATGTAAATGGATATGGTTAAGAATTAATTAGATGGATATCATTCGTTTGATGGTTTCTCTAGTTGCATTTCTTACATTTGCGTATGGTTATTGTATAGCTATGTTATATGTTGATATTACTTTTTTTATGCATGTTCTCATTGGTTGTTGAGTGATTAGTAAGTGCGGATGGCATATGCTTTGCATTTGGAGCTCGCTTTCACATTATATTGATTATATATGCCGGTTAATACTAATAAAAGGTGCACATCTCGAATTACATATCGTATTTTTGTGTTTTTCCCTACGGGATGCCTCATCCTTGAAGATAAGGTGCATATTTGTGATTATATAGGTATTGTAAAAATTTTCGATCGAACCATGCAAAGGAGACGCTGCCAAAATTTTCTTTAAATTAAAGAGTTAGAAATTTTTTGAAACTTTTGAAGAAATTTTTGACAACTAAAATTTGGTTTTTTTATATTATAACTTGGAATGATATTGGTTGGAATCTACGAATGAATTCAAATACTTAAAAAAATTTGATTATATGTATAAATTAGATTGATTTTGAAAAGTTTCAGGGGGTTGGAGGCATTTTTCTTACTTATGGCAATTTCGGGGATGAAATTCTTTTAAGGGAGAAGAATGTAACGACTCGAAATTTTGGCCACCTGATTTTGGAATAATTAATTTGTTTAAGTATTAATATATTGGTTTAAAAGGTGAAATAACCTAAAATTTTAAATATAGGGATTAAGTTAAAGGTATTATCCTGAATTCAAATATAGTGATTAATTAAAATGAATTGGTGAATTTAATATTGAACAGTGTTTCAATAACTTATTTTTATGGAATATCTAATTTAATGGATTAAATAGCTTTATTCAACTCTTTTGGAATAAATGAATATTAATAGTGAATTCACTGTAAATTTATTTGTATTAATGATAGTTCAAATAAATAATCATAAAATTTATTAATATTTTTATGGCTCGATTTCTATTGACGTAGTTTTAATTTAATTTATTTGATTTTTCCATAATTTTTTAATTTGGAAAAATATTGATATTATTCATTTGACGATTTATATTATTATTTTGGGATCGCATCGCTGTTCTGATTGCGGCCATATTTTTGTTTTGTCGATTCGGATTTCGTACGTAAAAGGAAAGCGGTGTAACGAGATATCGAAAAATGTAAATATATGTAAATCAAACCCAACCATTTGTACCCAATCGCACACATTTCTTCCCTTTCCTCCTGTTTCTTGCTCCATCTCATGCAAACAATGACTTAAATAAGAAAGCAAGCTTATTCACTTTTAAAAATTCAAAATGAGAATTTAACTCAATGAAAAATCATAAGACCAACTTTAAAAATCTCGACTTGTCTAGAGCTTCGATCCGACATGCTTTTGTTTATGTGCGTTCGTAATCTGGGTGGAGGCTGGATACGGGTAGTAGACTAGGGTTTTAGTTTTTGGAAACCATGTCCATCGATTTGCAAAATTGATGTTGGATTCGGATTTAACATGTTGTAGAGCACCTAAGGTAGTATTTTGGAGGGTTGCGGTTCACTGGATTGGGCAGACCATTTGTACAAATGCGGTTGGTACTAAGTCAGGTTTTGGATGGTAAACGCGAGCAAGATGTGGTGGTGGTCACCTTGAAGCTCATGGGACGAGGAGCGCAACGGTGTTGGTCATGGGTGATTTAGTGCAAGGACGAGGGAGAGATTGGAGGTAGAAGAGGATGGCCATGGGTGTTCTATGTACATGCATTTGGTAACTAACATTTTGGGAGGGAAGGATTAGAGTAAGTGATTAAGTTTAAATAAGTAATTAGTGTGTGTGTGTATGTGTGTGTGTGTGTATTATTAATGTAGTCAATCTTTTAATCGCGATAACTATTGCGTACTAGGTCCAAATTGAATGCGATCAATCGCAGTAGGTGCATATTGACAAGCGCTATGTTATGGATTTGAATTGGTAGAGATTGGAGCTAGTGGAATTTTATGCTGAACTCGAATGTTTTTCGAATTCAAACAAACCAGAACGCCTCGGCAACAATTGGAATAATGATGAGTTAAACTCACCTTTTTGGTTAACTAGTAATGTTATATAGTTGATAATATTTGTTGATTGAATGTTGGATGATTTACTGCTTTATCAGTTGGTATGGATATATTCTCGTCCTTAGAGCGGATGACCCTTTATATATACCCGCCTAGTAGCGGATGACCCATATTATATAATTGTATATTGTTTGTGATGCAGGAGGACAAGTTGGAGGGATCCAATGGGAATCCTTGCCATTGTTGATTTTAATTTCAAAAATATTTCTATCATATGAATTATTGGATATTAAACCTAATTGTTTGCTTTATTGATTATGACATTGTTATATATTCAAAACTTAAATGTTATAGGTGATAGAAAATCAATATAGATAATGGTTCAACATTGGGTAGCTATTGGCCTCAAATTAGTATTTTTAAAATGCTATAAATTGCCATTTGAGTTGGAATTGGTTTTTGAGACAAGAAATGATTTTGAATCTAAAATTGGGTTTTGGTAATATTTTGTTTTAAAGGATTTAACTTCTATTTTACTCCAAACTTTTATCTGACTTTTCTAGGTTATTTATATATATATTTAACATTGTTTAAAGATTATTTATATTTAATATTGTTTTAAAGATTATTTATTTGTATTTAGTGTTGTTTTAAAGTTGTTTATGAATATTTTTATATTTTGAAAGGTTAATTATTAAATTATTAATATGGTTTGAAATTAATTTAAATTATTTGTTAATAATGTTTTGGAAATAAATTATTACTATTTATAATAATGGTGAAGACTAATTATTTTCATTTATTTAATAATGTTTTGAAATTATTAGTTATTATTTTCAAGATGTTTGAAGTTAATAATAATTATTTATTTATAACATTTATTGTTGATAATTATTATTAAATAATAGTGTTTTGAAGTAATGATTTTTATCTATTTATAAATGTTTTCGAGACTTGTAAATAGAGTTTATAAACGGACCAGGGTTATAGGTTTATAAGAGGATTTCTTTAAAATAGTTTAAAGGCTTAAAGGAAGATTATTTACAAGGTAAAGGATTTTATAAATTGCTAGATATTTATAAACGAACTTTAGAAATGGGTTTATAGATTTATAATTGGAGTTTTATAAATGGTTTTATGGATTTATAAAGAGTTTACAAATGATTTGAGAAATGATTTAGAGATCTTTTTAATGGTTTTTAGGGGTTTATAAGATAGTTTATAAATGTGTTTAGAAATTTATAAAGGAGTTATAAATGGTTTTAGAATTGTGTAAAAAAGGAAATCTTCCTCCGTTCTGTGAATATACCTGTATCGTTGAGATAAGTAATTGATATTTTTCCAAGTAATGAAAATATAGGGATTTTTGAATATATCTTTGTTAAGGTATTTTGATACAAGTAGTTGCAAGATGATTCTAATTAATGTAAAGGATAACTAATGAGGATAGTGGTTACTTATGTGCTTAACCAATGTTGGTTTTTCTGTTTGAAATAAATTCCAGATTTGAATGTATGTTTATTCGATAGTTAAATAACCGACTATCAAGTTTGGACCCAAAAACGTAGCTTTAGACATATCTAGGAGAAACACGTGAGTTATATGTCACAGTCATCTCTGTTGATGTTGTATTGTGTGTATAAATCTCGTTTCGTTCTCCTAGGACAAATGATAAAAAAATCCGTCCACTAACAGTTCGGAGGTGATCTTCGCTCTTATCTTTGGTTGTTAATTTCCTAAAGAACCAGGTTGAGTTTATCGAAAACAATCGAATGTTGTTTCGAAGAGACCGGGATTGGATATGTTATCCAAAAACCAATTCGATCCAACTCAAGTGTTTTAAAGTGAAGACATCTTGAAGATGATGGAATTGAAGATAGAGCTCTTTGAAGTGCAAGGGTTGCTTGCAACTAATCCTCAGGGTGATTCCAAAATGGATGTAGTAGGATTAATGTCTATGGTTTTGTTCAGTTCCAGAATGAACTTTTATAGATGAATGATGGCATTGCATTGTTGCCTAGAGGGCATTGTTAGCATTCCAAGTGGAAAGTGCTATATAAAGGTAAAACGTAGCCTCAAGCCTCTTCAACCAGGAAATGACAAGAATCGGGCATGCAGCAGGGCCAAGTGGGTCGCTCCCATCATAGTTTGGTCAATCCAAATCTAGATCGATTACTATATACTCATTTATGCTTCGGGTCCCATTAAACAAAGGTTGATCATATTTTGTACTACTAGTCAAGTGGTAGGCCAGTCCTATGCGACAGGGGTACAAGCTGTTCTTGCCAAACCCCGGTGCATTTTATCTAGATATGTACCATTGAAAGATAGTTCCTCACCTCGTCATAGTACGGGATCCAATCTCCAATACATGCCTTTACAATTTTGATTGTAGAACCTAGTATGCTGGAATTTAATTCATGTAACAAATTCGTCTATGATTAATAAGTATTTGTACTCAAGACATTATTATAATATCAATGGATTTTCTATAGAAAATGTTTGGCTATCGTGAGGTAAAAACCCGTCCGTGTTAATGTGCGGCGTGGTCTTAGGAGATACTTTTGACTTCAATGGTTTTTATAAATTTAAAAATTCAGTTGGGTGTGTTTTCTCACGCTAGTTTTCCAGGCTGACTCGAGTGTTATTTTATTATAACGCTCGGGTCAGACCGAGCATATTACAGTTTCATTGGATGCATTGGAGCTCAAAAGACAAGTTGGAGGTCCTAGACGTATTTACGTACTTCTTTGTGTTCTAATGTGTTGTCCGTGGTTGTATTTATCAGCAAATGTAAGGACATGCCATTATAACTGTCCTTGCTGAAATAGGTTAGTATACTCTTATTGGTATATGTAAATTACATTTTTCTTTGGGTAAAGATTTGTTGTATATTATATGTGATGACCCATCTCCTCGACCCTCGAAAATCAACATTAATACATCCATGATATTCACGTGTCGTAAATACAAGTGTCAGGGAGGCAGATTATCATGGTAAATTAAAGTAAAGGTAAAAGACAGAAACACAAATTCTCACATTTCGTTTAACTATATTGATAGATAGTACATACAACCACTATCACTAAGGTACATCAGAGTTATGGTATGAACTAACCCACCACGAATAGTTATAACTGCCTGATCCCACACTTGCTGGTACAAACAAAACTTAGACATAGCGGAAAATAAAAAGATAGATAGATATCCACATAAGATGCTCTAGCTCCAAGCTCCAAAAACTCCTCTCAAATTGCATCCCTAAAATTCTCCTAACATAATCCTGACTACTTGGCTGCGTGGAAAAAATAGGGCACCAAGAGTTTAAAGGGAAAACAAAATAAACTCCTGGTCAGTTCTAGGACTGGTGTGAGAACTCAAAATACGATGTTTGAAAACAAAACGGTATCTCATAAGAACACGCTGCACATAAACACAGAATAGGTTTTTACTTTATGATAGCCAAATATTTATTACGTAAAATTAAGGAATATTACCTTAAATGACATTTCTTTGAAAACATTTGCAAGTAAACTTATTAATCCTAGCCTAATTTGTTTCATTGATTAAATTCCAACATATTAGCCACAAAGTGGGTTATATAAAAGAAATGTCAAGCAGTTATTGGAGAATGGATTTCCATACAAATGACCAGGTGAAGAGACTACCTTCCGGTAGTATATCTCTAGAGGAATGTACCGAGGTCCAACTGATTGTCCTCTACCAACACAAGATCGGCCTACCTCTTCCTAGATAGTACCGAATATGTCATCACCTCGGTTGTTACCGACCTATTAGAGACGTCTCTTAGCATACACCATAATAATTTAAACTCGAATGTTAAGTGGGTAGAAATATATCTAGAGACATCTCTAAAATGAGCTAAATTCCATTCCGTATACACATTTGAATTTTTCGGTGTGAAATCGTGAACTACCGTTACGCGATGCACCTAGTTTTGACTCATTTATTAGTTTTCATTTAAAAATTGTCAAAACAAGTTTATATGTTTATGAAACATTTCTAAAACATTTTCAATCATTTTAAAAGGTATTAAATGATTCCATACTACTTTTCAAATTCATTCGGAAAGTATTTTCCATGTGAGATAACGACATGTATATCGTGACTTATTCAAACATTCACATGAGATAAACAATATATGATGATCAAAATCATAAACAAACATCCATGCAATCATATCACATCATCACATCCATATATATAATAATTAGGAGTTCTCACCTTGAATGAAATTGAACTAACTTTAGATGGATATAAACCTTCCTAACTTAATCGAATACTCACAAACACTTGCACGCTTGACTTAAAATGGCTCGACTTAGACTTGGCGATGGGGGAGGTGCTCACGGCCTTGGGTTAGGGGAGAGGTGGGCTTGGCCATGGGTGGGTGGTGGGTGCGTCGGTGGGAAGGGGGGAGGAGAAGGGGGAGTTTCGAAGCGTTTTGGTGGTGTTTGGATAGATATTTGATTTAATATATTTTTGAACTAAATTTGTCATTATTTTATTAAGGTTGGAGGCCATGAAAATGAAGAGAGAAAGCTTTGAAATGAGGAAGGAGAAGTGTGAAAAAAAATGAAGAAATGATTTGGTATTTATGGAAAAAGTTTGAAATAAAATATTATTATGTGAAATGACCAAAATATCCTTACTTCAACTTTAAGTAAACTACATTTTTTCAACACTTAACATCACCTTTCACTTCACAACTTTATGTCTTAATCACTTAGGTATTAAGTAAAATAAAGTAAGATTTCGTTTAGATTTGATTTTGACATGTTTGTCTTTTAGTGCTTACATTTTGTTATTGAATTCTAGAAATTTCTAAACTTGTTTAGGAAAAGTAATCTTGTTTAATGACTTACTTAATACTTATCCTATTTAAATATGTGTACATATATATGTAATAAAGTTACAACAACATTGCGACAAATTTTGTTGAACAAAACGTTGATTTTTGACAAAACGTTTTACGGTCACGTTTTGACGTTTTTGTTAAACTTCATATATTTGTAAACAAAACTTGAAAATAAACTTTTATATTGTTATTTAAAAATAAAACCCTTATTAAATAGTAAAAAAATTATTTAATAGTTAAAACTTACATTTTTTGAAATCCGACTTTTGTCCATTTTTACCAATATAAACAACAGTTCCTATTTTTTTTTACATATTTCTATCAATGGTTCCTATTTTTGTATATATTTCTATCTCCAAATTCAATCTAATATTACTTGAATCATAAAATCTTATATATTATATATTTAAACTCAATTGGAATATTATATTTTAGAGTGATCAAATTCTGAGTCGTTACATTCTCCCCTCCTTAAAAGAATTTCGTCCTTGAAATCTAAGATAAGAGGAAAATAGCTCAAAAGGAAATATATTCGATAAGATAGAATATATACAAGAGTATGAATAAGTGACTAGACCACAAGCAGGAGTATACTATCGTAACGACCCACCTTTCCGACTCCTAGGAAACGACACTTAACACATCCTTAGTGTTCGTGCATCGTTGCCCAAGCATCCGAAAGATGAATTGTCTTGGGGTAAAATAAGAACAGAACAGAAAATCTCACAAAGAAACAAATATATATAACATAACATAGATATAGTACATAAGGTTACTCCCTAACATGGAGTTATCAGAGTCACACAGAAGTACTGTCATTAACATGGCAGTTATAACAACCTGCCTTTAAACATAGTGAAAAAATTACATATACACACACTAATTAAATAGCGGAATAGATAGCTAAGTAGATAAGTGCCACCTGCTCGGATGCCATCTTCCAAAAGAACCCACAAAGACCTGCTACTCTCGGACTACCCAAATATAATAAGTACCCTAGAGTTTAGGGAAACAAACAACTCGGGTCAGACGATATGTTTGGTGTGCGTAAAATTTTAAACAATAGGGGTGTAATTAAACACAAACATATGAGACCACACAGCTGAACATGGAACAGGTTTACTCTCACATAATAAACATCCAAAGGTAAGAATGGATAATACAAGAAAATAGTGCAAACTCGATAGAATGAACAAAACAAATAATTAAACACCACGAAGAGTGGTTGACTCTTTTCGCTCGAATTAGAGAAAACAGATTCAAAGGTTCGAATCAAATAAGGAAAGGAAAATATCTAACAATGGCTAGGAAGGTGCACCACCCTACCGAAAAGTATACCTCTAGAAATATACTTGATAACTCTGATGGTTCTTAGACACATCCAAGTCGGATCCAGCCAACGGTTACCGAGTATCCGAGTAATTCATATCCAGGTGCACAAATATCCAAACCAAATCTATAGTAGATGGAAATTACGCTAATGGGAGCAACCCCACATAGCTTGGCTTCCTCTTACGCTTTGGGTTTAGTCAATTTCGACAAAGGATATCAAAGCTCTATAGAGCAACAATTCGTCTTAGAATGACGAAAAATAAAGAAGCTGGAGTAATCGAGAGCCGGGAAACAATCTATTGAGGATACAAAACAATCGTATATGGAAATTAAGTCTTGTATACCCATTACCACTCGTCGATTTCAAACTTGTACTATTCCTTGGTTAACAATAATGCTGGACAAGTTAAGGTAGTGTTACCTCAAAATCTTGTACCGCGACTATTCTTAACTTTTGAAATGAAGTCTACCTCTTCGATGATTAGTGTTAAACATACAAATAAATCATTTCCATATAAGTGATATCGTTTTATGGAACTTAATTTAGTTCCATAAACGAATCAAAATTTTATTTTTGAAAGACGAATTCGTGCTTGGGTTTCACAAAGTATTAACTTTAAACATCCTTGTAAAAATAATTCACTTTTAAAACACCATTATATAAAAAAATTAATAACTTTAGATATCTTCATTTAACTAGTTAATTAGCCTTAGTAAGAATAAATAATCATCTTTAAACTTTCTTTTATTAATTTAATCAGCTAACTTCAAATACCTTAAATTAAAAGGTTAATCACTCATAAAATATCATTAATTAAATTAATTGGATTTAGATATCGTTAATTAAAAATGATTAAAGTATCATTAAAGAAAAGGATTATTTAAATTTAAACTAATTAATTAATTTTAAAAGTCATTAATTAAAGAGGATTAATTAATTTTAAACACCATTGATTAAAATAATTAATTAACTTTAATCCATCGTTATTAAATGATTAGTTAACCTTAATCATCATTGGGCAACATGATTAACTAATTTTAATTATCATTGACAAACATCATTATAAAGTTAATTAATTAACCTTAATCATCCTGAACTAAAATGATTAAATTTAGAATTAAAAAAATAGTTAATAAGTTTAAACACATCATTATTCAAAAACTTACTTTGTAGCAAAACCCAAGCCCGAGAATTAACCAGAAGGTTTACAAGGAGATGTTATTTATTACAAAAGTGCCGATATAGCAATAGTCGCTATACGGGCACTTCGAGAGCTACTTTATGTCATAATGGTTCTCTTTTTCCCAAGAATCACATCACATTCATAAGGATCACACACACACACACACCAAGCGATCACCCAGAAAAGATAAAGGTGATAAAGTTTTAGTAAACAAATTACCTATCATAATTATTCAAAATCAAACAAATTTAAATTTAAAAACATTCTTATTTAAAAACTTAAATTTTATAATTTGTTTACTAAAACTTTATCACCTTTATCTTTTCATTGCTTTACTACTATTACAAATAACCCGAGCTACTTCTTCTTCTTCCCTTTTCCTTTAAACATTGTTTTATTTTAAATTAAAAAAAACAGTTACACAGCTAAACACTCACGAACACCCCGGTGAAAATCTCGAGCCAACAACCCAATTTCCCCGAGTTAAACCCCGAGACCATCTCTTCTTCCCAAACTCTCTGACACACCGATACGTGTGCACCTGCACATCCCATTGCCGCAGCTCCGTTCATCGCCACCACCTCCAACACGTCGGCGACGACCATCTCAAACCAAGCGATCACCCAGAACCTCGAATCAAACACAAAAACGAAATCGAGCATACGAGAACCCACTGGCACCCAAAACTGATCAATGGAAACACCTCGTGCCGCCGTATACGGCCATCTGAAACCATGCCGATCAACCCATAGCTTCGTCTTGGAACAATGCTTCGATTCCACCACCTCCGGTCAAGTCCGATTTACCATCGACGTCGCACGAGCCTCAAAATCATTGTCGACCAAAACTAACTTTAAAACCCTAGATTGCCGTCGTCCAGCCACCACGATGTTCGAGAATTCCGCTGGGCATTTTTCCATTGATCACCAGACTTCCAGCTACTTCCAGCATCGAGTACGACGCCCAAACCTTTGCCGATCGCCAAAAATTGACGAAAATGCAAATCCCGTTCAACTCGAGAATTCCCATCAAACAAAATCTTAAAAATCATGATATGATTATCAAAAATCACCATTCTTCAATACGAATCAGATCATATAATTAAAACATGGAATTTGGATACTTGATTTTCTGACTTTAATTGATTTTTCACTGTAATTCTCTTCTACCAGTAAAACTACCTTCAAATTTTACTTGAAAATATTTTTAAAACTAATATCTTGTTATTCCAAACATATTTGGTTTATACATCATAACCTATAGAAGATTAGGGGAAGAGAAATTGATTTTTGAACTTGTTTGGGTCTGTAAAACCAAACAGAGGTCTGTTTATATATATACAGACATGCACATCTAAATCTACACATATATATACACATGCAAGCCTATTTACATTCATACAAACATTTTCCACAATTTTACTTCAAGTATTTATCACATACAAATCAAGATATAACAGGTTTTAACTTTTTAAAAGGTTAGTTTACTCACATTGTTTCCAGAGGAAAGAAAATAGAGCTCTTCTTTTATTTTTGAAACAGGTTGTGAATTCTTGCAAGTTGAAACTTCTTCTTGATCTCAGGCTTTGGATAAATTGTTTTGATGTTTTACTGAGATGTTTTTAAGTTGAGGCTTGCTTGAATATGAAATGATATTTTCTTTGTTTGGAATATATGAACTGAAATGAAGAAAAGCTTGACATATAAAAAAATGAGTTGTACAGGTGATATTTTCTTTGAACAGGGTGATATGATTCTTGTTTGTACAACATCAGTGATTTTTCTTTGCTTTGGGGCTGAAGACATTTTCGAGTTGACAAAAAATGTTGCCAGCATTTAATGCCAAGGTACTTTATATCTTTTATATGTTTACTTGCTTTGTTTTATACACATCTTTTTGCTTATACACGAAGATACTTTACTATCTACTTGTACATGTTCAAAGTCATTTCTATTCCTTTTGTTCAAGCTTGAATATATTTTTTCTTTTATTTCGGCTTAGATGATTTGTTGTGGCTTGCATTGATGAGGCTTGTACATGACGCTAATATATCTTCTTTTGATCGTATATTGTATACACTTGTATTCATCCTATACATATATATATACTTGTCTTTATTTTTCTTTTTGTTACTTGACTGGTTTGCTTTCATGGGTCTTTTTCTTTATGATGTTATTATATTTTAGTACATAGATATTTATAGTTCCTTTTGTTTAGTCTAATTACCTTGCAATAAAATGAAGTCCCAGTTAACATGATATAAGAATTTATCGATGTTTACTTGAATTTATACATAACCATATGAATTTCCTTATATTTTTATTTCTATTCCTAACATAAATGCTTATGTTTATTTCTATTTTAAGTTTAAACTATCACTACTAAATTCTTATGTTCACTTCATAGTTTTATTGTGTTATATATTTATATTTATACTTATAACTGTATTTTTATTTCATACTTATTTTGAAATATTTATTTAACATCAATACTTATTATTTATTTAAAGTTTAACTATTTAACATTCAATTTACTTATTTATTATTTATTTTATACTTGTGTCAAAGTCATATTTTCTTAAGTCTATATATATTTATATTTATTTTAAACAATGTATTTGTTTTATACTTAGATACAATATTGATAAGATTCATTTTATTTCAACCCTTATTATTTTAATTACCTCATAACTCTATATTTAAATCAAATGTCAGTAGGCAGTGCTTACTTCATTTAGGTAAACAAGATAGGTTCCATTTTTTTTAAAATAATTTGAAACTCTTTATTATAAATTTCAAATCAATATTTCTTCCAAATACACAAATATATATTAGTTTTAAAAGATAAGTTATATTTTAATTAATCACATTAAATATTTATTTAAAATAATACCGCCAAAAATCCCGGGTTGTCACATTGAGCAAGGGCTACTTGTTACTAATCCAGAGGGTTATTCCAAAAAGGATGTATAGAGGTAGTGCCTTCGGTTTGTTCATGCCCCGAGCAACTTGTATGGATGAATGCTGGCATTGCATTGTTGCCTGAGGGCAATGTTAGCATTCCAAGTGGGATTGCTAAAAAAAATCATTGCCATGAGCCTCTTACCCCGGAATAACTAAAATAGGGGAGATGCAGCTAGGCTATGTGGATCGCACCCATTAGGGTATGGTCATCGCCTGACCTAGATCAGTATTTATGTAACGCCCCACCTCTATACCCACGCTAACCAAGAACACTACGATGTAGTGCTGTCAATTAGCACGGAGAATAAGGCTGTGGAGGGGCGACCATCCATGTAACTTCTTTGTGCGAGCACCGATATGTCAGATATAATGGAATGCATATCATTTGAGGAGGAAATCCGACATACCAATACAAACTCAAAGCTATCACACGGTGGCTATATATAATCTTCGGAAACAAACATAGAGATAATCATAACATAAATAGTCACAGACATCCATATCACAAAGGCGGAAGAAGATATGAATATGTATATAACACATGAAAGTGTACGTCAGAGTAGTGGTAAAAAAGATCCACGATAATACAAAAGAATAGAAACACGTGCTATACAAAAGAATTAGTACACTACATAGAGTCTATATCTCAAATGTGTACATCCAAAAACTACTAATCTATGTAGTTAGCCAAAAGTCAGAATAATCCTGAAGAGAAGTCAAGCAGAAGCACCTGTAACATCTCGGTCTGACCCGGGTATTATTTATAAGAAAATAATAAACGGATCAGTCTAGCTATAAATATCAGATGATAAGGTATAAAATGAATAACATGACATGAACATGTAATAACAGTAAAGGGCATACTACTATAAGTATGTAAATGACAATCAACAAGAGATTAATCAATATCACAATAATCTTCTCAAAGATAAAATAGGGAATCATACCCTAAACTTGTATTCATAACAAGTCAATAACACATGAATTCACCAATGCCCAAAAACTGATATCATATCAATGAAAATCATGAAAATAGGTGAAGCACAAATTCCAAAAATCAACACACGAAATCCAGAAAAACACATAAAAAGGGGGGAGGCCTAACACATGAACGGGAGCATGAAAACTCACCTACGCGTATAACACATGAACGAGAAGCTATCTCATGGAAGCTATCCATTAAATTTTTAACACATGAACGGCCCGAAGACCATGGGGTGCTACCCCATATATATGATGGTGAAACATCACAAAAGCGGGGTCTAGTCTCCCTCGCAGACAAAGAGACATCGCTCAATCGCTAGTCTAAATCACAAAAATGATCGTCATGATCATCAAGAAGTGTCAATCACACCAAGCTAGTAAATATATTAGTTTAGCTTCATGTCCCATAACCACTTGCTTAACTTAAATATTTACGAACAAGCTGTAAATCTTCACTAGAAAGTTGTCACAAAAAGGGTTCAATCGAACAAGTCCAAGAGCTAACCGACGAAGTGAACGCAAGCGTTTCATACCACTCGTTTTACTAAGTCGTTTAATTCGATTTCTCATCCGAGTGAAGTAAAGGCTTGTATATACTAGTAGATTGGAAAACGGTTTTAGGAAAACGGTTTTATAGTAGATAGTGTTGAAATCGCTTTGATGAAGGAGTTTTGATATTTACTACTAGTATTGAAACCTTCACATTTTTAAAGTGACAAGTCACAAATCGATTGTTGAAACAAATCGCATCACAAAATTTCACATTCGAAGATGTGAACAAAATCCAAGGAAATCAGCTCAAAATACAGCAAAGTGGAAGTTCCCATGCGACCTAACGTGGCCGAGTTAAAGTAAAAAGGAACGACCTAAAGTGTTGAAAGGTAAGCGACCTAAGGAAGACTCGCGACCTAACATGGCCGACCTAAGTGCAAACGACCTAAGTGGCCAAAGGGGTGCGACCTATCAGGTCAACAGGACGAGCGACCTAACTGGAACGACCAAGTGGAGTTCGCGAGTTAGCAGGAGCGAGCGACCTAAGAGAGGCGAGCGACTTAAGGAACTCGCAACCTAAAAGGATAATAAGGTTGAGCGACCTACGACCTAACAAGGTAAAGGCCTTGCGACCTAAAAGATACGCGACCTAAAAGAGGCGCGACCTAAAAGACACGCGACCTAAAAGAGGCGCGACCTAAAAGACACGCGACCTAAAAGAGGCGCGACCTAACTCAAACAAGCAGGGCGATATAAGGTCAAGACGACCTACGACTTAGCGAAGCCGAGCGACCTAACGCTGCCGAGTGGTATTAGGCCAGAAACGACCTAAAGTGTTGCGCGACCTACGACTTAGCAGGGTCGAGCAACCTAGTGCCGCCTTGTAGTATAAGGTCGGAAACGACCTAAGGCCAGTGCGACTTTTCCACGCGAACGACGAGACGACCTAACGTTTTCCGAGTGATAATAGGTCGGAAACGACCTAAGGCCATGCGAGCTAACACTCCAGAGCGACCTAGTGCCAGAAAATCTCCAAAAACATTGAAAATTGGGGCTTTTCGCCCATTCCATCCAAATCCAATACAAACAAACATGCTAAAGTGATGGGGAATCATTCCCAACAGTCCAATGACGATTATAGGCAAGATGTGAGATTAAAAATCTCACCTTTTCACTAAAATGGATGAAGATGAAACTTGAAAGCAAGGAGAAGCAATCCAAAGCTTGAATCCAATATCTTCTACTTGAATTTGGAGTTGAATGTTGGATTTGCAATTGAATTTGAGTTTGGAGTTTTAATTTCCTCTCCCTGTCACCATTTTTGTTGAAGCTTGAATGTTAAAACAAATGGTGAATGAAGTGAGGAAGAGGGTTGGGCTGAACTAAAGAAGGTGCAGTCCAAACCAAAGGCCCAAAGCAAAAAGTGACGAAAATTTCACTATCTCCAAACATACCGATGTTTATACTTAAAAGATTGCAAACGACGTTTTGAACTTAATGGAAGTGGTCTCGAGTCCTAATTTGACCATATTCAAAAAGTAGCTTTTCGGACCAAAATCAGATTAACGATAAAATATTTAAATCAAATATTTAAATATAAAATCGACAAATATGCGGGTTGTTACAGACTCCCCTCCTTAATGAAATTGCGTCCTCGCAATATATAAGATGGAAATAAAAAGTAACAACCATAAAAGCATATTAACATAAAAGAGATTTGAAATAAGAAGTTTACCTCAAAGAGCATGAGAAAGTAAGTCTGGATGTGTCCGCTCGATGAATTCTCTAGTTTCCCAAGAGCAATCATTAGGATTTGAGGACCATTGAACTTTAACAAGCGGAACATCTTTATTTCGAAGTCGTTTGACCTCCGAAGCAATAATTCGAATAGGATTCTGCTCATAAGTTAAATTAAGTGAAACTTCAATCTCTTCCACAACACCAGGCTCGAAAATAGAATCGGAATCCCGAAGGCACTTCCGTAATTGAGAAACGTGAAACACATCATGCGTGGCAGAAAACTGAGCCGGTAATGAAAGGCGATAAGCCATGGAACCAATACGTTCAGTTATGGGAAATGGCCCAATGTATCGAGGCGCTAACTTTCTTGATTGACTGAAACGTACAACACCCTTCATAGGTGAAACACGAATAAATACGAGATCTCCCACAGAAAATTCTAATTTTCTTCTTCGGTTATCGGCATAGGATTTTTGTCTACTCTGGGCTTCTTTCATCCTATGTCGAATAAGTTCAATCTTTTCTGTGGAATCACGAATAAAATCTGGTCCTAAAACCAGCTTCTCACCGACCTCTAGCCAACAAGAAGGAGATCGGCATGGTCTTCCGTAGAGTGCCTCGAAAGGAGCCATACCAATACTAGATTGGAAGCTATTATTATAGGAAAACTCAACAAGTGAAATATGATCTTCCCAACTTCCACCGAAATCAAGCACACAAGCACGAAGAAGATCTTCAAGAGTTTGATTCACATGCTCACTTTGTCCATCGGACTGGAGGTGATAAGCGGTGCTAAAATTAAGCTTCGTTCCCAAAGCTTTTTGAAGACTCTTCCAGAATCCACTAGTAAACAATGGATCTCGATCATTAACAATGGAAGAAGGAACTCCATGCGGTTTAACAATTTCTTTGATAAAAAGTTTGGCCAGAAGAGGAACGGTGCGGTTCGACCGAACGGGAATAAAATGAGCAGATTTAGTAAGTCTAACAACGATCACCCATAAACTATTATGACCCGAACGAGAACGGGGAAGGCCATCAATAAAATCCATGGAAATTTGATCCCACTTCCAAACTGGAATTTCCAATGGTTGCAATAACCCACCCGGCCTTTGATGTTCAGCCTTAACAAGTTGGCAAGTCATGCAACACTTAACAAAGTTAGCGATATCAGATTTCATTCCCTCCCAGTAATAAAGTCGCTTCATATCTGCGTACATTTTACTGCTACCGGGATGAATAGAATACTTGGAACGATGAGAATCTTCTAGAATATCTCTACGAAGATCACTAATATTTGGTACAATCAGTCTACCAAATTTTCGAATGCCGCCACAAAAATCAATATCAAAGTCTTTCAAACCTTCAATATCGGTTTTATCCCCAATATTCTGGCTTAGAAGAGCCAATTCAGGATCTAGCTGTTGAGCTTCAAGAATGCGGTCTAAAAGGGAAGGACGAGCCTCTAGGCTACATAAAAAAAGAGATGAACATAAATGGGAAACACGATCTCGAATTTCACAAGTGGATAAAACCTCGAGATCTTTCCATTCGGATATCATCATGGAAACAACCGCTTGTTGCTTGCGACTAAGTGCATCGGCAACTCGATTTCCCTTTCCGGGAGTATAAAGGATATCAAGATCATAAGAGGCAAGGAACTCGAGCCAACGCTGTTGACGCAAATTAAGTTCCTTTTGAGAAAATAAATATTTCAGAGACTTATGATCAGTATAAAGTATAAATTTCTCTCCCAAAAGATAGTGTCGCCAAATTCGAAGGGCGAAAACGATAGCCGCAAGTTCTAAATCATGTGTGGCATATCTAGTCTCAGCCGGCTTCAATTGCCTAGAAGCATAAGCAATAACACGTTCTTTTTGCATAAGAATGGCACCCAAACCAACGCGACTAGCATCGGTATAAACAACAAAATCTTGGTTCCCTTCGGGAATAACAAGAATGGGAGCATTAGAAAGGAGTTCTTTTAATTTCTGAAAAGAAGTTTCACAATTTCGCGTCGAAAAATTCAAATGAGCCGCTCCGAATTATTCGAGATAAGAATTTTCAGGACTATTATATCCATAGTTTTAGAATGAAGAAAGAAAATCAAGATTTTGACTTATAGATTTTAAAATATGTCCCAATCAAATTTCCACAAAATTCGCGCTTTTGTAGTAAAACGACCAAAGTATAAAATTATTTGAAATGAATATTTTTAAATGTTTAAAAATATGAATAAATTTTATAAATCCAATAAAATATTTTAAAAGTGACTTGAATTGAAAATATGGATTTTCAAATATTAGAAAAGTTGTTTTAAATTGAATCAACTTTTTTAGCACTTTTCGCAGCACTTTTCTGCTACCATTTCAATAACTTTAGAAATGAAGTTTTAAACTTAACGATTCTTTTCCAAATCTTTTATAAATGTTTTAATATAAATAATTAAGTGTTTTAAAGATGATTTGAGGATTCTATAATTTATTTAAAAAGTTTATAATAAATGATTTAAAGAAAAGCTGTCAAAATCAATTGATTTAATTTGTGCTCCATAAGCCGACGAGTAGACTGGATTTTTCTATTTATGAGATTTGGGTGAGGTGCTTAAGCTAAGGAGATGTTCAGGAGCAACTTGTGTCCTTGCTCACCTGGCCTCATCTGGGCAAAGGATAAATAAGGTCGAAATGTCAGAAACGAGTTAAGTATAAAAGTTTGAATTTTCCAAATTTAAACTCATAAGTTACTTTCTAAAAATGATTATAAATCTCAAAAGGAAGGTTTAAATGATTCCATATTTACTAAAAGAATACTTTAGGGTATATATCTATCGAAGAAATTTTTAATAAAGAGATGAACTGGCGCAGCGGATTAAACAAAACAATCTTCAATCGGTGAAAGTAGTAGTCGATGGATTGAAAGATACTGAAATGCCCAAATTCGTTGATCCGAAGATACTGAATTCTAGCTATCCCGAACTCGTTGATCGGGCACGATACCGGGTTCAAAGATCTTCAATTCTTTAAGCATTGATCAAGCGCACTTGATTCCGCGAATCGGCTTCTGCAATCGTTGAATCAAGCGCACTCGATTAACCGAAAGAGGAGATAGGAGATTACACTCAACTACCAATTGGAATGAAAGCACAAAGCTAAAAAAAGAGAATTTTATTCAAAAATCAACGACTTTTACAAATGAAACAACTTGCCTATTTATAGGCTACAACACACAAAATAGAAAAAAAATACAACTCCTAAGTCGTCGCCGACCTAACAGTCACGACCTAAAAAGTCAGACGACTTACGACTTACAATCATCACGACTTAAGCCTTATAACAGAACGACTTAAAAACATGTTCAAAATAACTACAACAAACAACACACGACTCAACTTAAGACGACTTACGACTTACAAACAGAACGACCTAAGACTTCAACGGTTCAGATTAAGTCGGCAATAGAATCTAGGCACCAAGCTTCAGCGACTTAACTTAGGTCGGTAACGACCTAAAAATCAAACAGGTACGACTTAAGAAATCAACCGCCGAGATTAAGTCGGCAGAGAAGATCCACGCCTCCAGTCTTCACCGACCTATCTCTTGACTCGTTAGGTCGTTTACGACCTAACACTTCACCACATTGCTCTGCCTCTTCACTGTGTGACTCGGTAGGTCGTATACAAGTTAACTCGGTAAGTCGTTCCAGCGACCTATCTTTCAATTCGTTAGATCGTATACGAGCTAGAAACACGTTAGGTCGTTCCAGTATCTTGTTAACTCGCACATTCCCACTAGGTCGTTGTCGATCTTCACTAAGTCGTTGGAATGACTTAAAGACTTCATTAGGTCGGCTGCGACCTAAAACTTGAACTTTCCACCATTTTTCCCGACATGTTAACTCGTTAATCTCCTCCTTAGGTCGGTCTCGACCTATCAACATGTTAGGTCGTACACGACCTATGACTTCTCCATTCTGGGCTGCATCATCCTCCCCAGGTTGAGAAAAATTCGTCCTCGAATTTGCACTTTCTGCATCTTCCCCAACAAACTCATTCCTGTGATATGGTACGAGATGCTTAACATTGAATACGTCAGACGTATACACATCATCTGGCAGCTTCAATTTATAAGCATTTTCATTGATTCTCTTTAAAATTTCCACTGGACCAATCTTTCGTGCTTTCAATTTATTGTACGTTCCCACCAGAAAACGATCTTTTGTTAACACTGCATAAACCAAATCACCTTCATGAAATTCAACACTCCTTCGCTTCAAATCTGCAGAACGTTTATACTTATAATTCTCTTTCTCCAATCGTTCCTGAACGATTTTATGACATTCCGCAAATCCATCAACAAAATCAGCAGCTTTCTTAACTGTCCCCTTCGAGTGTGGTATTACCGTTAAATCCAACGGTCCCTTTGGTAAGCTTGAATATACTACCTGAAATGGACTGAACCCTATACTACGATTCACTGCATGATTATGAGCAAATTCTGCTTGGCATAACTTCATGTCCCAACTCTTCAGATTGTCCTGTACAAGACATCGTAACAAATTCCCCAATGATCTGTTTACCACCTCAGTCTGTCCATCAGTTGCGGATGATAAGCACTACTAAATTTCAGCTTCGTTCCCACCGTTTTCCACAAACTCAACCAAAAGTGACTCAGAAATCGAGTATCTCTATCCGACACAATAGATTCTGGCAATCCATGAAGTTGATAGATCTCCTTGAAAAATAATTGAGCAACATGAACAGCATCCGCCGTCTTCTTACAAGCAATAAAATGTGCCATTTTCGAAAATCGGTCAACTACCACATAAATGGAATCATTACCACGCTGCGTTCTCGGTAACCCCAACACAAAGTCCATACTGATATCCACCCATGGTTTTATAGGCACGGGTAACGGCATATACAACCCCGCATTAGTCGCAGTTCCTTTCGAAACCTGACAGATATGACATCGCTCCACAAACCTCTCCACCTCTTTCCTCATTGATGGCCAAAAGTAAGATTGTGAAATCAACTGTAATGTACGGTCTCTACCCACGTGTCCTTCTTCATGTAGCTCTTTTACGATCTTCATTCTCAAACTACCCTCCGGTATGCACAATCGATTTCCTTTGAACAGAAAACCATCTATCATTATAAACTCATCCGTCTCTCCATCCTTGACTTTATCAACAAACTTTGCAAAGTAAGGATCATTGTCAAATAATTATGGTAACATTTCAAACCCCGTCACTTCAACCTTTAGTGTAGTCAACAAGTGACTCCTCCTACTCAAAGCATCAGCCACACGATTCGTCACCCCTGACTTGTGTTTAACAACAAAAGTAAATTGTTGCAGATATGCAATCCACGATGCATGTCTCGCTAAAATCTTGTCTTGCCCTTGTAAATGCTTCAACGCCTCATGATCAGTGTAAAGAACAAACTCCTTCTGAAATAGATAGTGTCTCCAGTGTTTAATAGATTGCACAACAGCATAAAATTCAACATCATATGTACTGTATCTCATCTTTGCTCCTGATAACTTCTCGCTAAAGTATGCAATCGGACGTCCCCTCTAACTCAATACTCCTCCAATTCCAACCTTGGATGCATCAGTATGTAGTTCAAACACGAACTGAAAATTTGGTAATATTAGAATTGGTGCAGACGTCAAGAGTTCTTTGATTCGCTCAAAAGCAACCCCGGCTTCCTCCGTCCATGCAAACTGTTTACCCTTCATGCAATCAGTAACAGATGCCATCACACTACTAAAGTGTGGAATAAACCTTCGATAGAATGAAGCCAACCCGTGAAAACTACGAACTTCCGTTATTGTCTTGGGTTGCGGCCAATCTCTGATAGCTTCGACTTTACTTTGGTCAACCTGTATTCCTTCTTCCGACACAACATACCCCAGAAATAAAACGCTATGCGTCATGAACACGCATTTCTTTGTTGCAGCATAAAATTGTTCTTGTCGCAATACCATCAGCACTTCTCTAAGATGATTCAAATGTTCCTCTGGACTCCCACTGTAAATCAGAATATCATCGAAATACACCACCACAAACTTCCCAATGAATGGTCTAAAAATTTGATTCATCACCCTCATGAAAGTACTCGGAGCATTTGATAAGCCAAACGACATGACCAACCACTCGTATAGACCCTCCCTGGTTTTAAAAGCAGTCTTCCACTCATCTCCTGGTCTGATACGAATTTGATGATATCCGCTCTTCAAATCAATCTTCGAAAATATAGTAGCTCCGCTTATTTGATCTAACAAGTCATCCAACCACGGCATTGGAAATCTATATCTCACAGTAATCTTATTCAATGCTCGACTATCAGTGCACATCCTCCACGTTCCATCCTTTTTGGGTACCAATAAAGCTGGTACAGCACAAGGACTTAAACTCTCCTGCACACGCCCATGTTCAAGCAATTCCTCTACCTGCCTTCGCAACTCTTCATGTTCCTTCGGACTCATTCGATAATGTGGTCTGTGTGGCAACACAGTACCTGGAACAAGATCTATCTGATGTTGTATATCCCTCAACGTGGCAATTCCGTTGGTAACTCCTCTGGAAATACATCGTCAAATTCTTTCAAAACTGGCTTTGCTTCTTCCGGAATTTCAACCTCTTCTCTGCTCTCACGCCCAATCAATAAAAATACTTCAGGCTCCTCCTCTACTTCCTTCACAAACTCCTTCAAAGATAACAAAGTTTTGAGCTCTTCAATCTCCTCCAACTTGTTTTCCTCCTGTTGTCGCTTCTTTGGAACTAGAGTAATCTTTGTGCCTTCAAACATGAAACTGTAACTGTTGGTACGCCCATCATGTTGCACCGCCCTATCATACCGCCACGGTCTCCCCAGCAACAAATGACAGACATCCATATCTACCACATCGCACCAGATTTCGTCTTTATATTTCTTCCCAATTGAAAACTTCACACGGGCCCTTCGTCCAACCTTCACCTCCCCGCCTTTCCTCAACCAAGCTAGCTTGTATGGCTTCGGATGTTTCTCAGTCTTCAATGCCAACTTCCTCACAGCCTCTGAAGAAATTATATTATCACAGCTTCCAGCATCAATAACAAATTTACAAACTTTCCCCAGAATAGTACATGTTGACTGAAAAATATTGCTCCTCAACCAACTACAATCCTCCTCTTGTTTTGGTGTTAAACAGGACCTCTTCATCATGAGATTATAACCTTCGTCTCCCGACACTTCTTCTTCCTCCTCATCAGGTGGTGAATTGGAACATTCAGCTTCTTCATCCTCATCCTCAACCTCTTCTATCATAGCTCTCTTCTTCGGCTTTGGACATTCGCTACTTTTGTGACCAAATTCCTGACAATTGTAACATTTGAAACTGTTGTTAACCTTTGTCTTCTCAGCCTCCTTCACTACTGGTCTACTGATAGGTTTAGAAACATTAGAACTCCCACCAACACCCTTTGCTTGATTGTTAGAATTAGTAAACACACCACTTCCTCGTCGTCCCTGTTTCTCCCAAGCCAACGCTTTCTGATGTGCTTCCGCTATAGATCTGGGATCAAACATGTTAACCATATCCTGAATCTGCATTCGCAATCCCCCAATGAATCTAGATGTCAATTGTTCTTCTGTCTCCATAATATCATTCCTTGCTATCAGTTGATAAAATTCGTCAGCATAGTCATTCACAGATTTCGTCCCTTGTCTCAAGTTTTGCAATCTCTGATACATAAGCGACTGATAGTTATAAGGTAAGAATGTGGCTTTCATCATTTTCCTCATCTTTTCCCATGATTCAACCTTTGACTTCCCCATCCGCTCACGTGTAAGTTTGGTTTGCTGCCACCATGCCAAAGCTCTACCCCTCAACCTTGTAGCAACCAACTTCACTCTACGATGTTCTGGAACTTCTTTGAAGTCAAAAATCTCTTCAACATTAGCCATCCAATCTAGAAATTCCTCCGCTTGCATACCACCTTTGAATTCAGGAATTTCAGTCTTCATCCCCGTCTCCCATTTGTGATCATACTCAGAGTAATTTCTTCCTTGTCCTCGTCCTTGTCCTCGAACACTACCACCATCATACTCCTCTTCAAAATCAGATGTATATTGTTGTCTATCTCGTCCACCCACATCTCTACTACCATCACGCCTACCACCATCATCCCTTCTATCTACATTCCTCCGTTCACGATCATTCACGTTCCTCCCACGCCTTTGATCATTGTCAACACTTCTTTCTCGATTGGATTATGGTGAGACTCTACTTCCCCCATGGTTAGATTCAGGTGAAACCCTTCTCCGATTTTGATTCATTTCTAACATCATCTTCTCTAATCGTCCAATCCCTTCATTAAGCTTCTCACTAAAGTTCTCATTAATTCTCTGCTCCATCTCATCAGCTTCTTCTCTTCGATACAAACCTTCTACGTTTTGGTGACGATTAGCTCTCCTCGGCGGCATACTTGAAAACTTTACAAACACTTCAAATTCAAACACAATTCGAACTTTGATCCAAAATGAAATGGATCGACAACCCCCACTTTGTTGCTACTTCGCGATGAACACGATGAACACAACTTCTCCAAATGATATAGATCCGATCTCTAAACTCCAATACAAAGTCGAACAACTTCAACTTGCTCTCGACCGTGATAAACAAAACTCAAATCTTCAAACTGATTAGGCTCCAAGTCTCGATCTAGCTATGATTGGCTAGAACAGGCTCTGATACCAAAAACTGGCGCAGCGGATTAAACAAAACAATCTTCAATCGGTGAAAGTAGTAGTCGATGGATTGAAAGATACTGAAATGCCCAAATTCGTTGATCCGAAGATACCGAATTCTAGCTATCACGAACTCGTTGATCGCGCACGATACCGGGTTCAAAGATCTTCAATTCTTCAAGCGTTGATCAAGCGCACTTGATTCCGCGAATCGGCTTCTGCAATCGTTGAATCGAGCGCACTCGATTAACCGAAAGAGGAGATAGGAGATTACACTCAACTACCAATTGGAATGAAAGCACAAATCTAACAAAAGAGAATTTTATTCAAAAATCAACGACTTTTACAAATGAAACAACTTGCCTATTTATAGGCTGCAACACGCAAAACAGAAAAAAAATACAACTCCTAAGTCGTCGCCGACCTAACAGTCACGACCTAAAAAGTCAGACGACTTACGACTTACAATCATCATGACTTAAGCCTTATAACTGAACGACTTAACAACATGTTCAAAATAACTACAACAAACAACACACGACTCAACTTAAGACGACTTACGACTTACAAACAGAACGACCTAAGACTTCAACGGTTCAGATTAAGTCGGCAATAGAATCCAGGCACCAAGCTTCAGCGACTTAACTTAGGTCGGTAACGACCTAAAAATCAAACAGGTACGACTTAAGAAATCAACCGCCGAGATTAAGTCGGCAGAGAAGATCCACGCCTCCAGTCTTCACCGACTATCTCTTGACTCATTAGGTCGTTTACGACCTAACACTTCACCACATTGCTCTGCCTCTTCACTGTATGACTCGGTTGGTCGTATACAAGTTAACTCGGTAAGTCGTTCCAGCGACCTATCTTTCAATTCGTTAGATCGTATACGAGCTAGAAACACGTTAGGTCGTTCCAGTATCTTGTTAACTCGCACATTCCCACTAGGTCGTTGCCGATCTTCACTAAGTCGTTGGAATGACTTAAAGACTTCATTAGGTCGGTTGCGACCTAAAACTTGAACTTTCCACCATTTTTTCCGACATGTTAACTCGTTAATCTCCTCCTTAGGTCGGTCTCGACCTATCAACATGTTAGGTCGTACACGACCTATGACTTCTCCATTCTGGGCTGCATCATGAACGAATCAAACAATAATAATCTACTCATAAAACATTATTTTTATCGATGATTGGATTTCGAAGAGACCGGGGTCGGATATGGAAAATCCATATCTAAAAACCACTTCGAACCAATTTATGATTCGAAGTAAAGCATGTTGAAGGTAAGGTCATTGAAGACGAAGATATTCATGATGTAGGGCTACTTGCCACTAGACCCTCTGGAAATTTACCATATAATATATTTGCAGTAGTGCACCATTATGAAAATCTTCGAATGGCAAGCACTAATCACTACTGATCCCAGGGGTGATTCCCGAAACAGGATGCGGTGGGAGAAGCACCTTCGGTTTCGTTCAGTCCCAGAATGAACTTGTATGGATAAATGTTTGATGTTGCATTTTAAAATCACATTAATTGATCTTTATAAACTTATCATCTGCTTGGTGGCGGAGAAGACAACTTCTCTTAACTTAACACCCTTTCCTGAGACGTACGAGCTTAGAAGTTATACATTTATAGAAATCAGTTGTGTGATTATGAAATGAGAATGTGGCATTCAAAGAGGAAAGATGATGTGCTATGTGAAAGGTAATTGTTACCTCAAGCTTCACACTTGGAAATGGCGAAAACATGGTAGATGCGGCAAGGCTATGTGGTTCGCAACCATTAGGATATGATCACCCCCTTTTAGATATATTTCTACCCACTATAACGTTTGGGTTTAAATTATTGTGATTTATACTAGGAGACGTCTCGGATAGGTCGGTAATGATCGAGATGATGACATATTCGGTATTATATAGGAAGAGGTAGGCCGGTCTTGTGTTGGTAGAGGACCATCAGTTGGCCCTCGGTACATTCCACTAGAGATGTACTGCCGAAGGGTTGTCCCTTCACCTGGTCATTTGTATGGAAATCCATTCTCCAATAAGTGCTTGCCATTTTGTTTGTAGAATCCACTTTGTGGCTAGTATGCTGGAATTTAATCAATGTAACAATTTCGGCTAAGATTAATAAGTTTACTTGCAAATGTTTTCAAAGAAATGTCATTAAATATAATATTCCTTAAGTTTATGTAATAATGATTTGGTTATCATAAGGTAAAAATCCATTTCGTATTTATGTACGGTGTGGTCTTATGAGATACCGTTTTGTTTTCAAACATCGTATTTTGAGTTCTCACACTAGTCCTAGGACTGACCCGGAGTTTATTTTGTTTTTCCTTTAAACTCTAAGTGCGCTATTTTTTCTGGGCAGCCAAGTAGTCAGGATCATGTTAGGAGCATTTTAGGGAAGCAATTTGAGAGGAGTTTTTGGAGCTTGGAGCATCTTAAGTGGATATCTATCTATCTTTTTATTTTTTACTATGTCTAAGTTTTGTTTGTAGCAGCAAGTGTGGGAGCCGGTAGTTATAACTTTTCTTGGCTGGGTTAGTTCATACCATAACTCTAATGTACCCTAGTGAGAGTGGTTGTATGTACTATCTATCTATATAGTTAAATAAAATATGAGAATTTGTGTTTCTATCTTTTACCTTTACTTTACTTTAACCATGATAATCTGCCTCCTCGACACTTGGATTTACGGCATGTGAATACCGTGGATGTATTAGTGTCGATTTTCGAGTGTCAAGGAGACATGTCATCATATTTGGTATCAGAGCTGAAGGTTAAGACAGAACTTTGGCATTCTAAAGTTATCTTACTATATTTAGGTAGTAAGACATGAGTACTCCAGAGGACGAAGACCGAGAAATGACAGCACCACAACAACAATAGTCGAGCTCCAACCACTACTATAGAAGAAGTAGCTCCCATAAAACCTCAGGTTAATTTTGCCGCCCTGTGCAAAAATTATACCAGCTTAGGGGGAAAACCATTTAAAGGCACGGAAGCTACCATTGAAGTACATGCTTGGATCAAATCATGCGAAAGAATCTTTAAGGCATTAGAGATTAGTAATGAGCAAAAGAGGTTTTTAGCCTCATGGCAACTGCAAGAAGGGGCTCTAGGTTGGTGGGAGTCCATTGCCCAAAATGAATCGAAAGACAATTTTTCATGGGAAAGGTTTAAGGAAGTCTCGGAGGAACAGTATATGCCAGCAGCCGAAAAATCTCATCTTTATAGAAGCTTTATAGATATGAAGAAGTGAAGATTTTACCCCCACATTGGGAAATCGAGTTTCGTGTCGATCTAATTCCAGGTTCAAGGCCAATAAACAATCTGATCGAAGGATGTCTCCAAAGGGGAGGGATGAGTTAAATAACCAAACCTAGGAGCTATTAAAGAAAGGATTGATAAGACCTTGTCGTTCAAGTTGGGGATCGATAGTAGTTTTTGTTGCTAAGTTAGATGGATCTTTAAGGTTGTATGTAGACTACCGCGATCTGACTAAGCAAACAATTAAGAACAAGTATCCTCTACCCCGAATAGATGACTTGTTTGATCAGTTACATGGTGCTCGAGTATTCTCGAAAATGGTTCTAGCCACGAGATTCCATCAACTATGGATCGCAGAAGAATGCATCCATCTAACCACATTTAAATGTTCGAATACTTTCTTTGAGTGGTTGGTTATGCCTTTTGGGCTGACTAATGCACCCGCTTATTTTGTAGAACTTTTGAATAGAGTATTCAGAGATGTACTCAACAAAATTCGTGTTAGTCTTTATCGATGATATCCTTATCTATTCTAAGATAGAAGAAGAACACGAAAGACATTTAGAAAATGTGTTGGAGATATTGAGAAATAATGTGCTTAAGACCGAATTCTCAAAATGCCACGTTTAGGAGATGGAGGTAAGATTCCTTGGACATATCGTGTCAAGGAACGGGATTTCAGTAGATCTTGTAAAGGTTGAAGCTGTTTAAAATTGGAAGCAACCGCAAACCCCTAAATAAATTTGTTGCTTCTTAGGTTTGGTGGGATATTATAGAAGATTCATTCAAGACTTTTAAAAGATTGCCTACCACCTAATGAAGTTGACCATGAAGGATGCTAAATTTATCTGGACTCCTAAATGTGAAGAAGCATTCCAGGAACTTAAAAAGAGGTAACTACCATTCTAGTTCTAGCAATTATAAATGGAAATAGTGGACTAAACGTTTATACATATGCTTGTGGAGAAGGAGTTGATGCAATTCTAATGGAAGAAGGGAAGGTAATCGCATATGCAAATAGGCAGCTAAAGACTCACGAGAAGAATTATGCAGTACACGATTTAGTGTTATTAGCCGTTGTGTTTGCATTAAAAATATGGAGACATTATTTGCTGGGTGAAAATTTTGATCTCTTCACAGACCACAAATCTTTGAAATATCTTTTTACTCAAAAAGATTTAAACATGAGGCAGCAACGTTGGTAAGAATTTCTCGCATCATATGATCTAGATATTCTATGTACACCCAGGAAAACCAACGTAGTAGCATATGCATTGAGTAGGAAGAATGCTGTTATTTCTTATTTGGTAGTAACTCCAACTCTTTTGGAAAGAATTACCAATAAGCAAAAAGAAGATTGATTCCATAAGGAGATTATTAAAGATAATTACAAATGGTAGAATTCAAGCTTTGAAGTAGATAACAGTGGAGTATTGCGGTTGAATGGGCGAATCTGTGTTCTGGATGTGGAAAATCTTGGGTAGGAGGTGTTATCTGAATACCACAAATCAAAACTTAACATACATCTGGGAGTTAACAAAATGTACACAGACATGAAGTGCACGTTTTGGCGGAGAAGTATGAAAAGGGACATATCCATTTATGTTAGCTGATGCACAAATTGTCAACAAGTCAAGAGCGACCATCAGAAGATTGCAGGGTTACTTCAACCTCTAGAGATTCCAGCTTGGAAGTGGGATCAAATATCAATGGATTTCATTGATGCTTACTCTGAATGAGGAAGGGAAATGAAGGCATTTGGGTTATCATAAACCGATTAACTAAATGCGCACACTTCATTCTAGTAAAACAAACAAGGACCGCTGGAAGCCTTATAGAGATATATATGAAAGAGATTGTCTGATTACATGGATTTCCAAGCAGTGTAGTAAGCGATCGGGATCCAATCTTTACTAGTCAGTTTTGGGAAGCATTACATACAGCTTTGGGCATTGCATATCACCCCAAACTGATGGACAGACAGAAAGAGTCAATCGCGTTTTGGAAGATCTTCTAAGAACATGTATTCTGGACTTTGGAGGCTCATGGGAAAATCATTTGCATTTAGTAGAGTTCTCCTATGAAAATAGTTATCAAGCTAGTATCAACATGGCACCGTAGGAGGCTCTATATGGTCGCCTATGCAAGTCACCGGCATTTTGGATCAAGATCGGAGATCGGTTAATACTTGGTCCTGATATGATAAAAGAAGCTTCAGAGAAGGTTAATATGACTAGAAAGAAGCTAAAGAAAGCCCAGAGCAGGCAGAAAAGCTATGCAGACCAAAGGCATAGAAATCTGGAATTCTCAATTAGAGATTCAGTCTTTTTGAAAGTTTCTCCGATGAGAGGAGTAAGGGCTGGGAAGTTAGCACCTTGATATATTGGACCTTTTCCCATTCTTGAACTAATCGGCCCACTAGCTTATCATGTGAAATTGCCAGAAAGGTTGTCAGGAGTGCACAATGTCTTTCATGTATTTCATTTGCGGAAACATGTGCATGACCCAGAACAAATCGTAGAAACAACTGCTCAGGAAGACTTGGAGGTGGAACCAAATTTGGCAGTTATTAGACGGCCTGTTCGAATTGTTGATCATGATGAGAAACGATTAAGAAGGAAGGTGGTTAGGTTAGTCAAAGTTCAATGTAGTGGAAATGCTGAATATTGCACTTGGGAAACGAAGGATAGAATGAGGAAGGCATATCCTAAGTTTAGGGTTGATGTATAGACTGTATAAATTGTATTGTCATAGTTGTGATGACCCATAAATTAATCACTTTAAATATGAATATTTAATATATATTTTTAAATAATTTTTTGTTTTAGTTATAAATTTTGAAATGATTTATATTTGTGATAATGTCTTTTATATGCCCAACTTATTTCATTAGCCCAAAATTCATCAATTCCTTATCTAAGCTTCCTAACTCTAGAATTGCCCCTTTGCTTCTTGAATACTCTTTATGATATTTGCTAGCTTCTCTTAGAAGCCTTGTTTTGGATAGCTTCTTATGGAAGCTTTGTCTTAATAATATCCTTTAGCTTCCCATGGAAGATTTGTCTTATAATATCGTTTTAGCTTCTCTTAGAAGCCTTGTTTTGGAGAGCTTCTCATGGAAGCTTTGTCTTATGATATCCTTTTAGCTTCTCTTAGAATCCTTGTTTTAGATAGCTTCTCATGTAAGCTTTGTCTTATAATATCTTTTTTAGCTTCTCTGAGAAGCCTTATTTTGGATAGCTTCTCATAGAAACTTTGTCTTATAATATATTTTTAGCTTCTCTTAGAAGCCTTAATTTGGATAGCTTACCTTGGAAGCTTTATTAGCCTATAAATGCATATCCTTATTTCAAGAAATGAAGCTTGGTTTTTCATTTTTCTTATCTTTTTATTTTCTCCCTTAAGCTTTTTAAAAGTTTGTTAAGGGCTTCTTAGTTTCAGAAATCAAAGAAATTTCCATCACTTCCTGAAGTAAAAAATCAATACAACTTCCACCTTCACCCTCTACATCACCAAACTAAAGAACCTATACACATATCCACCTCTCTACTAGTTTGGCTGAGCCCACTTCAACATTGGCCGAACCACTTTGGCACTCTAAACCCTCCCAAACTTCATTCTTCCTAAGCCTAAGCAAAGATCTCGGTCGTGTTCAAGCTCTTGTGGAGTTACAGTTCAATTTGCAAACTTGTTGTGAGTAAAGTTCGCCCTTTTAAACTAAAGTTTTTAACTCTATTTTCTCCATATTTTTGTCACTATTTTAGTTGCTTAATTCATTATGTTTGGATGTATTGTTGTTGACTTGGTTTATACCTTAAAAGATGACACCTTTGTAGTTAGTACACACTTAAAATTAGTGTATAGTTCAAAGTAAAATTTGTATAAATAATTCCTCCTTTATGTTTATGACTATTGTTTACTTTGATATATATATATGTGTGTAAACAAATTATAAAATTTAAGTTTTTAAATAAGAATGTTTTTAAATTTAAATTTGTTTGATTTTGAATAATTATGATAGGTAAATTAATTAAATCCCTAAGTATCTCAAAATATAATAAAGTGATGGGATTAAGTAAGTATTTAAAATTAGTATATTAAGCTGTAAATAAATTAAAAGTTTTCAAGGGATTATTTTCAAACATTTAATTTAAGTAAGATAAATGATAAGCAAATAGTTAATTAAGGTAAATAGTTTATCTTGATTTATTAAGCTCTTAATGTAACCAAATAAAGGATCATTAATTAATGTGATTAATAAATTAACGAGAGTGATTTAAAGGTTAATTAATGTGAATGGTTAAGGGGCAATTAATTTACTTAATTAATTTAAGGATAATTACTTAGTGTAATTAAAAAAAATTTAATTAAGGATGAGTAATTAAGATGGATGATTAATTGATGATTAATTAATTTATTTGTAATTAATTATTGATAAGTAAGCAGGATTTATAGGTAATCTAAGTGATTAAAGTTGGTAATTAATTTAATTAGAGATAAATTAAATTAATTAGGAATTATATATCTAATAAATCTTGCTTATGAATAAATTGAATGATATTGAATACCTTGGATTATGTGATATTTCCGATATGTGATATGTGCTGCTTTGTGATATGAGATGAATTGTTGTATTGTTAAATAACTTTTGGTTTAATGAATAACATTGGATTCGAAGAGACCGGAGTCGGGTATCGGTAAATATCCGAAATCACTTCGATTTGTAATCAACAATAATTCTTTATAGATTTGATATGTGAAATCAATAGGCTGGAATGGAATAATTTAAGTAAACTGGACCATTGAAATTATGTAGTGGTACTTAAAGGATTGTTTGTGAAATAAGTGTTGGTTATAACATGTTAGAACTCGTAGTAAGTTACGAGTTACCCGGGTTTGCAAATTAGTCTTATAACTTGGTATTTCATATTATATGGGTTTACTCACGCTGGTTTCCAGCCTGACCCGGGTGTTACTTTGTTGTAATGCTCGGGTCAGACCGAGTGTTACAGATTTTCAAGTAAGGACGTTCTGGAGCTCAGGAGGCGAGCTGGATGGCAGGAACGTATGGAGTGTATTCCGCTGTGATATTGTTATTTATCTGTGACAAGTTATTTTAACCGTCCAGTGATTGTGAAATGTTGTAACTCTGATGTATAAAAATGTAAATTAACTGATACAATATTCTTTTGTAAACTGTTATTATTTGATATTATATTTTGATCCGCTGCGAATGTGAGAATCTGTGTAGTGTTTCTGTTTCTTCTCCTTCTATCTCTTTCTTCTTTCCCTAACTATCTGGAATTTTCGGGATCGAAAATTCCGGGTCATTACAGTTGGTATCAGAGCGAAGGTTAAGCGAGAACTTTGGCTCTGGTGGGTATACTCATAAGTATAGGGTCAATAGTACCCTAGAATGAGTTGAGTGTTTATATATATATATGAGAGAGCGTACTTGTTATTTTCTTATATAAGGATTTTAAATGATTTTAAGTAAGGATATATTTTGATATATATAAAGCAATATTTCTTACTAATAAATGTTAAAGTAATTGGTTGTGAAAAATTATTGGAATTAAATAAAATAATGAGAATTAAGTGTTAATAGTAATATAACCAAATTGAAATTGAATGAAGATAAATTTGAAATGGATCCAAACTGAAATTAAAATCCTGAATTTGTAGAAATATTTTCAGAATAAAGATAATAATAAATTGGTTTCCAGATATGATAATCTTGGTTATTATCATAAATGGTTGTTGTGTTTAATAATGAAATGTTGTTAATGAGTAAGCAAGATGAAATGTTTTAGGGAAGTAAAACATTTAGGCAAGTATGACTTATAAATTGGAACTGAAGATGATATAAATTGTGAAGTTTTAAATCTGAGCCCAGAATTTGAAAATTGTTTCAAAATGATAAAGAAATAATAAATAATATTATTTGAATGAAAGGGCTTAATTCAAACAGGAGTTGTTTGAAAATTTAAAGGAATTTGTTTGAATTAAAAACCCAAGGTGGTTTAAATTTTAAGGTACAACTTGGTGTGTAAAGGAAATAAATATGTATAAATGAGGATATACATAATATCAAAGATGATTTGAAATAAACTCTTGGTGTTGAGTTTTAAATTTTTCCTTGGAATGTGATATGAAAACCCAAAGTGATAAGTTTTTGAACTTATAAGTGGGAAGATTATTAATATAAGGTTTAAAATTTGAATGGGAATTCAAATTGGGTCAAGTTGACTGGATTAAGTTGAATTTAACTTAAGGAAAGTTAAATGAGTTTAGAATGAACAACTTGAATTGGAAATTTTAAGATGAAATTGAAATTTAACTTGGGAAGTTAAATAGTTGTTTTTAAATGGGAGTTATGAGTGATCTCAAAATGGGTTTGAGATCTAGAAATAGAAATGGATGTTGTTAATTGGTGTTTGGATAAATTTGGATGTTTATTTATCCTAATATCATTCTATTGTTATAAATAGTCTATGAAACTGGGAATTGGTTTTGAAGTTAGAAATGGATAATAAATTAGAATCTGAAGATTAAATTGTTTTCGAATTCTTATTTAAACTTTGTAATAAGTTAAGTAAAGATAATTTTAAAATGGAATTTTGAAATTTGAACTCAGAATTAAATGGTTAGGCTGTTAAATTAAAGGTAAAGGTAAATTTGATTTATGGGATTAAATCAACATTTGAAATAATAACTCGAATTTGTATAATTCAAGATGGTTTTAAAGCGAAATGAAATTGGAGGATAATTGGAAATTGGCAATTGATTGGAAATGGAGATTGGGAAGTTGTACAGTTTGACTCTGGACTATTTTCAAAATAAATTGTTTTAATATAAATCTATTTTTCCAAACTATTTACCATACAACTTTTCTTTTTAAAACGCAAAACTATCTTAAACTTGTTTTACAATTACTTTTGGACTATTTAACAATTTTACGACTGATTTATAAACTGCTTACTGTTTTTCAACTGTTTTATAAATAATTACTATTTTTCAACTATTTTACAATTACTTAACTACCTTACAGCTATTTTACAAACTAATAATTATTTTTCAACTATTTATCTATTTTTAAAAAATTTCAAGCTATTTTCTAAATATAAACTGGTCGGAGTTCAAACCGTTATTGATTAAATACCCAACTGAGATAAGAATTGAAGTGATAGTCCAAATGGGGATTAAGGCAAATGTGAATAATTGAATAAAATCAAAGTGAGGATGAATAGAAAGGAGAAATTGATTTAGCTAATAATCAATGAAGAAAAATACGTAGGATGTACGTATATTATTCTATTCGCATAGTGATTTGATCCAGATTCGAGCATAGAATTTCGAGATAGTATTATCGATCCGAATTGGGATTTTTCGCTTGATTTTCGACGGCGAACCTGGATATGGATTTTTGATTGGTTCTGGATATTCTCTATCATAGATGTGACAATGCAAGGAGAATGACGGTTTCTGATCAAGAAACCAGATCTGAGTCCGCACTAGGAAGTCGGGTGGATGATACTAGTTCGAAAGTGAAATTGTGTGATCGAGGGAGCGATCAGATTGATATAACGTACGGATGATATGTGTACATCGTACGGGTTTGAATAAAATTGATATCGAAATTTATGGATAAGAATTGAAAAATGGATTTTGAAATGAAAAGTATATTTCGTGAAATATATAATGAGGTAAAATGGAAATTGGAAATTTCTATGATTTAAGATTCACTTTATGAAGAAGGTACCGTGGTTAATAACTTTATAAAAGAGTAATCAAATTGGAATATTTGATTTGGAATAAACAAAGTTACGTATCTTTGTTATATATGATAAGACTCCCCTTAATGAATCTATTGCCAGGAGAAAATGATTTTTGAAAGTATTTGAAGTATAAAAATGAATTTATACAAGTATGAATTTAACCAAAGATTTTCCAAGATTATTATAAATATGTATATATAAAAAGGATTTATGAAAATGATTTTGAGGAAAGATTTTTGGAACCTATGGATTTGAACGAGCTTTTGAATTTGTGGAAAATCAAATTTGGAATTTGGAAAGCCTAATTTGAGAATTATCTATTTTGGAAATCGATTTTGAGAAAGGAGCTTTATATGTGATTCATACTAGGTGTATGATTTGGAAAATACTATATGTGTATAGTATAAAGTGTTTTGAAAGTGGCTCTGGGGAAAAAGGCGCTCATGAACTTCTCAGGAGTGCCACAGAATGGTACTGCCTTGAGCCTCTAAAGGGGAGGTTCTAAAGTTGATCCTGTGAGGAGTCCGGACAAACTAGTTCCTGAGGATTATTTGGTAGCGAAAGTCGATGGCGTTGTTGCCTACAGGGGCATTTGGGTTATGCTGTGACGATAGTGTAACTCGATGTCGCTGCGATCTACTGTGGGGACCATAGTGAAAATCGTGTGGAGGATGAGTGCCAACAGTCTACACTTGATTTTGCCGGGATGGCAGCGTAACATCGGTAGACTGCGGTCTATGGTCAAGTGGAGGAGTTTCATTCTTTTGGCAGAGAAATTCGGTGACACTGATGCCTACAGTTATATGGGTTTGTGCTGTGATAGCAACGTAAGGTCCGGGTATAACTGCGATCTGTAGCGGGTTCCATGGCGTAATCGAGGAGCGCGGAGACCTACAGTTATCTGTGGATTTTGCCGGGACGGCAACGTAACCATCGGGTTAACTGCGACCATGGATGGGGGTGATGAATTCCAGAGCATATTTACCAAAGATATTTCCTCTATTTTCAAAAATGTTTTCTATATTTTCAATAAAATTATTTTCCAAAGTATTTTCACTGGGTGTTGGAAACGGGTTTACCAAGTACTTATAGATTTTCAGTCCTACGCCTGATCAATATATGACCGAATTTCTTTGAGAACAAGGATGGACATGTTAAAACATCGAGTTGTAAAAGTATTTTTATAAAAACGACTTATAAAGTATTTTAAAAATAATCTTAAGCGATTTCATAAATGCTGGCTTCGTTCCTTTTCGAGGACGAAAAGTTTTAAGGGGGGAGGAATGTGACAACCCGGGATTTTTGGCGGTATTATTTTAAATAAATATTTAATGTGATTAATTAAAATATAACTTATCTTTTAAAACTAATATATATTTGTGTATTTGGAAGAAATATTGATTTGAAATTTATAATAAAGAGTTTCAAATTATTCAAAAAAAAATGGAACCTGTCTTGTTTACCTAAATGAAGTAAGCTCTGCCTACTGACATTTGATTTAAATATAGAGTTATGAGGTAATTTAAATAATAAGGGTTGAAATAAAATGAATCTTATCAATATTGTATCTAAGTATAAAACAAATACATTGTTTAAAATAAATATAAATATATATAGACATAAGAAAATATGACTTTGACACAAGTATAAAATAAATAATAAATAAGTAAATTGAATGTTAAATAGTTAAACTTTAAATAAATAATAAGTATTGATGTTAAATAAATATTTCAAAATAAGTATGAAATAAAAATATGGTTATAAGTATAAATATAAATATATAACACAAGAAAACTATGACGTGAACATAAGAATTTAGTAGTGATAGTTTAAACTTAAAATAGAAATAAACATAAGAATTTATGTTAGGAATAGAAATAAAAATATAAGGAAATTCATATGGTTATGTATAAATTCAAGTAAACATCGATAAATTCTTATATCATGTTAACTGGGACTTCATTTTATTGCAAGGTAATTAGACTAAACAAAAGGAACTATAAATATCTATGTACTAAAATATAATAACATCATAAAGCAAAAGACTCATGAAAGCAAACCAGTCAAGTAACAAAAAGAAAAATAAAGACAAGTATATATATATGTATAGGATGAATACAATTGTATACAATATACGATCAAAAGAAGATATATTAGCTTCATGTACAAGCCTCATCAATGCAAGCCACAACAAATCATCTCAGCCGAAATGAAAGAAAAAATATATTCAAGTTTGAACAAAAGGAATAGAAATTACTTTGAACCTGTACAAGTAGATAGTAAAGTATCTTCGTGTATAAGCAAAAAGATGTGTATAAAACAAAGCAAGTAAACATATAAAAGATATAAAGTACCTGGGCATTAAATGCTGGCAACATTTTTTGTCAACTCGAAAATGTCTTCAGCCCCAAAGCAAAGAAAAATCACTGATGTTGTACAAACAAGAATCATATCACCCTGTTCAAAGAAAATATCACCTGTACAACTCATTTTTTTTATATGTCAAGCTTTTCTTCATTTCAGTTCATATATTCCAAACAAAGAAAATATCATTTCATATTCAAGCAAGCCTCAACTTAAAAACATCTCAGTAAAACATCAAAACAATTTATCCAAAGCCTGAGATCAAGAAGAAGTTTCAACTTGCAAGAATTCACAACCTGTTTCAAACATAAAAGAAGAGCTCTGTTCTTTTCCTCTAGAAACAATGTGAGTAAACTAACCTTTTAAAAAGTTTAAACCTGTTATATCTTGATTTGTATGTGATAAATACTTGAAGTAAAATTGTGGAAAATGTTTGTATGAATGTAAATAGGCTTGCATGTGTATATATATGTGTAGATTTAGATGTGCATGTCTGTATATATATAAACAGATCTCTGTTTGGTTTTACAGACCCAAACAAGTTCAAAAATCAATTTCTCTTCCCCTAATCTTCTATAGGTTATGAGGTATAAACCAAATATGTTTGGAATAACAAGATATTAGTTTTAAAAATATTTTCAAGTAAAATTTGAAGGTAGTTTTACTGGTAGAAGAGAATTACAGTGAAAAATCAATTAAAGTCAGAAAATCAATTATCCAAATTCCACGTTTTAATTATATGATCTGATTCGTATTGAAGAATGGTGATTTTTGATAATCATATCATGATTTTTAAGATTTTGTTTGATGGGAATTCTCGAGTTGAACGGGATTTGCATTTTCGTCAATTTTTGGCGATCGGCGAAGGTTTGGGCGTCGTACTCGACGCTGGAAGTAGCTGGAAGTCTGGTGATCAATAGAAAAATGCCCAGCGGAATTCTCGAACGCCATGGTGGCTGGACGACGGCAATCTAGGGTTTTAAAGTTAGTTTTGGTCGACGATGATTTTGAGGCTCGTGCGACGTCGAGGGTGAATCGAACTTGACCGGAGGTGGTGGAATCTAAGCATTGTTCCAAGACGAAGCTATGGGTTGATCGGCATGGTTTCAGATGGCCGTAGACGGCGGCACGAGGTGTTTCCATTGATCAGTTTTGGGTGCCAGTGGGTTCTCGTATGCTCGATTTTGTTTTTGTGTTTGATTCGGGGTTCTGGGTGATCGCTTGGTTTGAGATGGTCATCGCCGACGTGTTGGAGGTGGTGGCGATGAACGGAGCTGCGACAATGGGATATGCAGGTGCACACGTATCGGTGTGTCAGAGAGTTTGGGAAGAAGAGATGGTCTCGGGGTTTAACTCAGGGAAATTGGGTTGTTGGCTCGAGATTTTCACCGAGGTGTTCGTGAGTGTTTAGCTGTGCAGTTTTTTTTAAATTTAAAATAAAACAATGTTTAAAGGAAAAGGGAAGAAGAAGAAGTAGCTCGGGTTATTTGTAATGGTAGTAAAGCAATGAAAAGATAAAGGTGATAAAGTTTTAATAAACAAGTTATAAAATTTAAGTTTTTAAATAAGAATGTTTTTAATTTTAAATTTGTTTGATTTTGAATAATTATGATAGGTAAATTAATTAAATCCTTAAGTATCTCAAAATATAATAAAGTGATGGGATTAAGTAAGTATTTAAAATTAGTATATTAAGCTGTAAATAAATTAAAAGTTTTCAAGGGATTATTTTCAAACATTTAATTTAAGTAAGATAAATGATAAGCAAATAGTTAATTAAGGTAAATAGTTTATCTTGATTTATTAAGCTCTTAATGTAACCAAATAAAGGATCATTAATTAATGTGATTAATAAATTAACGAGAGTGATTTAAAGGTTAATTAATGTGAATGGTTGAGGGGCAATTAATTTACTTAATTAATTTAAGGATAATTACTTAGTGTAATTAAAGAAAATGTAATTAAGGATGAGTAATTAAGATGGATGATTAATTGATGATTAATTAATTTATTTGTAATTAATTATTGATAAGTAAGAAGGATTTATAGGTAATCTAAGTGATTAAAGTTGGTAATTAATTTAATTGGAGATAAATTAAATTAATTAGGAATTATATATCTAATAAATCTTGCTTATGAATAAATTGAATGATATTGAATACCTTGGATTATGTGATATTTTCGATATGTGATATGTGCTGCTTTGTGATATGAGATGAATTGTTGTATTGTTAAACTTAAACTTTTGGTTTAATGAATAACATTGGATTCGAAGAGACCGGAGTCGGGTATCAGTAAATATCCGAAACCACTTCGATTTGTAATCAACAATAATTCTTTATAGATTTGATATGTGAAATCAATAGGCTGGAATGGAATAATTTAAGTAAACTGGACCATTGAAATTATGTAGTGGTACTTAAAGGATTGTTTGTGAAATAAGTGTTGGTTATAACATGTTAGAACTCGTAGTAAGGTACGAGTTACCCGGGTTTGCAAATTAGTCTTATAACTTGGTATTTCATATTATATGGGTTTACTCATGCTGGTTTCCAGCCTGACCCGGGTGTTACTTTGTTGTAATGCTCGGGTCAGACCGAGTATTACAGATTTTCAGGTAAGGACGTTCTAGAGCTCAGGAGGCGAGCTGGATGGCAGGAACGTATGGAGTGTATTCCGCTGTGATATTGTTATTTATCTGTGACATGTTATTTTAACTGTCCAGTGATTGTGAAATGTTGTAACTCTGATGTATAAAATTGTAAATTAACTGATACAGTATTCTTTTGTAAACTGTTATTATTTGATATTATATTTTGATCCGCTACGAATGTGAGCATCTGTGTAGTGTTTCTGTTTCTTCTTCTTCTATCTCTTTCTTCTTTCCCTAACTATCTGGAATTTTCGGGATCGAAAACTCCAGGTCGTTACACTCTTCAAAGAACTCCAACTTCGATTCCATCATCTTCAAGATGTCTCCAATACGAACGCTTAAGCCAGTTTGAAGTGGTTTACTGATAACTCATGCTTTTCCAATCCCGGTCTCTTCAAACCAATGTTGATAGTTTCCTGTAAACTCACCTCTGGTTCTTTCGGAAATAAATAGACAATACATAAGAGCGGAGAACACCTCCTAACCGTTTAAGTGGATGGATTTCTTTATCATTTGTCCTAGAAGAACACAATAAGCTTATACGTGTAGTATACTGTCAATAAAGATAATTGTTCCGTATAATTCTCATGCTTCTTCTAGATATTTCCAAAGTTAAAAATTGGTCAAGTAATCATTAGTGGACAAATCCATTTCTAGGTGCAAGTATAGTTTGCATATGAAAAATAGGACATCCTATACTTATCACCACTTTCCAATTTCAAACAGTATTATCCCATGATTAACAATGAATTTGGAAAAGTTAGAAAACTATCCTTCCCTCGACGTACATTCTTACTTCTCGGGATAGAGATGAGTTTCCATACCTTGGAATCTGTGTAGTTAATGCCCCGCTATTACCTCGCTATAACCCCGCTATATCTCATAGCTGATTTCTACCGCTACGATTTTTCCATATAGCCCCAAAATATAGCCTTTCCGCTTTAAGCCCCGCCATTTCCGCTATATCCTGTTATTCCGCTATTCCCGCTATATCTTCTTTAATAAAATGAATTGAAAATTTGCATTTATACATTATAAAAATTATGAAACTAATTTATTTGATTTAACTTTTAATATATTTTCAAAAATGAAAATACTCTAATAATCTACTAAATTCAATTATGTTATATAACAGTTTTATGTTTATTTAAAGTATATTCGCACATGTTTTTATATAAAATTATTTATGTATTAATTATAATTCAATTGAATGATAATTTTCATTTAATTACCATTTATATATTTGTAAAAACATTAAGTACGAGTTTTATATGCTATTTTAGAGCCATCCGCTATATCCCGCTATATCCTTGCTTTATCCCCGCTGTGACTTTTTGCACCTTCACCGCTTCGAATCTGCCGAGCGTTTTCACTGCACAGCTTGGAATTTGGTGTTAAATATACAATGAAGCATCCTCTATATACTAAATTAATCATAACCCATTTATCAAAATTAATTCTCTTATGCTTATAACGTTTTAGACATTTTGACTTCTTTATTCCTTACCTAGAAACTCTGGTTCTTGATCTCACAGATAGTGGAAAGTCTACTCATCAGCTTTTAGTGCTTAATACAGGATGACTTACTACCCACAAACGTGTCAACATTTTAGCACAACTTATCACGTTTGTTTGATGTTACCTAATGACATAGATAAAGAAATTCCATGTATTTAAAATAACCTTTCTAAAAGATAATTGCCTTTAAATCAAAACCCGAACTTTGAAACAAAGCAGTTAAAATTTTAAACCTCTTATTAAATAATTAAATAAGTTTTTAAAAATATTTCTAAAATTTCAAAATTCCTTCTTTTAATACTTATAAACATATTTAATAGACTTTGGAAAAATATCCAAAGTAGAAATTCTTTTTAGTTTACATAAAAATTATCGTTTCAAGAACTGCATCCACGGCGACTATCGCTACATGAACCATAACTTTTAAAAAAAAATTAAAATCAAAAAAGTTTGTAAACCATTTCTTTTTATATTTAAACCACTTAAATAACTTTGTTTAAGGTTTTCAGAACAAAAGTTATGTTTGGAAAATCTTTTTAAAACATTCTTAGAAAATGAAGTAGCAAACAAATTTGAAAGAATCAAAGGATTTCGATGTCTAAATAACTAATTTAAGTTCACTAACTATACCAAGCAGCATTCATATTTATACACATAAGCCCGCATATATAGAAATCCAAAAAACATCATAAGGCAAAAAAAATTATCACTTCCAAAACATTACATATGCACTTCGAAGTGTGATGTAACAACCTATTCACTATGAACACTTCAACTTTATCTCAAGTCCTTGTAAATTAGCACATATGCCCTACGCTTTCAAGAGGGAACCAAACCAAATAATAAACATTTGAAACTTATAAACATAAGCAATAAACCAAGATTATTGTGACAAATAATAATTTCATAACTTGATTTTAAAATGAGCTTTACTTATCGAAACACAAACAAACTATTACTAAAACAACCACAACTTTGCAATCGACAGACAAACCTAGCTTCCTTTTCAAAAATTTGATTTTTAGGACCTAGAGCATGTAAATGGGTTCGACCTAGGAGTGAATAGGCTCGGCCCTGGCTTAAGGAGGGTACAACCTTTGTCAAATGTGGTGTTTTGGACTTTGCTTTGGTAGATAAGTGATGTAGAGAAGAATGGAAGTGACTTTAGCTATTTGTTTAAGGATAAAAAGTAAAAGGAAGTGATTTTTAGTTTGAAAGCTTTTGAGAAGACAACGGAAAAAGTGGAGAAGAGAATGAAAAGGAAGAAGATAAGAATTAGAAAATGAAGAGAAATGAAGTAAAGTGAAAATGGAAGGAGTAAACTTGTCTTTACAGAAAATTAAATATAGGAAATTATTAAAATATCCTTTATATTAAAATATCAAATACCCTTCACAAAAATGGTGACACATCACCCTCCTCCTTTCTTACAACACACACCCCCTCTCTCATTCTTCCATCATTTCAACTCTTCCGAAATGTAATTAGTGTCTTATCTTTTATGCCATTTTCTTTTTAAATTTACAAAGAAAGGTCAAATTCCACTTTATTAACTTAAGTATACATTTAAACATATTTTAACCTAATCACTTCATTAGCCAAAAGCATATGTTATTCTTTTATATGTATGCATATATATAACAGTGTATACAACATGTTCCAACAACTTTTGAACAATGAATGGTCGAAAATCTAAAAAATTATTTTCGGTCACAATTTTGAATTTTCTCCGAACTAACTATTTTTGTAAACCAAATTTCAAAACAACTTTACCATCATTAGTTATTTTTTAAAAAGGGTATATTTGAGTTGTAAAATCCATTATTAAATTATTTAAAAATATAATAAATATCCATATTTAAAGTGACAAAATTATGAGTCGTTATATTCTTCCCCCTTAAAAGAATTTCTTCCCGAAATTAACACATAAAAAGATAACCCAAAAAAGACATATATTATATATGATGACACACATACAAAAGAGTGCATACTAAGTGACTGCACTACAAGTGGTGAGTAAATAATTTACACAATAAGCAACTGCTAATCTAACAACAACTCAAGATAATCCTCTCTCATGCTATTTTCAGTTTCCTAAGTACAGTCTCTAGAATCTTCACTCCATTGAACTTTAACCAATCTCATGACCTTATTCTGCAATCGTTTCACAACTCGATCAACAATGCGAAGTGGATGCCTTGCCATGATCAAGTTCAGTTCCACTTCCAAATCTTCCTGAATAGTTGGCTCAACAATCAATGATGGATCATGCACATATTTCCTTAAATGTGTAAATGAAAAACATTATAAACTCCTGAAAATATTTTTGTCAATTTAACTCATAGGCAAGCGACCCGATCCTCTCAAGAATCTGAAAAGGTCCATAATATCTAGCTACAAACTTTCCTTCTCTACCAAATCGTACAAGTTGTAACGACCCGGAATTTTATCGCTTGATTTTTCAAATATTTAATTAGATTTAAATATTCAATTTGTTGTTTTTATGATAAAATCCATGTTTCAAATAATTGTTCAATATTTTTTGTGACGTATTGCTAAGATAATTTATAGGATTTTTCCATAATTTTTAATTTGAAAAATAATTAAATTTTCGTTTGATACTTTTTACGGCAAACGTCGGCATTTTTCGAATTTAATAGAATAGGTTAGCTTGTCTATTTTATTGTTGTTTTGTGATCCGTCCCAATTTTGTACGCGGTCATATTTTATTTTCTATTAATCGCGGCTTGTAATCGGACGCGATACGATATGGAAGGGTACTGGAATTTATTCAAAATCAACACATATATACAAAGTACACTGTAGTTTTTTTCCTTCTTATAGCTGCCACCTTGTTCACCTGTTTCACCTTCACCTTAGCCGCCATTGTCCCCCATGCCATGATCCCTTATGTCCCATTGTCTACTGCATTCTTCAACATGTCCCAGTATGTGTGTGTGTGTTCACGCACAGGCAAAGAGGACTTCTACCTTTTCTTCTTCTTACTTTCGTTTTGCCTGGAGATGAAAAAAAAACTCCATCTTCTCTCATTCAGAAATCAAAAGCTCGCAAAGCATCCACTTTTAGCCTTGGCTTGCAACTAAGAAGTTGATCGTCATCCTCTCTAGTTTTTTTTAAAATTGATTGCGTTCGATTTTATCGAGAATCAAGTGAGGTATCGTGATATATATGAAAGGGGGAAATATTGTTCAAGAACTTTAGAAATTAAATTCCGTCAATCCATGTCAAATTGATCGACGCTGTTCACATCGTTGGAGTTGTAGGGAGATGTAGTATTTTTAGTGGAGTTTCGACGGAGTTTCGTGACGATGAACGACATTCATCGTGGGCTAGGGTTAAGGATAATCGGAGTCATATGTGGCAATTGGTGAATCAGGGGTTACGGTTGTGTTTTTTCTTGTGGGGCTTCGGACGGTCATTTTTGGTGAGGTCTGATCTTCATTTTGTGGTGGCAACATTCAAGGGTTGAGAACAGGTGATGGGGTTGTGATGATATCTTTTGATGCAAGCTAGTGAGGGTGTTGTCGAGGAGGTAGAGCTCATTGAATGGAACTTGTTAGTGGTCTTGGATCGTCGTTGGGTGGAGGAATTCGAACGTGCACGTGCACATGCGTGCACGATGGAGGCTACATGAGGCATTCGATGTGGAGTAGGAAGAAGGCACTATTCATTTCAGGTTGGCATGCGTTTGGGCTTTGACCCAAAAGAATTTGGGTGAGGAAATCGAATTAGTTATTTAATTTTATAATTTAAATGCCGAATCTTTGAAATGTCATATCTTGCTCATATTTAATCCCTTTGACCTGCGGATTCTTGCGTTGGGTTTGTTTTGACGAGCACAACCCTTTGACATAAATTGTTGGTAATTTTGATATTGTATAATTTAATGATAAATTAATACTGGTTAGTTATAATTAGGTCAATTTGGATAATTAAAAAGTTTAATTAATGCCTCATGGTTGTTATCTGTTTGGCCAAATAAACACCGTTATATTAAAGTAAATTTGATAGAGTAATTTGGATATCCGTTTAGCAGAATAAAATACCATTCTGCTAATTAAATTATTTTGACATTTAATTGGCAGAATAAATCCATATTCTGCTATTTTATAGATTTGGACATCTGATTATATGTCGTTAATTGATATGCCAATTTGAATAAGTAATGAGTTAAGCAGTGATGGATAATTGTTGTTGATTATGTAAATGCCAGTAATTAACTTGGAAAGTTAAATTCAATGATATGGTAGCTTGTTTAAGTACCATCATTATCTTTAAGCCTCTTTCAAATTTGAGAAGTTAATCATTGATTTGATAGTTATTTTAAGAATAATTATTATCTATTATAAGGTTTTAAAGATAACTATTATTTCATAATAAGACTTAAAGGGTAATAATTATTTATTATAATGTTTTAAAGATAATTAATAATCATTTTTAAAAATGATTTAAAGTTAATTATGTTAGGAACTGGAGATAGTGGTTTTGATGACAACAACCATTGTAACTTATTTTATTATAACGTATATACTAACACTATTGTCTAGATATATATGAATGTTATTATGCAGGATATATATATATAAGGCAGATACTGATTATTGAAGATTGTACAGTATAAAGATCAAGAATGAAGAAATCAAGTTTGAAGACTCATGAGTATCAAGATTAAGATTTTGAGATAAGTGACTAGTTTATTGTTAAAACTTCATAATAGCACGGAAATCTTCATTCCATATTTCATTTTGGATGGAACCCATTTCTACCTTCTTAGTGGCTTACAAACCCACGACAAGTAGCTTACAAACCTATGACAAGTGGCTTACAAACTCACGAACATCCTGGTTTTGTACAAGTTCTCGGGTCCTGATGTGATGAGATATTCTGCAGGAAGAAGCTTGCAAAAATACTTCAAAATGGTTTTTCAAAATGATTTTCAAAACTGCTTTTCAAAATGTTTTAGCCTTAAAAATTATCTTTTCAAATGATTTTTCAAAAAGATGTTTTAGCCTTAAAATATTCTTTGTTTTTGTTTTTAAATAAACACTTGTTTTAAACTTCGTTTGTTTTTAAAACTATCTTCTAATTTTTAAATATTCTTTTATAATATATATATACTTGAGATTTAAAATCAAATTTATATATACATTCTAAAAATATATTTTTCTACTCTTCTTTATTTCAAAACATAGAAAAATTAGTTTATTTTACTCCAGAATCATTTCATCTTGTTTTCCTTTCAATACCATTTTCAAAACAAATTTTACACTATTTTTAACAAAGGGATGTCGACATCATGGGATACCCCATGTCGACATGGTGGCCGTTAAATTCAAAAGTTTCAATTTTCAAAAGAAGTGTCTATTTGTTTAAATCTCTTCACGAATGGTTATGACCGTTACTGGTCTATAAATAGCCTTCACAAACGAATTTTTTTTTTAACTAACTATATTCTTATTTTCTTCACTCCTTCTCCACAAATCCATATTTTAAAATTTTCATATTTTTAAGATCGTGCCGAAATTCTACCGAATTCTCAAGTGAATCAAATTAGAATCTCATTCTTGTTTGATTCTCTGCCCTCTCTCGAAGATCAAAGTGCTATTCAGAGTTATAGGATCAATTTGTAATCAAAAGTTTATCAAGTCTCTCTATAAGGTGTGGTTGTAAGTGGAAATCAATTGGGTAATCTTATGGCCCGTAAATCAAGAGAGTTTGCCCCGGACTCGTGAGCCAGGAGGGTACCTCAAGGCCTTTAGAAATTAAGGATTGTAATCTTGACATTGGTATAATAAAAATATGTATGAGGTGTTCTGCCTTGGTACAGGACTGGACGTAGGGTAACTCCGAACCAGTATAAAATCTGGTGTGTTCTTTCCTTTTACTGCTTTTTATTTACTTTCTGCATCTGTGTTTGATTCTATGATTGTTCTGTGATTAAGTTCTGCATTTGTTTGTGTTATAATTTTAATTTAGTCCATATAAGTCTTAGAATCCATTAAACACTATTCACCCCCCCTCTAGTGTTAAATTAGCCTTAATATCCTTAATCCGCACTCTCTTTCAAATTATTTTATTAATATGATTCTTAAATGTTATTTCTTAAAGTTATTTGAGAACATTTATTTATTATTTTAAAGGTTATTTAATTATTGTTTTAAAATATATTAATCTAATTATTTATTTAAAGTGATTTAACTATACTTTAATTTTTAATTAAAGTTATTTAATTATATTGATTTAAGTTATTTAATTATATACTTATAGGTAAATTAATTTTCATATTAATATTAGTTAAAAGTTACAAGTCTTATTATCATACTATTAAATATGTTTTAAAATTTTATTTTTATAATACTAAAATGTTTAAATTTTATTTTATTGACGTTAAATTTTTTTTATTAAAATTAGAAAAGTAAATTGTTTATAAAAAGGGATAGGAAAAGGGGTTTATAACTGGTATAGTGTTTTGGAAAGCGAAGTTTTATAAATGGTTTGGGATTTATAAAAGAGTATCTTTCTAAATTAAAATTAGAAACATATAAAAAGGCTTTATAAATAGATTAGGAGATATTTATAAAATAAAGAGATTTGGAAAGATATGGTTATTTTCATGGCGTAATTCGAGGGGCAGGGATTGCCTACATTTTACTATGGATCCGTTGGGATAGCGATGTAACCATTGAGTACACTACGATCCATGATTGATATTAGACGGTGCTTTCCATATCTATTTTTAAATGGGAGACGAGTTGGATTCTCCAAGACGTATTCATGTATGTTATATTTTTTTGCTATTTATTTTTCTTTATTCTGTCTATATTTATTCGAAATTGTAAGGACAAGTTGTTATAACTGTCCAGGATTGATGAAAGGTTAGTGTACTCTAATTTGTGTTATGTATGTATAATAAAGATGATTTCTTTTTGCAAAGATCTTATGTATATTATATATTTAGCTCGTCGCGATGTGAGATTCTGTTCTTTCTTTTATTTCTTTCACCCCAACAATCTATCTTTCCAACACTTTGATATTCAGCATGTGAATACCGTGGATGTATTGGTGTCGATTTCTAAGGGTCGAAAAGATGGATTATTACACGTGGTATCAGAGCTTAGGTTGAGCGAACACTTATGCCTTGGTGGGGTAAACTCATTATAGATAGGGTTAGTAAGCCCTAGAATGAGTAACTCATTAGAGATAGGATTAGTAATTATTAACCATAAAATCCACTTAAGAACAAAGGTATGAAAGAAGGCTAACAAAAGTGCTAGGCTCTACTAAAATTGAAGACATGGGTTTTGTCAAAGTTCAAGTAAGGGTGTTTCAAATGCATTGAGATGGCTTTCGAAGGAGTTGCAAGCACCAGACATCATCACAAATGATAAACAGTGCAAAAGCTTTCGAAAAGATGGACAAAGAAAGCTACGCTACCCATCCGCCTCATTAAAACTTTTGATGCGTATGGATTCACATATACAAGAAATACAGGAATGGGTTCAAAACCCCTTTCGAGGGTGTTGAACGAAAGGCTTGAGCAATGAACCAATTCCTTAAAAATAGAAGGTTTCGTAATTGTCAATTTACCACCTGAAGAATTGATTTTGATGCACCTTTTGAAACCAAGGAAAAGCCTTTTGACACAGTTGGAACCTTTCGAAAGCACGATGAAAATCCAACACGAAGGCTAAAGTATAGCAACATAGAGTGAAGAGCGCATCTACCACCCTTTCGACAAAGTGGAAAGCAACTCGGTAGAAAGAAAGGAAAAAGAGGCACTCAGACCTTAACGGCAGCGAAAGGTTGTCAAGGAGATCCTTTCTACTGAGTCGAGAGGTCTGGAATGGGAAAACAGGAAGCGCAAGAATGGATGAGAAAGCTCAAAAGGGTAGCCTTTCGACGGCATCGAAAGCAAGCGCATCGAAAACTGAAAGAAGGCCTTTCGACCATGTCGAAAGGATGAATGCAAAAGATAGGAGGAAGGCCTTTTGACTGAGTCAAAAGAATGGGCGCGAAACGAGACCGATCTGCATCTATAAATACAACCCTAGTGGTCCGATTTTAGAGACCGGATTTTGGAATCCAAAACTCATTCTTCTATTTCTTAACAAAAATCAAGTCTTTGTAACCCTAAATTAATTTGGGAAAAAAGCTCACTTACTTGTAAATCGATTTGGATTAATGTTTAAAAAGAGGAAGCGCATGGATTCAATAAAGATTTTGATCATGAGGGAGATCGTTTTGATCATTAGCTAGTCTAATGATCAATTGCACATGATGCTAGCTTATCTTCATAATTCCTTTTTGTATTATGTGATGCTATGGAATCATTTTGGATAACATTTATACAAAACACATTATCATTGTGATTAACGATAATTATTGATTATAAAGATGATAACGATGTTTCGATCCTAATGAGTTCATGAGCTTATGTTACCCAAGATGATGTTCCATTGTATATATATAACATAGAGTTCGCATATTGTATGTTAGATCTACTTCGAAAGAATAAAAATTCCTTTCGACTAGGTCGAAAGGGACGTTTCGAAAAGGATGTGATGTATAAATGATGAACAGTTCTATATGGGTGAATTCCTTCGAAAGGTGTGCACTTTCTATAATACATATAACCCTTTCGAGGGAGTTCTTCCTAGAAAAATACAAATAATGATGTCGAAAGTAAACACTTCTCTTTAAAGGCAAAACAGATCTTTCGACGCAGTCGAAAGGAACGAATGCCTGACATAAATTACACCTTTCGACTTGCTTAGGAATGAGGTTTCGAAGGAGGTGCTTCCCCACTTTACCTACATTTCAATAGGGTAGATTGAAACTATCAATTATCATCTACGTTTTCATAAGACCATCCTCCAAAAGCAATTTGTCCAAGTCAACCCAATCGAAAGGGGTTTCGAAGGAGATGATCACTTCTAAAAATTTCCTTTTTCAAGCATAAACAACATTTCCTGTTTACCACATATCCTTGGGAATGTTGACAAGTTTTCTTGCTAACACTTTTGGCGCTAGAAGGAGGACTCGAACCTCCGCCCCTGTGGTTACTTTATAGACTAGTTATGGATCGTCTAACTTTGTCAACTGGTTTTCTCTTTAAAACTCTTTGTAGTTCTGGTGTAGGTAGTAGTGTTCCACTTGTTATTTGATCCCATTTGTGTGCAAAGGCATTGTAATTAGCCATTATTCCTTCTTCAAAGATTATGCCTTTGGTATATTGTTGAATTGTTTTCCTCATTTGATCAAACAAGTTGTCACTCCCATTTTCCTTCTCTCCTTAGGCAAAGATTGGGTGGGACCAATATGAAAAGGGTTTAAACTCCATTTAAGTGGATCATAGGCTTCAACTTTCTTTTTCCTTATGATCCTTAAAGCCTTCATCCGTAACAGTTTTTCTTCTTGTTGATTCCTATCATTAATTGTCTCATGGGAGAAACCAATTAGATGTGGCTCCGAGGAACCTTGCTCAGATCTTTTGATTTTGCTAATCATGATGAAGTAAAGTCTAAAATTGGTAAGCTTGAAATAGAATTGGGTTAGAGGAAAATAGTGTTGGATGTTTAACAAGATCGAAGGTTCTAGCACCAAAATGTTAACAAGAAAACTTATCAACACCCCAAAGTTGTGTTTAAGGGAAAGGTTGGCTCTTCTTAGTCTCTCCTAGTATACTTGAGGAAGTTAGGATGTCTATGCTTCCTTAAATTCACCTTTTTGAGTTGATTTTGTTTGTGAAGACTTTCCTTTATTGACCTTTTGACCTAGTCGAAACACCTATATTCCTTTATTTCCAGGCTTTCGAGCTTACTCAAATTAACTGATTATCCTTTTGAGGCTTTCCTTTCAAAACAGATGTGAAGCACAATAGGTTGGCTCTAGGGATTCAAAAGTATTATTAGTCTAGAGGTGTTTCGACCTAGTCGAAAGCTGGTTTCTTAAATGGATTGGGTTTGATCCTGAAATCAGAGGGAAAACATGCTAGATTTAGGGTTTCGACTCCCTAAAAAGTGTATGGTTGTTGAGTGGTGATTTTGAGTTAAAGACTTGGGTTATTTGGAAAAGCAGGTGTTTCGGTCCACTCGGAAAGTGCCTTTCGATAAGATCGGAACCAGTAGAACACAATTATATCCAACAAAAGCCTTCAAGTAGTTGCACAATCAAAAATACTAAAATCATTCCTTTATTAATCCAATGAAGAATATATTTATCCATTTCCCCCAATTTGATTTACAAATTAGGGTTTACAAATTTGCAAAGTTAAGAAAATACAAGTATAGAGTGAATCAATTCGGACCCCTAAACCAGACCCCTTAGGTCTTATTTATAGATGCAGGTTGGCACCTTTCGATCCAGTGCTTTCGACCTGGTCGAAAGGTGGTTTCAGATACCTTCCGACACCTTCGACACTTGCGCATCCCTCTGCAATGCTTTCGAATGGGCTTGAATGCTTTCGTCTTCGTCGAAAGGGATGGTTGCGCCTTTTCTCTTTGTGTTACTTGACATAGGAAGCAAAGGTATGAACTTTCGACTCTGTCGATAGGTAGTTTCCTGTGGTTTCGAAGTTATTGAAGTGTTGATAGTTCCGACGTGGTAGGTAGCTTCCAAATGTATGCTTGCGAATTGATGCGGAACCTTCCCCGGATATTAAAGGCTTCGACCGGTTCGAAAGGACTGTTCTGATCAAGGCAACTTTCTGAGTAGTTTGATTGAAGGCGAAACCTTTGGTTTCGAAAGGTTTGGTGCACATATGAAGGGTTGTTATTCATTGTCATCGAAAGTTGTTTCTTTAACTCATTCGAAAGGCCTTTATGCATGTGGAAGCACCTGCTTTGAATGGGAACCACTGAAGCAGAAGGGTGCTTTTGACCCTTTCGACTCCTCTGAAAGGTTGTAATACTTTTGGTCTTTGGCTGTAGCATCCCTTCGACTCCTTCGAAAGGTCTTGCTGGAGCCATTATCTCTTATTCTTCTTTTTCTTCTACTCATTCAGGTTTCGACAAGGTCGAAAGGGTATTCGATAGTAATGGTAATGTTTCCCTACTTAAGCTGAATAAACTCCTCCAACAACATTACTCTCTGAGTCCTAGAAAAGAATTTCATCCCAAAATTCCTTTTTAAAATCCCTCAAGTGATGATATTCTCCGCCGCCTTAGCTATGACAATCTCCCACCAATTAGCTACCCCTTCCTGTAGATGCCAAGCCGCAAACTACCTTTTAGTCACATCACTTAATCTCAATAAGCCAAATATCTTTTCACTGTTTGTATGCCATGTCTTAGTCGCTGCATATGATTCTGTCCCCACATTCGACTTTCCACCTAATTTGGCAAAATGTTTGTAGAGTTTCAGGAAGTCAACATTCAATGGTGGAACAACAACCACAGTTTCAATCATAGTAATTGAATTGGTGTAGAAAGTAGTGTACTAGTCTGGGCACTTGCATAGAGAGACTTGCGAAACCAAAGGGGCATATTCACTTCAGGAATCTTAGGAACATCTACTTAAGTACTCAAGCCTGCTCTAGTATTAACTCCACCGACGTTGGTCCCCCTTCCAATTTCTTTGAGTTATTCATACTTTGGTTATCAGTAAATGAGATTCATTAGCAACTCCTCAATAGTTAACTAGATAATCAGAGACTAGAATAGAATACAGTGTATCACATATACTAAATTTGACACTTATATATTATATAAATTTTATAAAATATACAAGTATGCTCTCTCATTACGTTCCGAATCCTACAACCTATACCCTGATACCAACTGTAACAACTCACCATTATAGAACCCTGTAACTATGCAACGAAGTCCAAAAATGACAAGTCGTTGGAGATGATACATATTGATATATAGAGAGAGCATAAGACAAAAATATACTAACAGATAACTTTTAGAGTTCCACAGTGAATGGTCACCCAAAATATCATATCACACAAATATATATATATATATGTTTACATAGATAATATTATTACATCAGTTTATAAAAACAAAACCCAATCAACTCCACTTACATTGTCACATCAGGTCTTTAAGATAAAGATTATATATAACATTTATATATAATATTTACAATATGTAAAAGTCCATATCTCCAAGTCCATCTTATCTAGATTTCATCACCCTTTATAATGTAGATAAAACAAAATATAGGAGTGGGTCAGACATACATCTCGGTAAGTAAAGCCAATCTAATGCATGTCTAATACTATGACAATGATATAACATGATTTAAACCTAAACTATAATTCCTATGGTCCCGCACCATGCGCTATAGAACAATATTATACTATCTAAAAATGATCTGGTCCCAAAAACCTACCGTAAAATATCCCTAATACATAATCTAATTTGGCTATCTGTGGTAAAGGATTACACGTCTACAGCTACTATTTGGTCTTACCACCTACGATAAAGGGTAGTGATACGTATTGGACTCATGCCTGGTCCTGCCACATACGTCGGATGTCAACTTTTTTCCACATCAAATCTCTTGGACCAGCCCATTGCTTTACAGAAGAACGCTAATCAATACCATGAATCAAGGACCCACCACTTGTGCTACAAGATTCAGATATTCATTCATCATTCCAAAACCGCATATATAGACACACACTTCACTAAACTATGCAATCCAAAACCATATACACTACATTCTTGTCTCACCGTTCCCGTCAAGGTTTCACATACTCACCCATTTATCCAAAATTGCATACACTATATTCTTACCTCGTCGTGATCAAGCTACACACCCATACACGCTTTAAGTACTCAACTACCATTCCAAACCCGCATATACTACACCAATATATCATTACTATCATCAATATCTGCATCCAAAACGTAGCCATACACATCAAAATATCATCATCGTGTCGCAAGAGTACAACACACAGAAAGTCAGATCATCGCACACCAAATCGGGCATTCAAAAGCCCTATTAAATCCAAAAATGGGTTGTACACCGATGGACCATTGTGCACTAGCGGTGCACATCTCAAATACATGATTTTCTTACTATTTCAGATATATTTTATTCCAGATTCGATAATTTTCTACATTCTTTGTTTTTTGTGATTCCATACTATGTATATTAATTATCCACCATTTTCTAAGGTCCTAACCCATTCATATACATCAATTCGGAATTTCTTTGGATTAAATTTAGATTAGTGTAAAATTAATATTTTATGAAATTATCTAAAAGAAAAGTACATATTTTTATTGCTTAAGTTCGGGTATCATCATTTAGGAAAAAATTTACTTCATAATTTAATCCTAGGAAAGTCTCAAAGCATCCTACACCATTATCAAAGCATTATACAAGATCGGAGAGAATACACTCACCAAATCAAGCTAAATAAACCAACTGTATATAATTTCTAGAAACTTGAATCTCTGTATCAGCCTCCAATTCTTACTGTATATGATAGAGAGACTTGCTATGATTCCAAGCACTTCGTCTCATCGAATTTCATTGAGGAATGAAGAATTTAGGTTAAGTTGATTGAAGAAGGAAGATGGACGTTCGGTCATTTCAGAAATGAGAAAAGAAGACCAGAATGAAGATGTACAAACTTTAAAACTAATTTAGGAAGGAAAACTGAAACGGTTTTCTAAATTTGATTTCAAATTACAAACCCAGCCCAATTCATCCCAAACCAGCCCATCGTCCGCGCACAATTCCAACCCAAGTAATTAAAACTCCAATACCTAAATCATATGATGTATGATTTAAATAAATGAATAGTCCTCGACAAGAAAATGAGTGCTATGTAGTAGTGTGATGCTGGCAAGTGAATTCAACTATTTGTAAAACTTACTATTTTGCCCCTTTAATTGAAATTTAATAAAATACCCTCCGATTAAATTTCAAATTTATTTATTATTAATATTTGAGTCATATATAGAATTTAGGGTATTACAATCACTCTCCATCACCTAGTCTCTACTACAGTCAATTGTTCGCTAGACCATTCCATTGTAGGCCGATGTTGCCTCTAGGAGGAAATGAACTTCCTTTGCCAGCAACTCAATAGAATGCAAGCCCAGAATGCTGGGGGTGAAGCCTATTTTGATGAAGAGAATGGTGAGCCATTTTCTGAGAAAATCCTAAAAGCTTACATCTAACTGCAGTATGCCTTGTCACCCACTAACAAGTATAATAAGAGCGTTGAACCATCTGATCATGTTATTCCATTCAACCCCGTCAGCAATATTAGCTAGCTTTCTGGTGCAGCAAAGTGCCTACTATTCTCCTCCACTCTCATAGGACTGGCCTCCCACTGGTTCCTGCACCTACTATGGTGTGGCATTCATTTTTGGGCCCGGCCATGTGTGACTTCAAAACCAGATTCTTTACTTCAAAGACCTATGTTACGGTAGCCAGAGAGCTAGGTAACATCAAATAGGGGATCATCGAGAATCTTCTCCATATGTGAGTTGCTTCAACAAAGAACCACTCGGGCTATAGGAGCTTACATAAATAGTTTTGTTTTGTCCCTCTATTTTGGGGTTAGGTACAAATCGAGAATGTGGAAGGAGCTTCAAAAGCAACCGGCTACATCTCTAATAACTTCTATCAATAGGTAAACAACATTTAAGGATAGAGGATGCAAATTTTTTTGACAGCATCAATGAAGCCCAACATACGACTTAATCGGGTTCCCATGAATATACCGACTATCGACCTCATGGTCGGCATAACAACACCAAGAGGCGTGCAGAGACTGGCAACCAATACAGGTCCAGGTAGGCTAACAATGCTACTTTAAATAGGGATATGGTAACAATATATCTCCCAACACGAAACTAGATTCGATTTCAAAGAATAAATGCCATCAGAATTAGAAGAAGATAGAAGCCTCGTTGTAACGGAAAATATTGCTAATACCATCAAATCAATGGCCACTCCTCCAACTAGTGCAGGGTGCTTAAAGATGAGATTGAGAGACTAGTTTGGCAAAGGATGCTTTTATAGTTTGTTCGACAACAATTGGAACAAAGGACGAGTCCCAACAACCAGTAGGCACCACCCTAGTAACCCAACAACAACGTCGTAGCTATAACCGACATCTTAACCATAAATGAAGGACCACATGTGGTCAAAAGCAGCCAGGGAACGCAGTCCTTGTATCAGGGGAAATTTGGTTTAGCCGGACCGATCTATTCTTTAGAGCGTCTAGCATTTAAAGCACCCAGGAAAGAAGCAGATCTACCTATCGTGTTCATCGCCAAAGATAGGGAAACTGTCTCTACCCTCACCGTGATCCTATGGTAATCACTCTTACAATTTCCAAATAAAATGTGCATCGAGCTTTCATGGATGGAGGCAGCTAAGTCGACGTCATATTCAGGCATGTCTTCAAAGCTCTCAAGCTTACTGCCTCCAGCCTCACACCTTGCGCCTCACCAATTTATAGCTTTATGGGTATGGGCATTGTCCCTATGGGTACTGCCTCACTCATGAAAACATTCGACTAAGAACCCCTTGCTGTAAAGATTCAGGTAAACTTTTTGGTATTTGATTGCCCATCTGTATACAATCTTTAGATAGTACGACCGTCATTTGTAGAACTGGACGCCATCATCTCCTACAACCAACTCGTCATGAAATGTCTTATCCCAGGCAAGATCGGTGAGATCCATGGCAATTAATATAAGGCTAGGGAGTGTTATGGGACCTCCCTCAAACAAGATAACAAGTGTGCTCTCATGCTTCAACAAGAACTTGCAACGTTCAACAATGAATTACCCAAGAGAAACATCAAGTGGGTCGACGCTCTGGTTCAAGCTAAGACTGCTCCTAACTCTAAAGCATCAACATCAATGGCTCCTCCCCATAGCAATGTCCTACTCAATTATGTCACATCAGCTAGTAACATGTCACCCAAGTGTACCCTCGAGCCTAGTAGTGCTCAGGGTTGAGTCGGGACCGTCCTTTCCCTTGAAAATAAAATTACAGATGGTTTGTCACTTGAGAGTACCCACGAGCCTAACAAAACTCATGGTCGAACCACAACCACTCTCTGCCATAAAGTCGCATCAACTGGTAATGTGTCACTCGAGAGTACCGTCGATCCTCGCAATTCTTAGAGTTATGCCAGGACCGCTCACTATAATGAAGACTTGGATAGCAAGGATCCCATCTCCTTGGCCACTCCCTAAAGAAAAAAGAGCTCATCACCACATGGAATGAGCGAGTTGCACAACTACCAAGCAGGGACAGCCAACATAGTAAGTACAACACTCTCAATGTCAACAAACTCATCAACATCAACACTGGGAATAGAGCATAGAAGTCTATCCCAATCGTGGATGCCATAGAGCGCATGATTCATGCGCTGGACTAATGCAACTTGGAAATTAAACCCAGATTTTGACGATGACCCGCTTGACCCTATATAGGAGATTGAAACATTGAGGACAGGTCAGCTACACCCTTGTACTCAATATCTATAGACAGTGTCAGCCCTAGCAAAGTTGTTCAAATCGGCGTAGAAATCGACTTGGAATTGGAGGTGAGATGATCAAGTTCCTATAGGAAAGCAAAGATGTCTTTGCATGGAGGCATGTTTACATGACCGACATTGATCCCGTAATTATTTCCATGCATTGAACGTTGATCCCAAATCCACCTATGTCCATCAAAAGCATCAACCACTCATCTCGGAAAGATACCGAGCTCTAAAAAAAGAGGTAGAGAAGCTATTAGCCAATGGCTTCATCTGGAGGTAGAGTATTTGGTCTGTGTATCTAACCCACTGCTGGTAAGAAAACAAAATAGGTCTTGAAGAACTTGCATTGACTTCCCCGACCTTAAAAAATCATGCTCCAAAGATAGGTTCCCATTGCCTCGTATCGGTTAGCTAGTGGATGCAACCAAGGAACATGGTTCCTTAATTTTATGGATGTCTATTCAAGGTATAACCAGATAGCTATGCACGGCCCGGACCAATAGCATACCTCCTTCATCAAAATTGCTAACTTATACTGCTATAGTGTCATGCCTTTTGGGCTTAGAAATGTGGGCGCTACTTATCGGCACCTCGTCAATCGCATGTTATCTGAACAAATTGGTCTATTTATGGAGGTATATGTGGATTACATGATTGTAAAATCTGAAAAAGCTAGGGGCATGTATAGAACCTAGCTGAGACGTTCAACGTACTACGCCAGTACAACATGAAGCTAAACTCGAAGTTCTCCTTCGTCGTTTGTTCCAGAAAATTCCTTGGTTATTTTGTAAGCAGCAAGTTATTAAGGATAACCCCAATAAGATCCAAACCATCCAAGACATGCAAGTCCCTAGAACTACGAATCAAGAGAAATCTTGAATGGGATTGTAGCAGCATTAAGTTAGTTCATGTCAAAGGCTACCACCTAGTGTCTCCCTTTCTTCGACCTCCTCAAGACGGGGAAGTCATTTACTTGGAATGATGAATGTACTAAGGCATTCAAGGAGCAAAAATAGCATTTAGCTACACCTTCAATACAATCCTAGCCCGTCGACGTGTAGGATTTGTATCTGTATTTGGCAGCGACTGACTATGCAATTAGCGCTTCCTTAATCAAAGAGGATGAGATGATTCAAAGGTCCATCTACTGTGTCAGCTAAAGCTTGTAGGCCCATAAATGATATATACAAAGCTGGAGAAGCTTGCTTTTTGCCTGCTCATAGCAACCTGGAAACTCTTGTCGTACTGTCAAGCTTGTCTCATTAAATTCTTGACTAACCAAACATTGAAGCATGTCCTTAGTCGACCCGACATAGCCGGTTGGCTATTGAAGTGATCTTCCAAGCTTGGTTAGCATCACATCGAATTCAAGCCCTGCATTTCAATTAAAGGGCGGGTTGTTGTAGAATACTATATCGAGTACGCATGCTTGGACAATGAAAAAGAGGAAACTGTCATAAGCCAGCATGTTTGGTGCCTGTGTGCGGATTGGTCGTAAAATGAGAAAGGGTAAGGAGCTGGCATGGTCCATATTACTCCTGAAAAAGAACTATATTTTGCACTCCATTTCACCTTCAAAGCAACCAATAATGATGCTGATTATAAAGATGTCTTAGTTGGACTCAGGATGGAAAAAGAGTTACACATGGATTCCTTCCATGTATTTAGTGACTTGTCACTGGTCATCAATCAAATCGGCGAGTACTTTCAAGTTAAAGTAAAACACAGGTCTTCTATGTCATCGAGGCCAAGAAGATGATCGGCAAGTTTGCCGAGTTCAATCTAAAGCAAATACCCAAGGAGAAAAATGACAAAGCCGATCAGCTTACCAAGGCAGCAAGCAATCCCAAAGAAGTCACTCCTTAGGTCCCTTAGAGATTTGGAGAACCCCTTGCTATAAGCATTGGGCAACAACATTGGAGATCGATGCACTGTCCATGGGCAACTGAATGGCGCCTCTTATCAAATACTTGATAACTGAGGAACTTCCTAACAATCGAAAAGAAGCCAGGAAGAGATTCTCAACTGGGCTCCCCATTACACGATAGATGTAAAGCTCTATAAGAAGGGGTACTCCACACCAATTAAGCAGTATCTGTATAAAGATAAAGCCAACCAGATCTTGGAAGAGCTGCATGAAGGGTTTTGTTGGGATCATGCCAATAGGCAAAGCCTAGCAAAAATAGCTACCTGGCAAGGCTATTATTGGCCTGCTATGATAAAAAATTCTATGGAATGCATCAAGATGTGTGACCAGTGTCAATGGTTCACCAAGATATCTAGGGCATCTCCTACCTTCCTTACCCTAAGGACTTCTCCATAGCCATTTGATGTGCAGGGAATTGACATGACAGGAAAACTAATCAATGCCAAAGAGGGGTACAATCAAGCAATAGCCGCCTTTGACTACTTCACCAAATGTGTCGAGGTCAGGCACCTTACTAGGGTCACCGCCCCCAAGATCATGAAATTTGTCATAAAGAGCATCGTCTACCGTTTTGAACTGCATAAGAAGATTATCATCGATAGCTGCACTCGGTTTGAGAGAAGCCTCTTTCAGGACTTTTGTAGAAGGAATGAGATCAAGAAATGCTTCTCCTTCATTGTCCATTCTCAAGCTAATGGACAAGTTGAGTCCATCAACAAAACCATCAAGTCATCACTTAAGAAACACCTTGCAAAGATAAAGGAAACTGGGCTAAAGAACCACCACTTGTTCTTTGGTCCTATCGCACCTCCAACCGCACTTCAACCAACCATACTCCTTTCTCACAATCACATTGGTGCAAAGACGTGATACTCATTGAGGTAGACATCACCTCACCTTGATGTCTTACCTACGAGCCTGAGAAAAATGATGAGCTACATAAGCTCAGGCTCGACACAGTTCAAGGACGAAGAACCAAAGCGGAACTCGACACCCAAGCCTCCAAGAGAAAGATAGACAAGCACTACAACTCAATATTCATTATCGGTGATTTATTTCAATGTTGGGTTTTCGCAAATACAAAGAACCCAAATGAAGGAGTGATTAGCCTGAATTGGGAAAGGTCTATATTATAAGCATCGTCTTAATAAATGGTGCTTACCGCCTCTCTTACCTGGTTGAATCCCACATTTCCCACACTTGGAACACCATGCACATCCAAGCCTATCGTGCATAAAAGCTAGCCATAATTATAAACTTATGTAATGCATCTTTTGTAAAGAATACGTCAATGAATTCAAAGCCAACTCTGTTCAACATGATCGCCAAGGCTATCCAACGAGGATGAGTTTTATGTGCTCAATACCATGTGTGGGGACTACCGACCATTGCTGCCAAGGACTATGTGAGCCTCGATACCCTTCTTACCAAGCTGCTATCCACAAGAGTGAATTATCATGCTTTCACTTCCTTGTTTAAGGAATGCTAAGCCATCCAGCAAGATTGAGTCATCATGCATTCATTTCCTTGCTTGGGGACTACCCTCTTACCCTATGAGTTTGGAGGAGACATCTCTCCCCTTTGTGCCAGGGTCATCGATGAGCTAAGATGCGGTAGCAATGATCCCTTATCCCTTGCCCATGATGTTGCCCATCCCTTATAAGGGGCAGGTAGTTGTTATTGAGACTGGCACTGTTATTCAGAGTAACACTGAAGTCTGTTATCCGTAGTACTCACATAAAATATGTCGAGCTCAACATCTACTAGCATCGTGTCACCAATGAGGACCTTCGAGCCACTCGGCACTCAAGTTCGCACCAGTAATGCTTGTGACTCAATCCTACCATGTGTTACCTTGGAAAACCTTCAAGTCACTCAATGCTCAGGTTCATGTCGAGACTACCAAATACTCTATCAATTGGCAGTATGTCACTCAGGAGAACCTTTGAGCCACTCAGCGCTCAGGTTCACGTAGGGAACGCATACCACTTAATCCTGCTACATGTTACCTAGGAGAACCTTCAAGCCACTAAAGGCTCGTGTATGTTCCAGGACCACCCACTACTCTATCAATTAGCAAGATGTTAACCAGGAGAACCTTTGAGCCACTCAACGCTTAGGTTTGTGTCGGGGCCGCCTATTACTCGGTCCTACAGCATGTCAATCGAAGAACCTTCAAGCCATATAATGCTCAGGCTCATTTCAAGACCTTCAAATATCACAGAATGCAAGCAGGCCCAAAAACCATATGCCCTCTCGGTTTTCTATTCTGGCTAGACTCTGTAGCCGCTTGCATCCAAGCCTAAATGTTTGCTTAGCTCCACATACATACAAGTGTCTCAAACTAAGTACAGGTTCCCATGAATGGCTCGGTATTATCGCTTATCTTGTTACTATACTTATATTTTATCTATCTTCTGAAAAATATACAAGCACAGAGAAACAAGTATTATATCTGCCACTTAAATCATTTTACCCTACAAGCTACATAGAGACAACAACACATAAAGTAGTAAAATACTTTGAAAATTTTCACAACCAAAATAATTTTATTCATCTACAAAATGTGGGGCACATAGTCCGCCCCACTAAGCATACAAAATATGAAAGAAAAAGTATATACATAGCCGATTCCTTAAGAGACTGGCCAATTCCTTAAGAGACTGGACCAAAGAGTCTAGTTGCTCCAACATGAGGACGGCTAGCACAACATCCCCCGCTGCCCTCGTCTCTTTTGCCACCTCCTCTTAGGACTGGGCAATGGCATGGGCATTAAATTGCAGAAGGGGATCGAGAAGTTGAAGTTTTCCATTGTAGGTCCTTAATCAAGTTCCTCAACCAATTGGCCCACCTATCCTCCATTTCCTTCTTAATGGCCTCCATGTCTATAGCCGTCCAACACTCAACCGTATGTGAGGCTCTCCCTAAGGTTTATCGAGGCTCTCCCTAAGGTTTTGCTAGGTCAGCCCACATCTCATCAACCTCCTTACAGTCCTTATCGAGGCTCTCCCTAAGGTTTATTGCGGTCTTCTCAGGCCTCTCCCTCACTTTATCTTCCTTATCCTCATCCCCCTACCTCGTAGACCTTACAACCTCCTCTAATGCCGCCTTTGCCTGGATGACTCGACCTATGCCACCACCAAGTTATTACCCTTAGCCCGTAGGTCCTTTTGGAGTCTCTCAACATATCCTGGATGCAAATGATGATGTAATAAGACTAAACAGCTAGTGTTAGAATAATAACAAAGTAACAAGCAAGGAAATTAAAGGTTGGCGACTTACTTCTGAGGCATCCCGAGTCTAGGCATTCATCACGGCCTCCAATGAATGCTTGCTTCACCAGTCAGAGGCCGATGGGGGTATGGGAGGGTCTTCATGAACATGAGATAGAAAGTCGATGACAAGTGATCCAGGTCCTTGGTGTCCTCACCATGGGAGATGTCTACAAATACCTACCCTAACGGCACTACCTCCTTTATGGCCAACCCTTCCATGTCGTAAATGCGAAGGAATTTGGAATGAGGAGTGGTGACCTCAGCTACCAAAGAGGGGTTGGTAGCATCTCTTTTCCTCTTTTTTCTATCGATGGATTGCCAGAGCAGATGCATGGGGCTAGAGGCCGCATGGATGATCTGTTGGTGGACCTCGGTGACTCGGGTGCCTTTGGCTTAGTAGAAACAATAGGCTCATTGATCATGCTGGTCTTTACGATGTCAGCAACATCATCAAAAGCATTAAAACTAAGCTTGGTGGCCACTGCAACAATATGAAAGAACAAGAGTTAGTTAATATACAAAGTACTAGAAAGACAAGCGCAAGTAATCTACCATTTATACTAGTCTGACCTTGCTTTTTGACAAGTGGTAAGCATAATAAGGTTAAGTTGCAAATGCGTGTTTGATCTATCCTAACACGAGGCTCACCCGAAGGCAAGGCGTCATATCCAAGATGCAATGGGTCATAGCAAGGATTTTCTCGAAGTAGGGAACTGCATCCCTACCGATGCCCGGCTCTTATAACCCTTCCTTAACACTGCTTTCCTCAAAGCTTGCCTTGGTGTCCCAATCAACGGGCGGCATCTCACGCTGATGGAATGGGATATCAACTAACTGTTGTGGGTTATATTCTTCCCACTATGGCATTAGCACAACATCGTTAGTTTATCAAGGTTTACCCAATGCAATTGCTAAGGCTCCTCAACCGTAACGATTTCATCATATCCCCTTTCGACATCAATGATCGGCCCGCCCATGTTGTCCTAGGAATTTGATCTTGGAGTTGTCCTTTTTGAGTTTGGTCACTTTCTACACCAGTTTCTTTATTGGGCTAACTCACTCGACAACAATTTTTTGAGATTCCCTCATTAACTCGATCCAGTGGAGGTTTGCATCAATCACTAAGATTCTCATTTCCTGATGGTTGGCGATAGCCGTCTTTAGAAGGTTCAAGTGTTCATTCAACATCCTGAAACTAACGCAGGCATAGGCAAAAAAAGCCACTACCAATGAGTAAGTTAAAAAAAGGAAATCAAGGAAAAGGGATGAAGGAAAATGAAAGCAAGAACAACTCACTAGCGGTTTGGCACTCATATACCTTAGCTTAGGATTGACCCCGTAAGGGACAAAGAAATAGTTCCCCATCCAACCCAGGGTGGCTTTGTTGGGAATGCCTATGATGATGATGGGCTTAATATTTTCTTGAAAATGGAAGTAAGTGTCGATCGGTTACCCAGCTTCCTTCCGCAATCGGATGATCACTTCTAAAAAATTAGCATTCAGCTCACGAAGGTCGAGATCCATGTAAGCAACGTAGGCCTCGCACAGATCTTGGTAGTTGTTGGGGTAAGCTGATCCAGGACAAATCTGTATGCATTTAGAATATAGAAAAATTAAGGGTGGAGGGACATCATTAATCTTACCTTGAAATAGTCCAAAGAGAAGGTGAAGAAGCCCGAAGGAGGATAGTTAGATCGGTTAATGGCTGTGGAATATCAGCCGTCTAGATATTACATCCGCAATCGGCTAGACTTTTAGCCAAGTAAACTTTCTCTTCTGCTAGCTCTGAGGTTTTAAGGCTAGCAACACCACTAGAGGTAGATGTGCTAACAGAAACTGATCCACTGGTGGCTATTTGAAACATAAGCGGCCTAAGTTAGATAAGTCCTCGGTGTCTTTTCCTAGCAAAACCCGTGGGTAACATCTCAAGGTGGAGGCTGGTGGACCACCTACGTGGCATGCCCCGAGCCAGGCACCCTACAAAGGCTGGTTTATGACTTTAACTCCTAAGCTATGTAACAGGTCTTGCGACCCTTACCTATTACTCTATTTTTTACTTAAACCCAATCGCTATAGAATTGGGCCTAATCCATGTCCCATTAAAAAATTATCACTAATATTACTGTTGAAAATTGCAGATCCACTATGGATTTAGCCAGTTTCGATCAACCACCATTGACATGGCAGTAATGGTCAATAAACATCCTAAGATAACCAAAAAATTATGGATTTCGACCAAAGCATCACATAGAAGTAACAACAAAATCAAGCATTGCAAAAACAGGGTAAAAACATAGCAAAAATATAATTACTACAAATGCTCTAAGCTTTCCAATGGCCATGGCATTCACAGTGGCAAAGGAGAAGAAGGAGGAAATCTTAATTTTTTATCAAAGAAAACTGGAAAAGTCAAAGGTTTTTGTAGGTTTTTTGAAGCTCTTTTGATGGTTGAAAGTTTTATGTGCTCTTGTAAAGAAGGGAAGTGGGAAAGATGAAGGCTATTTATAATACCAAACCCCATTCATCGCAACCCTTAGATTCGAAGAGTCATCAGATCTCAACGGTCTGGGTGTCATCAATGCAATTGTCACTTCACACAAGTTGGTAATGTGAGCACTACTAGCATATCTAGAAAAAGTGAACCGTCCTAGCCAATGATAAAGCATTATGTATGGCATGCATTAAATGAATAATAGAAGAACAGTCGGTAGGATCTTCTGATTTGATAAGCCCGCCACTTCTCATAGAGATGGGCTAGAGGAAAAATGTTGCTTAAATTTCATGCAAGTATGATTAGCATGCCAGTTGAACACAACCGACCCAACACATCTTAGCCAAGCCAGTTCATGTCGGTCCAAACTCGACTAGGCCCCAAGCTAGCTCATCTACTCAACAACCCTCCAGGTCTATTGTAGTCGACTCAACTCGAGACGGCTTCAAGAGCCAACTCGTCGAACAAGGCTCGGCTTAAGCATGACTAGCTATAGTCCGGCTTCATCGCGGCCCGCCTTCGATAGATCCTAAGCATCGCATCTCTCCATCCCTTAGCCAACACGACACTTCCCTTGCAACTTGGTCCTTAATAACACTAGCTTGTGTCAGCAAGCATTTGTAGCAAGCGACCGGCCAGCATAGCCTGGAAGAAGCTACTCGTCTGCCCTGCCAGATAGACATGCAAAAGTAAACAACAATTTATACTGCCAGCCATACTAGGTCAAATCTACCAAAAGCAAGCATATTATGTAACATGCCATCAACATTAAATGCAAAGCACATGCCTGGTATGGAGGGACATTTAGCATACTTCTCATCCATACATTTCATACCACCTTTAAACCTGTTTTCCATCAAGCTCGTGGAAACAAATCGACAGCAAGGCATGCTTCCCGCCTGTTTTTCTGCGTAGTCCAAGCCATCCATCATCCATATGTACTACTATAAATACCTCATGTCATACAACATCAATGGGGTTGCAGATTGATTTTTATGCTTAGAATACACATTTCCAACAAGCAAGTCTTCTCAAGTCTCTTACGATTAGAAATTTTTTAGTCTTAAGTGCACAAGTTCTTATTATTCTCTTGTAATTCCTTGTAATTGTAAGAAAGAAACATAGTAAGAGATCTTCATAGTGGACGTAGATAAGCTTAGCTGAACCACTCTACATCTTTGTATCATTTACTTTAATATACTTGTTTTCTCCTCATTTTACATTTTTAAGCCTAGTGTTAGCAAGTCAAATTTACTTTCATAAAAGCATTAGTCTAATTCCAAGGTTGCTAATTTATTAGTCTATAGCTTCACTTCAAATATTTCAACTCAGAACCAATTATTATCGTTCAGTGCATGCCATGTCATGATTTAGCTATAATCAAAGTGGAGTTTCCACATTGAAGTCCAACAGTATTCTCGCGTGGAGAGAACTATGTAATATCACCACTTTGAGATTTCCCGTTTGACCTAGTTGTTATTAACCAACAGGAAACTTTCAGATGAGTCATTCCATGGTTATCCATTCACTATTAGTATGTAACCTCTTGGTGCTACCAATAACAATGAGTAATACACTGTCCAACATATAGAGAGTGTTACATACTCTGATCTTTAGGGATGCATCGATATCCTTTCTTGAAATATCTTGACTACGAATATTTAAAATAATATGTTATTATCCAATGTGATAAATTTCTCACGATTACAATATTTTTTAGTTACTATCGCATAACATATTATTTAAGGATTTTCTATTAAATACATTTAAATTAATTATTTAATTTATATATCACAATATAACAATTATATAATTAAAAAAACTTTTATTTCAAACAAGATTGGTCCTAGAATTAAATATATGTACCAAATTATGTAATTGGCCCTAGCTAATAACCCAAACTCTTTCACTATCATCATCTTCATATGGGTGTACTATAAGACAAAATATAATATCAGGTGTTTTTAGGCATCTAAATCTATAATACCTACGTTATATGACACCCTTAAAGTGATAAAGAAAACATAGCAAATAATGCATCCATCAAACAATTTTCACATCATGATTTCTCAATGCTCGACTCTGTGACACTTCATATGGCCCTAATCAACAGCCAAAGACTACTCAACATCTCGATTTCACAATACTCTAATACATGAAACTTCATATGTCTAGGAGCTATGACCACGTATCTTCAAGATCTAGGGTAAGACAAATTACATCAAGTAATCTGGGATCAACATCAAAAATCTAGGTAAGCGTCCTCACATATCCCTTCTTTACAAGAACACCTAAACCTCCAAGTATCAACAATCCCTTTGCACATGTCTCCATAGTGGAACACACAATCGTTCTACTTTATGCATTTCTATAGTAGAACGCATCAAAGTCCACCCACAAGTTCCATCATCGAACTTGTCATTATGGGTCGTCATCACAACTCCAATCCTCGAGTCTTCTAAGTCCAGAACATCTGTAGACACCCATATAAGTCATGGAGTCATCATACCAGAGTTCCAAAGTCAACAAGTCAAAACATCTTGCCATCGCTTCACTAGCCAAAATCGTTCAGTGTAGAGCCATAACCACCAAATATAGCATCGAACGAACACTTGAATAGTCGTGTTATGCTTCCCGAAGCTGCCTCTTTGTTACCCCTAAAAATCAACATGGTCGGTACCAACCATAAATGGTCGTCATCGACCATGTGGGCCAACCAACGCTCAATTAAAATGGCTAAGTGTTAAGGTGAAAACCTCTCGAGACATTCTTAAAACCTTGAATCAAAGCCTCCCCAAACCTGAAGCATCCACGCCCCAAGCCCGAAGTCCAATGCTTCACTTCAAAATCGGTTGAGGTTGAGCAATTATGCTTGGTGGTGAGCATTTTTTCCAAAATTTCCAAGCCAAGCCCAAAGTGAGGGTGCACCAAGCTTGTAACGACCCATATTTTAACTGTTTTAAATTATAGGATTTGATATAATTACTGAATGAAAATGGTTAGAGATAAGATTTAATGAATTATTATTGTAAATTTGTCGGGTAATTAAATTGTTTAAATTTTTGTTGTAATTATTTAAATAATGGAATTCTGGATTTAATGTGATTGAAAATGGCATCGGAAATTGACTCAAATTTTATATAAATATGAGGGAAGATCATTTACTTTCAAAATTGAATTTAAATGTGAATAATTAGAATTTGGAAATTTTATATATTAATTGACGAGTAAAAATAGCCATTTTGGCCACTGTGTCGAATTTCGACAAAACTAGTTTCATCGGATTCGTAATAGTAAGTTATTATATGGTTACAAGTTTCGTAGCGATCGGACTTGTCGTTTGGACGTGCGAGCTTGAAATGCATAGAAATTTAATTTCGAATTTAATTAAAACAATCGACTTTGAAAGCTATCTTCCACATACGATCGAACTAGGCCTCGAAACTAGTTCCATTGCGTTCGGAATGGGGGTAAAACATTACAAATGTCAAGCGGCATGCGTCATTTGGAGTTTAGAATTTTTGTGAGCAAATTGGTTTGATATTTTCCAATATTATTTATATATTATTAGTATTTTCTCCTTTATCACTCATACAAGCCCACGCATACATCCCTAGCCCACAATTGCTTTTCCCCCTCTTCCTTTTTACTCGAATCTCAGATTCAAATTGAAAAAAAAAGTCGATCGATCTACATAAAAAAAAGAAGACGAAAGAGAGAAAGAAATAAAAATAAACACGAACGAGTCGCGAGTGCCTGGTCGATGCTAGCTGGCGATCAGGTGGGCAGCAGCGACAATTGAGCGACACGAGGTGGAGGTGCCTTCGATCGTCTAGGGTTTTGAGTTCGACTGGGTTTAGGTTGTTGGGTCGCGATTATTGCGTTCGCGTACGCGGAAGTGGAGGAGGCACGCGAGGCGCAGGCGATGGCGGCCGTAGGGCCGCGGTGGACGAGCGATTGCATTAGCAAGAAAAAAATGGGTATAAAGTGGGTCTGCGTGCGATCTGAGAAGGAGAAATGGGGAGGGAGCCTGAACGCGTGCTTGAGAAGGTAGTTGTTTTGTGTTTTTTTATTTTAAATTTGTTATGTAAGTTTTATTTTAAATCATATCGATGTTAATAAATTTGTAAATTTTATATACAAGGCCCGGTTTGGATGAAACGAGGTGCCTTAGGTTCGTATCAATGTCGTCTACGTTAGGAAGATGGTTCGGTATTTATTTGAAGCTGAAATTATTTTCATATTCAAATAAAAAGGTGAGTGGTTTTACGCTCACGTTTGACTATTTTATTTTTATGTTAGTAAAAATTTTATCGTGAAGTAAATTTAAATTTATTGATGGTTGTTGGATAAAATTTAAATTGACATTTAATTGACATCTGAATTAATTGATAGAATTTAGATTGATAGTTAAAATTGAATTAGAATTTAACTGCTAGTAAAATCCCCAATTATCGATAATTGGTTGAGTTTTGTGATTATTGACGTTTGGATGATGGATGGTGATGAATGAAATTTGATTGATATTTTGGATGTTTGGATGTTTATTTATGTTTGATATATCCTGTTATCATCATGTATGTTGTTTACAGTGTATAAAACTATAAATTGAATTATTTCGAATAAATTAAGAAATAGGTTGAAATGATATATACCTATGGCATTTATTTTGGATTAAATGATATATATCCATCCCTGGAATTAAATTGAAATAATTGATTCACTTAGCCATAGGATAGAGAATTATATACAGACACCGGATTGGTTAAATTAAATGATTTTAAAATTTTGATTTGAAATTATTTAAATGATTTGGTTTTAAGGAAAAAAAATCGAATTTATTTTTGAATTGGAACTCGGAATGTTGAAATTTAAATTTGAAATAGGAATGTTTTACATAATCGAAGTTGAGATTTTTAAGTTAATCGAACTATGATGTGAATTTCATAATTGATTTGTTTTAAAAGATTGGACTTTTATTTGAATTTCGAATATTTCTAAGTAAAAGGTGATATAAAATGATATTTCGAAATTGAGCTCGGAATTTAATTATATTCGAAGATTTGGTTTTTAAATTGGATATTGAAGGAAAATTTGATTTAAGTGTTTTGAATCAATATTTTGGAAATCGAACTCGTATTGATATAAATCGAACGGTTTAAATTTGGAATTAGATCTCAAATTAATTTGAGATTGGAATTTAAATTAATTTGGAATTGAAATTAATTTGGAATCGAAGTAAAATTTGATTTGAAATTGAAATTGAATCGATTATATAGAAATGGAAATTGGAACTGATTTGAATTGGAAAATTTGGAAAGTGAACTGGTTTGACTTTGAAACTATTTTTAAATGAATTATTTTAGTAAAAACGGTTTAAAATCTATATTCTTTAAATATTCAAATTATTTTGATTCTCCAAATTATTTTACTATATAAACCATTTTTAATACTCAAATTATTTTCTATTAAACTATTTTAACTACTCAGCTACTTTTAAACTATTTTCTAAAAATTCAAACTGGTCAAAGGGTGGAATGTTTATATTTAAATCTTGGATTTAAATACGAATTGGGTTAAAGTGGAGTTATAACCTAAATTGTAATTCGAATCAAATTTCGAAGTGAAATCGATATATTGAACTGAATTGACATTTTGAAGTAAAATATGATTTTTGAAGCGAATATAGTAAATCTCGGAATGGATTTGATTTTGAAGTGAATATGATATTTTGATATCAAGTACGAACTATTTTCGAAATGTAAAAGAATCAACCGGTGTGTAAAACGACGTTTGGTTGTTAAAGAGACCGGGGCCTCTTATTGGCATACTCTCTGTCAATATTGGAACCACTTTGACAACTGTGTACGCGGTGGATGATATTCAAAATGTATTGGTTGAATTGGCGACGTTTACTGGAATGAAGTAAGAGAACGATGATGGATAGCTTTGACACTCGTATCATAATTAAAATAACTAAAACAAGAGCCTATGTCTGGCCATTGAGGTTAGCTACCTCTAGCGATGTTGATCCCTTGTATTACTATTGTGATTTGGGATTCGATGGGTGCACCTTTTGTCGGTTGGATTGATTGTCGCGGTCAGCCACGGATAAGTTACGACCAGCCAAAAAGGGTAAACTGGTAGAATGCTACCTTGGGCATTACCTCACGTGCCTTATCATATTCATCCCTATATGAGCCCATTACGACTTTGGTTTAAAAGTGTAAAAATGTGTTAAGGGGGATAACGTAAAGCCTTAGCGCTATTTTGATATTTATTTTACTGATAGACATTATCTATTATAGCGTATATTATTATATATACATAGTTTAACGGATCCTTAGGAGATGGAAAATCCCGTAACATCTCTTAAGTTATTGTAGTCATATTTTGTGAAATTGATTTGACTTACATAAGAGTATTGTAGTCCTGACTCGAGTGTTTTGTCTTTTCATTACGCTCGGGCCAGTCCTGAGTTTTTTCAGCGTATTGAAGATTATTCTTTGGAGGACGAAGACGAAGATTTTGGTATATTACTATTATTATTATTCCCTTATTCACGCTATCCTGTATCTTGATCACTTATCACTAATGTGTGTGTGTGTGTGTAACTCTGTTAAATGTGTATAGATTATAATCAAATGTATAGTAAACAGCTTCATGAATTGTATTTGATTATTATATTTTATCGTTTCCGCTGTGAGATTTTGTGTTTGTTTTCTTCTTCTTTTCTTCTTTTTCTTATTTAACCCCAATGATTATCTACATTTCGAATTGTTTAAGTTGGACATGTGTGGATTATTGTGATTTTAAACCTTCCAAAATGTGGGTGTCATAAAGCTTGAAGTAAATGTAGCCACTCTCCAAAGCTCTAAGCCCGTCATTTCAAAAAGCGCTTGTCCTTAACCAGTTGTCACCGACTACAACTAGTAGGTGCCAAACACATGAGTCTGATACTTAGCTAAATTTTGGCAAAGTATTAGGACCCATATTGTTCGTCATAAGCTCTCTACCCCTAAGTTCTTTATGCAATTTTGTGAAGTCCTTGCTTTGAAATCCCAAAGTGCATCTACCATTGACCACTCCTTGGCTATCACCATTGACCACTCTTCAAGCTGGCCAAAACTTTGTCTCCCCAAATCCAATCACTTGCAATCAAAACTACAGCAGCCCCAGGCCATTATGAACATCCAAAATCGATTGCATTGTATTTTGATCATTTTTGTCCCTAATTCACTCAAATGACAACCTATCACTCATTGTACCAAAAGGAACCAAAGCACATGCAAACTACTGCATGTAGCATCACATGATATTCATACATCATTTCAAAGAAAACCAAGCAACATCCAAGCATTTATTGTATCCTAAACAAACCGACCGGCATGGTCAAACACCCAAAAATGAATCAAAATCAACATTTATTTTTTTAAATCCATTATAAAGTTGGTATTAAGGTTGGATCTATGTTAGAAATCAATTTAACATTTAAAATCATTCCAAAAACGTCATTTTTGACTACATTAATTAGCATAGTATAATTAGAAGGATAAATCACTCAACTACATCAATAAACGCCCAAATACAATCCAAATATGATGTGAAAATAAATGCACAAATACAATCCAAATATGATGTGAATAGTGATCATGAATCCCAATGCACACCAACAATAAATATGCTATCTCCCTCTAATAACTAAATTTCGCTAATTAAATTATGGATTATGGTTGATTTTTTGCTAAGTAGATGATAATGATGGTTTCTAACTGTCTTTTGGAAGTGAATAATGAATTAAGCATAACCCATCAGCTCCATTAAGCACAAATCCCGTAATGGGCTATAGGGCCTAATCCAGACTTGCTAATTATCCATTAATCTGTCCAAAAATTATCTAACTTCAAATGGTCGTATCTTTTATATCGTATGTCCAAAACGCTATTATGACCCCCCTTCGGAAAAAGAAGGCATAATATTTTTCATCTGGAGATCGTCTCAAAACATAATTCGGCTCCTTTCAAAAGTTATAACTCTACAAGTTTTCAGGGTCAAAACCATCCAACGAATTTTTAAAAGTTAAAAATGTCAGTATTCAACATTCCTAGAGTTATAGACTCATACGATCCAATTTAGATGTAAATAATATTTTACGATTCTTCAATACGTAAAGTACATAACAGTAAACTATTTGAGAAATACTAAAGATTGTTTTTTATCTGCGGAAACAACGATCTCCTTATGAGCGGGTACTCGGATTCAAGCTTTCAAAACGATGTCAATGATAGTAAAACAGTGCCAACACTCACGTTTACTCTTATTAAAGGGGTTGAAAGTTGGAAAAGTAACAGGCAAAAAGTTGTGCAAGATTCGACTATGTAGGTTGAGTATGTCGTCTTAAACGATGCCACAAAAAATAATGTGAATGTGAGAATCCATTAAAGAGCTAGGAGTGATCCTCATCATTAATAGTTCGATGCTAATATTGTAACAATAATTGGATGATATAGATTGCCAAGAGACCGCAAGCTCATAAAAGATTGAGACACAATTTTCACAAGTTCCACATGATATGATAGGTTATTAATGACAGAGAAGCATATATTTAGAGAGTAGATACTAAAGATAGCATCGCACGTTCATTTGCTATGAGCCTTTCTTAGTTTAGTTTAGGAAGATTGATCAAAGGTATGGGCATGAAGTAACATAACTGGCCCCAGGTGCAAGCAGGTGTTTGATAGAGTTAAGGATGTGCCTTATCTTAACTCTTATACTAAAATTTTGTTCAAAATAAAGTACAATTTTGATTATTTTTTTCGATTCTATGTATATTCATTCTATAAAAAATTCATAGGAAAAACATTTAATCGATTGTGATTGTAAATATATGTTCGTAACCAATGTAGATGACACAGGAAGAGTGATATGTAATTAGTGGTTAATGGCACCGGGAGGATGATACCTAGTGTAAGTGAGTGTTTGATGTACTTAAATGATATTGAACATGATTAGACAGGACAATCTATAGGAGTATAGAGTTATATGCAACATTATTGTTGTTCATATTATTGTTCTAACCATCGTGGACATAGATGAGGATTGAAATTTTCTAGGAATTACCCATTTTCACCCAATGACTGAGCTAGGACATGACATGTATGAGAATATACATATATATTATCCATGTGTCCAGTGATGTTTGAGTTTGATCTCATACCAAAATCTCGTTCACCGTCCGTCTTTGTCTGATTCAAGCTCTGGAGTACATTTCATGAGTTGTTGAGAGGTCAAGTATATGTTCAATGAGAAGGATCTGGTATGCAAGACAAGTATCAAGGAGGATGGGATTTAGCTATCATTACTAGTAGCATTTATGTTAGGCCTAAGTGATGCCCTTGTATATACATATGGTGATGCCCCTTATTTGTATATACACATATTGGGACGATTAATCTGAGTGTATAAGATTATTTTCTATCATTTGAAGACTATGAGTGATACATGTTGATTGGCTTTATTGCAATGTCACCATCGGATTCGAAGTTTGCTTGTGAGTAATTTTTTCCAGAGACGATGCAAAATATGTGACTACAATCATGGGCTAAGAAAAATCTAAGTTTCCAAAAAATATATTTAAATCCAATAGCATCTGGAAACAAATATTACAAAAACATTTAAAAGAAAAAAAAATCTAGAAACAAAATAAAAATTCTTAAAAAAAAAAAAAACAAAATTTGAGTGTTTTTCAAAAATCTAACACAATATTGTAGACTTATAAAATAAACTAAAACTCTAAAAATCAAACTTTCAAATTTAGTGATCTAAAAGTTCTGTTGATAACAGTTCGATTAAACTAAACTATTATCAAAATCAAATTGCAATTTCAAACATAGAGACCTCCAGTACTAGAAATTGACAACCTTCATGCAATATACAATATCTTTGCCAAAATGAATATGAAATAACAATACACTCACATCAAAAATTTCATAGTTAACCAGTAATATGCTACCTGATTCCGAATGAAGAATAGCTAAAAGAAAGCCTACAACTACAGACCTGTAACTAATTAGTCTACAACATAAAAATACATTTAAGTATTTCAAAATAATAAGACCGTCCATATTCTCATTCTAAGGCTATTCTAAGGCTCCACTTGATCGCTGTTGCCTTTATCAAGCCAGACTTTAACAGTGTTATCTTTTCCAAGAGCGCCAGATGCAATCATATTCTTTGAAGGATGGCATGAAACAGCTATTACTGTGTCGATGTGGCTTTCTAATTTCTGCAAGATTTTTCTTGATTGAAGATCCCATAAGTAGACAGAGTTGTCTTCTGAACCGCTTACTATGTATTTTCCCTTTGTGATGGAAAATGCAGCAGGAATACAGTACTTGGAGTTTACGTGCCCATTGTATAACTTGACTATTTTTCCTGTTAAGAAGTCCCACAGCCTCTGAATTTGAATATAGATTACTTTAGTATTTAAAAAATTATAAGAAATAAGTTGCATATATAATCAGATGTTCTTCAGTAATGAGAAACAAGAATGAGTAGCAGAACCACAGGTAAAGTTGCTTTTATGCGGATACTGAAATTTTGTTAGCAAAATAGTAATGATCAATGATTAAGCAAACCAGAATATTTTGTAGAAAAATGGTGAGGTTAAGTAGTTGTTACCATACGATGAAGAAGAGGTTGACTATGAACATTAAGCTTCCAGCATGCGCTTTAACCAAACATGTGACTAAGTCAGCTGAAAGGCTTAGTTACGACTAGTAGTATTTTTTAATTGTTTGCAGGGGCGGAGCCCAATTGCAAATGGGGTAGGCACGTGCCTACCCCAGCATTTGGAAAAAAAATTGTAATGTGCTCAGCCATCTGCAGTGCCCACCCTCTTCCTTTCACATTTTTAATGAGACATTGGTGTATGTATCATTTGTGCATGTTTTTGTATATATTCATATCTTATGTGGAACAACTAATTCAAGGATATTGGCGATTGATTGAGCAAAAGCGTGATTGCTGTTACTTTGTTTTGCAGAATAAGAAGTATAAGGGTTCAATTTCTTATGTATTTTACTACGTTCATAATCTTGAATAAGTGCCCCAAAGTGTGTGAGCAAAATGAACCGCTCCTATTGGTGGAGGCTTTATGACAAAATAAACGAGTATGGCAGTAGAAAGTGTTTTGTTCGCCAAAGTTGCTATTAAACGCACGAGGGGATTTTGTTGGCACAAAAATTGTTCACGATTTTTTTCCCTAAAATCAATTTGTTAATCTTAAAATCGTTCATTGTTTTTTCTTAAAATTGGTTTGCTAATCTTAAAATTTGAAAGGACTTTGAATATAGTTAAAACGGATGTTCGAACTCGAATGAGGATGAATGACTGAATGATAGTTGTGGCACTTGTATTGGAAGGGATGTTTTCAATACCATTGGCAATGATGCGATTATCGATCGTTTTCAAAATATGGGAACTCGTCTAGAACAACTTTAAGATATGTATGTAATGATTAATTTTCTTTTGGTTTTTGTAATGAAACCCAAAGTTTATTAAATGTTCAAGGTATTATTTATCTTATTTTAGTTATATAAGTATCTTGTGTAAACTTTTTTAAATATTAGCAACATTCAAAAAAAATTGCTTCGGGGTTGTTGCCCTCCAAACACATTTTACTTTGTGCCCACGCCAACAATGTATCCTGCCTTCGCCACTGATTGTTTGCATTAAAATTCTTCATTCAAAAATTATCAATTTCGCATGGGTATGATTGATTATCAGATTTATTCAGTTTTGAAATGGTTTAGAGCCAACGACAATTGTCGAGCCAAAAAATATAAAGGTCGTTTTAACTTCTGCCTTCATTCTATTTTGAGCCCATGAGTCGTCGTGTTTATAATTTGAGAAACAAACAAAATAATCAATACATTGCTGAGAAATAACAGGGTTTACGCACTTAGTTGATAGTTCGGATAGTGAGACTAAAGGTCACGGGGTTGAAACCCCGAAACTGACAACCCTGTAACAAGCACCCGAAGTATGTGTTTGACTGGCACATACTTTTCTAGAGTTTACAAGCGAAACTTGATTTTGTAGACAAATATAGCGATTACAAGCTAAAGTAATATAAATAGAGAAGGGAAAATGTTAAAAATATGCACAAAATCAGTATAAATAATACATCTACAAATACAAAGGATCATAGTGCTATTTTATTTACCGACAATTATTTAATATAAACTAGCATTACATGTATTGCAAACTGACATTTTATGATAAGCGAACAAATTACTTGTATTGAAAGTTAATATTTACTTATATTAAAGTACAAAAGCAGTAAAATGGAAATTGAACTAAACTTCACATGATATAGTAAGAGGTGATGAAACTTTGACTATCAAAATGCCTTATGCATGGACCATGATATAATGTCCAAATTATTTTAATCGATATTTATCCACTCACTTGTTAAGTATTGTTTTATACTGTAGTTACTATTATGCCAAATGCAATAATACTGAATTTCCTGCCCCGAACATAACTGGTAACGATTATCTTTCTGGGCCGATGGACATGGGACTTCATTTTAATATCAAAATTATTAGTGAAACTATTAAAACCAATAAAAAATGCATGGACATGTTACTTCATTTTTATATCAAAATTATTGGTGAAACTATTTAAACCATTAATAAATGCATCCCAAAGCATATATGAATGTTTTACCCAAGGTTTGAGATTTTGGTTTCAGTCATATAATTTTTTTTTCAAATTTCGATCTATTTCGGTTGTTTCGGAAGTTTCGGTTTAGGTTTCGGTATTTCTTTTATTAAAATTACATTAATACATGTTGTATACAAATTGTAAGAAAAGAAAGTATAAATTACATTTCTACCCATACATTTAAACAGCACAATCTTACATTCTAGTCCGAATATAAATGGTTCCATCAGAAACAGTTATTTCCAACCCAAACATATTCCCAATGTAGTTACAAGCTCACTCATTTGACTTTTCACACCAAATTCTATACTTTTCAACATGATCATTCATTTTCAAAGCGATCTCACTTTACAATGAAGCAACAAAAAAGAAAAAAGAGCTAGGGTTACGATGCTAGAGAACATGTAAGCACCTGCAGTGCAAAGAGAGAATTTTCTTTTTTTTCTTTTTATTTTAGTGATTTCAACGTTTTCTTGTCCGATTTTGAAATTTATAGCCATTCCTTTCTGGTTCTCCTGTTTTTGTATTTTTTTAAAAAAAAAAACTGAATTTAATATTATAATTTTTGGGTTACAAACCGAAACGAGTTTTTAGTCGGGTTCCATCCTGGGACTAGTCGGAACCGGATCAGGATGAATCAAATTCAACGGGTCTGAGCCGAAACCTTACACCATGATTTTACCGCATCATATCCATGAAAGATCAATGATGAAAATCACGAGCATGGACTCGTAGACCATCAAACAAAGCCAAAAGGAATGTTTGATTATAAAAGAACTGTAATCCTCCCTAAACTCCGTTTTGAATGTAATTGTGTACGGCTCCAAGATTGTAAATAGGCAATTGAATATTGATGATAAGTTGATTAAGATAAGCACTCGACATTGATCTCAATTCTTGTTACAAATAATAATAACAATTTACCGAGGAAAAATTATGAATCTCAATCAATTGACTTTGCACATGTGCCCGCACGACATGATAATTATTTTCAGGATGGAGCATGAAAACTTGGCTTCAAATGGGAATATCGATGGAATTATAGTGGAGGTCATGGTAGTGTAATGTTGATTCAAACATTACAATGTTGAGAGCTAAAAAACATCATCACGTTGAAAGTGTAATGCTAAGCAAAATGAGGGAAAAACAACAGTTCAGTTTGAAAATATTAGTCTTTGTCGACGTAGGGATACGTCACACAACAACAACCAAGCCATTATTCACAAACAAGTTGGGGTCGGCTGGAGATGGAACCCAAAACTAAATGAAAAAATCAATTTAAAAGTTATAATAATAACAATAGCAATAACAATAATAAAATAAAGCCAAATAAGTAAATTAATAATAATAACTAAGTAAAGTAAAATAAAATAAAAATATATATGTATATATATATAAGAGGAATGATGATAATAATACTAATAGCGATAATTATACTAATAGTAATATTGGTCAAAGACCAAATCTACGTCTTAGGCTCATGTTTCCTAGTCCTATAATCTAAAACTTATAAAACTCAACGCTCATGATTCTGGTACGTGAATCGCTAACTTCCACTCGCTCCGATCAGTTACCATCTCTTCGGATATACCCTAATCCTTCAAATCCTTTTTTACTACTTCCTCCCATGTCAACCTTGGTCGACCTCTACCTCTCTTTGAGCATTCAACACGGCCTATAATTCCAACACGCACAGGTGCCTCGGGCAGCCTTCGTTGAAGATGTCCAAACCATCTTAAGCGATGTTGAATTAGCTTCTCCTCAATCGGTGCTACTCCAAGTTTATCACGTATATCATCATTTCTAATTCGCTCTCTTCTTGTATGACCGCAGCTCCATCGTAGCATACGCATCTCTGCTACGCTTATCTTTTGGACGTGTTGGCTTTTAGTATGCCAACATTCTGCACCATACAACATCGCATGTCTGATTGCCGTTTTGTATAACTTTCCTTTTAGTTTTTGTGGGACCTTCCTGTCACAGAGAATCACAGACGCTTGTCGCCATTTCACCCATCCCGCTCGAATTCTAAAACTAACATATTCATCAATCTCACCATTATAGTGCAACATTGATCCTAGATATCGAAATGATTCTTTCTTGGGAACTATTTGTCCAGCCAGAGTGACGTCTCCATCTTTCGACCTGACACCGCTAAACCCGCACTTCATATACTCTATTTTAGTTCTGCTAAGCCTAAAACCTTTTGATTCTAAAGTCTGTCTCCACAGCTCCAGTTGTCTATCAACTCCAATCCGCTTTCATCAATTAGCACAACATCATCAGCAAATAGCATACACCAAGAAATCTCAGCTTGTATACCCTTCGTAACCTCATCCATCATTAGAGCAAAAATGTAGGGGCTCAAAGCTGACCCTTGATGTAATCCTATATTAATGGGAAAGTCACTGGTTTCACCATCGCATGCTCTGACACTAGTCACAACATCATCGTACATATCATTGATAAGTGTAATGTACTTTGTTGGGACTCTCTTCTTTTCCAGGGCCCACCACATCACCTTTCGCGGTACCTTGTCATAAGCTTTCTCCAAATCGATAAATACCATGTGTAGATCCTTCTTTTGCTCCCTAAACCTCTTCATAAGTTGTCTTATCAAGAAAATCGCCTCTGTGGTCGACCTCCCAGGCATGAAGCCAAATTGGTTTTTTGAAACACTTGTCATTCTTCTTAGTCTATGCTCAATGACTCTCTCTCAAAGCTTCATTGTATGACTCATAAGCTTAATTCCTCTGTAGTTTGTGCAACTTTGGATATCTCCTTTATTTTTAAAAATTG